>CM037092.1:92041113-92666113 GCA_020916435.1 Oxytropis ochrocephala | reverse complement strand
TAAGTGTTAGATTGGTTGATTTTATAAAAATAATAATAGGGTATTTGATTTAAATAAGGAGTGGTGTTTAGTAAACAAGTGAGTGGTAATTTAATTATGTGAGGGTGTAGTGTTAGAAATTAATTAAGTGGTAAGGAGGGCCCAAGACACTAGAGTCCATAATACTTAAGCTCAAGGGTTTGTGTCTTAGACACTTGGGAAGAAAAGAAAAGAAAGAAAGGGTGCGCCGTGAGAGAAAGGAAAGAAACTAAGGAGAAGAGAAAAAGAAAGAAGGGTGCGACGTGAGAGCGAAGGAGGAGAAGAGAAAGAGGGAGTTCGCGAAATTTCGAGGCGGAGAAGGAAGCTGTTGCTAAGGCTTTGTTCGTGGTTTCTTCATCGTGTTCCAGAGCTTACGTATTCGAGGTAAGGGCGGGTTTTAACATTTATAATGGGTTGCGATGGGGATATGTGGGTAGTTAGGATTTGGGTGATTTTCGCATGACGTTGTGGTTTCGTTATTGTTGTTATTTGCGTGATGATGTTGATTTCGTGATTGAGCCATGATTTTGTTAAATTGATGTGTTTGTGTTGAGGCGTGGGAGAGTGGCACAGGCTGGGCGCAAGGCGCAAGTGCCCTGTGTGTGAGTGGGTGTAGAGGTGTGTGAGTGTGTGTGCCGAGGTGTGTGAGTGTGCGTGCCGAGGTGTGTGAGGTGTGGGAGAGTGGCACAGGCTGGGCGCAAGGCGCCTGTGCCCTGTGTGTGAGTTGGAAACAAGATTAGAGAATGTTTGGAATCGAAAAGAGCGACAAAACAACATTTTAGGCACAACCAGATCTTAAGTGTATATTCAGAATGTACACTTAGTTTGTCTACACTATGCACTAATTTTTTGGTTTGGAGTTTTCAAGGTAAGTAAAAACAATATAAACAGTAAAGAGTGTAAGGAATCAGTTAGATAAAGTAGTTGAGATATTTTCACCAAGTAATTTACTTCTAAGTGTTATAGTGGAGTATGTAGTGTTTCCACACTGGATGCAGCTGCATGAGTGTGTGCCTGTCAGCACTTTCTTCAGAGTTTCATTACAAGCTTCCTATGTCTAGGCATGCTAAATAGGTTCACTCTTGTCTTTTTAACCTCCCACATTATCACCCTAGGAACTATGTTATCCTATGTCTAGGGCTTAACATGGTTTTAACAAACAAATCTTTATTAAAACTAGTTCAACAAAGAAGTTGTTATAAACTCTCATTCCTATTAATTTTTGAGTTCATAAATGTGACCCATGTCTGCTGCCACAAGTTTACCTATTCCAAAGTGATCAATTCCAGAATAAGTGTTGAAAGAAGTATCACACAAGAATTAAAATGCATACACTATATAAACCATAATAACATATTTAGAAGTTCATTACAAGGTTATAACATCTCAACTTAAGGGAATTTAGCTCATGTTACTCATAATATAATAGAGAAAATATGCAAAGAACATAATCAAATGAGTAATATAGAAAAAGAACTTAAAAGGAGTGAGACTACTCGAATAGAAAATCTTTTGCATGAGTTTCCCAAGTTGAAGTACAATATGAGTTCCTTACACAAGTTTCCTTCAAGTAGAAGTGAAGGGAGTGGTTGTCAAGCACCTCCTTACCTTCCTTCTCTTCAGAAACGTAAAGAAAAACTAAAACTAAACTAAACTAAAACTAAGTGATCCTTTCAGAAACAAATGAAGAAATACAAATGAAGGATGAAGGATGATTTGTAAGTGAAGATATGGCCTCTATTTATAGGCTCGAAAGCTTTCCTCCCTTGAGGGGTTTCTTTTGGCGCGTAAGATCAACTGAGGGGACCAACCTTGGATAAAATCAGACAACCAATGAAGCAAATAGCTCAGTTATGGTCGCTTGCATGTATAACATAAGGGGTGGTCCATTGGAGAAGTGCCACATGTCTTTTAGATAAGTGATCCTTGAAACTTGATTTTTATGTTTATCGCCGACTTCTGCAAGTGGCTCTGCTCCAGGTGACTAGGCATCACGTCACAATTCAAGTGTGGAAGCATCAAAATTGTCCTTGGATGTTTTGGTTCAAACTGCTGGATTTTGCAGGTGTAGGCAGTGTTTCCACTCCTAGTGTTGGCAGTGTTTCCACTCCTGGTGTTGGCAGTGTTTCCACTCTTGCAGTTGCTGCACTGAACAAAAACATCAAACCTAACAAGATATGTGTATTTATGCCTAGTTAATTGTCCTAATCATTTGGATCTCTAAAATGTTGTTTCTTAATAAATAAGCTATATTTATATATTAATGTAAATGAAAATAAACAATAACCTAAGTAAAAATAGATGAATAACTCTATATAAAATAGAGTTATCACTAACTGCGAGAATTCTTGGATAAATATTACGATAATAACCAACTCCCAATTCAACTCAACTTCGACTTTACTGGGATCTATTGCCACTCCTGAATGGGATATCACAAGTCCCAAAAACTTCTCTACAGACATCCAGAATTCACACTTAGAAGGTTTAGCCTATCACTCATTCTCTCGGAGCACTACAAGAAAAATGGGTTTTTTTGGCGGATTTTTCCGCCAAAAAACACCCAATTCCGCCGGTAAAAGACTTGTCGCAACGTATTTCCGGCGGTAATTTCCGGCGGATTTTAAGTCATTTCCAGCGGATTTTTGCGGGGGAATGTGCGGCGGATTTCCCCCGGTACTTTTCGGCGGATTTTTGGTGTTTTTGGGGGATTCTCCGCCGAAAATAAAATTATTTTTTTTTCAACTAAATCCGCCGGAAATACCATATTTTCCGCCGAAAATAAATTTTTTTTCACCTAAATCCGCCGGAAACACCAAATATTCCGCCAAAAATATAAATTTTTTTTTAAAAAAAATTAGAAACATTATAATTTTATAAAAATGTTTTTTAAAAATAAATAAATTTAAATTAAAAATATAATATCGAATTATAAAAAAATATAAATAGCATATTTAAATTAAAAAAATAAATGGATAAAAAAACTCAAATAGTGATAACCAACCAAATATAAAATACTTTAATATCAATAACTAAATCCAAAATACACAAATATCGATAATAAAATCCAACAAATCACTCAAATATCCATAATAATAAACATCCATAATCAAATATAAAGCTACTAAGGTGCGTGCTCATCCGAGTCATCTCTGTGATAATAGTTATCACCTCGTGGTGGTTGGATGTCATCACCGAACAAAGCAGCCTCAAACGCATTATAATTCAGATCAATATTATTGAAGAGCTGGGGTGATCGCTGCTTTGGGAGGATCTTCAGCTGGCTTTGGGAGGATCTCGTTCTTTGGGGTTGATCACGGCCGCCGCTTTGGAGTGGTGTGGCTAACTGCTGTGGAGGATATTCTTTCTTTGGGGTGGATACATCTGCTGGGGTGATCAGGTCTTTGGGAGGATATCATGCTGGCTGGGGTGGATATCGGCTTTGTAGCTAGTGTGGATCTTCTTTGAGGTGGATACTGTTGAGAATAATGGGGCTGTGGATACTGCTGAGGGTATGACTAAGGCCAAGGCTGAAATGTGTAACACCCCCCTTTACTAATTATATATTACCACACATATCAGAGTCACCTCGAAGGGCACTACATTTTTCACCACATGGAAACACCAATTGATTTAGAATAATTCCTCAAAAATATAAATAATTAATCTCTAAGCAGCGGAAATCATAAACTTATTTGAACATCTTCCGAAATACATAAAACATCAAACTCCTCAAAATAAAGACATAACAATTCAAAAACAAATACTATAGTTCCTCCCCGGTGCTACACATCAGAGCTGACACACACCCAACGTAAAGGAGACTACACCTAGCAATCCTCCACGAGTGCTAACGATCACCTGCAGCGTTGCCACATAAGAGCAACATTTCAAGCAGAAGGGGTGAGCTTAACAGAAATAATAAGTAGTGATAGCAAACTCCATCAGAATGGAAACACCAAAACACGTTATATATATGTATATATGGACCATGAAACAATGCAACCCCTCTAGGCATATGCATGCGGTACCGATCTCGTAAAAATAAGCCACGACGGGCAAGAGGCCGAAGCCTATACCTCAAAAATTAATCTCAAAGAGGCCGAAGCCTATACCACCAAGAAATGCATATGACAATGCGACTCATGACTCATGCACCAGTTACACATACCAAAATATTTTAATTAATAAATACTATACCACCATGTTTCGTTATAAATTATCTCACAAAAATACCACGTGTTGTAGCACCACAGCTACCTCGTAATTCTCACCAATTTACAGCATCACATCTGTCACATCGCTTACACCTGCACAAGTACTGACCTCAAACAGGACACCCAGACACACGTAGCACCATGAATAGTGCACAGCACGACAACACCGCGTAGCAAGGCTACACTGTACTCAACACACAACACTGGTCACACTGTGCAGACATAGACGCTCAGCTCACTAGTAACACGCACAGACACACAAGGCAACCTGGCACACAATACAGCTCACGGGCACAGCCACAATTGGAGTACCACACTCAAACACAGACACACAGCACCAAGCATTCACGGGCACAGGCGCATGGCGCCCTGTCCCGTAACACACACGCACACACTGAGACACAGCTGCGCCAAAATGGCGCGCCACTCCTGGCTGAAACATGCGCACAGGGCGCCTAGGCAGCGCCACACGCACACAGGCAGCGCCAAGAGGCGAGCCACACACACAAAACACACGCACACGGGCACACCACGGGGCGCCCTGGGGCAGCCACATTGGCGCCCCACACAGACACACATCTCGGCACACACTCACACACCTCGGCACACCCTCACACACCTCGGCACGCACACTCACACACCTCGGCACACACACTCACACACCTCGGCACACCCTCACACACCTCGGCACACACTCACACACAGGGCACAGGCGCCTTGCGCCCAGCCCGTGCCACTCTCCCACGCCTCACACACCTCGACACGCACACTCACACACCTCGGCACACACACTCACACACCTCGGCACCAACTCACACACTTCGGGACTAGTTTAAGAAATTGTTTTCAAACTTATAAATGTTTCGAAAAACCGTAAGATCTAGTATACGTGTGGGAACCAAAATTTGGATTATAAAATGATGTTTGGACTGTGATATAGGTTCTTGCTGGTGCTATCATGATATTATAACATATCATAGATTTAATTATGTTTTTATATATAAATTATATCAAGTATAGGAGACGGCCCAATGTGGGTACGATATATAACTTATGTCGAGTATGGGTTACGACCCAAAGAGTTTATCATACTAGGCAGGGAAGTCTTGGACCCCTAAACCTAGGCCCCATAAATTTTTACCATTAGGGAAAGTACTAATGGGAAGGGGGTACACCGGGAGTTTAGCCGTATGGCAGTTAGTGTTATGCTAAGTAATTATGATTGCGCTGTTTACTGGGAGTTTAGCCATATGTCAGTCGGTATTGTTCTACAAGCAATGCACGTGGTTTATAAATTAAATCACGAAGTTAATAAGGTTTCATAATTGAACCGAGTGATAGGTAAGGGGTCACTGGTGCGCTTGATATACACACAAATGTGCAAGTATCACTGCAAGAAATTTGGGATTTACCGGCGGCCGGAATCAGCCGGTAATGATAAAAAGCCGCCGGAAAAATGTCATGTTGTCTGCCGGTAAAATCGTCGTATGTAATGTTTACCGGCGGCTTTTCCCGCCGATAATTTCCAGCGGAAAAGCCGCCGGTAAACACACGAAATTCCGCCTAATTTTTTTTTAAAAAAAAACCACCGGTAACGTACAAAACCCGCCAGTAATTTTAAAAAAGCCGCTGGTAATTTAAATAAAACCGCCAGTAACGTAAAAAAACCGCCGGTAATTTAAAAAAACCCCGGTAATTTTTAAAAAGCCGCCGGTAATTTAATATTTTTAAAAAAATAAAAATAAAAATCCGCTGGTAATTTTTATATTTAAAAAATCGTTTTTAAATTCTTTTTTTTAAAACATTTAAAAATTTGATTATTTTTAAAATTGAAAATAAAATTGAAAGTTTAATATCAAATTAAAAGATATAAATTATCCATAAAATAAAATGATAAATAATCAACCCATCAAAGCAGTAATTAAATTATCCATACAAATTAAACGATTACCATCAAAGTAGTAATTAAATTATCCATACAAATTAAACGATAACTAATCAATAGTAAGACCTATTTGGGTTTGGGTTGCTGTTGGGATCTGACAGAATAAACTGTGTCCAATCTTCTTCATCTTGTCTTTCATCAAGTTGCTGGTACGGTTGTTGGGACTACTGCGGGGAGAGATGTTGTTGCTGACGGGGATGAGTTTGGAATTGCTAACGGGGCAGAGTTTGGAATTGCTGTTGGGAATGTTGACGGGGCTGAGTCTGGATTTGTTGTTGGGACACATGTGGCTGACGGGATGGAAGTGGGAGTTGTGGTTGTTGCTGAGGCGGAGAGTTTAAATCAAGCGCGGTGACCATATGGGTATGGTCGACGCAGTTGAAGCGGTGTCGCTTTCGAGTTAAAGCCAGTGGAAGGCACCAGTGGTATTCTTTGGAAAGGAATTCCGTAGGGCTGCATCGCTGGCGGTGGATAATGTACTGATGATGATGGCATAGATGGCCTCGTATGAGACATATTATCCATTAATTGCTTCCAACGCTCCTCATTCATTCTGCAATCTTCTGCCGCCAACCTGCGCTCCTCAGCCTGCTGTCAACCATGCAAATCGGACACGCCATCTTACCATGTGTCTCCCATCCTGACAACATTCCATAGGCAGGGAAGTCATTGATGGTCATCATCAAAGCCGCCCTAATCACAAAATTTTGTTTGCGTGCTGCATCATAAGTTAAAACACCATGCCACAACCTTTTTAGGTCATCGATCAAAGGTTGCAAATATATGTCAATACCAACTGTTGAATTACTTGATCCTGGAATAATGGAATTTAAGAACATGTATGGTTTAGACATACACATTTTTGGAGGAAGGTTGTACGGGGTAATAATAACTAGCCAACAAGAATACGGTGATGCCAATGATTGAATATAGGGTGTGAAACCATCAGAGCATAAACCAAGCCGAACATTGCGTGGATCACTAGCAAAATCTGGATGAACAGATCAAAATGCTTCCAAGCGTCACCATCAGATGGGTGGCGTAATTCACCAGAATTGTTTCTATTTTCATGGTGCCATGACATTTTACCGGCAGTCTCCTTTGAAGTAAACATCCTCTATAGCCTTGGTAGTGGCACTGGTGTTGCATCAGAGCTGCAGCATCAGTTGTTGTCGCATCTGTCTTACTCTTTTTTTCATTTCTTTCATTTTTTTCAAAATCTTTTTCTTTTCTTTTGTCACCACCACCTGTATCAAGTGATGGCCCACTCAAATCTTTCCCACTCCTCAGAGATATAGCCTTACATTGCTCCTTCCCCTTAGAAGATGAAGCTTCAGTAGTAGAGGGCAATGCCCCACTAGGTCTTTGGGTTAGAGCAGTAGCTATTTGACCAAGTTGGTTCTCTAGATTCTTGATTGCAGCTCCCTGTGTCTGATATTGAGTCTTTGCTTCATTCATGAAAGCCTTAAACATAGCCTCCATAGAGTTATCAGTTGCAGGAGCAGCTTGTCTTGATTGAGCAGGGAATCCTAGTAGGCACAATGAGTTCTTTGGAGTAGTTCTTTGCAGCAGTGTTCTTCTTGATGATACAGACTCAACCGAAATTAGGATGGTTCTTCCACCCAAGATTGTAAGTATTTGAGTATGGATTATTACCCTTGTTGTACCCAACATAGTTGACAGAGATAGGATTCGCAGGACACTCCTCATAAAGATGACCTCCCCACAGTAAACACAACTTGGAGAGGAACAACATAGAGCTGGCTCAATTGTCGCTCTGATTGCTTGATTCTTTGCAGCGAGCTTGTTCTTTGCAAAGACACTAGGTGCTATCATATTTCTTATTTGGGTGCAGAGGGAAGCCACTTGAGCAGATAAGGCAGTGACCTCACTCACTTCATGTATATCAGCCACCTTCTTTTGAACACTTGACCTAGCAGTAGGCCATTGGTAGCTATTTGCAGCAATGTCTTCAATCAAGTTGTAAGCATCATTGTAAGAACCATTCAGGAGAACTCCTCAAGATGAGGCATCAAGCATGAGCCTAGTTTGAGGTTCCAATCCATTGTAGAATGTCTCCATTTGGATAATGATAGGAATACCATGGTGAGGACATTTTCTCAAAAGTTCCTTGTATCTTTCCCATGCTTCAAACAAGGTTTCAAATTCAGTTTGCTTGAAAGAGGTAATTTCATTTTTCATCCTGGCATTCTTGATTAGTGGAAAATATTTTGTCATAAATTTTTCAGCCATCTCATTCCAAGTAACAAGAGTTAGGCTCTAGTGAGTTAAGTCAGGCCTTAGCTTTATCCTTCAAGGAATAAGGGAACTATTTCAGTTTGAAAGCATCATCTGTAACACCAGGGAGAATGAAATTACTGCAAACCTCAACAAATTGTTTCAAATGCAGTGTGGGTCTTCAAGAGGACCACCACAAAACTGCCCAATTGTTTGAAGCATTTGGAACATCATAGGCTTAAACTCAAAGTGAGTTGTAGCAATCTGGCCTCACTGTGCCTGTTTGCATAGTTTGAGGGTTAAAAACTGCATAGTCCCTCATAGGTCTATCCCTATCATTAGCCATGCCTATAACTCCCATTTCCATAACTTGTCTTCTATACCCTCCATCATCTTCAATTGTAGGAGGTGGTGTAGGTGGTGGAGAATAGTGCTCAGAATTGTGAGGATTAGCCATAGCAGCGGCTCTTCCTAATTCAATAAGTCCTGGAGTACTGTGAACTCTTCTCAATCTTCTAGAATGTCTTTCAATCTCTGGGTGCAACTGGAATTCTGGTGTGGTACGTCTATGCCTGTGCATATGCTGCAACAACAGATGTTGCAGCAATCTAATGTTGTAGCAACAGAAACAACACAAATAGAATTAGTAACAAAAGGCACTAAGTTGCTAACTAATTAAACACTCTATTAAACTATAATTCTCCGACAACGGCGCCAAAAACTTGTTGTGGTAAAAGTGTGATAGTGCAAGTGTACACTGTCAACAAGTAATAGAGAGTAAGTGAGATCGTTCCCTCGAGGAATTATGCTTAAATTGGAAAGTTTAATTTGATTAACAAATTAGTGAGGAAAGTAAATGACACACAAGTTTTGGGTAACATAAACAGTATTGAAAAGTAAAGGGTAATGGAAATCGGTGATGAGAACAAGCTGAGATGCATTCACTTTAGTAGCTTCATTAATATGCAATTAAGGGTATGTTCAATGCTACAACATTAGGTGCTGCAGCAATAAGACGTTATTCTCTCGAATACTTCACACTAGGTTTCCTTGCAAGAGTTTATCTCTAAACCTCAAAGAAGTACCTCCTAGCCTGCTTCAGCACTGGTAGTATTCACCTTATGGGTTATGCTCTCCTATCTCTAGCGTTAAACAAGGAACATCAAGATCTGTCGTTAATGTCCACTACCCATATTACCTTGTGAGATTAATTTACAAACCATCTCTGAATTTATAAATGCTATTTAGAATAGACGGCTGATAACTCATATTTATATGAGTTATTTATACTCACTTAAGAATAAATCATACAAGTTCTCTAGCAATACAAGGTTAGTTTAATTAGTTTTATGTAGTTTCTTGTTTCTTAGTTAGCTTTGGGTTAAATTGCTAAATCTGTGCATTTTGGCACCAATCGGTGCCTTTGAGAGCGTTTTGATGCTTCTTGTGTTTGTGCAGTAAAGAGCTAAATGTGACCACGTCCCTCACCACGTCTATAGAAGAGCAGCAGAGCAAGGGTGAAAGATCTCAATTTTGGCGCGCTAGCAATGATGGTCAAAGATATAAAAAGTCAGAAGATCTTCTATTCCCTATGAGCTGACGAGGATGACGCACTGTAGCACTGTACAGTGTCAGTCAGAAGAGCAAACAGGCTTGGTAGGTGGGCAAGTGACATCAGCAACACGTGAGCAAGATTGACTATATAATGAAGACCCATCTCTCTCTCAAAGGACACGCTCATACACTCACCCTTACACAAGACTTCAGTTCATCCCTTCACCATCTATCTTCCTCCATTTCAGAAAAAGTATCTCAAAGAAGTTCTGGACACAAAACTTCTTCGTTTTTACTTATCTCAAAATTCCATTTTTACTTTCTGCATAAACCACTACTGTGAGGCTCAGACGTTGTAACGTCTCTACAGCGTACATGCTGAAGAGCTACTTAGGTGTATCTTTTGCACTTAGTTTCTTTTCTCCTATGTATGGTATTTGGATTTTAACTCCTTATCTTTCTGTAAAGATGCTCAGCATGAGCTAAACATCTTGTAGTTGGGTTGTTGTTTTGCATGTAATGAATTTCTAGTTAAATTTTATGAAGTATTGACGTTTATATGTTTTAAATCTTTGCATGATAATATTTCCAAACTTGTTTTGAGGTTGACCTCTTAAAATAGGTAGATTCATAGTGTTATACCCCAATTTTGTCCGTATTCTTTTTCTGGTTTTAGTCGTTTATTTTATTATTTGTTCTGAAGTCGCGCAATTACAAGAACTATTAAAAAAGTGTCTCACTTAAGCCAATCTCAACTAACCTGTTCAACTAAATCGAAATGTCGTTATTTAAATTAAGAATGTGCGCGAATGATCGATCTTTTCGCACATTCCTTAGTTGAATATTTGTATTTAGGCCTAGTCGAACTTAGTTGGGTTCATCCGAGTCATTTCCTTGCAAATGGGCTTATTCGAGTTGTTTTCTCGCAATTTGGCTCATCATTCCGACTTCTTTTCTATTTTTATTATTTCGTCTTTATTTTGAGCATATGCATATATATATAGTCCAAAAAAAATATCAAAAAAATATATTTAATTTTATTTACATTTTAAAAAGTGTCTAATTGTCCGAAATGTGTAAAAATACAAAAAATGATAATATTAAAAATACAAAGAAGATAAAAAAAACGAAAATTAAATAAAGGAGCAAAGACGCGATAATCTCTCAGGGTCATTCTTGCTCTCCAAGATCGCTCAAAGAAGCCCACATTATCGGACTCCGCAAAAAGCCCAGTCAAACAGCAATTAATGCTAAAACCTAATTTCTACCTATAAATAAACGGTTAACCTAGGGTCTAAAACACACAGAAACCAAGGCAGAAAAACTACGCTAAAATCACCCAAAAATAGGATTAGGGTTCAACATCCGAATCCTAATCCGCTGAAATCAAGCTTCAAAATTTCTGAGTCAAGAAAAAGGAAGAGACAGTCATCACCAGTAGCAGTAGTAATCACAAGAAGCCCAAGCAATCTTGGAGACTAATCTAGAGCTGGAGTAGAGGTTGGTCCATAGTTCTTTTTCTTTTTCACATAAACTTATATTTAGATCAGATAGGTTTTATCATCTAGAAGTAATTCAGTTTAAATGATAAACAACTTGGGTTAAAAAGGATCAAATTAGGTGTTTTAAAGCTCGGACAACAGTGACAAATTTCTGCTAGCCTAACAGACCATTAAAATCAAACAAAAAAAGGGGAATAATACACTGACCCTAAGCTCGCCGGAGCTCCGGTCGTCTTCTCCGGCGAGAGCTCCGGCGACGTTCCTCAAAACCACCTCCTATGGTCGTCGTAACCACCACGAAACCGCTAGCCTCCACCCAGAAACCGATCGGTTATTAACAAACAACAACAACCAAAACCTGTTCATGATTCAAACTCATATCAACAGCATTGTGTGGCTCAAGCATACATCTATTTTCACTGTTAAAAATACATCTTAATCATTCTGTTTATTCATTCAAAAAAGTTACATATAATAAATTTTCCATGTAACCTTGATGTAGTGAGGAATAGTTTCTAATCTTAGAATTACAAGGAAATAATAATGGCTCATCAAAACAAATTATACAGACAGGTCATAACTCAAATAACTAGAAAACAAAACAAAATTCTCATAAGATAAGACCTTTCCCCTCACCTTAGAAACCGATCGCATCTCTCTCTCCCCTAAAGCCGGCGAAAATCTCGCCGGAATCCCGCTCTCTCTCTGCAAGAAACGGCTGCGGCGGCAGCTGGGGATGAGGAAAGGTTTGGGATTGGAAATTTAGGTTTAGGTTTTTCTGGTTTTGGGCCTAGGGATTGTATCTTAGTTTTAATTTTTTTTTTTAACTATTCAGAATACTAGTCACACCCTTTTATTCATGCGCACACCACCCCCCACTTAAGCCCAGTTTCGCATACTGGGCCCTCCTATGCGAACTGGGCTTTCCTTTTTGCACCTCCTATTAATTACACAAACCCCTGTGATTAATAAAACCCCAATTTACTATTTTCACCCCCTGTTTCTCTTTTAATTTTTCTCCAACTCAAACATAAATAAGTTTTTTCCAGCGAAATTAAATAAACGGCCAAGTCGGTTGTACAACCGGGTTAGTCATTATTTTATGGCCAATGAGTAGTATCTGATTCGAGAACCACGAAAACCTAACAAATACGAATAAACTATTTTTCTAAAAAATAAACGGCTAAATCGGTTGTACGGCCGAGTTAGTCATTATTTCAGGGCCAATGAGCTGTACAGTTCAGTAACCCTGCAAACTTAATAAATACGAGTAAACTATTTTTCCTAAAAATAGGGGACTAAGTCGGTTGTACAACCGGGTTAGTCATCGTTCTAGAACTAATGAGTTGTACAGTTCAGGAGTTCTAGAATACCTATTCTAAAACGGACCCACCTCACACCAAACCAATTTCTTTCAAAAACTCTAAAATTATTTTCAAAAAGTAGGGGACTAAGTCGGTTGTACAATCGGGTTAGTCAGCGTCTTAGGAATCAGTGAGCTGTACAGTTCAAGGAATCCTAGGACCCTTACACTAAAAAACACCAACCCACAAACTTTTTCAGGAAGAACTACGTAGCTTTGATTCCTCCATTGCATCCGGAGGTACGTAGGAGCAAGACTCAACTCTTGTCAAGCACTAAAAACCATAAACTTAAATAAGTCTTTTTCTCCATAAATAAAAAGGGTAATTATTAAATAAATCTTAAATAATTAGACAATGGATGTCGTGGGGTGCTAATACCTTCTCCACACATAACGACTCCCGAACCCTAACAATGTCTTGTCCTAAAACCTAAAGGGATTTTCTGAATTTGCCCTTAAACTAAAATTTGGTGGCGACTTCCTTTGAACCTTTCGAAGAATCCTTTCCCGGATTTTTCGGTCGCTACACATAGGTACAGACATGGTCTATGAAAAGAACTCAAAGATTTATATGAACGAAAAGGTGCACTAAAGACATTTAGGCATTTTTATCTAAGTCTAGACATAGAATGGATAATAGTTCATAGAACATTGCTGTGGCTACTTAAAATACAGGAGTGGGCCTATTTAGAACCTAGACATAAGACCTCTTATACTTGAAGCTCTGGCGTTTTGTGACTGAAAAGCACAGCTCTTTTGCAACAGCGTTCAAACGTTATAACGTCTATACAGAATAGCATTTGTACGTAATAGCGTGTAAACGTTATAACGTCTGACTAGAGAGGAATTACTTGCATGCAGCAATCCAACTCATTCTCATCCATATTCACAACAAACACTTATTCACTTGCTTTATTCACGTTTCTAGTATTAACACCAACTTATAGTGCCGATTTGTTACTTGATTCTCTTGTGTTTTGAGACGTGAACTGTGAAAGTAAATCAATCCTCGTGGGAACGATCTCTTACTTATATCCACTTTATTACTTGTACGAAGTGTATACTTGCACTATATTTGCGAATACCACACGAACGCAACAACGGCAATCCTACTCTAAAATGGAAATATTGTCACACACAAGGTAAAATGCACAACATTAAACATACTTCATTAATCACATAGAAAATCTAGCTACATCAGATCCAGCATCTCAACTATGAGTATTTAGCTCATATTGAGCTTACAAAACATGGAAAATAACTTAAACAAAAGAGTAGAAGTCATATTACAAATTTCAAGGTAAGAAATGATACTATAAAGAGAGGACAGTAAAGGAGCTCCAATGGTGACAATGGAGATCTGATCCAGCTCTTCTAAGTAGAAATCCACCATGAGAAATGTAATTCCAGTAATGCTGCAACAATCGTCTCAGCAATGAAATGGTTGATGAACTTGCACGCTAAGAATGAGCTATCTCTAAACTTCCCTCTGACGGCAGAACATCCTTAATGAGGAATAGAAACTTGCTTATATAGTGCCTCCTTGCACGCAACCCTAAAATGATCTCTTTTTGGGAAATGCGTCCTAGGTTAAAGGGCAATTGTGAGAAATCCACATTAGGTCATATCTTTCTGTGCCATTAAGCTCTGACACCTATCCTTTCCTTGTTTTCCGCAATTCCCTGAGCTTTCTCTCTCATCTAGCACATTTTCACTATTGCGCACGCACCTGTTGCTGCAGCACTTAAACAAAACACAATTAAAAGCACAAAGGGCATAAATATGCCCAATTCAAACCAATTCAATCTTGCACCTTTATTCTTACTCTAAACAC
Organism: Oxytropis ochrocephala; assembly: GCA_020916435.1. NCBI lineage: Eukaryota > Viridiplantae > Streptophyta > Magnoliopsida > Fabales > Fabaceae > Oxytropis > Oxytropis ochrocephala. Next base: position 92,651,442 of record CM037092.1, on the reverse strand, counting down.
TTAATTACACAATAATTCACACAACATGCTAGCTAATTCATCTAAAATCAAGCTTAGAAAGCAAGTAATAACCATCATAAATGATAGTTATCAGAGGCCACCAAGAAAGCTGCCGAGATCGAGGTCCTGAAGAAAGAGTCGGACGATCTGAAAAGTGATGGTGCTTCTATGGCCAAGCTCGGCTTCCAGCACTGCTTGGATATGGCATTTCTTCTTGAGCCCAAAATCCAACTGGAGTACCTGCAGCTAGGCAATAGTGCGGTGGATGGTCGGATCATGAGAGGCAACGACGTTGTCTTTTGCCGAGCTCCCTCTCCTCTCCTGAAGATGCAAGAAATGAGGAGGCCCTTGAGACCAAGGATGGGACTTCTCCTGCCGTGGTTGATGCCAATGTGGATGATGCAAAGAAGGCTTCTCTTAAGGGCGAACAAGTATGGACCGAAGCTGATGGGGAAACACAGAGCTAGATTCTCCTGCATTTTCCTTTTATTTTTTGAACAACGTTAATTTTGCAGTTGGCCTCTGGAATGTCCAGGGCTAACCTTGGTTTGTCAGAATTAAGGCGCCGTCCTTTTTCAAGTTGACAATTTAGATTTCTTTTAGTCTTCGCTTACTCAGTACCTCGATCACACTTTTAACTTTGATAAAATTTGTGATGATTGAATGCCAAGATAGAGTGTTAAATAACCTGATAGAATTCCGAGACAATAATGAGAACGCCAACCTGTCAGAATTCCAAAATAACAAGTGAGAACGCCAAGGTCCTTAGATGGCCAAAGTTGATGGCACTTGATAAGTAATAATTGACTTTTAATAATCTGAACATGTGTTGAGAGATGTAAGTCCAATACAAGAAAAACTTGTTTTAGCCACCAGCAATTGCCACGGAGCTTATTCCGTCAGTAATTTGCCACGGATTTGCGACGGCATGCGTAAAAAATAAGGGCGCGAAATTTCCCGTTGGTGTTTGCCACGGACATGTGAAAGGACAGAAATTTGCCACGGATATGCCGTGGCAAGTCCGTGGCAACCTATTAATAAAAATAAAACGAGCCCGATAATATCAGAATGTCACGTTCTCTTCCCTAATATCACAACGTCACGTTCTCTCCTCCTCACCCTCTCGCTCTCCTCACCTTCCGCCTCCCTCCCTCACTCTCAATCACCACCACCTCACCTCCACCCACACTCCCCACGATCCTCCCTAAAATCAGAACGACGTTTCTCGCTTCTCTCTCCCTAAAAATCAGAACTCGTCGCCTCCTCGACCTCCACCACCTCGCCTCCTCCTCCGATCTCCACCTCCACCCTCCTCCGGCCTCCTCCGCCTCCTCCATCGCTAATCGACCGGCTGCATCTAACGTTCTCTCCTCCTCCGATCTCCACCCTCCACTCTCCATCGCTAATCGCGCCTCACCTCCACTGTTTCTCCACCGTTTCTCCTCCGACCTCCACCATTTCGCCGCCAGCGCTCCTCCTCTTCCCCACTTGTAGGTAATTTCTATTATCTTTTTTAATTTATCCCTAATTTCACTGATTAAAAAAACCCTAAATGTCCCAATGTTTGATTTGAACGACTTGTTGTGTTAGTTTGGGAAAGTCGGATTTGCTTTAGTTATTTGATAATTAATAATGAGGTTATTAGTTAAGGGTTTTGAATTTCTAATGCTGTTTTTGTTGGTGCTTGAAAGTTGACTTCATCGTGTACAAATCAGCTCCTGGTTTCTTTTTGTTTTGTTTGTTTATAATGTTTGATTTATGATTGATATTCTTTGTAATGTTACTGAACATATAATTTATGACTAATAGGAACTGCATAAGTTTGGAAACTTAGATCCTGCTTTGTATACTTCAGAGCACAATTTCAGCATTTTTGGATTGTTGAGCGAGGCAAACTAGTTGATATCAGAACAACCAGCTGTTCAGGTATCATTTTTGGATTCTTGATATGTTATAGACCAAAAGAGTTTCATAGGTGTTGACTTAACATGTTTCCTATTTACAGATTGATATTCTTCTCAGTGTTGCTAATATGAAATTTATGACTGATAAAAACTGCATGAACTAATGTATATAGTTTACACAAACTGTTGTACAGTTTTCTTCTTGTAGGATATGAATTTGTTTCCTTATATGTTTTAAAATTTCACTTTGATTGCTATACAATCACTTTGGTCAATTTCGATAAATTTTGTTGTTGCCATGATAATAATGGACATGTCTTGCAGGTAGTTTTGGTTGCAAACTTAGATCCTGCTTTAAATGATGTGACTGTGTGATGGAGCTTCTCGATATCGTGGTGAGCGCGCTAAGGTTTGTGTTTTTTAGGAACACTTATCCATCTCTACTTTATTTTTATGTTTAGGGAGCCCCATATAAAACTCTATTGAATGTCCTTGTCACATTCAATTACTTATTTCCTATCCTCTGCTCCCTCCCCTTTGCTTTTGATGGAAGATGCTGCACACTTGCTAACTGTCATGTATTGTATGTCTTATATTGTCATGGAATTTTCAAATTACACTTGCTAACTTTTGATGGAAGATGCTGCACACTTGCATTCTTCTAATATGTCACTATGCTGTATTTAATTGGTTAGTGATAGGTTTCTTACAGCCCTTAATTGTCTATATTGGTGGAGTTGACTGCTTAATTTTCTTTCTATTTATGAAGAATTTCAAGATGATATTCCTAACAATTTGTATTCATTCGATCTAGAAAAACGGTTATTGAAATTATATCTGATACCATTTGGTATGACATTGATCCACATGTCTATTATTTCCAATTTTTTAAGGCTGAGCCTGAGATATAGTGCTTGACCTTACATGGTGTGGTTAAATTGATACTGTTATAAATAGTTTTGTTCCTCTTGATCCACAACATGGATGTGTATTTTGTAGAATTTGAATAAGATCAGTCATAGTAGCTAAATATAGAATTGTAGTTTTCAATAGTATTTAGATACTGATGCAGAGTTTGTTGTAAATTGTAGGGTTTATATTGGATCTGCAAACAATGACTGGATATCACTTAGGTAATAATTTCATTACATCTTACTTGTATCTTTATTTTGTGACAATACTATAGGCAATTAGTTTTTATCTTGCTGGTTGTCTTGGAATAGCTAAAAAAGTTGAGGTTTCCTTTTCTCATAAAAAAGTTGGTGGCTGTGAATGCAAATTCAGAATCCCTACTGGTCCTTCTTAGTTTAGTGTATGCATAATGATGGATTTACAATCAGCAAAGCAGCAGGTGAAATTGAAGGCACCCATGATGAGTTGATAAATTGAAAGCAATTTAGCTATTTTAGATCTTCCCTGGCTGTGATTTATGGTACTTTTTTTACCAGTTTTATTTTCTTTCTAATCTAAAACTTTGTGATGATTTCTCAAGGTTGATGCTACTTGAAGAGAATCAAATTGCTTTTCACTCGAGAGGATGGTTTGATCTTTGATGGTGTGAAAGATTATTCTCGCCAACTTGCTTGAGATGATAGGGCTAGGAAGTGACACGAGCTTCCTCAAGCCGGTGTAAGTCTTCTATACACCATAATCCACCAACCGTTGTTCTTTGGGGAACCATAATGTTTTACACTCGGTGTTTGTGTAAAATTCCTCTTTTCATTGTTTGTGGCTTAGTCATAATGATTCTAGATTCATTGTTGTTCTCGACAATACCAGTTCTCTGCATATTTGGTATGTGCTTTGAAGTTCTGACTTCTTGCAAAGAGCTTTACCAACATTTGAGTTTTACACTCAATATAACACATCTTTTACTATTTTGGAAAGCTAACCTAAGGATTGTTTGTAAATCGTGAAAATTTCAGAATTTTTGGTTCCTTTAGTGCAATGGCTACATATCAGCCTTTCCAACTTGACTTTATTTACTCCTTTGACTTTGATGATTGAAATTCGCTTTCCTACGTGCCTCACTATTGCAAATGCTCCTCTCACACTGATTGCTGCTACTTGCAACTATTTGTTGTTTTACTATGTGAATATGATTATTTTGGGATGTAAATATTATTATGTTGCTGAGATGGTTTGGGTTGGTCTCTATTTGATATTGAAGGCTAGGTATGAATTGGATGTTTGAATTTGTTGTCATGCCATGCAATTTTTCTTTTGTTTTCCCCCCTAAAGGATCATTGTGTGCTGGTTGGTTAATTGCTATTTGTTTAATATTATTGAGAAACTTTGAAATGATTGTTTATTTGTTCAATTTATTGAAGCATTTGGTTAGACTTTGATGTTGTGACCTCCTTTTGATTTGAGTCCTTTCCAGTGCCTCAGCTGTTGAGACCCTAGATCATGTTAAATCAAAATCGTTATAGCAGTTTGATATTTTGGTTAATGGTGATAGCAAAGTGTTTATGTTTGGCAATAATGAATGATAGTAATATTTGACTAGATTGCTTGATGATAATTGAGACTTAAGAGTATAACTTGTTTCAATTTCATCGGAATCTCAGAGAGAGCATGGACATTCAGAAAAGCCAAGCTGAAAACTAACAAAGAGAATGCTACAACACTGGTGAAATAGATGGTCAAAATTATGTCCTCTCAGAACAAAATCTTTTACAATTGGTCTCTGTAATATCTTTGTCATGAAGTCCTGACATAGAAAATATCTATTATGTACTATTGTTTGTAGCAAGTAATATTATTTTGTTAGTTTGCATATTTTGTTAGTTTGCGATTTTCTTGTAGTGATAACATATTTATATAAATATATGTGACATCTTTGATGTAAATAGATTTATCTTATTTAGCTAGCTTAATTTTATGCAGCATGTATATATGTTTGAACATTTAATTTTTTTTTAATTTTTTTTTTATTTTTGCGACGGATTTGCGATGAAATTTGCGACGACTTTGCCACGGATATTTGCGACGGATTAGCGACGGAAACATTTGCCACGGAAATTCCGTGGCAAACGATTTGCGACGAGCGTTTTTGCCACCAATTTTTGTCCGTGGCAAATTCGTGGCAAATGTTGTTTTGCCACGGAAATTTGTACATTTGCGACGGAAATGTCTGTGGCAAATCAACGATTTTCTTGTAGTGGTCGTTGTCAGAGTAGACAATAGATAATTGCAAATATGGTTGATTCCTTGAGCCGAATTCAAAGATGAGAAAGCCACTGTGGGCCCGCTGGCTCATTTAATAAGAAGGCCGATGTGGGCCCCCTTCTCCTTAAAGATGGGAAGACCGTTGTGGGTCCCCCACTCCTCCAATCTTCTTACCAAGGCCGCTCTGGGCGCTCGACCTTCGGGCGGAGGCCGCGCAATGGACCTCCTTCCTTCGGCCTCTGATGGAGCGTTAAGCTCGGCGATCAGAGGGAAGACTAGGCTCGCGTAAAGTGAAATTTGGAAACCTTCAACCTCTGATGGATCTCGTCAGCTCGGGGATCAGAGGGAAGGGCAGACTCCACGTAGCAAAATTGGGATGAAGTCGCTGCGGACTTCCTTCCTCGGACTCTCTGATGGAGCGTTTGAGCTCGGAGATCTGAGAGTCGTTGGAGCCGCTGTGGGCTATTCCGCAATGAGCTCGGATTTGAGAGTTATTGGAGCCAGATTAGGCTATTCAACGGTGAGCTAGGATAGAAGAGCTACTGGAGCCAGATTAGGCTATTCAGCGACGAGCTTGAATAGAAGAGCAATTGGAGCCAGATTAGGCTATTTAGCAACGAGCTCGGATAGAAGAGCTATTGGAGCCAGATCAGGCGATTCAGCGACGAGCTCGAATTGAAGAGCTATTTGAGCCAGATTAGGATATTCAGTGACGAGCTTGGATAGAAGAGCTATTGGAACCAGATTAGGCTATTCAGCGACGAGCTCGAATATAAGGAGATGAGATATAAGTCGAACTAGAGCCGAAGATCCGAGACGTAAGGACAAGATATACTGATCCATAAGTTATTTAAGATAATTCCACCGAGAAGATCCGATTAAATAACAGTCCAAGATCAGAGGACGACGTGAGGAGATTCCCTCATAAGCAGTGGAGTGGGAGACTGTGGTAGCCATTTCGAGAATGGGCTTGTCCTGTTGAAAAACGAAAGATAACAACAAGTTTCATGAAATTGGAAAGTGTGACTTACCTCGGCCTTGGAAGACATGGTTGGGTCGAAATCCGAAATCATTTCTGATGATGACGTTGACTAATCATACAAAGAAGAAGCCCGGGGAATACAGATGAAGTCCAGATAAAATAGAAGTGGTCCGAAAAGCATAGATGAAGTTCGGAAAGGAGAGTCTTGATGAATCTTGAAGGTAGTGATTATACTCCCACTGTGGTCGCCATTGTTCGGTACCTCAACCACGGATATGGACCGGATCTGGGGTACGTGTTGAGATGTTCCAAGATGTCAGAGAAGAGCTTTAAGCGGATGAAGATTGAGTCAGGATGATTGAAGATGGATCTCGGGCAGTCCGAGGTTAGTGCTGGAGCATGTCGGTGGGGGGTACCTGCAAACACTCTGATGCTTAAGTCAGTAGTAGGAAGTAAAGAGGAAAAGAACGAGTTAAGGGAATGAGAAAGTGTGTACCGTAAATGGAGGGTTTCACCTCTATTTATAGACAAACAGGTCGTACATGGAGCATCAGATACGGGCGTTAGATCCTAACCGTTGAAGGCGGACGCGCGTTGTAAAAGATTAACGGAATTAACGCCCGTATCCAGGCGTTAGAATTACCTAACAAAGCATTAGGAGAGAGGATTTAATTCCTAACCATTTTAACTCTCGAATTTTATTCACATATACTCTAATTTTGGTTACTATCAATTACTAAATATTTATTCACATTCTAACCAAGAATTACTTGACTTGCTCAGTTGATAATAACTCACAATCTCTGTGGATACGACGATTAGTGGTTCTTTCCATCTTAATATTAATTGCAACGACTCAGAACAGTTGCCGCAAAGTTAACAACCTACAAGTTATAAGGAAATGATGTGGCAAAATTAAAATCAGACCAAGGATGCAGAAACCATACACTAATTAGTTGTCTTAATTTTATGTAGCAGAAAATCATTTTCTCCTTGATCATTTTGAAGTTCCTTAACTTTCTTCACCATTACACAAGCTTATGCAGCAACAAGCACTAAAATATGTGTTTTGAAATTGTCGGAAAAAACAACATAAAAAAACTAAAATGAGCACTATTGGAATACAATAATTTAACATGAAAAATTCAAAAATCGAAGGAAAACCACAAATTGTTATCTAATGACAACCAAATAATAATACTATGTGAAATATTTTACAATACACAAACTTCTCTTAAACACCCAATGACCTCAGTACTCACATACCCTCAACATAAAGTATTTAACAACACCTCACAACAATCTAAAACAAGATTATATGAAGAAACGAAAAAGTCAAATGCAAACTTAAGGTGTTTTTGAGTGTGGTGCATCTTTTAAAGGACAACTTGAGCCTATATATATAATTTTGGTCTCCCTCTTCCTTCACAAAAATAAGTAATGTGGGTCTTCTTCAATATGTTCAATTCCAATCAACTCCAACAGTCTCCACATTGATTGTAATTGATAACGGAGACATATTTCACTTTCATTGTCTACACTGACAATCACAGCTCAAAAGAACTATCATACTCCACCATAGAGAGAATTCTTCACTAGAAGCTAAACCATTTCAAGAATTTCTCCATGTCGAAATCCATCGTCACAACTTCTTCAAGATTCTCAATTCCAATCAACTCCAACAATCTCCACCTTGATTGTAATTGATACAAAAGACATATCCTGCTTACATGGTCTATATTGGCAATCATAGTTTAAAAGAACTATCATACTCCACCATAAAGAGTATATTTCACTTGAAGTTAAACTACTTGTGAGAAATTCTCCATGTCGAAAGTCATCGACATAATCTCACAACACATGACCTTGTGCAACCCCAATTGTATCAACTCATCTTTGACTTGTATTTTTCGATCCACATGCCAACATTGATTCTTCCATCAAATTTCTCTAAGTCAAACTTTACAGCACTCGGAAAATTTGATATTGCAGCTGTATACATATAGTAAACCATGCACCATGTAGGTTCCCAGGAAAGAGAGATTGGTCAAATGGACACACTTAAATATCAAGTCTCTCCTAGCCAGAACATCTCATAAACAACATTTTCACAGTATCAAATATTTCATCTTAACGTAGAAGCTAGACAAGGTAACTTTTAGATTTACACGACAACAGAAAACTGCGACGCACATCTACATGTGAAAACGTTGAACCAAGCGTATAAGTTATTAGTAAATCGAGGCCTAAAATCAACTATAAAACCATGAATACCTAAACCACACAATCTGTGGGGAGCACGGGGAAGCCTTCTAGTAGATACTCCCTCTCGTCTCTATTATAAGAAGATTTTTGGAGTAAATTTTAGTCTTCAATATAAGAATATTTTTTTTTTAGTTTTTAGAGTATATTCATTACTTAAATATCAACTCTACAACCCAAGAGCACTTGGATGAGATGGTAAGGCCTCTTCCAGACAAACCAAGGTCCCCCTGATCGAATCCAAATTTCAGCATTCAAGCAGAATGTTAAATCTCTTGAGGAGAGCTTTGCGCCAATTGTGGTCCTACCCGACTTCGAGGATTAGTCTCTGATTTTCATGCAGCAGAGAGATATCACGATTTATACCAAAAAAATAAATATCAACTACAATGCGTTATCTTTTCAGTTTTCAATGTGTGCACGTAAAGTTGACTTTAGAGAAGTATTTCACATGTGAATTTGAGTAAAAGGTATTTTGAAGACTTTATTTAAAAAAGACAAGAACTAAATATACCTTTTTTTTTGACAAAAGAACTAAATGATCTTATTAGTGATGATTATTATATTTTCTTCTGTGCTGGGCCTACATATTAATTACCACGTAAAAGTCTACTACTACTTGCGAATGCTACGGTTCCTATAGAAAAGACAAACCTAAAACTGACCCACGCTTTTGCATTGGCTGACTTTTCTCCTCACAAGTCATCACTGCAGTCGCTATAACAACAACTACAGCAACGAGATGCCTTTCATTGAACGTAATTAAAATTTGACTTTACAACTCATTCATAAATAAAGCTTCAACGAGATGCCTTTCATTGAACGTAATTAAAATTTGACTTGATGCATTCACTATTTTGTATTTATTTCTGTTCTATAAGAGTTCTTTAATTAGAATAAATTTATGATTTTTAATTTGCAAAAGAAAAAAAAAACATTTATGAGATTTGGGTTTGTGTTAAGAAAATATATTCTCAAACTTACACACTCTCTCTTACTTAAACTATATAAATATAAATATAAATATAATAAATAATTCTTTTAAACTGAATTCATGTAGTTAATCTTTAAATTTTTGTAAAGTACAATATGTTATGAAACTAATAAAACGAGTTTCACAAAATTTTAGGTATGTTTGGAAGGGGGTTTTGAGAGAGCTATGAAGGGGAGGGTTTTGAAAGGCTAACTTTATTTATATATATATATATATATATATATATATATATATATATATATATATATATATATATATATATATATATATGGGTTTGCTAATTTACACCCACTTGAAAAATAGAAGGTGTAAGTTAGCAAACATGCACCTTTTTATTTTTATTTGGACATAAAACCCAACCCTTACTTTTGGAAAACTACTTAAATGATTGGGCATAATTGTAATTTGAACTTTACTACTTTACATTTTCTTATTTTCTTTCTCTTCTAGCATTTAATGTTTCTTCATCTCTCTTTACACCCATACCCACTCATTTAAGTCACTTTCTAAAAGAAAGAGTTGGTTTATTGGTCCAAAATAAAAGGTGTAGGGATGCTATCATACACCTTCTAAAAAGTAGGTGGGTGAAAATTAGCAAATCCAATATATATATATATATATATATATATATATATATATATATATATATATATATATATATATATATATTTTTTTTGATAAGCCAAAGTTTTATTAATTTGGGGTATAAGGGGTACCTCACCCATTACAGATTAAATCACCATAGACATACAATTAGATGGATTATTACACCAATCCTCAAAAGTAATGGGCAAATTAACTCCTACTCTATGAGCAAACCACCCCCAAGATAAATGTTTTACGTGCTCGAGTAATTGTATAACATTTCAATTACAATTTATTTAGTTTTAAAAACATTTTATAGCTTCCTTATTTATTTTTGATAAGCCAAATAATTATTATTAAGGGGGCACAAGGGGTGCCACAACCCATTTACATATTAACGTAACAGGTTCATACAATCAGCAGGTTTGTTATTCCAATCTTCAAAAGCTATAGAAACTTGGCTACCCAATCTATACGCTATCCACCCCCAAGAAAGCCCTTTGATGTGACTTAGCATTTGTGAGACATTTGGAACACCCTCACGAAAGACAACTCTATTCCGATTATGCCAAATCAACCAAACAGCCGCTACCCACACCAAGTACCTCGTTCTCTTGTTCTTCTTCCCACCGTGAGTGATTCCATGCTTCGCTAAATGATCCCAAGTGTCATTGAAGTCTATAAAGCCTGCACACCCAACCAATTAAAAACTTCTTTCCACAGTTGATCCGAGATACTACACCGAAAGAATAAATGCAACGAGTCTTCTTCGTGTCCGAAACAGAACACACAACACAGGCTTGGCTGAAAGCGCATCACTCTTCACTGCTGCAGTAATTTTCTGGTTGGTAATCAATCAAGCAATACTCTCAAACCGTGTACCACGAACTTAGAAGGAGCTGTCATCCAGAATTTTTTTAGCACCTTCTTCTTGTTGGAGGGAAATGCTTATTTTGAATGTTGGATAGAAACGGTTTTAGAGAGAGGGAGGGAGATTAACTGCATAACAGAATTTCATTTTGCAAGAGTGTAACTCATCACACTTCATTCATTGTATTTATAGAGTTACACATGATAGTGTTGACTAGTAATCAACAACTTACTCATTGACTTACACTTAACAATTCACACACTTACAACATGACTTAGGTGCTATAACAACATGACTTAGGTGCTATAGCACCTTGCATAGCACTTTATTATCACAAGTGCTATGTCACCTACGACACCTCTCACAACACCTAATTGACTAAGTTGAATTACACAACACAATACACCCCCTTAATTCAAGTCAATCAATTTGCACATTCCAATCTTCATCTTCATTTCTTCAAGCTTGCTAGGCTTCAAAGCCTTAGTAAGCAGGTCAACAAGTTGGTCTTCAGATCTGCAGTGCTCGACTTGCAGGTTCCCTTTGTTGACTTGATCACGAAGAAAGTGATACTTTATCTCTATGTGTTTGCTTCGGCCATGAGAAACAGGGTGATTTGCTAAGTCTATAGCTGACTTATTATCAATTCTCAGCTTCATAACATTGCAGCAATTCATGCCAAGTTCATCTAGTAGCATCTTCAACCATTGTGCTTGACTAGCACCAAAGGCTGCAGAGATATACTCTACTTTACGGCTTGACAGTGCTACCACGTATTGTTTCTTCGAGCACCACGATATAGGAGCATTCCCATACATGAACAAGTACCCTGAGGTACTCTTCCTGTCCTCCTCATCACTACTCCAGTCAGCATCCGTGTAGCCTATCACTTCACTTTCAACACTGTTGTCTGCAGCAGGGAACAAAATGCCACCGTCTAAAGTCCCCTTCAGATATCTAAGTACTCTTTTTGCTGCTATTAGATGACTCTTATTTGGTTCCTCCATATATCTACTTACAAATCCTACACTGTAAGCAATATCTGGCCTTGAGTTGCATAGATATCTCAATGATCCAATCAATTGACTATACAAAGTTTTATCAACTGATTGATCTGCAGTGTTGACTTGAAGTCTGCAACTCGATTCAACAGGTGTGGAAGCTTGATTGCAGTCAAACGTCTTGAACCTCTTCAGTACATCAGTGGCATATTTCTTCTGGTGCATGAAAATTCCTCTCTTGGATGTCACAAACTCCATTCCAAGAAAGTATGCTAGCTTTCCCAAGTCCACATCTCAAATTCCAAATTTCATTTTCTTCTTGAATTCCATGATTTCTTGTTCACTATCATCTGTGACAATCAACTCATCTACATACAGACATATTAGCAGAACACCGGATGAATTGCATTTCTTCAGATACACTCCATGCTCTGTGGTGCACTTCACAAAGTTCAATTTCAAGAGAAACCCATCAATTCTCTTGTTCCAAGCCATTGGGGCTTGTTTCAAACCATACAAAGCCTTGTGCAGCTTCATCACTTTCTCTTCCATTCCTTTTCTTTCAAATCCTGGTGGTTTGCTTCACATACACTTCTTCCTCAAGAGGTCGATTGAGAAATGCAGATTTAACATCTAATGGTCTCAAAGTCCAATTCCTTTTGCTAGTAATAGCAACAATCAATCTTACAGTTTCTATTCAAGCAAAAGGAGCATATATTTCATTAAAATCAAGACCTAGTTTTTGCAAAAGAACCTTTTGCAACCAGCCTTGCTTTGTATCTAGCAATCTCACCATTTGGTTTTAATTTTGTCTTGAAGACCCTTTTCACATCAATTGCTCTCTTGTTGCTTGGTAGTTTCACCATCTCCCATGTGTCATTCTTCTTAATTGATCTAAGCTCTTCCTCCATGCCTCTTTCTAATGTGTACTAGAAAGAGTTTGCTCAAGAGAGAGTGGTTCTGATTCTGCCATCAGAACTATCTGCATCAATTCTTCATTCAATGTAGCTGGGAACACTTCATAGTCAAGCAACCTTGGAGGTGGATTCCTTTCCCTTTGAGATCTTCTCAATGGAGCTTCATTCTCAGCATCAACATCATCAATTGGTTCCTCTTCTTCTAACACTTCTGTGGCAGGCACTTGATCACTATCAAGTGGTATCACAACTGTCTCTTCAGTCATTTTCACATTAGAATTAGACCAACACCACTCCTTAGTCTCATCCACCACTACATCATTGCTAATGTAGACTCTTTTATGCACACGATCAAATAGTTTGTAAGCCCCAGTGTTGTGATATTCAATTAATATCATAGCATGAGACCTAGCATCAAGTTTCACACTAGGCTTGAAGCCATTCCATGCTTCTTCAGGTGTAATGCCAACAAGTCTCTTTGTTGGGCATCTATTCAAGACATATGTCGTAGTAAACACAACTTCTGCCCAAAATTCATGTGGCAAGTTCTTCTCTCTTAGCATACATCTCACCATATTTAGCAGAGTTCTATTCCTTCTCTCTGCAGTGCCATTGTGTTGAGGGGTATATGGTGCTATGACAACATGATCTATTCCCTAATCTTTGCAAAATCTATCAAACTCAAGTTATGTATACTATCCACCACCATCAGTAATCAATTTCTTAATAGAACAACCACTATGCTTCTCTACTAGCAATTTAAACTCCTTAAACACACCAAACACTTCACTTTTCTTTTTCAACAAGTAAACCCACATTTTATTTGTGAAATCATCAATGAAAGACACAAAGTAAAGGTTACCTCCATGTGATTTGACTTCAAATGGACCACACACATCTGAGTGGATGATTTGAAGCTTCTTAGTAGCTCTTGGGGGAATGGAGGACTTGTATGACTTCCTTGGTTGCTTCCCTTCACAGCACTTGCCACAAATTTCCTTAGGTTCCTTGATAGCATGTAGACCAGTCACCATGTTCTTCCTTTGGAGCATCTCTAGGCTAGCAAAGTTCAAGTGGCCAAGTCTTTTGTGCCACTTCCACACACCATCATCAACTTGTGAAGTAAGACATTGTTGTTCAAGTGAATTTACTCCAACCTTGAATGTCCTATTCTTGGAGACACGAACCTTCAAGACAGAGTTGTCATTCACATAATTCACCTCCATGTGTTCACCCTTCATGTTCATTGAGAATCCCTTTTCCAACAATTGTCCCAAACTCAACAAGTTATTATTCATTTCTGGCACATATAGCACATCATTTACCACCACCTTGCTACCATCAACTCTTCTGATCTTCACCTTTCCAATACCTTCTGCCATCACAGTCCTGCCATCACCAAACCTAATTCTCCTTCTCACAGTCTCATCAAGCTCACAAAACCAATCTTATGCCATGTCATGTGATTAGAGCATCATGTATCCAAGTACCACCACTCTTCTTCACCTGTTTCACTGTTCTTGATTGCCATCAACAACATTTCATCACCTGTATCAGTATCTGTGATAGCCATCAGCATCACAGCTTCATTATCAGAGTCGTGCGCAAACAGTGCCTCCTCATTCTTCTTCCTAGGCACCTTAGGATTCACACATTCATCTACAAAATGCCCCCACTTCTGACAGTTATAGCACTGGATATGATTTTTGGATTTCTTTTGACTCTTGCCACTATTTTCACTATCTTTCTTATTGCTATTTTGTTTAGGTCCTCCACCCTCATTCTTATTGCCTTTCCATTTCCCCTTCCCTTTCTTATTCTTCCGAGACTTCTTCTGTGACTGAGCAAACAAAGCTTTCTCACTTTATTTCTCTTCTTTCTTTACACTTTCTTTGTTTTTCAACTTAATTTCGTGTGTCTCTAAAGAACCTAACAATTGCTCCAATTTTAACTTTTCTAGGTCTTTAGATTGCTCAATAGCAGAAACTACATTATCAAAACTAGGTGTGACTCCGGTGAGTATATTTTGTACCTTCATAGCCTCACTAACTACCTCACCACAACTTCTCATTTGATTCGTTAGAGAAACTAACCTGTTCACAAATTGAGCCACGGTTTCATTCGGTTCCATCTTCATCAGTCCCAATTGGCACCTCAAGGACATGAGCTTCATCTTCTTCGCTTGTTTGTCACCGGCGTACGTGGTTACAAGAACACCCCAAGATTCTTTCGCGGTTCAAATTCAACGATCTTCTCAAGAACATTTGAATCAACACATTGGTGAATGAGGAAGATTGCCTTACTATTTTTCTTCAATTGATCACGATTTGCAGCTCGTAGCGCCTCCGTTGATGCTCCTTCAATTGGTGTGACGCCATTCTTCACAAAGAAAATATTTAAAATAATAATTAGTATGAAAATGACAAAAATACCCCTAAATTAACACTAAATGCAGGTTGCTGCACTCATATTGATTGCAATGAATTACAATCCCTTTTTAACACATCTACTATTTGTAGCCCCCACACCCTTTATTTAATTTTTTTTTTCCAAAAATATTTTTAATCTACTATATAATATAATATGATCTACGATTTACTCCTATTTACTATAAAACTACACTTAAAGTAAATCTTTTTCTCACATATCCACACTCACATGTTGATCCCACTTTCTTTCATATCCAACTACAAAAAGTTATACAAATTAGTCCTACTACAATTTTGGGGTAATAGTGTAACTGAAATAAAATTTAAACAAATATTTCTTATTGATAATCTACTATCTATCTTTTACTATCTATAATCTATTAATCAACTAGAATAATAAATTAAAAATACGAGATAATAATCTACTAATGAACTAAAATAATCAATAAAAAACTACGAGATAACTCCACTGATATATAAAAAAGCACGTGATAACTGCACTGATATATAAAAAACGAGATTAAATTTGTCATTGATAATTAATTTTTAAGACTACTACAAACCTACTATCTAAAAAACAAGAAGACTAATGCCAAAAACAACAAGAAGACTTAATGACTATTTAAACTACTTATTAATATTTAAAGCAAATATTTCTTATTGATAATCTACTATCTATCTATCTACTATAATCTACTAATCAACTAAAATAGCCAATTGAAACTACCAGATAACTGCATTAATGATATATACAAAAACACAAGATAACTGCACTGATATTTACAAAAATACGGGATTAATATTTGTCATTAATAATTATAATATTTGGAGACTACTATAAACCTACTATCTAAAAAGAAGAAGACTTAATGACTAATATTTAAAACACGCGTGACAAATATTTGTCATTAATAACTAAAAAAGCACAAATAATTGTCACTGATATATAAAAACCCCGGGATAAATATTTCTTATTGATAATCTACTATCTATCTTTTACTATCTATTATAATCTACTAATAAGTAAAATAATCAATTAAAACTATGAAATAATTTTTGTTTATATATAAAAAAAAAACACGGGATATTTCTTCATTATAATTTTTGTTACCACTATAATTATATTTTATAGGTTAAATTACTGTTTTGGTCCTTTATCTTTGGCCTTAATTTCGTTTTGTTCCTTTATCTTTTTTTTTCTCGTTTTGGTCCCTCATGTTTCATTTTTGTGTCAATTTGGTCCCTGCCGTCAGTTTTAACTAACAGACGCCACGCTGTCAGTTAACTACTGTCGTGGCATCTCAAATTCATTAAATGACGTGGCATTCATTTATTGAGGTGGCAAATAAATGCATTTTTTAATCCTAAATCTAATGACACATAGACATTTATCTTTTTTAAAATTTTAAAAACAAAAAACATAAATTAACACATTAAAATAAAAACTAAAAGCTTGTCAGATCTCAGATCTGTTGGAAGATCTTAAAAACAAATTATATCAGTTCAACCAAAGCATGATTCAGATCAATCATATGCAACCAACCCATCTTTCTTCTCTCCTTCACTATCGCAACTAGCATGATTCATATGCAACCCATCTTTCTTCTCTCCTTCACTATTGCAACCCATTCACATCCAACCCAAACCCAGATCTGTTGGTGAGAGAGAGGTAGTGCCTTTATTATTATTAGGTTATCCTTTGAAGCCAGAAATGAAGAACATTAACTCAAACTCCGAAATTCAAACCAGATCCAGAAATGAATAATTGGAATATGGTTTTAGAAAATCCCCATTCTTATGAAACGAAAACGTATCTGAAACAAAAATGAATAACCCAGAAAATCCCCAATCTTATGAAACGAAAACGAATCTGAAACAAATTTGGTTTCTGAAACGAAAACGAATCTGAAATGAAAACGATTCTGGAATCTGAAATCCCAAATCCTTTGATTTCGTTTCTGGGTTTTGTTTTTACGAATTTGTTTTTTTTTTTGGGTTTACGAAATCCAATGAAGCCTTATGAAACGAAAATGATTCATTTTGCTGAATTGAAGAACGAAATCGAATTGAAGGTGTTCTTGTGTTTAAGGTGATGAGTGACGGCTTTGTCAGTTGAGTGTTGAAGGTGTTCTTGTGTTGAAGAAGGTGTTATTGTGTTGAAGAAGAAGGTGTTCCTGAGTTTTAATTTTTTTGTTTTTTGTTTGAATGTGTTCTCGTATTTTTTGTTAAATTGTTAGTTTGTGTTTTTATAATTTAAAAAAATTAATTGCTTATGTGTCATTAGATTAAGAATTAAAAAATATATTTTTTCCACCTCAATAAATGAATGCCACGTCATTTAATGAATTTGAGATGTCACGTCAGCAGTTAAATGACAGCGTGGCGTCCGTTAGCTAAAACTGACGGCAGGGACCAAATTGACACAAAAATGAAACATGAGGGACCAAAACGAGAAAAAAAAAAGATAAAAGACCAAAACGAAATTAAGGCCAAAGATAAAGGACCAAAACAGTAATTTAGCCTATTTTATATTTTGTCTTTGTAATATCTTTTTTTATAATGTAATCTAATATCTAATATTTATTTATTTATACAAAAAATATTTATACAAACAAACCACACTTAAATTACCTAAACAAACCTCCTTATTTACTTGACAATTCATCTAACTAATGACAACATTGCAATTTACTATCACACTTTTTTCAAATTTCTTCTCCCAATGCACTTTCTTCTCACTCCACACTTTTTTCTACATTCTACAACTTTTTTTTTTCTTTTCAAATTTCAAAATTTAAACCAAACTCACCCACTTTCTTTGTCTTCCATCTACTATAATCTACTAATCAACTAAAATAATCAATTGAAATTACGAGATAACTGCACTAATATATAAAAAACACTGGATAACTGCACTGATATAAAAGACACGAGATTAATATCCAAAACAATAAGAAAACTTAATCACTATTTAAACTACTGATTAATATTTATAACATGTGTGACAAATATTAGTCTCAAATACCTAAAAAATGACAAATAATTGTCACGAATATATAATAAAACACGGGATAAATATTTCTTATTGATAATCTACTATCTATCTTTTACTATCTACTATAATCTACTAATCAACTAAAATAATCAATTGAAACTATGAGATAACTGCACTGATATATAAAAAAACTGGATAACTACACTGATATATAAAAAATATGGGATAAATGCAATGGTATATATAAAATCACATGATAGCTACACTGATATATGAAAAAAGACGGGATAACAACTCTAATATATAAAAAAACATTGCACTGATATATACAAAACCACGAGATAAATCCACTAATTGTTTTTAAATGATACTTTTACATTTTTAAATTTTAATATTTTTTATTTTTTTATTTGAGACTCCTTTTATATTTACTTTAAATTTATCTTTATTTTCACAGGTAATGTTTAGGCTATACAATATAGTAAAATCAAGTGCTAGCAAAATATCAAAACTAGACATCAATTAGCTAGCTTGCCGTCTGTACAAAATCTTGGGCAATTTGATAAATTTGTCACAAAATGCCTAAAAGTTGGTACATATTTTACCTTTTCTCTTTTTTAGCTTTTTCCTTTTTCCTTTTTTTTTCTTTGTGTCCTATGTGGTATAATCTATCTATTAAAAATTACTAAAACCAATCAACTTAACTAATAATATTTGTAAAAAAAAATGTAACTACTAACAAAATTCTCAAAATAACTTTTTTAATAGTTTAATAATTTAATTCAAATAAATAAATTAATTATTTTTTTAAAATGATTAAATTAATATTAAATGATCTAAATTTATATATATACTATAATCTACTAAAAACCAATCTATTTACGAGAGCGTCATCGGGAGCGGCAATGAGAGCGACAACGGGGTGCATATCTTATATTAAATCTTATTTTCTTATTTTTTTAATTTTACTCCATTTTTAATAAGAGGGGCAAAGAGAGCGACAAGGCAACAGGAGAGCAGCAACGAGAACAGCAACGGGGGTGCATATCTTATATTAAATCTCTTTTTTTCCCTGATTTTTACTCTATTATGAAGATTAGAAGAAGATACTGATTTTTTCCCCAGCTTTTTGCAACTATTTTAAGCAAGTTGAAATATAGCATTTTTATCGAGTTTTTCCTTTTATTAAATTTTGCAATTTTCAAAATATTCTAATGTTCATAGCAAATTAATTATAACAAATACAGTGTAACCCTTGCGGATGCACGGGTAAAGTACTAGTATCTTTTATCAAAACACCCACTACCAAAAATATCAAACTACCATTCTCTTAAACTAACTTTTTTTTTATCTCACTTTTTATCAACTGTATCTTTTATCAAAACACTCACTACCAAAAATACCAAACTACTCTTCTCTTAAACTAATATCTTTCTTCCTCTAACTCTATCTCATTTTTCTGTTTTGACAATATATATACTTTAACTTCATTTTAATATATCATTTTTCTCTATCAATAAGTTTTATTTAATCTCACAGGAAAAATTACAATTTGGAAACTTTGAAATTTAATAAAATTTGGTTTTCTAATATCTACGGAAAATATTACCTATTGTTGGTAAATGTTCACGGGGTAATGTTCGGATTAACTCAATTACAATTTGAAACATTTTGTTTATCTACTTTAAATTAGTTTTGATTTTCACGGAACAATATTCAAACTAATTAAATTATATCTAAACTCATTAATAAAAATAACACAAAAACAACCGTGCGTTGACACGGGTATTTTGCTATTACTACGTAAATGTCAAGTTGCGTATGCTACGGTTTCCCTACTTTAAATTTTTCCACAATGAATGATAAACCTAAAACTGACCAGCCGCCCCATTTGACAATTCCTTTACCACACGTTCATGATACTCTTATCCCAATGGCAAAAGATTTATTGTTTAAGTTTTTTGCATTGACTGACTTCGCTAAGCTCTTCACCGGTCGTCACTCTATCCAGTCACAATCATTTGAAGTGTTCGTTAATTTACACATACTCATTGAATGGTAATTAGAATTTTACTCTACAACTCATTCTTAAATAGTGTTTCGATGTTCCATTCGATACACCCCATTTGTTATTCATAGAGAATTAAAATATGACAACTATTTCTTCTAAGCTAATTTCCTTTTCCAATGTTCTCCTCTTCATAACCATGTTCATATCTCAATCCAAATCCCAACAACCAACCTTCTCTCCACTTTGTTCCAACGATAGAGGAAACTACACACTAAACAGCACCTACAAAAACAACCTCAACACCCTTTTATCCAATCTCATTTCCAACACAGAGATCACCTACGGTTTCTACAATTTCTCGTACGGTCAAGACACTAACAAAGTATATGCCATTGGATTATGTCGTGGAGATGTCAACCCACACGATTGTCGTAACTGCCTCAACAGTTCAAAACTCTTTCTCACACAAAATTGCACAAATCAAAAAGAAGCAATTGGATGGATTGATCAATGCATGTTACGATACTCAGACCGTTCGATATTTAATCTCATGGAAACTCGACCGGGTTTAATATTTTGGAACCCAAACAATGCCACGAATGTGGAGGCGTATAATAATATTTTGGAGAAGTTGGTGCGTGAAATAAGAGATAAAGCTGCAAAAGGTGATTCGAGGGTTAAGTATGCTACAAGAAATGCAACGAGTCCGGATTTTCAAGATATATTTGGTTTGATGCAGTGTACGCCAGATTTGAGTAGTATGAAATGTGATGAATGTTTGGCCTGGGCTATTGGTTTGTCATCATCTAATTGTGTTGATAAGGTTGGTTGTAGAGTTATCGGTCCTAGTTGTAATATTAGATATGAAAACTATCACTTCTATGAAAATTCTATTGCTGAAGCGCCAGCTCCTCTACCTACTTTATCACCCCACACTAATACTTCCCTTCCAGCTCCTGCCCCAGGTATTCAATCGCATGCACGTTTTTACTTTAATGGTTTCCTTACAACTACTCCAATGTTGCTTATTATTTGTCGGTTTCTAATAAGAAACTTATTTATTTTTAGTTGTCCTTTAATTTGATTTTCACTTTGATATTTATTGTCCCAACAATTTTGGTTTGTGTAGGAAAGGGAAACACATCAAGAACAGTCATCGTCTTCGTCGTAGCAGTACCAGTTGTTGTTGTTGTTGCTTTAGTGTTCTGCTGCTTTATGTGCATCTATTTGCGAGTGAAGAAGCCAAGAAAAATTATTACAAGTAAGTTCAAGGCTTCCAAAATTTGATTTCATCATCATCATCAATAATAGTGAGGCGTACACAAAATGTAATAAAAGATCGAGTAATACTGTTTGTACAAATATTTGTATACAAAAATGGATAAATACACAAATTAGATAGTGGGACCCACTTAATCATGCATGTGAGAATGTGTTCGACATAAATGATTAAGTGGGTTCCACTGTCTATTTTGTGTATTTGTCCATTTGTTTTACACAAATATTTGTCTAAATAGTATTACTCAAATAGATATGAAAGGTAAATAAACATTTTTATATACTTTAAAAATGTTTAAAAAAAAACCTTTTTTATATACTTTAAAAACAAATATACACTTAAAAACACTTGCATGAGATTGAAGGGTCTTGTTCAGATTAATCAAGGTTTTAGGCGGAGGCGGATCTTCATCATGACTAGCCCATCCTAAAATATCATATGAAATTACCAAAGTACCCCTTTTTTAAAAAACTAAACTACTGAATATATAGACGTTCTGGCATAACAATTATTGGCAAAAAGTACCCCTTTTGTAAATTTTTCCTATTTTTTATTCTAGCTTTGAACGTCAACATCACGTTATAAATTTAGGGAATCGGACCCATTATCATGGAATTACTAGCTGCACACTTTACCACTAAACAACAAGATGTGTTATGAGTACTAAATTTACAAATATACTATATATATATATATATATATATATATATATATATATATATATATATATATATATATATATATATATATATATATATATATAACAAAACTATCACAAACAAAGAGTGAGAGAAGGAGATAATTTGAGACTATTTGTATTTTTTTTTCAAGTACTATCTCTTTACATATGAGAGTGAGCCCAGTGGCGGATCTAGGACCCCGGGATTAGGGGTGTCAAATTTTTTAAATACACAATTTACTAAAAATATAATTAAAAACAACTATAATATACTCTTTTATTGAATAATAAGCTCAAAGACAATTTTATTGAATACATCACACTCAATTTATGTCACCTAACAGTTGCTCATCCATGTATCCCACATCCGGTCACACAACCTATTATTCACAATATTAATAACAGATAAAGCTATTTTTATAGTTACTGTTGCAACAGACAAAACTAGTGCCACCTTCAAAAGAAGACTTTATCAAGTTCAACTTGTGTTGCACTAGACCAACACAAATTAAATAGCACAAATTAGTTCCTAAATACAAATTAAATAGCACTAAAAAAATTAATATTGGTGCGCCCCTTCCGACTGAGTTTTTATCACACCCAAAATCCAAACCTGACACATTGCGATGGGATCCAAGTTACCACTCAAATCAGCTATTGCTGGTAAAAAAATTCAAATTAAATAGCACTAACACAAAATACAAACTAAATAGTACTAACAGATTCAAAATTAGGATATTAAGAACAAGAACGGATCCAAGAAGATAGAGACAGGAACTCTTTTAAAATAAAATATAAGAGTGTGAGTGATTGTGTGAGTGTGGTGCATTAGAGTGGTACAAAATTAGGAACTTTAGTGCAAAACTAAGAACTTGAGTGCAAAACATATTTTTCAGGAGATGCAAAAACATTTTTCCCTAAGGTATGAGTGCTAATTTTATTATTTGAGAGGGTTCACTTGAACCTCCTAAAATATATGTAAATCCACTGATGAGTGAGCCCTATTTATATAGGGTGAGTATTAGAAAGTGAATAGTCAACCACTACACAAAGATAATATGGAGATGAAGGAAGAAACTAAATGGACATCCAATATCTAATATTCATAACAATATATATATATATATATATATATATATATATATATATATATAATATAAGTAAAATATGTTTTTTATGCATTAATAATATTTTTTTAACTCAATGTATATGTAATATGTAACAATATAAAAATAAATCTATTGTATTTCTTGGAGTATAAATTTTATACATATTTTTAATGTTATCATTCTCTTATATTATAATTAGAAATTATGAATAAATGGTTGATGATTTTTGAAACATATCTTCTACATTTTAAAATTTGAATCAAATAAATTTAAAATTATATTTTTACAAATAACTTCAATTGAGTCTCAATGTGAAATCAAAATTATACTTTTAGCAATTTAATCTTCTCTATAAATAATTTTAATTTATAATTATCTATTTTAATTGCATTTGTGTCTCTACGTTTTTGTTCATGTATTTCTAAGTTTCCTCGTCTGCTTCATGAGCGGCCCACCTAGTTTTTTGTTCAAGATCCGCCATTGGTCTTGGGTTCGAATCCTACACAACTCAATGGAGTAGTCTCTGCAGTTGCGAGTAGAGTATACCTGATTTATAACAAACAAAAAAAGAGAATTTACTTTGCAAAAAATCTTGTGGCTATATCTCAGGTCCTTCCGAAGAAGCTGAAGAAATTGTAACCAACGAGTCACTACAATTCAACTTTCACATTATACGACTTGCTACAAATGATTTCTCTGACTCTAATAAATTGGGACAAGGCGGATTTGGAGCTGTTTTTTGGGTAAGATCATTACATTGAGACATTCAAATAAATATTACTTCTTTAAATTAATTTCACTCTTTTCTAAAAAAACATGATAAAACACACGTGAAAATAAGCATTCACTACTATACCTAAAAGAAAAAGTAAATTTTCAGGGTAAGCTCTCTAATGGACAATTGGTTGCTGTTAAAAGATTGTCCATGAATTCAGGCCAAGGAGATGTGGAGTTTAAGAATGAAGTGCTTTTAGTGGCCAAACTTCAACATCGAAGTTTGGTTAGACTACTTGGTTTTAGCATTGAAGGAAGAGAAAGACTTCTTGTCTATGAATTTGTTCCTAATAAAAGTCTTGACTACCTCATATTTGGTATGAATATATATATATATATATATATATATATATATATATATATATATATATATATATATATATATATATATATATATATATATATATATATATATATATATATATATCTATTCTATTCCTTGATTATGTTTCAAGATAATGACTTCTAACATAGATTTATAATTCAACGACTTCATTGTATATGTAGATTCCACCAAGAAAGCGCTATTAGATTGGGAAAAGCGCTACAAAATTATTGGAGGTATTGCTCGAGGACTTCAGTATCTTCATGAGGATTCACGGCTACGCATTATCCACCGTGATCTCAAAGCAAGCAATATTCTCTTAGATGAAGAGATGAATGCTAAGATATCCGATTTTGGAATGGCAAGACTGCTTGGTGTTGATGAAACACAAGCAAATACAAGTAAAATTGCCGGAACCTAGTAAGTACTAGAGTATGTTACATTAGTAATTGCATAAGAACTTATAACTTTTATTTAATTATCAACAATTTGTTGCTTCAACATAAATAAGTTTTTTTTTCAAAAATAAAACTAATAAAATCTTATCGAATACTAAGATCAATAACTTTTTTGTAAAAAAAATACTAAGATCAATAATGTCTAAGGACTTAAAGTTAAATGATATTAACTACAATAATTTAATTAATATTTTTATATATTATGAAGTCTGATGATAAACATCTTGGAAAATTTTATAAAATGTAACAAATTATTTTAGCTAGATTAAAAAAATATCAAGTTGGAAATCACTTTAGTCCTAAAATTAATACTTGAATATTAAAAAATACATGAGTGTTAAAACAATACAATTGTGTGATAACATAAATTTCTCTTACATAAATATAAACGAAATTTCGAACATTTTGTTTATTAGTATTACTTGACTTACCTGAAATGATATAAATTGTACGTATTACCATGAAAATAGTCATGTTGTTTTTCAGTAAAAAAAATGTCACGATTGTTTTTGGCTAACAAATTGTTTTTGACATGTAGTGGATATATGGCTCCTGAGTATGTAATGCATGGACAATTTTCGATAAAATCAGATGTATTTAGTTTTGGTGTATTGATTCTCGAGATAGTAAGTGGCCAAAAAAATAGGAGTATTCGTCACGGGGAAAATTCCGAGGATCTAATAAGTTTTGTAAGTTTTCTCTTCTCCATCATTTTTTCATCTTGGCCCTTAAAAGTAGTTGTGGCCCTAAAACAAAAGGCACTCGATGCAATGATTTGGTTACATACTTGCAGGCATGGAAAAGTTGGATGGATGGAACAGCTACAAATATTATAGATCCATCATTGTACAACAGTTCAAGAAATGAAATCATGAGATGCATTCATATTGGTTTACTTTGTGTTCAAGAAAATGCAGCTAATAGACCAACCATGGCTACCATTGTACTCATGCTAAATAGCTATTCTCTCACTCTTCCTAGACCTTCAGAACCTGCATTTTTTCTGGACAGTAGAACTAGAAGCCTACCAAACATGTCGTGGGAAGTTAACTCAAGGTCAACAAAATCAACAAGAGAATCAATAAATGATGTTTCAATTACTGATCCATATCCCCGTTAGATTATGGCAATTGGGGCTGATATACAATTATGTATCTTTCATAAACATAAGAGTGATATATTCATTCACCATCATGTTTTTAATTTCAATCAAAATACAATGTCTTGGACTCATAATTTGTTTCTACCAAGTCTTGCTTATTAGACTACCGGCACGAAAAGAGAAACAGATTATTCCGTAAAGACATATAGTTTGTTCGTACCAAGTCTATCAAATCAATAGGTGGCCCTCTCTAAAATAACATAGTTGGCCCTCTCTAAATTTTGTCTCCATTAAAAATTTAATCTCAAGTTAATAGAATGATCTATTAAAATAACTTGCATTATACCCGTACATACCACTACAAAAAATTTGGCTTTTCCCCACAAATAAAAACCGTCACTAAATCTCAAATGTCTGTGGGTAAAAGTCACTTTAACCTCTCCCCAGACCCACTTTTTGCGTAGAGGATGTAATTAAGAGGCGTCTAACCACGTTTTTTCGTCCGTGGGTAAAGGTTTTCCCTACACCCAAGTAGCTTTACCTAGGGTTTCCCACTGTCACTATATCCTTTATAGGTAGATCAAATTTTAACTTCTACCTACGGTTCTGCTCGTCACTAAAAGTGATTATTGTGATTTTTTTTTTGAATTAATAGTGATTTTTTTTGGCTGAATTAAAAGTAATTTCTTTAAATTAAAAGTAATTTCTTTAATTAAATTAAATTGTTTTAGCAATTATAAATTATATATTTCGAATATATATATATATATATATATATATATATATATATATATATATATATATATATATATTATATATAATAACCATGAATCGACACATGTACATCCACCTAATCACCACGTCAATAAATATGTCAAGACCAATTAAATCCACCTCAAAGAATTCAACAACTTAAATTCACAATGAATTACCAAAAAAGCCAAATGTGGGGATCAAACCCCTTCCCTTTCAGCCACAGCCTTGCATTTCAACCAAATGAGCTACCAACTTTTGCTGTTATACATTTGTAACGTATATATTAATACCATTCATCTTCCTTTATTTTTTTTTTTTTGACAAACTTCTTTCTTTATTTCTAACAATAGCCTTTTTACCTATTAAGTATATCTATTTAATATGTATTTTTATACTTATATATAGACTTAATTATATATTACATATTACATATATATCTTAATTATTTAATATCTAATATTGTTTAATGGTTGTTAGGTGCTTATGTTTATAGATTTGAATTTGATGAATGAGTAAAGAGTTTAATTATGTTAATATTGTTTGAGGTTTTTTGGACATCTTTTAAGGTATGATAGAAAATTTCAAAGCTCTGTGATGAGTGAATTTATACACAGTATGCCTATTTGTATCACGTTTTATTAGGGTCACGGGTCATGCGGGCCAATCAGTGACCCTTCGGTTCGACCATTAACCCAGTGACCCATGTGGCCAGTAACCTGACCGGGTTGATCACCGGGTCGGTTTTAATAACATTGATTTGAACCATGTGGCAGCCATACTCATCCTTCACCTAACAACAACAACAACGCCTGCATTCGTAACCGTTAGATGACGGATCCTGCCAATAAAATCAACGGTCTCAATATCATGCAAAAATCAACGGTTATTATTGAAATAGATTTCGGCTGTATACCAAATCGATCTAGGGGGGCAGGAAAGCATCACCTTTAATGCTGTTTATTTCTATTTTAAATGCTATTGATCATCTTTGATTTTTTTTTTTTATTAAAAACGTTCACAGCTTGAATTTCTTTATATATTATCACTATCATATCATTAGCATCAATCAGGTGAGCAATCATATCATATTAAAAACGATCACAGCTTGAATTTCTTTAACTTCTCCCATATTAAAAACATTCATAGTAACCCCAATATACACACAATCAGGTGTTCATCCCTTACTATCATATCATTAGGCATGCAACTCCATCAGTTAAAAGCTCTTCCCTATGCTATTGATCATATTAAAAACGTTCACAGCTTGAATTTCTTTAACTTCTCCATGATTCACGTAATTTGGTCTATTTGTCCTATTATTAAAAACATTCACAGCTTGAATTTCTTTAAATTTTATGTTTGAACTTCTAACCCATGATTATACTGCAAGGAAATTCTAATGGAACCATGTTAAAATAAAATTCGTACACCTTTATTACCTTGGTTCAGGATGGCAAAATCATTACACTACTACTATATTTACAATAAATTTCGTTGAATTATAATCATAGGTTTTGCTTCCGATCCTCTGTGTCTGTGTAATGTGCCGCCTAATTTTTAGATTTTACTAATCAATAAATGTTTTTTCAATCATGTTGAATTTGTGATAAATAAACGAATTCAGATTTGTAAAGTCGCTGCATGCATTGTGTGTTCACGATTGTAATTACAATTTCAAATTGAATGCACTTTCCTAGATGCCCCCTTTTCAATAGGCCGGCGACAGAAAAAGGATAAACTTTGTTTTTGTCATTTTGTCATGCCCTATTTTTTATTTTGTCTTACATTCTAAGTCCTAACCATGCCTTTTTAACTTTTGGTTTTGATTTTTATCTGTCTTTTTCTTTCTTCAGAAACTCTAATTTCTTAATCTCTCTTTCATTTGAAAAGAATCAAATATATAAGAATCAATTGAAAAGAATCAATTTAAAACGAGTATTTTTTCACAAATATTTGAATCATTGAAAAGAATCAATTTAGAGCAATACACATTTTATGGGATTCACTTCCTAAATTGAAAACAAACAGAAATCATATTCCATTTTAATCAGATTGCACCATACACATTATCATGATGTATTCCTACTTATGCACAAAATATTCACACTATAAAAATTTTGATGACGTTAAATTTAACAATATAATAATTCCAAGACACACCCTTTGCGTTTCTTTTTATTCTTGATTTCCGTGGTCGCCTAACAACATGTGTAAGACGTGCTTTGCATACAGGCCCAACCTCAAAATAAATAAATTAGGACCCCAAAAGTTAAAACTAACACATAACCCATAATTATCGACAAATTAAAATAGTCTCAAGTTTAGTATCTTTATAATTATTGGTGACCACTCAATACAATATTAGACTTGGTTGATGAATTTGCTTCAAAACGGCTCGAAAGATGGCTCTTTTTAAGTAACTAGAAGGTTGATATTATTTTGAAATTATATCAAAATGTTATTTACAATTTATTTAATAATGTAGTTTACAGTTTTTGGTGATTTATTTGATTTTTTAAAAAAATTTGGGGACCAAATTTTAAGATTTGCCTAGGGCCCCCAATTTGTTTGAGACGACCCTGTTGATTTCTAATAGGTTGATTTAACAGGCGTCCAAAGTATTTTATATCTCACATATATAATACACATAAATATACAAATGCATCTATTTTTATATAAGTTTAAAGAACGTGTGTATTGACACATGGGTTAAATATACAAATATTTCTACTATTATACAAATATTTAAAATAATTGAAGTAATTATCTTATCTTTGTCTAAACAAATGAATTTACTGTCTTTGTACAAATTAATTATACTAATATATATATATATATATATATATATATATATATATATATATATATATATATATATATATATATATATATATATATATATATATATATATATATATCATAAAAGAATTTACACATAGAAATGATCAACTACGTCAGTTCAATATGGATTGGAGTTGGCAGGAAGTAGCTCTGCTTGATCCTAAATGCAACTCTGATATGGAAATCTGTGGTTTCTATTCATACACACACATACGAGGTTACTAGTTCACTGTTAAAAACCAAAGACTATTAGAATGAGTGGCGGATATAGAGCCGGGGGAGCCACGACACCCGTCAAAAAAATAGAAATTTTTGAAGTTTAATATTGAGGGTAGCTATCTCTATTAAAAATATATAATATATACAGTGCTTGCAAATAATTGCCAGAGTATTAAATTGTCCCAGCGGTAAAGACAGTTATTATTGAACTAAGGGGTTGCATGTGAAAAACCTCACGTTCTTTTATTTTGAAATCAATGCATCTGACTTATTGTATTATAATTTTTTTTTGGTGATGGTTGTCTGTCTTTTTAATCAACTAAATGTTCTTGGATATTTTTTTCGTACCCCCCTTATCTCTCCCACCCTAAAATGCCAAAAATCCAGAAATGCCCCTCTCATTTTCTAAAAAAAACGCATCAGACCCCACCACTTTTCCAAGTTTCCAAATTTACCTCCAAAAAAGGTAAATCCGGAAATATTGTTGAGTTTCTACCGGATTTACCTCAAAACCCACCATAAATCCGGTTCAATTTTTTTGGCCCGAATTTATCTCGTTCTAAGGTAATTCTGGAAATCTTTTTAAATTTTTTTCCCGGAAATACCTTTTTTAAGTGTAAATCAAGTTCAAAAAAGGTGAACCAAATTTACCTTTCAAAAAGGTATTTCCAGAAATCTTTTTTTTATCTAACATTTATCTTTGTTTTTAACAGACGGTTATTATGGATTTAACTGCTGCGTTTACGACATCTCAGATATTTCCCACTCGAGATGCAATGACACGTTGGGCTAGAGATACCGGGAAAGCCAACGGAGTCATTGTGGTTATCATTCGATCTGAGACCACGGAGAATGTGAGAGACGGGGCACATACAGTCGGGTAGATGTTGGGTGTTCTGCTAGACACAAGACATAAAAAAAATGTGGCTG
Source organism: Oxytropis ochrocephala (assembly GCA_020916435.1). Lineage (NCBI taxonomy): Eukaryota > Viridiplantae > Streptophyta > Magnoliopsida > Fabales > Fabaceae > Oxytropis > Oxytropis ochrocephala. The sequence goes on along the minus strand of CM037092.1, from coordinate 92,620,848 downwards.
TAAGTTTGCATTGAAAGCTAAACCACTCATACCTCCTAGTTCTGATTGGAAGGTGAGAGTGGTGTGTGGGATTCACAATCATGAGCCTCACAAGACTATTTTTGGAGCAACAATTTTTGGTAAGTTTAGCAGGGAGGAGCGGTCAGTTGTTGAGGAGCATCTGTCTTTGGGAGTGAAAGCATCCAAAAGTCTTGATGCATTGAAGGTCATATTTAAGAACAACTTGAGCAACATTAGTCAGATATGTATAGAACCCGAAACTGTATCCGGAAGGGAAAGAGAGGCAGTATGACTGAGATGCAGCAGCTTATGACACTGATTCAGGTGAATCATTACTTGTGTTGGACAAGACGACTTAAAGGTACTGATATTGTTGAGGAGATCATGTGGTCACATCCTGATAGTATCAAGTTATTGAGGATGTTTCCGAGTGTCTTGATTATGGACTGTACCTTTAAAACCAACAAGTATGCATTATCTCTGCTGAAGATTGTTGGTGTCACTTCCACTGAGTTGACATTTTTTGTTTCATTTGCATATTTGTCTCATGAGCGATATGATGACTACACGTGGGTGCTGCAAAGCCTAAGAGATTAGATGGTGTGTGATATTGCACTTCCTCAGGTTAGTTTCACGGACATTACGTAGTTTTTGGCATTACATTACTGTTTTTTCTTTTTTGCATTTCTAATTGAAGGTCTGGATATTTCTCAGGTTATCCTCACTGATTGTGAGGAGGCATTGATGAATGCTATCAAGGTTGTGTTTCCGGAGGCAATAAATTTGCTTTGTCGGTATCACATTAACAAAAATGTGAATGCTCACATTAAGAAGCTGGTGAAGGGAGATAGAGTGGAGTCACTGATGAGACTTTGGCATAATGTAGTTGACTCTACATTTGATGATGAGTTTACTGAGGCTTTGCATAATTTGGAACAATCATCTACTGATATACCCCAGCTTATGGCATACGTGAACAAGCAAGTTGTTCGGACTGATTTAATTGATGAGATGGAGTCAAACTGGTTTATATACACACAGCTGATGGGTAACAACGTTCAGACGGTTAGGGATTCATTGGTTCCTGTCCCAAACCAACAGGAACAACCTTTTGAGAAGTGGATGACCATGCCTAAAACGAGACATGTTATAGCTACTAGATATCAGAGACCATTGGTTATGTTATCACCTCATGAAAACTGGACATTCTTCCCTTTGAGGGGAGATTGTGTTTCCAGTCAGTGCCAGTTGGTTTATGTTGGGTTCATCCATAAGAATCATTGGATCCAAGTCAAGTTGAACCGCACTGGCCTATAATACCTCCTGCTCATCCTTCTTGGGGTCAATACGCTTCAGATGAATCTAGATCGTGGCAGCATCCATACATTGGACGCATGCAGTTATATATGGGCTCTTTTGTTCCAGATTTTGTTCTACAGACACCACTTGATTATGTAGACATTACATGATTGTGTATTGTTGGATTATATATAATTTTACATTATTATGTGGTTCTTTTTTTGTACACGTTAATAGTCTTAGAATATTTTGTAACTCGTATTTTTAACCTAAACAACGTAGTATTATACTTTGTCTACAAGGTCATAATTTTAAAAAAAATTAAAAAAAAAATTAATGCATGGTATAAAATGACCAAAAAGTAGTTAAAAAGTCATTTTTTATACTAAAAAACATGTTTTTTTGTGCCACTTTGTTGTACAATTACGCGTCGTAAATATTTTTGTAACTCGTATTTTTAACCTCAACAACGTAGTATTATTCTTTTTCTACAAGGTAATAATTTTTAAAAATTAAAAATTTACACATGGTAAAAACTGACCAAAACGTAGTTAAAAAGTCATTTTTTTAAACTAATAAAAACATGTTTAATTGGATTACTAATTGACGGTCTAGATTTTGCCGACCACTTTTGAACGATCTAGATTTTGTCGACACTTTAAACGGTCTAGATTTTGCCGACCACTTTTCATCAACGGTGGAAATCCTCTTTAGGGTTTCATTTTCCCCTATAAATAGACACTTTCCATTTCACTTCTTTCACACACAACAAGCCTCTCATGGACACTCTGAATACACAATACTCGCGTGATTCCGCACTCACTGCCTTCACCATCAGGGCACAATCACCAACAGAGAAAATGGTGTCCATTTCGAGAGTCCACAACCCATTTTATCCAGGCTTAAAGACAACATCACCTTTGAAGCTCTGAAAGAAAATATAACAAGGAAGGTGCAGCTGGAGGGTGACGAGCAAGAGGTCACTCGGATCATTTATCGCTACCCCACTATGGGCGATAATAATCGTGTTCAGTGGTTCACCATGGATGTGAAGAACAACGATGACGTTTGAGCAATGATGGACAGGCATGACATCTTTCAGATGCGGAGTCCATTGTAGCTGTATGTCGAAACCAGAAGGACCGTTGCTGAGGTCCTTCGTCGTTTCAAACCACCATCTCAGTAGTTTCTACCTGTGTTTTCATTTTGTTTGTTGTTGCGTTATGTTATTTTTTTTTCATCAATTTCATGTCTTCTTTCGTTTCGTTATCAAAATCGTTGTAAAACGCTGGTTTAATTAATTTTAAGTTGTTTTTTAATAATTTTATTTTTTTCCGTAAATACCAACAATCTAAGGTAAATCCGGATGGGGTTTAGAAGATTTCCGGATTTACCAAAAATTGCAGTAAATTCGGTTCACATGCATTTTATGAACCGGATTTACCACTGATTTGAAGGCTTCTAAATTGAAGCCATTGGATACTATTTGAACGCTGAGAAGGCATGTTATGATCAAGGATTTGTTATACTTTAATGAGAAGGTATTTATTTGAGACTTTCAGTTTATCACAGTCTAAGGTACTTATATATATGTACAGTTTTTTTTGGAAGCATATCACCTTGCTGGAATTTAAGGTTCCTAATACTCCCTCTGTCCCTATTATAAGAAGAAAATACAAAAATCATCACTAAATGTCATTTTTTCAAGACATTTAGCATCGAGTGTTTAAACAACCGACGCTAAATGTCATTTTTCCGGACAGCAAAAAGAATCATGAAACACCATTTAGCATCGACTATTTAAACACCCGAGGCTAAATGTGACATTTAGCATCAGTTGATGCTAAATGTCTTACTTTTAGCATCGCGACATTTAGCATCGTCAAATAACCGATACTAATTGTCCAAAATAATTAAAGTTAAATGTCTTTTATGTACTAGTGCTGCTGACAATATCTTTACTCAAAATACATCCTAATTCTAGGAGAGTATACCCTAACCAAGTAAAATTGTGTTACTTGCTTTTCAAATCACACCAGCTAAAAACCATAAACATTAATCTAAGACTAATGAAGCCACACCTTTTTATTATAAAAAAAATGGGGTAAGAGGAATCATTATTGATTAAAGTTAGACTATGGTCATTTTACAACTGTCTCTAAGTGAAATTTAAGCTATACACCTATGTCAAATGAGAAATTACATCTTTTTGGAATAACACCCACCCCATCATGAAGATTTAGGGGTTGTATGTGTGAAAACTAGAGGTATGACTGAATCTCATTCATTGTATGTAATTCACTTTACAATTCGTTATTTATACAACAAATGTCTATTAATCACTGTAATTAATTGATAACAACTCTACTCTATTAACAAGCTCTCTAAATGGACTTGACCCGAAAATAGCTAGTAAAATAGAGGCCCAAAGGGATTACAATTAGATAGGGACCAAATGACATACTGCATTTCCCCCAATCTGATTTCTATTCAGAAGTTAGTTTGCTTATACTAGACATCCCCAGCATTCCCCTAAGCATCTGAAAACAATCAAATCTTCAATGGCTTTGTCATAATATCATTTAGTTGGTCTTGTGTGCAACAATGTCTAACTTAATCACCCCCCTCTTGGTTAAGTGACGCAAGAAATAAAACCTAATATCTATCTGTGTAAAACAAGATTTTTCTTGCAACTTTAAGGTTGAATTGTTGTCACACATGATCACAGTCTTCTCCTCTTGAATGTGTCCCAGTTTCTCCATGATTCTTCTTAGCCATATGGTTTGGCAAGCACATAATGCTGCTACAATGAATATTGCCTCTATAGTTGACAGTGTCATGAAAGCATATTCAGATGTGCTCTTTCTATCATCAATGTCTCCAACATAATCAGAATCAGTGTATCCGAGTAGTTTGGTCATTCATACCTTGCAGTACAATATTCTCAATTCAGTAGTGCCCTTCAAAATTCTCGCAGTTGCCTGCATATGCAATTCAGTGGGACTCTCCATATATCTACTGATTAATGACACTACATACACTAGGTCTGATCTAGTTACTGTGAGATACATCAAAATGCCCACAATTTGTTTATAATTTGTAGCATCCACCTTGGCTCTTCCTCCTTCCTTTGAGAGTCTGAAGCCAAGGACAATTGGAATTCCTACTGGCTTGCTATAACTCATCAAATCTCTTGAAGATTTCATTAGCATATTTGCACTGGCTAATGAAAATTCCTTGAGATTTCTGAACCACTTCCACACCCAAGAAGTAACCCATCTTGCCTAAGTCATTCATGGCAAACTCCTTCTTCATAGACTCCTTAAATTCCTCTAACATTTCATGAGAATTCCTCGTGAATATGAGATCATCCACATATAAACTAACCACGAGAAGTTTGTCAGGAGCTCCTCACTTAAGGAACAAAGTATGCTCGTAAGCACATTTCTCAAAGCCCTCCTTCATGCAACAACTTTCAATTCTGCCATACCCGCCCTTGGAGCCTGTTTAAATCCATACAGAGCCTTCTTGAGCTTGTAGACCTTGTCTCTTGCATCTTTCTCTTGATATCTTGGGGTTTGTTCAACATACACATTCTCTTTTATCTCCCCATGCAAGAAAGAACTATTCACATCTAATTGAAATACACTCCACTTTTTCATTGCAGCAATATATAACAAGAATGGTTCTAATTGTGTCTCATCTTGCCACTAATGCAAAGTCTTCAGTGTAGTCTACTACATACTCTTGAGATTACCCCTTTTCAACCAACCTTGCTTTGTGTTTCTCAACCTCCCCTTTTGCATCGAGTTTAGTTTTATAAACCCATTTAACTCCAATCAATTTAGCATCTGCAGACTTGCAAACTAGTTCCCAAGTATCATTATCAGGTATGTATTCCATCTCCAAATTCATTCCCCCAATCCATTTTCTATCCTTCACAGCTTCCTCAAACGTATTAGGGTCATCATGATTTGTTAAAACAGCAAAGCTATTGTAACACCCTAAATGATTTAATTATTTATTTGATTAAATTATTTAAAGTGTTGCATTATTTATTTAATTATATTAAATTATAATGTAGCATTTTATTTTAATTGAAGGGGATGGTGGAATCAATGGGCAAGGGGTGTAAAAAGGGCCCAAGGTGCGCTTGGGCCAATGTACATATACCCAAATTAAGTAACATTTCTCATTTGTGAGAAGAAAGAAAGAAACGAAAGAAAGGAGAGAGGAGAAGAGAAAATCGGCGCAAACCCTAGGAAGAGAGGGAGAAAGCAATCGCACAAGGGAGAAAGGAAAAGAAGGAGTTCTCGTTCTTTGAGGTTTTGTAGGTGACTCTGTAAAAAGGGCTTCTCTACGGTGAATTTAAGGTAAGGGGAGTCTCACTTTATAATAGAGGGTATAATAGGGTGTATGTAGGCCATAGGATCTCTATTGATGTTGTTTTATGTTGAATTTGATTATTGAATGATTGTTTGAGGAATTGAAATTGAATTGAAATCGAATATGCTAGAGTTAGGGTTTACATAGTGTCGATTTCGTTTTTGATGTATAATTGACGATTGAGATGTGTAATTAAAGTTGTTGGTATGATCATAACATGTTTTGGATTGTTGTTGATGATTGGTTTTGAGAGAATTTGGTTGGGAATGATTTAAGGTACCCTAGGGCGCCATATGGCTAGAAAAATGGCGCTGCATCAGCTGCTTGATGAGTGTGTGCAGTGTTTTGAGTGGATCGGGCGCGAATGTGGGTGTTTTGGTGCACAGGGTGAAACTTAGTGTTCTAGGCACATTTTCCCGTGCCACCTTTTGCATTCACCTGCCCAAATTAAATTTAAAACATTTTGGCTCTAGTGGTTTTCTGGTTACAGGTGTTATTTTACAAATGTCCCGGTGGGTGTGGCTTTGTGTGTGTATATGGGGTGGTTTGAGTGAAACCTACATTTCTAGGCATATTTCACCGTGCCATATTTTGTATTTACACCTTGAAAACATTTTTAAACAATTTGGCTCGAGTGGTTTTCTGCTTTTCATGTGTCATTTGAAAGATGTGCTAGAAGGCATTGCTGTGGCGCTATAAGTGTGCGCCTAGGGGGTAGTTTGGGTGAAACTTAGAGTTCTAGGCATAATTCACCGTGCCATATTTTGTATTTACCTGCCCAAAAACATTTTTAAACATTTTGGCTCGAGTGGTTTTCTGTTTACAAGTGTTGTGTGTCTTTGGTCGTGTGTAGGGCGCCAAATCAGCCCCGCTTTGCCAGAGCGCCTAGCGCGCGCACGTGTCACGAGACTGCGTCTCGCCAGTGTCTGAGTTTGTGTCTAGGATCAGGTCTTTGCCTGTGGCGCGCCAGTTGCTAGGAAAGTGGCGCCCAGTGGGTCGTGTTGCCCACGGGCGCCAAATTGCTTTGAGTTTTCGGCGCTAGTCTTTGTGTTCCACCGAGCGCGCCAATGTGGGGGAAATGGCGCCTAGTGCTGCCTTGTGCCTAAGTGTGTGCTGTTTAGGTCCCTAGGTGACAGTTTGGTCCCTAGGTGCCAGTTTGGTCCAAAAGGTGTCAATTTGGTCCCTAAGTGTGGAATTGGTCCTAAAGAGTGTTTTAGGTCCTTGAGAGAGGTTTAGTCCTCTAGATGAGATTAGTCATTGGGACTTAATGGTGTTGAGTAGTGACTGAGATGATTGATGATGCCATGGAGGCATGAGCCATGGGGGCTAGAGCCATAGGGGCTATAAATGAGATTAAATATGAGGTGAGAAATAATATATGAGGTGATATTGTAAATGTGCTTGTGTTGTGTTTGTAACACCCCGGAAATAATTTAATTAAATTATTTAATTGAATTATGGATTTATTGGAAACGTGATTAAATTAATTAAATTGATGGGCGTGGTTCAGGAAGTGAAACGAGTAAAGAGGGTGGTGAAGAATGGCCCAAGAAGCCAAGCCCGATAGCTTAAGCTCCTGAGGCGCTAAGGGGGTTAGGGTTTGCGCCATTGTGCAAGAAGAGAGAAAGAAATCAGAATTTGAGAGAGAGTGAGAAGTGAGAAGCGCTGCGCTAAAGGAGAGGAAGGAGGGGAAATCTTCCCAAGTTTTCTGCAGGTAAGAGTTCGTAATTCTTCTTATGCCGTTTCTTTCTCTTTTCCATTGTGTTGTATCATTCGATCCTTACTCCGTTGTGTTGTTTCCTCGTTGATCGAAGGAGAGAGAGCGTGGTCACGTGTTCGAAGGGAGAAGAGGATTGTTCGATTGAGTTGCTGTGGTTTTGTGTACGTGTTCTCATTCATCTTCCCGGAGCGTTCATATTCAAGGTAAGGGTGAGCGTTTCGGTTTAACATGATTGGGTATATGATGGGTTTTAGGGTTTTTGATGTGTTGATGAATTTGATGTCATTGATAATTTTTGAAGTGTTGATGAATTTGAGTTATTGGATGAGCTGTGATAATTCCTTTGATGAATCTTGGATGATTTGTTGGGTGAAATTCGATGAGTGATATGAGGAATTTTAATAAATTCTTTGACAAAGTTTTGATGATATCCTTGATGAATTTGGATGATTCCTTAATGAATTTCACTGATTTAATTGATGAACGAACCGTGTTTTTGAAGTTGGAAATGATTTAGAAGGAATTAGGGTGTGATCGTTTGGGTGAAAAATCGAAATTTCTGAAATTTCTGCACAATTGGCTATTTCTGCACAGTCACGCTTCGCCTGCGCTTGAGTGGCGCTTCAGGCGACATTGAGCTGCGCAGAAACCTGATGTTTCGTCCCAATGGCGCTCGATCGCGCTACTGACTCGCGCTCGGCGCGAGTCATCACTTTTGCAATTTGTTTTTCATCAAGTTTTACATGCGTTTTGAAAAATTCATATCTTGCGAACCGGGAACCCGATTGAGGTGTTCTAAGATGCGTTGGAAATCTTATTCAGAGGCCTAACTGAATATTATACTTTTAAGGCAAAATAAACTGTTTTGTGGTAGTGAATATAAGAATGAAATGTTATACTGTTAGTGTGCTAATTGGCTATGGCTAGATTGTGGTTTACCACTAAGGTCAGAATTTCTTTCACTGGCGTATTTACAAGGGCATCACTGAGAGCCTTGCAAAGGTGGCCAATGCCTGTTGCAAGTAGTATCAGTTACCTGAGTAATCCCATAGTCAATCAGTTCACTATTTTATAACACACTAAACCAAAAGATAACCGAAAAATATATATACTTTAAATGATGTTGGTGTGTATGGTTTTGACGAGTTGCGGTAAATGTTCCCTATGGGTATAATTATGATGGTGTGATAGTATGATTTGTGTGAAAGGTGATGAGTTCACTCTATGAGTGATTATGATGTTGTGATATGACTTGTGATGTTTTGTGAAGAATATACTCTATGAGTATAGTTTTAATAATGATGTGGTGTGATTGTGATGAATTATACTTAATACACTCTATGAGTGTTTTATGATGATGATGAGTACTCCAGGTGAGTATTTTGATGAAATGCACATGTGTATATAGAATCTCATGGCATGTGCATAATTGTGAAGAATAGGCTTGACCTCTTGCGAAGAATAGGCTTCGCCTCCAGAAGAAGAATAGGCTTGGCCTCCTAATTGTGATGAATATGGTACCATCATGCATTATGCCCTGGTGGGGTTGCAATCATCATACATAATTATAAGCGTGAATTGTCTTTGTTTGTGATTGGAGCTGTTGTTGTGTGACCATGAATTGGTGATGATGATGATACTATGTGATTGCTGCTCTCATTTCTCTATTATGTATCCGATTATGTTTTATTGAAATTCTCACCCTTTCTGCTTGGGAATGTTGCTCTATTGTGGCAACGCTGCAGTAATCGCGAGTGAAGGTCTAGCTGCCTTCTTGTTAGCTGTCGGGAAGTCTGTTTGTGTCGCTCTCTGATACCGTAGCACCTAGGGGGCGTATTTTTGGGATTTGATGTTAAATTACTTAACTGTATGAGGTTTACTTGAGGATTTATGAGGCGTGTTTGAGTGGACCAGTGAGTCAATAATTATTTCCGCTGTGATGAGATGATTTTTGAAGTTTTAACTTTATGATGTATGTGTTGTTGCACAAATTTAATGGTGCATACGATGAGTTAAATTTAATGAAGACGTAGCATTTCTTTCTACTACTTAATTAATATTTTTGAACAGTGGAATACACCGATAATGACGTCGGAAATTAAGGGGTAGAAAAGGGGTGTTACATTAGTGGTATCAGAGCAGTTCGGTCTGTCCGGCCGGTGGTTGAGCCGTCAAGTTGAGTAACGTTTGAGCTGTGTTCCGCGTTATGGATTGCACCGATACTCAGAAGGTTCGCTATGGCACTCACATGTTGAAGAAAGAGGCTTATGATTGGTGGAGGGCAGCTAGTCAGGGGTTGACGACTGCCAATGAGGAGATCACTTGGGCGGTATTTGAGAGGGAGTTCAAGAGGAAATACTATCCGGAAGATGTCCGCGGAAAGAAAGAGGTGGAGTTTTTGAGACTTGAGCAAGGTAGCATGATCAGATCTCGAGTATCTTTGCAAAATTTCTTCGAGTGTCCAAGTTTTACCCACACTATGATGGAGAGGGCGCTGAGTTCTCCAAATGCATCAAGTTTGAAAACGGGTTGCGTGCTGATATTAAGAGATCCATAGGGTATCAGCAAATTCGTGTGTTCCCTTTGTTGGTGAATAGCGCCAGGATCTTTGAGGAGGACAATAATGCTTTCTCCAGAGTTATGAAGGAAAGGCAAAAGAATTTTTCGGGTCGTGGGAAGCCGTATGAGGTGCCTGCTGGTAAGGGCAAAGGGAAGTTTGTTGGTAAATCTGTTGGTGGGTCTAAGCGAAGTGGGGAGATCTTTGCGGCCCGAGTATTACTTGTTACGCTGCGTGTGGGAAGGCGGGCCATAAGAGTCCGGTTGCCCAAACAAGGAAAAGAAGAGATGTTATAAGTGTGGGAAGGAGGGACATATGTCCTTCAACTGTGATAAGAAGGAGGTGCTATGCTTCAATTGTGAAGAGAGTGGTCACGTCAGTGCACAGTGTCCTAAACCCAAGAAGGAGAAGTCGTATGGAAAGGTGTTCGCTCTAGCTGGGTCCGACGTAGTGAACGAGATTCGAGGTACGTGCTATATCAATAATACTCCTCTTGTTGCTATTGTTGATACTGGTGCTACCCATAGCTTTATTCTTCTTTGCATGTGTTGAGAACTTAAGTCTTGTTTTATCTGATATGTTGAGGGAGATGGTTATCGATACTCCAGCTAAGGGTTCGGTGACTACCTCCGTTGTTTGTGCTAAATGTCCTGTATCCATGTATGGTAGAGAATTTTTAGTTGATCTGATCTGTTTGCCGCTGAGTGGGATGGATGTCATTCTGGGTATGGACTGGTTAGTTGATAACCATGTTCATATCAATTGTCGTGAAAGGTCCGTTAGTTTTGCTTCGTCTGAAGAGAAGTCTGGTTTGCTATCTGCGGGTCAGCTACACCGGATGATGAGAGAAGAGGTTCAGCTGTTTTCTCTATTAGCATCGTTGTCTGCTGAGAGCCAAGCAAAGATTGATGAATTGCCAGTAGTGCGTGAGTTTTCTGAGGTGTTCCCTGATGAGATTCCAGATGTACCACCAGAGAGAGAAGTGGAGTTTACTATTGATCTGGTTCCTGGCACAAAGCCTGTGTCTATGGCACCATATAGAATGTCTGCATCTGAGTTGGCAGAATTGAAAAAGCAACTTGAAGATTTGTTAGAAAAGAAGTTTGTGAGACCGAGTGTGTCACCTTGGGGAGCCCCAGTGTTGCTAGTGAAAAAGAAAGATGGTAGTATGAGGTTGTGTGTAGACTACCGTCAGTTGAATAAAGTTACAATCAAGAATAAGTACCCGTTGCCAAGGATTGATGACTTGATGGATCAATTAGTGGGTGCTAAAGTATTTAGCAAGATTGACTTAAGGTCTGGTTATCACCAGATCAAGGTCAAGGATGAAGATGTTCCGAAGACAGTATTTAGGACCAGATATGGACACTATGAGTATTCCGTTATGCCTTTCGGTGTGACTAATGCACCGGGAGTATTCATGGGATACATGAACCAAATTTTCCGGGAGTACTTGGACAAGTTTGTGGTGGTTTTCATTGATGACATTCTGATTTACTCTAAGTCAGAAGAGGAGCATGCGGAACATCTGAGGGTAGTATTAGAAATTCTGAGGAGCCGAAAATTATATGCCAAGTTGTCCAAGTGTGAGTTTTGGTTGAAAAGGTCGCTTTTCTCGGGCATGTGATTTCTTGTGAAGGGGTTGCGGTGGATCCTTCCAAAGTTGATGCAGTGTTGCAGTGGGAGTCTCCAAAGTCAGTTACTGAAATAAGGAGTTTTCTGGGATTAGCTGGCTATTATAGAAGATTCATTGAGGGGTTTTCGAAGTTGGCTCTGCCATTGACCCAATTAACTTGCAAGGGCAAAGCTTTTGTTTGGGATGACCGATGTGAAGAAAGCTTCAATGAGCTGAAAAGAAGATTGACTACATCTCCAGTGTTGACCTTACCTAGTTCGGTCGACCCGTTTGTAGTATACTGTGATGCTTCCAAGAGGGGTTTGGGTGGCGTGCTTATGCAGAATGGGAAAGTGGTCACTTATGCGTCGAGGCAATTAAGGACTCATGAAAAGAATTACCCTACTCATGATCTAGAACTTGCTGCTGTAGTATTTACATTAAAAATTTGGAGGCATTACTTGTATGGATCGAGATTTGAGGTATTCAGTGATCACAAGAGTCTGCGGTATCTGTTCGATCAGAAAGAATTGAATATGAGGCAGCGCCGGTGGTTGGAACTATTGAAAGACTATGATTTTGAATTGAGTTATCACCCGGGTAAAGCTAATGTGGTTGCAGATGCTTTGAGTCGGAAGACTTTGCATATGTCGGCATTGATGGCTAGAGAGCTTGAGTTGATTGAGCAATTCAGGGACATGAGTTTAGTTTGTGAAATCACACCTCAGAGTGTCCGGTTGGGCATGTTGAAAATTGGCAATGATTTTATGACTAGTATCGGTGAAGCGCAGAAGTTAGATGTGAAATTGGTTGATTTGATGAGTGTGATTGGTCAGTCTGGGAATGAGGACTTTGAGATCGATGCGCAGAATGTGTTGAGATATCGAGGGAGAATTTGTGTTCCCGAAGATGAAGAAATGAGGAAGGCGATCCTCGAGGAGGGCCACAAGAGTAAGTTGAGTATCCATCCGGGAGCAACAAAAATGTATCAAGATCTGAAAAAGATTTTCTGGTGGCCTGGATTGAAGCGTGATGTGGCAAAGTTTGTGTATTCGTGTTTGACCTGTCAGAAATCGAAGGTCGAGCATCAGAAGCCTGTGGGAATGATGCAACCGTTGAATGTTCCAGAGTGGAAGTGGGATAGTATCTCTATGGATTTTGTGACTGGGTTACCCAATACGGTGAGAGGGCATGATTCGATTTGGGTAGTTGTGGATAGATTAACGAAGTCGGCTCATTTTATTCCTATCGGTATTAAGTATCCGGTGTCGAGATTAGCTGAAATCTACATTCAGGTGATTGTGAAGCTGCATGGTGTTCCTTTGTGTATTGTGTCAGATAGAGACCCAAGGTTTACTTCGGAATTTTGGAGTAGTTTGCAGAAGGAGTTGGGTTCGAAATTGAGGTTGAGTTCAGCTTATCATCCTCAAACTGACGGGCAGACAGAGAGGACAATTCAATCATTGGAAGATCTGCTGAGGTCGTGTGTTCTAGAGCAGGGAGGTGCGTGGGATACTCATCTCCCCTTGATCGAGTTTACATACAACAATAGTTATCACTCCAGTATCGGGATGGCACCGTTTGAGGCATTGTATGGTCGGAGGTGTAGGACTCCGGTATGTTGGTACGAGACTGGGGAAAGTTTAGTACTTGGACTGAACTGTGTGTTAGAGAAACCACTGAGAAAGTGAAGATGATCCGAGAGAAAATGAAAGCGTCTCAGAGTAGACAGAAGAGCTACCATGATAAGAGAAGGAAGGATTTAGAGTTTGAGGCAGGTGACCACGTGTTCTTGAGGGTCACACCTATGACTGGTGTCGGGCGTGCTCTGAAATCAAAGAAGTTGACTCCTCGTTTCATAGGACCGTATCAGATTACGGAAAGAGTTGGAAGTGTTGCATATCGGGTGGCTTTGCCACCTAATCTTTCGAACTTAAACGACGTGTTTCACGTGTCGCAGCTTCGGAAGTATATTGCAGATTCGTCTCACGATATTCAACCGGATGATGTAGAGGTGCGGGATAATCTCACTGTGGAGACCGTGCCTGTACGAATTGAGGATTGGGAAGTGAAGACCCTTCGAGGTAAGAAAATCAATTTGGTGAAAGTTGTATGGTTTGGGGCAGCTGGTGAAAGCCTGACGTGGGAGCTGGAGGATAAGATGCGAGAGTCGTATCCAGAGTTATTTGAATCAGGTATATTTTCGAGGACGAAAAATCCTAAGTGGGGGAGAATTGTAACACCCCGGAAATAATTTAATTAAATTAATTAAATTGATGGGCGTGGTTCAGGAAGTGAAACGAATAAAGAGGGTGGTGAAGAATGGCCCAAGAAGCCAAGCCCGATAGCATAAGCTCCTGAGGCGCTAAGGGGGTTAGGGTTTGCGCCATTGTGCAAGAAGAGAGAAAGAAATCAGAATTTGAGAGAGAGTGAGAAGTGAGAAGCGCTGCGCTAAAGGAGAGGAAGGAGGGGAAATCTTCCCAAGTTTTCTGCAGGTAAGAGTTCGTAATTCTTCTTATGCCGTTTCTTTCTCTTTTCCATTTTGTTGTATCATTCGATCCTTACTTCGTTGTGTTGTTTCCTCGTTGATCGAAGGAGAGAGAGCGTGGTCACGTGTTCGAAGGGAGAAGAGGATTGTTCGATTGAGTTGCTGTGGTTTTGTGTACGTGTTCTCATTCATCTTCCCGGAGCGTTCATATTCAAGGTAAGGGTGAGCGTTTCGGTTTAACATGATTGGGTATATGATGGGTTTTAGGGTTTTTGATGTGTTGATGAATTTGATGTCATTGATAATTTTTGAAGTGTTGATGAATTTGAGTTATTGGATGAGCTGTGATAATTCCTTTGATGAATCCTTGGATGATTTGTTGGGTGAAATTCGATGAGTGATATGAGGAATTTTAATAAATTCTTTGACAAAGTTTTGATGATATCCTTGATGAATTTGGATGATTCCTTAATGAATTTCACTGATTTAATTGATGAACGAACCGTGTTTTTGAAGTTGGAAATGATTTAGAAGGAATTAGGGTGTGATCGTTTGGGTGAAAAATCGAAATTTCTGAAATTTCTGCACAATTGGCTATTTCTGCACAGTCACGCTTCGCCTGCGCTTGAGTGGCGCTTCAGGCGACATTGAGCTGCGCAGAAACCTGATGTTTCTGTCCAATGGCGCTCCAGTCGCATCTGACTCGCGCTCCGAGCGCGAGTCACTGTTTTGCACTGTTTTTCACTGTTTTCTGTACGTTTTTGAAAAATTCATATCTTGCGAACCGGGAACCCGATTGAGGTGTTCTAAGATGCGTTGGAAAGCTTATTCAGAGGCCTAACTGAATATTCTACTTTTAAGGCAAAATAAACTGTTTTGTGGTAGTGAATATAAGAATGAAATGTTATCTTTGTTAGTGTGCTAATTGACTATGGCTAGATTGTGGTTTACCACTAAGGTCGAAATTCTTTCATCGGCGTATTTACAAGGGCATCATCGAGAGCCTTGCAAAGGTGGCCAATGCTCATGCAAGTAAGTAGTATCGATTACTGAGTAATCCCATAGTCAATCAGTTCACTATTTTATAACACACTAAACCAAAAGATAACCGAAAAATATATATACTTTAAATGATGTTGGTGTGTATGGTTTTGACGAGTTGCGGTAAATGTTCCCTATGGGTATAATTATGATGGTGTGATAGTATGATTTGTGTGAAAGGTGATGAGTTCACTCTATGAGTGATTATGATGTTGTGATATGACTTGTGATGTTTTGTGAAGAATATACTCTATGAGTATAGTTTTAATAATGCTGTGGTGTGATTGTGATGAATTGCGCACGAATACACTCTATGAGTGTTTTATGATGATGATGAGTACTCCAGTGAGTATTTTGATGAAATGCACATGTGTATATAGAATCTCATGGCATGTGCATAATTGTGAAGAATAGGCTTGACTCTTTGCGAAGAATAGGCTTGGCCTCCGGTGAAGAATAGGCTTGGCCTCCTAATTGTGATGAATATGGTACCATCATGCATTATGCCCTGTGGAGGTTGCAATCATCATACATAATTATAAGCGTGAATTGTCTTTGTTTGTGATTGGAGCCGTTGTTGTGTGACCATGAATTGGTGATGATGATGATACTATGTGATTGCTCGCTCTCATTTCTCTATTATGTATCTGATTATGTTTTATTGAAATTCTCACCCTTCTCGCTTGGAATGTTGCTCTATTGTGGCAACGCCACATGTCGCGAGTGAAGGTCTAGCCGCCTTCTTGTTAGGTGTCGGGAAGTCTGCTTGTGTCGCTCTACGATCTGTGTAGCACCTAGGGGGCGTATTTTTGGGATTTGATGTTAAATTACTTAACTGTATGAGGTTTATTTGAGGATTTATGAGGCGTGTTTGAGTGGGCCAGTGAGTCAATAATTATTTCCGCTGTGATGAGATGATTTTTGAAGTTTTAACTTTATGATGTATGTGTTGTTGCACAAATTTAATGGTGCATACGATGAGTTAAATTTAATGAAGACGTAGCATTTCTTTCTACTACTTAATTAATATTTTTGAACAGTGGAATACACCGATAATGACGTCGGAAATTAAGGGTTAGAAAAGGGGTGTTACAGTGTTCATGGAGTCCCATGCATACATTCGGCTGCAGTCGCGAC
Source organism: Oxytropis ochrocephala (assembly GCA_020916435.1). NCBI lineage: Eukaryota > Viridiplantae > Streptophyta > Magnoliopsida > Fabales > Fabaceae > Oxytropis > Oxytropis ochrocephala. Next base: position 92,604,605 of record CM037092.1, on the reverse strand, counting down.
GTTTAAAAACTGATTGTGAGGCCGGAGGGCCAGGCCATGGTGGCCAGAGTCATGAGGACTCAATTTGATAATGAGACTGCCGGAGGGCAAATGGTACCACATGCATAACTACATTGCATACATTCACATGAGCACATAAACGTTACTGAGTGATGATTGGTATGATTGATTGTGTTGTGAACTATGACTGTATATATTACCTATTATCACTTTTATTATATAGTTCGAGACTCACCCTTTCTGTTGTTGTTTACCACAGGTAGTCATGAGTGAGGGCTTACTACCTTCACTATTCCCTGAGTCGGTCTGCTCTGATACGTAGCACCTAGGGGATGGGTTATGAATTGTAGTTTGTTCTGTTTTGCTCATTGTTGAGCCTTCTTATGTATTGTTTACTATTTGAGACTGCTGAGTACCATTTTTGAGATGTAGTTTTATATTCCGCTGCATGATATGAGTTATCCCACGTTTTGTTATGGTGTTATGTATTGATACCTTTTCATGAGCTGAACCGACTGTTTGAGTGTTTTTAAGAGAGGAGTGTAACGCTCCATTTAATGAGAAGTAAATTTTTTTTTATACTCTGATTTTTATTATAAATTACCGGGTAGAAATGGGGTGTTACATTAGTGGTATCAGAGCCAGGTTCGGTCTGTCCGGCCAAGTGTGTCTGTTTGTCATATTGTGTATGACAACTAGGTGTCTTAAATTAGTTCTGAATGGTTGTTTATGCTGCAGTGCTAGGTTGATATGGCCAGGAGAATGGATGCAAAGATTTCTTTGAGGCCTTGCAGAGCTATAAGCGCAGTTGTGGGTACCAATGAATCGTCGAGACCCGTAGTTTGGCTACTTTTAAGAGGGAGGACCCTCCTACCTTCAAAGGGAGGTATAACCCAGATGGTGCACTGGCTTGGCTGAAGGAGATTGAGAGGATCTTCCGGGTGATTGGCTGCAATGATGAGCAGAAAGTCAGGTATGGTACTCATACTCTATCTGAGGAGGCTGATGACTGGTGGTTGGAGACCAGTGAGAGGTTAGGGGCTGCCCATGAGGAGGTTACTTGGGCTGTGTTCAAGAGGGAGTTCCTAAGAAAGTACTTTCCGGAGGATGTCAGAGGGCAGAAAGAGATAGAGTTTCTTGAGCTGAAGCAGGGTAGCATGACAGTCACAGAGTATGCTGCTAAGTTCGCTGACCTTGCTAAGTTCTATCCACACTACTCGAGGTCAAATTGAATTCTCAAAGTGCATAAAATTCGAGAATGGTTTGAGAGTCGATATCAAGCGGTGTGTAGGTATCGTAAGATCGAGTGTTCGATCCGGTTGGCTCTTCTGCCCCAGAATCTATGAGGCTGATAGCAATGCCCGTGCTAGAGTCATGAGAGATCAGAGGGGTAAGTTTCAGAACAGTGGTAAGCCTTATGAGACATCTGGCAGCGAGTAAACAGAGGTATCTTTGGTAATAGTAGGTATCTTTGGTGGTAGCGGTTTCTTTGAGAGTAAGAGGTCTGCTGAGGGCAAGAAGCCAAGTGGGGGAGATGCCCCATCTGATGTTGTGTGTTTCAAGTGTGGCCGGCCGGGTCACAAGGGCTTTGATTGTAAGTTGGGGGGAAAGATATGCTTCAAGTGTGGGAAGAATGGTCACATGGCATCCGAGTGTGATCGTAAGGAAGCTGTGTGTTTCAACTGTGGTGAAGTGGGTCACTTTAGCTCCAAGTGCCCCAAGCCAAAGAAAGAGAGGTCCACTGGGAGAGTTTTTGCATTGGCAGGTTCAGAGGGACCTAATGAAATCAGAGGTACTTGCTTTATTTATGGTACACCTTTAGTTGCGATTGTTGACACGGGTGCTACGCACTCTTTTATTGCCTCTGTCTGTGCTGAAAAGTTGAATTTAGTTTTGTCTACTATGGAGAGAGGGATGGTTATCGACACTTCAGCTAAGGGTTCGGTAACTACTTCTCTAATGTGTGCTAGGTGTCCTCTCTGTCGCCTTGGCGAGAGAGATTTTCTAGTCGACCTTATCTGTCTACCATTGGGTGGGTTGGATGTGATTCTGGGTATGGATGGGTTAGTAGATAACCATGTGCACATCAACTGTTTCAACAAGTTTGTTAGCTTTCTTCTCCCAGAAGAGGAAGAGTCTGTTTTGATGTCTGCTGAGCAATTGCGCGGGGTAATGAAAGAGGGTGGTCAGCTGTTTGCTTTGATGGCGTCTATGTCTGTTGAGAACCAAGTCAGTAGTTGATGGGTTGCGGTGGTGTGTGAGTTCCACTGAAGTGTTTCTGATGAGATTCCTAGTGTGCCACCGCAGAGGGAAGTTGAGTTCGGGATTGAGCTTGTGCACAGTACTAGGCACGTGTCTATGGCACCGTGCGGATGTCGCCGAGTTATGCGAATTGAAGAAGCAGTTAGAGGAGCTTCTTGAGAAGAAGTTTGTGAGGCCTAGTGTGTCACCATGGGGAGCTCCAGTTTTGTTGGTTAAGAAGAAGGATGGGAGTATGCGTCTGTGCGTGGATTACAGGCAACTGAACAAGGTAACTATTAAAAATAAATATCCTCTTCCGATGATTGATGATCTGATGGATCAGCTGGTGGGTGCTAAGGTTTTTAGCAAGATTGACTTAAGGTCGGGTTATCATCAGATAAAGGTGAAGGATGAAGACATCCAGAAGACAGCGTTCAGGACAAGGTATGGGCATTACGAGTACTCTGTAATGCCATTTGGTGTCACTAATGCACCGGGGGTGTTTATGGAGTACATGAACCGAATCTTCCATAGCTACTTGAATCGGTTTGTGGTTGTTTTTATTGACGATATACTGGTGTACTCAAAATCTGAGGAACAGCATGCTGAACACTTGAGGTTGGTGCTAGAGGTACTGAAAGAAAAGAAGCTGTATGCCAAGTTGTCAAAGTGTGAATTCTGGTTGCGTGAGGTGAGCTTCTTGGGTCACATTATTTCGTGATGGTATAGGCGTGGACCCGACCAAGGTTGATGCGAAGTTGTTACGTTGGGAGAGCCCAAAGTCCGTGGATCGAGATCGAGGAGTTTCTTGGGGTTGGTTTGGTTACTACAGGGAGGTTTATTGAAGGGTTCTCTAACTTAGCCCTTCCGTTGACTCAATTGACTGTAAGGGAAGAGCCTTTGTGTGGGATGCAAAGTGTGAAGAGAGCTTCCAAGAGTTGAAGAGAAGGTTGACCACGTCTCCAGTGTTAGTGTTGCCTGTGCCGGAGCAACCTTTTGTTGTATACTGTGATGCTTCCAAGATGGGTTTGGGAGGTGTATTGATGCAGGATGGGAAGGTAGTTGCTTATGCGTCCAGACAGTTGAGGACACATGAGAAGAACTATCCTACTCATGATTTAGAGTTGGCTGCTATTGTATTTGTGCTGAAGATTTGGTGACACTATCTCTATGGTACCAGATTTGAGGTGTTCAGTGATCACAAGAGTCTGAGGTACTTGTTTGACCAGAAGGAGCTGAATATGAGGCAGAGGCGTTGGCTAGAGCTGCTGAAGGATTATGATTTCGGCTTGAACTATCACCCCGGCAAAGCTAATGTCGTGGCTGATGCTTTAAGTCGGAAAACTTTGCATATGTCAGCTATGATGGTGAGGGAATTGGAGTTGATCGAGCAATTCCGTGATTTGAGTCTGGTTTGTGAAGTGACACCCCAGAGTGTCAGACTGGGTATGCTGAGGATTGGGAATGACTTCTTGGTTAGTATCAGAGACGCCCAGAAGTTGGATGTGAAACTGGTTGACTTGTTGGTAGCTGGTGACCAGGCTGTGGATGGGGATTACAGTTGGATTCCTGTGGTGTGTTGAGATTCGTGGACAAAATTTGTGTTCCTGATGATGCTGAGTTGAAGAAAATGATACTTGAGGAGAGCCATAGGAGCAAGTTGAGCATTCATCCGGGTGCTACTAAAATGTATCATGATCTGAAGAAACTGTTTTGGTGGCCTGGTATGAAGAGGGATGTAGCACAGTTCGTTTATGCATGCTTGACTTGCCATAAGTCAAAGATTGAGCACCGAAACTCATGGGGTTGATGCAACCTTTAGAGATTCCGGAATGGAAGTGGGACAACATTTCCATGGACTTTGTGGATCAGGTTGCCAAACACTTTGTGAGAGGGTTTGACACTATTTGGGTGGTTGTGGATAGGTTGACCAAGTCTGCCCCATTTTATTCCTATCAACATCACTCTATCCTGTACCAAAGTTGGCTAGTATTTATATCCGGTGATTGTGAAGCTACATGGGGTTCAGAAGAGTATTGTGTCGGACGAGAGACCCGAGGTTTACATCCGAGTTTTGGGGAAGCTTGCAGGAGGCTTTGGGGTCCAAGTTGAGGTTGAGTTCACTTATCATCCTCGGGTGATGGTGGTCGACCGAGAGAACCATCCAGCCTCTTTGGAGGATCTTCTCGAGAGCTTGTGTGCTAGAGCGGGGAGGTGCGTGGGATACACATCTCCCACCGATTGAATTTACGATAATAACAAATTATCATTCGAGCATAGGGATGGCTCCTTTTGAGGCAATCAGTATGGGCGGAGGTGTAGACTCCTTTGTGTTGGCATGAATCCGGTGAGAGTGTTGTTCTTGGACCAGAGTTGGTTAGGGAGACTACGGAGAAGGTAAAGATGATCAGAGAGAAAATGAAAGAGTCCCAGAGCCGACAAAAAAGTTATCATGATAAGAGGAGGAAGGACTTGGAGTTTCAGGCTGGTGAGCATGTGTTCTTGAGGGTCACGCCTATGACTGGGGTTGGGCGTGCTCTGAAAGCAAAGAAGTTAACTCCAAGGTTTATTGGACCGTACTGGTGTGTGGAAATGCCACATACACTTGAGTGCAAGTATACACTGTCCAAAAACAAGTAGTAAAAAGATCGAACCCACAGAGATTGAAAAACTCACTTTTAAAACAAATATAAAGTAATAAAGTGTAAAGTCACAAAGTAATAAAATAATTTTGGATTTTGTTTGATGATCACAACTAAGTTAGAAAACAAAGAAAGAATGTTGATAGTGTAAAAGAGAAAAGCTAGTTGGAATGTCTTCATCAAGTAATTTACTTATAAGTGTATGATGCAAGATGTGATGCAACAGACCAATCTTTCATTGCATTAGCTATGTGCCTTTCGGTCACTTTCTTCAGAGTATCATTACCAGCTCTTATGATCCTTGTTCTCTAGGCAGTAAAGAAAGGGGTGTTAGTGCCAATCTTGCCTCCTAACAAGTATTCATTTTGCTTAAGTGAATTCACTCTTGTATTTTAAGTACCCACAATTATCCTATGGACTATACTATCCTATGTCTAGGACTTAGCATGGTTTTCACAAAGTTTTCTTTATGTAAAACACTCACCCATATTAGTTCTTGAGTTCTTAATTGTAAGCCATGTCTGGTCATTTACAAATCTACTTATTCTAAGTGATCAAGTTCAAAAGAAGTTTTGAAAAGATTATCAAGCAAGAACTAAAGTACAAACATACATACATGCAACATACTTACTTAAAAGCTCATTAAATGATTAGAACATTCCAACTAAGAAAGGTTTAGCTAACAAGAGACATTGCAAGATATATATAAACTGAATAGACCATGTTTATATATATAGAAATCACAAAAGAGAAACAACAAGAGTAAAGTTACAAATGTTGAAAACTTTTGTATGAAATCTTCTAGCAATGCACTAGCATTACTCCTTAGCACTATACAAACACTATGAAAATGAGTAAAGGAGGATTTATGAATTCCTTCCTCTTCCTCTAAAAATATAAAAACTAACTATGTATATTGAAATTTTGATCTAACTTATGGATTGTGATATATTTCCAAATGAAGATGTGAGGTCCTTTTATAGCCTTCAAGTGAGGTGCTTCCTTCCTTCATGTTGAAGTCATCTTGAGTGGATCATAGCTGTAGTTGCTTTCCAGAGGTTTATCCATGTTGAAATCTTTGACTTAATCATATAGGGCGGTTCCATGGTGTTAGAACAAGTGTCCCTATGTTGATGACTCTTCAAAGCTAAGCCTATAGTTATGTGTGAATGGTAGGCGCCTACTATACAAGTTTGGATGGCATCAGGCAAGCAGGCAGGAGGTCATCACATTGCATGTGGATGCATATGAAACAGGCTGCTTATTCACCAAGTAGCGCAGAATTTATGCAGGATCAGTGCAGGAGCATTGATGCAGACATCATTGAGACTGCACTGAACAAAAACATCAAATATACCACAATATATCCAAAATGGCCTATAACTAACTATAACCATTCAAATCACTCAAGATATCATATATCACACTAAATACTATATAAACTCTTTATTATTACTTAAAAGAGAGCAAATACTAAGTTTAAACATATGAAATACTCTATATAAAATAGAGTTATCACACCCCCAAACTTAAACCATTGCTTGTCCGCAAGTAATGACAAAGACAAACTATAAAAACTAAAATTCTAGAAGATAGATCAGCTTGGTTTTTGGATTTTTATGAGGAGTTCCCTATGAACTTCATTTCTTAACAATCTTTCTTTTGCCTTTATTTCTTCAAAACTACCAAAGCTATTCAAACTCTTTTGTGTGTGTGTGAACCCACTGAGTTGAGATTGGTTCCAAGACTAAGTGAAAAATTTCTTCCTAGCCTTTGAAAGGATTGGTTCATCTTTGGTCATACCAAAATATTTTTCAAAAGAGAGTTTAGACTCACAAAATTTTCTCAAGTGTTGGGGAGTTTTTAAAATCAAAGGGCTTGATTGAATCTTTCAAAGCTTTTGAGCCAATGCATTTTTCTATTTTTTTGTGTGGATCTTTTGAGCAGATGCAAATACTTCTTTGAAGTGTTTTTGTGCATTGATTTTTTTTTTCTTCTGCATTTTGCTTTTTCTTGATCAGGATTTACATTGATGCAAATTTGCAGACCGATAATGCTTTTCTTTTCTAGCTCATATTACCTTCCTCACTCGACCTCCAGGATGCAAATGCACTTTGGCACATGTCTTTGACCTCCGGATGCATATATTTTTCTCTTTGCACTTTGGCACAGTTCGATTTATTGAACTATCCTCCGATACATTTATTCCTGCATGGCACAGGTCTTTGACCTCCAGATGCATTCATGTAGTTAGGCACAGGTATAGTTTCAAAAGATTCAGGATATGGCTTGTCCACATTTTTGTTTTCTTTTTCTACATTGTTTACTCTTATACTTTTTGAAATTCAGCCTTTGTTTTTCATAAAACACCCCCAAACTTAATTCTTTAAGCTCTTCTTTCTTTTTAGTAAAGCTTTGTTTTGACCTAAGCTTACCAAAAATTCCCCTTGCATCAGATTGATCTTTTAAATAGCAAGGTTCTTTTCACAAACTCAGTTTTGAAGTGTTGAAGTAAAAATAATTTTGGTTTTTCTGAGAAATAAGGCTTCTTTTTCTCTTTTTCATCATAAAAATTCCATCCATGTGGCTTTCACCATATTTTTGAAAAACTCGATCTTTTCTACTAAAATATTTAGATACTACTTTGTTAAGTACATCTAATATTTAAACAAACTAAAAACTATTTAAAACATATATATTTACTATCTAAAACATATTAATTAAACACACAACATATTAGATAGAAAACATATTAAAACATAACATAACATGCAAATCCCCCAAACTTAAGGGGTTGCGGTGTCCTCACTTTACAAATTTGTTCAGAAAAAACAAACCATTTGTTCAAAATAGGGGAGAGGGATTAGTACAACCAGGGAAATAGTCAAAAAGAAACAAAACAAGCATATAGCAGTTTATGTGAAAACTTGTAAAGTGATACTCATTTCTTTGCTCCACTCCTGATTCTGGTGCTATGTCTGCTTGGAGGAGTGTGTTTCACCTTCTGCTTCTTCTCCTTGGGCTTGCTAGGTGTTGCTTCTGTAGGTGCAGATGCACCTCCTACTTCTGGTGTAGTTGCAGGAACTTGTTCTGTAACTGATGCAGGTGCATCAGTCTTGACTGCATCACTTTTCTTCCTTTTTGGTGTTAATTTTGCCTGCCTTCCTGCAGGTTGCTTGAAGAACTTTTGAGTATTGTGTAATGCATCCCTTTTCTGTTGTGCCATTTGTTCCAGAACCATTTTAATTGTTGCCTCATCATGCACAGATGTTGCCTGTTGTGATGCAGCAGCAAGTGATGCAGGAGCATCACTCTGCATCTCAACAGTTTGAGTTACTGTCTTCTTGGCAGATGATTCTTCTTCTTTGTCTTCCTTGTTGAGTCCTTCTTCTTCTCTTTCCTGCACAATCTCTTTCTCAAGAGCATATACAACATTAGAAATAATGTTGCTTGGGTCAGAAGGTACTGCTTGGTCTGTTGGCATAACAGGGGTTGGTTGTTCTGTGTGAGTTGTTTCTTGTGTTTCTTTTCTTGGAGAGGGTGGTGGAGGGGTTGTTTGTGGTGGTGATTGTGATAAGACTGGTGGATCATTGAGGGAGGGTAATGGTGATTTTGGAATGGAGGAGGATTCTTGGTTAGGTGAGATGATGGGTGTTTTGGTAACTGGTGATGTATGAGGGGTTTCTGGTTGGGTTGATGCTGAGGGTTTGGCATATTTTTGCCTAGCAATTTCTTCTAAGATCACTCCTCTAGCATGTTCCTCCTCTTGTTCATCAATTTCCTCATCACTCTCTTCCTCCTCTTCTTCTTCTAATTCCTTATCCATTTCTTTTAATTCCTCATCCTCGACTTTCTTGATTCGAAATCATACAATTCTTCCACAACAGGTTCTACCACAACCTTCTTTTGTACTTTGTATTGCTTTCTAGTCACCTTCTTCTTGGTGCTAGGTTCCTCTACTTTCTCCTTACCTTTTCCTTCTTCTTCAGCCTCTTTCTCTTCCTCTTCTTCACCTTCACTTCTCAGTACCCAAGTTGGGAATTCAGGGGCATTCACTTGGCCCACAAGATCAAAGATCTTGTCAAAGACCAATTGAAGCCAGTCATGTTGATCATTCTGAAATTTCCATACAGCCCTCTGCTTCTGCATGTAATGCTCTTGCATTGTAGGTGCAGGGCCTCTTACATTTCTCAACTTCTCTTTCACTTCAGCACTTAAATTACCAGGGGGAAATTTTCTTTGTTCATTAGCAGCTATAGGGACTCCTTCTTTCATGCATAGCTCAGTAATAAGACAAGGGAAAAACAGAAATCCCTTTGACTTATTTGAACATGCAAGAATTTCCCTAGCAATCAATCTACCTATGTCTACATGTCCTTCAGAGAGAATTGTATCTAGCAAGATCAATCTCTCTTTGGTCATAGCATATGTATGTGATGTAGGCAGAATTGAATTAGCTATGAACAAATGCCAATTACCTAATGCATTAATCAAATAATTACTTCTAAGCTTAATCTCATTAGGTGTGAATTTCTCCCAAACAGCCCCTGGTATAGCAATCCTATTCCTTATTTCTTCCATTTCTTTCTTATAGGCATTGGCCACTCTATTCTCAAAATCATTCCCATTATATTTCAGCATATAATGTTCATTTAATTTCTTGGCATGGAAGTGTACAATTTTACCTCTCACCATGGAAGTGTAGGAATGTTCTGCTCCTTCTTGTGGTGTGATTCCAGCATAGAATTCTCTCACTATGTCTTCAATGTAGCCTCCTCTTGGTAGCACGAAGTGGTCCCAATTGAGATTGGCCACTGTTGACATGAATGATGGGCTAGCCTTCTTCAGATCATACCCTCTCTCGGGCAATAGATGCATGTTCCAGAGATGAACATTGTCATCATTTCTTGCTGTTGATTTCTTGGCTTTGCCTTTCCTTGATGATGATCCTACATGCATGGCTTTCTTTTCCTTCTGACGAATTCTAGCCTGCTTGCCTGATGATTTCTGTGCTGATTGCTTTTTCACCATTGTATTTGCTTTGAAATTCTAGGTTTTTGATTGCTTTTGTGATTGAGAAAAAATTGGATTGAGAATGGGAAGGGTGGCTTGTGTTTCAGATGAGAGAATTTGTGAGAGTTTGCGAATGAAGGGGTAACGGTAACAATACAAGGCTTTATGTTTCAGGAAGAGGGAAATTAGTGGATTTATTAGGTAGCCGTTAGCATTGCGTGCTGCGCATGCATCATGCCAAGTGTCTTGCTTTGGCTACCAATGTGTCATTAATCTTACTTAACCTCCTTTGATCTTCCTGAAGCCTTATGATTCACACTTAACCAATTTTCTTCAAGTTTATATTTTTCTGATGCAGGGCACTTTTTTCCTCAATGCAGGTGCATTTGATGCAACAAGCATTAGTTTCTCGCATTTCTGCAAAACAACTAAAAACATAAAATTGCACAAAAATAATTAAAAACAATGGGTTGCCTCCCATTAAGCGCTTGTTTTAAGAGTCTTGTCAGCCTGACTACCTCTTTTCACTTAGAGATTTTGCAAATAGGTGGTGGTTTTGTCTCTCACCACATGTTCACCATAGTACATTTTAACTCTTTGACCATTCACCTTGAAGACAGTATTTGAGGATTTATCAAATAAGTCTACTGCTCAATGTGGATAAACCTTTATCAACTTAAATGGTCCTGACCACCTTGACCTTAGTTTTCTAGGAAATAGCTTCAACCTAGAGTTGTATAGCAGAACTAGTCCTCCTTCTTTCAATTCTCTTCTGTGAATTTTCTTGTCATGCCATTTCTTAGTCTTAGCTTTGTAGATTTCAGCATTCTCATAAGAGGTTTGCCTAATTTCTTCTAACTCATCAAGCTCTATCATTCTCTTTTTACTGCCTTGTTCAAATTGAAATTGAGCTTCTTGATAGCCCAATAAGATTTGTTTTCCAATTCTACAGTAAATGGCATGCTTTTCCATAAACTAATTTGTAAGGGGACATTCCTAAGGGTGTTTTGAATCTTTGTTCTATATGCCCATAAAGCATCATCCAAATGTAAAGACCAATCTTTCCTATTTGGACTTACCATTTTTCTAGCATTCTCTTAATTTCCTATTGGATAATTCTGCTTCCCACTAGTTTGAGGATGGTATGTCAGTAGCTATCTTATGCTTAACTCCATACTTAGCTAGAAGGTTTTCTATGATCTTATTGCAAAAGTGTGTACCTTCATCATTAATGATAGCTCTAGGAGTTCCAAATCTAGTGAATATATTTCTTTGAAGAAACTTACTCACCGATTTAGCATCATTATTAGGTAATGCTACTGCCTCTACCCATTTGGACACATAATCAACAAATACTAAGATATATAAATTGCCAAAAGAGGGTGGAAAAGGTCCCATGAAATCCATGCCCCAAACATCAAATAATTCAATTTCTAAAATATTTGTTCTAGGCATTTCATGCTTATCGAAATATTTCTGCTCTTTTTGACATTTATCACATGTTTGACCATAAAATAAGAATCTTTAAATAAAGTAGGCCAAAAATAACTGATCAGTAATACCTTAGTCTGCTGTTCTAGTACTTCCAAAGTGTCCTCCATAAGGTGCGAGAATGGCAATGCGTAAGCCTTCGCTTGTTGCTCCTCTTCAGGTATGCACTTCCTCATTAATTGATCAGGGCACATCTTGTAAAGGAATGGATCATCCCAATAGTATTGTATAACCATGTGGAAGAACTTTCTCCTTTGTTGATATGTCATACTCACTGGTACCACTTTGCTTGCAAGGAAATTTACAATATCAGCAAACCATGGTGCAGATGCATTTGATGCTCCTGCATTGCTTATAGCAAATGCAGTTTCATGTTTTGCATTGACTGTGATTGCCAATAGCTTCTCATCTGGAAAACTCTCCTTGATCTCTTCTCCAAGTGTACCAAGTGATTCTCCTTCAATCCTTGATAAATGGTCTGCTACTTGATTTTCTACTCCTTTCTTGTCTCTAATTTCTAAATCAAATTCTTGTAAGAGTAAAATCCACCTTATCAGCCTTGGCTTTGCATCCTTCTTTGAAATTAGATACTTAATGGCAGAGTGATCAGTATAGACAATAATTTTAGTGCCAACTAAGTATGATCTAAATTTTTCAAATGCAAAGACCACAGCTAATAATTCCTTTTACAGAATCGTAGTTCACTGAGCTTCAATTAATGTCTTGCTAGCATAATATATGGAATGAAAGACCTTATCATATCTTTGCCCTAGGATCGCTCCTCTTTGCAAAGTCACTAGCATCACACATTAATTCAAATGGCCTGCTCAACTGAGTTACTATAATTGGTGCCGTCACCAATGCCTTTCTAAGCTTGTCAAAAGCTTCTATACAAGATTCATCAAAGTTGAATTCTACATCATGTTGCAGAAGCATACATAATGGTTTTGAGATTTTTGAAAAATCTTTGATAAACCTTCTATAAAAACCAGCATGGCCTAAGAAGCTCCTGATACCTTTAACTGTATTTGGTGGTGGTAGATTCTCAATGACATCAACTTTAGCTTTGTCTACCTCTTGACCTTTCTTTGAAATTCTATGTCCTAACACAATGCCCTCTTGTACCATGAAATGGCACTTTTCCCAGTTTAAGACTAAAACTTGTTTCCTCACATCTCTTGAGAATTTGTTCCAAATTTGCTAAACAAACTTGAAATGTTTCTCCAAAGATAGAGAAATCATCCATGAATACTTCCATTGATTGCTCAATGAAATCTGAGAATATAGACATCATGCATCTTTGGAATGTAGCAGGTGCATTACATAAGCCAAATGGCATCCTTCTAAAGGCAAAGGTTCCATAAGGGCATGTAAAGGTGGTTTTGTGTTGATCCTTAGGCTCAATGGCTATTTGATTATAGCCTGAATAGCCATCTAGGAAACAATAAAATTCCTTCCCTGCTAATCTATCTAACATTTGGTCTATGAATGGTAAAGGAAAGTGATCCTTTTTGGTAGCTTTGTTGAGTTTTCTGTAATCCATACAGATTCTCCACCCTGTGACAGTTCTAGTTGGTATCAACTCATTCTTTTCATTGGCTATTACTGTCACACCCCCTTTCTTTGGTACACATTGGACAGGACTTACCCAAGCACTGTCTGATATGGGGTATATGATTCCAGCATCTAGCCACTTAATGATTTCCTTTTTCACAACCTCTTTCATAATAGGATTTAGTCTTCTTTGACTTTCTATGCTGTTTTTGGAATTTTCTTCCAAAATGACTCCATGCATGCATATAGAAGGACTAATTCCTTTGATATCTGCCATTTGCCAACCTATAGCTTTGGTATGCTTCTTGAGAGTACTAATGAGATCACTCTCCTGTTTTGATGTTAAATCAGAAGCAATGATAACAGGTAAAGTCTCATTTGTTCCTAAGAATGCATACTTAATTAAGGTGTTCAGGCAGTATCTTCAATTCTAACTTAGGAGGTTGTTCTATTGAGGGTAAGTTCTTCTTGAGAATTGGATCCTCAAGGTTGAGTGGTTCATAAGTCCTAGCCCATACTTCCTTACAAGAGTTTTCTATTGGCAGATTTTCCTTTTCTAGTATTTCATCATCTAGCAATGCAACGCATCTAATGCATCCGCATTGGCTAAATGATCATCTTTGCTTGTAAAATTGTTTTTCTACCAATTGATCTAGAGAGAATAAGGATGAACACTCTTCCGCTTTCCTCTGCAGATACTTCATAGCATTCATTACATTGAATTTTATCTCTTGATCATTCACTCTCATAGTGAGTTCACCTTTCTGCACATCAATTATGGTTTTACCAGTTGCTAGAAATGGTCTACCTAGGATAATAGGCACTTCCTTATCTGCATCAAAGTCAAGGATAACAAAATCTACAGGGAATACAAATTTGTCTACCTTAACTAGGATGTCTTCTATGATACCTTCAGGATAGGCTATTGATCTATCTGCTAATTGAAGTGTCACAGTGGTTGGTTTTGCATTTCCTATTTCTAACTGGTCAAAAATAGATTTAGGCATCAAGTTGATGCTTGCACCTAAATCACATAAAGCTTTACTAAATATAGATTTTCCTATAGAAAATGGAATTGTAAAACTACCTGGATCCTTCAATTTCCTAGGGATCTTATTTTGCATAAGCAAACTACAATCTTCTGTCATGGCAACTGTTTCAAACTCACCTAATCTTCTTCTCTTAGTAAGCACATCCTTCATAAATTTTGCATAATTTGGCATTTGTTGGAGGGCTTCTACTAAGGGAACATTGATGTGTAATTGTTTTAGTACCTCTAGGAATTTACCAAACTGCTTCTCCTCATGTGCTTTTTTCAGTCTTTGAGGGTAAGGAGGATGAGGGTATTCAGGTACTAACTTAGGTAGTGGACTTTGAACTTCTTGTGATGCAGGAGCACTAGATGCTTCTGCATTGGTTTCTTTTTGATTTTTGGTTTTTTCTCCCTTTTCTACACTTTCCTTCTCAGTTAACTCTACAAGATCCTTACCACTTCTCAATGAAATAGCCTTAACTCCTGCTTTTCCTTTGGTTTGGGAAGGAGTAGCTTCTGTATTTGAAGGTAAGGCACCTTGTGGCCTTTGATACAGAGTGGCTAATTGACCAACTTGATTCTCTAAGTTCTTAATGGAAGCATCTTGGGTTTGTCTAGCGCTTCTAGATTCACCTATAAATGCTTTGAGCATGGTTTCTAGAGAATTATCGGTGGTAGGTTGAGAGTTTCTTTGGTTATTTTGAGTGGGAATCTGGTGGGTTGGTTGGTGTAGTTGGAGCGGTTCTAGGTGCGCAGTGCACTGTTGTTGCTCCATCTAAAATTTGGGTGATCTTTCCAACCAGATTATAAGTGTTGGAATAAGGGTTGTTATTCCTATTATAACCTACATAATTTACAGAGAGATAGGGTTGCTAGAACACTCCTCATACAAGTGACCTCCTCCACAAGACACACAACTAGGTGTGCACGGAGGTACTTGTTCTCTTCTTTGCAATAATTAAGCTTTACGGTGATGCACTGCATTAGATGCAATAGCATTGCTGTAGTGAAGTTTTTCATCAAATTAGCTAGAGTGGCTACTTGAGCGGATAGAGGCGAGATATATCATTGATTTCATGTACCCACGATGGTTTCTTTTGGGCACTTACCCTCTCGTGAGGCCAACTAGAGCTATTAGTTGCTATTCTATCAATTAATTCACATGCTTCATTGTATGATAGATTTAATAACACTCCACCGTATGATGCATCAAGCATTATTCTGGTTTGAGGTTCTAAACCATTATAAAATGTTTCCATTTGAATAATAACAGTAAACCATGATGAGGACATTTTCTCAAAAGTTCCTTCCATCTTTCCCATGCTTCAAATAAAGACTCAAACTCTTTTTGTCTAAAAGATGTAATATCATTTCTTAACTTTGGCATTTTTGATAGGTGGGAAATATTTTCCTAAAAATTTTTCAGCCATTTCATTCCATGAATGAATAGAGTTAGGCTCTAAAGAATTTAGCCAAGCCTTAGCTCTATCTTTCAAAGAATATGGAAATAACCTTAATCTAAATGCATTTTCACCGACACTGTGTAAAATAAAATTACTACATACTTCTAGAAATTGCCTTAAATGCAAATGAGGATCTTCATGAGGAGATCCTCCAAATTGACCAATAGTTTGAAGCATTTGAAACATCATAGGCTTAAATTCAAAATGCATGGCATCAATATGAGGTCTGCTTTATACTAGTTTGCATGTTTTGATGATCAAACGAGCATAATCCTCATAGGTCTATCTCTATCATTAATCATACCTATGTGATCCATGTGGATGAGATTTTCTCTATGAACTTCTTCTTCATAGCATCATGTCAGGATCCGGGCCTCCTCTCACCGAGTGTGGCCTTGAGCTTTGTTCTTCACCGAATGACATGTTGCAAGCTTGTTGATTCATTTCGAGTCTTAGCAATCTTCCGAATTTTCTTTCTATTTCTAAATCTAAACTATATTCTGAGTTCTGCTTTGCAGTTCTCAGTACATATACTAAGTACCATGTAATCTTGTTGTTGTGTAAACTCTAAAAACAATTTATATATAACACTAAATTACTTAATATCGTAATTTTAAAAGAATTTACTTCAATCCCCGGCAACGGCGCCAAAAACTTGGTGTGTGGAAATGCCACATACACTTGAGTGCAAGTATACACTGTCCAAAAACAAGTAGTAAAAAGATCGAACCCATAGAGATTGAAAAACTCACTTTTAAAACAAATATAAAGTAATAAAGTGTAAAGTCACAAAGTAATAAAATAATTTTGGATTTTGTTTGATGATCACAACTAAGTTAGAAAACAAAGAAAGAATGTTGATAGTGTAAAAGAGAAAAGCTAGTTGGAATGTCTTCATCAAGTAATTTACTTATAAGTGTATGATGTAGTATGTGATGCAGCTGCACTGAATGCTGTTGCATTAGCTATGTGCCTTTCGGTCACTTTCTTCAGAGTATCATTACCAGCTCTTATGATCCTTGTTCTATGCAGTAAAGAAAGGGGTGTTAGTGCCAATCTTGCCTCCTAACAAGTATTCATTTTGCTTAAGTGAATTCACTCTTGTATTTTAAGTACCCAATATTATCCTATGGACTATACTATCCTATGTCTAGGACTTAGCATGGTTTTCACAAAGTTTTCTTTATGTAAAACACTCACCCATATTAGTTCTTGAGTTCTTAATTGTAAGCCATGTCTGGTCATTTACAAATCTACTTATTCTAAGTGATCAAGTTCAAAATAAGTTTTGAAAAGATTATCAAGCAAGAACTAAAGTACAAACATACATACATGCAACATACTTACTTAAAAGCTCATTAAATGATTAGAACATTCCAACTAAGAAAGGTTTAGCTAACAAGAGACATTGCAAGATATATATAAACTGAATAGACCATGTTTATATATATAGAAATCACAAAAGAGAAACAACAAGAGTAAAGTTACAAATGTTGAAAACTTTTGTATGAAATCTTCTAGCAATGCACTAGCATTACTCCTTAGCACTATACAAACACTATGAAAATGAGTAAAGGAGGATTTATGAATTCCTTCCTCTTCCTCTAAAAATATAAAAACTAACTATGTATATTGAAATTTTGATCTAACTTATGGATTGTGATATATTTCCAAATGAAGATGTGAGGTCCTTTTATAGCCTTCAAGTGAGGTGCTTCCTTCCTTCATGTTGAAGTCATCTTGAGTGGATCATAGCTGTAGTTGCTTTCTAGAGGTTTATCCATGTTGAAATCTTTGACTTAATCATATAGGGCGGTTCCATGGTGTTAGAACAAGTGTCCCTATGTTGATGACTCTTCAAAGCTAAGCCTATAGCTATGTGTGAATGGTAGGCGCCTACTATACAAGTTTGGATGGCATCGAGCAAGCGGCGGAGGTCATCACATTGCATGTGGATGCATATGAACAAAGTTGCTTATTCACCAAGTAGCGCAGAATTGATGCGAGATCGGTCAGCGAGCATTGATGCAGACGACATTGAGACCAGACCGAACAAAACATCAAACATACCACAATATATCCAAAATGGCCTATAACTAACTATAACCATTCAAATCACTCAAGATATCATATATCACACTAAATACTATATAAACTCTTTATTATTACTTAAAAGAGAGCAAATACTAAGTTTAAACATATGAAATACTCTATATAAAATAGAGTTATCACGTACCAAATCACTGAGAGGGTTGGAAAGGTTGCTTATAGGGTGGCCTTGCCAACTAATCTTTCGAACTTGCACGATGTCTTCCACGTGTCACAGCTTCGGAAGTACATTCCAGACCTGTCTCATGTGATTCACATGGACGATGTGGAGGTGCGTGAGAATCTCACTGTGGAGACTATGCCAGTGAGGATTGATGATAGAGAGGTGAAGGTGCTGAGAGGGAAAGACATTGCCTTAGTCAAGGTAGTGTGGTTGGGAGCTGCTGGTGAGAGCATGACTTGGGAGCTGGAGAGCAGGATGCGGGAGTCTTATCCAGAGTTATTTGACTCAGGTACGAATTTCGAGGACGAAATTTCCTAAGTGGGGGAGAGTTGTAACACCCTAAATGATTTAATTATTTATTTGATTAAATTATTTAAAGTGTTGCATTATTTATTTAATTATATTAAATTATAATGTAGCATTTTATTTTAATTGAAGGGGATGGTGGAATCAATGGGCAAGGGGTGTAAAAAGGGCCCAAGGTGCGCTTGGCCCAATGTACATATACCCAAATTAAGTAACATTTCTCATTTGTGAGAAGAAAGAAAGAAACGAAAGAAAGGAGAGTGGAGAAGAGAAAATCGGCGCAAACCCTAGGAAGAGAGGGAGAAAGCAATCGCACAAGGGAGAAAGGAAAAGAAGGAGTTCTCGTTGCTGAGGTTTTGTAGGTGACTCTGTAAAAAGGGCTTCTCTACGGTGAATTTAAGGTAAGGGGAGTCTCACTTTATAATAGAGGGTATAATAGGGTGTATGTAGGCCATAGGATCTCTATTGATGTTGTTTTATGTTGAATTTGATTATTGAATGATTGTTTGAGGAATTGAAATTGAATTGAAATCGAATATGCTAGAGTTAGGGTTTACATAGTGTCGATTTCGTTTTTGATGTATAATTGACGATTGAGATGTGTAATTAAAGTTGTTGGTATGATCATAACATGTTTTGGATTGTTGTTGATGATTGGTTTTGAGAGAATTTGGTTGGGAATGATTTAAGGTACCCTAGGGCGCCATATGGCTAGAAAAATGGCGCCTGGTACTGTAGCAGTGAGTGTGTGCAGGTGTTTCAGTGACTGGGCGCCAGAATGTGGGTGTTTTGGTGCCTGGGGAGTGAAACTTAGTGTTCTAGGCACATTTTCCCGTGCCACCTTTTGCATTCACCTGCCCAAATTAAATTTAAAACATTTTGGCTCTAGTGGTTTTCTGGTTACAGGTGTTATTTTACAAATGTCCCGGTGGGTGTGGCTTTGTGTGTGTATATGGGGTGGTTTGAGAGAAACCTACATTTCTAGGCATATTTCACCGTGCCATATTTTGTATTTACCTGCCCAAAAACATTTTTAAACAATTTGGCTCGAGTGGTTTTCTGTTTTCATGTGTCATTTGAAAGATGTGCTAGAAGGCATTGCTGTGGCGCTATAAGTGTGCGCCTAGGGGGTAGTTTGGGTGAAACTTAGAGTTCTAGGCATAATTCACCGTGCCATATTTTGTATTTACCTGCCCAAAAACATTTTTGGTCGTTCGATACCCACGAAAGAAGTACATACGCTGCAGCCGTTTGGGGCAGGAGAGTTAGCGACCGGTCACGGGCCTTTCTCGAGGGAAATCAGGCGTTATCGTATTCCCAGAGACCTGAGGAAGCCTCCAAATATGAATAAATTCGACGGTCGCGGCGATCCGGATAAACACGTACGGTATTTCAACAACTACTGCAGTTATAGAGAACTGAGTCCAACGATGAAGTGTAGACTGTTTCCTCAGTCGCTCGACGGACGGGCGCTAGAGTGGTGGGAGTCTCTGCGGCCCAACACTATTTCTTCTTGGGAAGGTTTGATCGCGACTTTCTTGGCCAATTACACGGCCAACCGTTGCCAGTACAAGTATGAGGAACATCTTGACACGATCATTCAGGGTGAGAACGAATCTTTGAGACATTATATCAACCGCTTCAACACCGAGGCAGAGACTATCCGCGACCTAACCGACAAAGACAAATTGAAGTATCTCAAGCGAGGAATACGAGCGGATCATAGGTTTGCGGAGGAATTCATCCTCAATCGCTACATGGATCTTGGGGTATTTTTAAGAAGGGCCAACGACCACATGGGCTATGAAGAGACGCTCGCAGCTAGGCAGGGCGCCCGTGTGCGACCCAAGGAAGAGCATGGTAGGCCAGCTAAAGAGCCGGAAGGACGCAGGGAAGGTCGCTCGGATTTTCGTCAAAAGAAATTCGAGCACCGCACCAGGTTGAATACACCCATTGCGCAAATCTACATGGATTGCCAAAATAATGAGTTTGCTGAAGTAAAGCGTCCTGACCCGCTCGTTCTCAAGAAGGGCGGCCGTTTCACAAAGAAATATTGCAGGTATCATAAGAGTAAGGGCCACGATACTAATGAATGCATGGCCCTGAAGGATGACATAGAAAGCCTCATTCAGAAGGGGAAGTTAACCAAATATGTCAGAGAGGACGGAAACGACCGATCAGAAGAGAAGAACGAGGGGCGAGACGGTCGTTCAAAGGAAAAAGTCGTAACCACTCAAGCTATTGAAGTCGCAGGCGGAAAAGAGACTTCAGAGGAGGACGGCAGGCACTCCAGGGGTCGTAGGGTCGTAATGGTCATCCACGGAGGGAATCCTTTAGATCGCTTGGACTCAAAAAAGGCGACCAAGAGAAAGTGGAACGAAATTCTCATGGTTGGGTCTTCTTCAACGCAACGACCAATTTCTAGCAGACCGCCAATTTCCTTTGGAGATGAAGATCTTCTCGATGGTCGGGTCAATAGTTATGTTCCTTTGGTCGTATCTGCTGTTATGGGAAACTCTGAAGTAAGGAGAATCTTGGTCGACCAGGGTAGCTCGGCCGACATCATGTTCGAAGAGTTGGTCGACAGGTTGAGCATCGATCGTAGCGATATCATCCCTCAAAGCGATCCAACCCCTTTGACTGGTTTTAATGGAGCGATCACCTACCCATTGGGGACCTTAGAGTTGCTGGTCACTTTCGGCGACGACGCCAATGGGAGCACTTCTTACAGAACGGTCAGAACGACGTTCTTAGTGTTGCCCATCAAGTCGTGTTATCACTGCATCATCGGTCGGCCAACTTTGGGGAAACTTGAGGCAGTCGTATCAACTGTCCATTTAAAAATGAAATTTTATAAAAAAAATGGTCAGGTCGCCACTTTAGCGGCGGATATGGAAGCGGCCAAGAAGAGTCACTACATTTATCAAGACATATGTGACGCTCAGGACATTGGACCCAACCCTCAGAATTCGGGGGAAGGACACCAAGTAAACCTGGCTGACTTAGATGCCCGCTAT
Organism: Oxytropis ochrocephala; assembly: GCA_020916435.1. Lineage (NCBI taxonomy): Eukaryota > Viridiplantae > Streptophyta > Magnoliopsida > Fabales > Fabaceae > Oxytropis > Oxytropis ochrocephala. The sequence continues at coordinate 92,583,573 of CM037092.1, read as the reverse complement.
GATCCAGATAGCGACCCGGAAGAGGGGGACGATGAGTTAGCCCGTGAGATAAAGAACAAACACAAGCGACCAGAACCCCATGGGCAGTTCCTTGATGTTCAATTAGGTGATGACCCAACCAAAACTGTAAAAATCGGAAGCGACCTTCCTGAGCAGGTCAGGCAGGAACTTGTCGCTTGTCTACAAGAATATGCCGACTTATTCGCTTGTCAAGCATCTGATATGCCAGGAGTCCCAATGGAGGTCGCTTGCCACGGCCTATCGATTGATGCAACAAAGAAGGCGATCGCTCAACGAAGAAGGGTTCAGAACAAAGAAAAAGCTAGAGCAGCGACCCAAGCAGTTGACGACTTGATCAAGGCGAACTTTGTGGAAGAGATCAAGTACACTACATGGCTTTCAAATGTCGTGTTGGTAAAAAAGAAGAACGGGAAGTGGCGAATGTGCGTCGATTACACCGACCTAAATAGGGCGTGCCCTAAGGACGCATTCCCTGTTCCTAGTATTGACAAACTGGTGGACGGCGCCTCAGGATACAAGTTGCTCTCTTTCTTAGACGCGTATTCAAGCTACAATCAGATCGCTATGCACCCTCCAGATCGTCATAAGACCGCTTTTATGACCGATCAAGGTAACTTCTGTTATAAGGTGATGCCTTTCGGGTTGAAAAACGCTGGAGCGACCTACCAGCGGATGATGAGTAAAATTTTTGAGAAGCAGATCAGTCGGGTGGCCGAGATCTACCTTGACGATATGATCATAAAAAGTAGGTCAGACGATCAACACATCGGCGACTTAAAAGAAGTTTTTGATGAGGCAAGGAAGAGCTCGCTTAGGCTGAATCCAGAGAAGTGCACATTTGGGGTGCGAGCTGGAAAATTCTTGGGTTTCCACCTCACTGAGAGAGGAATTGAAGCAAATCCTGACAAATGCAGGGCGGTCGCGGAGATGAGGCCACCAACCACAAAGAAATAAATCCAACAATTGAACGGCATGGTTGCCGCCCTCTCCAGATTCATACCCCAATCTGATTGCAAGTCGCTTCCCTTGTTCAAACTTCTGAAAAAGGACGTTGATTTTGAATGGACTGATCAGTGCCAACGGGCATTGGACGACTTGAAGACGGCCTTGACCAATCCGCTCGTCATGACCAAGCCGCTCCCTGGAGACACGCTGTATTTATATCTTGCAATTACGGAGGAAGCTTTAAGTGCCGTCTTGGTCAAAGAAAGCGACGCAAAGCAAAACCCTGTGTACTTCATTAGTAAAGTCTTGCAGGGGCCAGAAGCCCGCTATCAAAGAATCGAGAAATTGACGCTCGCATTACTGTTGGCAGCTCGCAGGTTAAGACCGTATTTTGTTGCACATCAAATAGTGGTGAGAACTGATCAACCAATACGACAGATTCTCCATCGACCAGACTTGGCTGGCCGCATGATCAAATGGGCCGTTGAGCTAAGTGAGTTTGGAATAAAATTTGAGCCAAGATCCGCAGCTAAGGCGCAGGTTTTGGCCGATTTCATAGCGGAGATGACCCCAGTCCCAGACGACCATCCTACCACCACCTGGACGTTACACGTCGATGGCTCGTCGAACTCCAAAGGAAGTGGGGCGGGTTTGATACTAGAAAATTCTTCAGGCTTGGTCGTGGAAGTGTCGCTTACTTTCGCTTTCCACACTTCAAACAATCAGGCAGAGTACGAGGCTTGCATAGCAGGGTTATTGCTCGCCAAGGAGTTCAACGTTGAACGGGTTGAATTGCACTCTGACTCTCTTTTGGTCGTATCTCAAATCAAGGAATTATATGATACCAAAGACGAAGTGTTGAAGCATTATCTGGCTAAAGTAAGGGAACTGTTGAAGAACTTCGACCGGGCTGAAGTGAAGCACGTCCCACGAACTGAAAACGTCCGAGCAGATATCCTCTCAAAACTAGCCAGTACTAAAGTACCCGGGAACCACCGAAGTCTGATCCAGGAGACCCTCACTCGGCCGAGCGTAACGACCAAGGTTGATAAACCCGTTGCCATCCTATGCATTAACTCAGAAAGAGATTGGACCGCTCCCATATTTCAATACATCTTGAACGGGGCAGAGCCAGTCGACCAAAAGGAAGCATAGCTCTTAAGGCAGCGGGCGACAAAGTACTCCGTTGTCGAAGGAAAGCTTTATAGAAGAGGTTTCTCTTCTCCACTATTGAGGTGCTTGACGCCCGCCGAGGCGGACCATGTATTGAGAGACATTCATGAAGGGTTGTGTGCTAGTCACCAGGGAGGTCGCTCCATAGCCAAGCGAGCTTTGAGAGCCGGTTTTTATTGGCCTACCATGGACGAGGACGCAAAGAATTTGGTCCAAAAGTGCAACAAGTGTCAAATTCACGCAGACGTTCATATCGCCCCTGCTTCCGAGCTACAGAGCCTCGCCTCCCCTTGGCCGTTCGCCTGGTGGGGAATGGATCTTCTCGGACCATTTTCACCTGCTCCGGGTCAATTTAAGTTTTTGATCGTTGCAGTTGATTATTTCACCAAATGGATAGAGGCCGAGCCATTAGCGACTATCACGGCAGCCAAAGTGACCAAGTTCTTCAATCGCAATGTTTTAGCCCGTTTCGGCGTACCCCAACAATTGATAACGGACAACGGGACGCAATTTGCAGACAGGAAATTCGGAGAGATGTTGGCAGACCTAGGTATAAAGCAGCGTTTCACCTCGGTCGAGCATCCACAGACCAACGGCCAAGCCGAAGCGGCCAACAGGGTCATTTTGCGAGGATTAAAGAGAAGGTTAGATGAGGCTAAAGGAAATTGGGTAGAAGAGCTACAGTCGGTGCTTTGGGCATATCGAACGACCCCTCATTCGACGACGGGCGAGTCACCTTTCAGATTGGTCTACGGTATTGACGCGGTGATCCCGATCGAGTTGAGCGAGCTAAGCTGGAGGGCGACCAATCCACCAACCGCAGCAGAAAATGAGCGAGCCACCAGAGAAGAGCTCGACTTAGTAGACGAACTACGAACCAAGGCTTCTCTCAAAGAACAATTAGTCAAGCAGAAGGTCGCCGCAAGATATAATTCTCGCGTGCAGAAAAGAGAATTCTCAATTGGCCAGCTAGTTCTCAGGCGGGCAGACGTTGGAAACAAGAACGCTCGGCAAGGGAAACTCGCGCCAAATTGATAAGGCCCTTACCGCGTCACCAACAAAACGGGCAAGGGAGCTTACGAGTTAGAGACCATGAATGGGGCGACCATACCAAGAACATGGAACGCCGAAAAGCTGAGGAAATACTATGTTTAAATGCAACAATGTATCGAACGACCAAAAATCAATGAAAGCAGGCGGGCGCTCTTTTTCCCCACAGGGGTTTTTTACAGAGGCCTGACTTTTTAAAAAAACTTGTTTTATTTATCTCATGCACGATTGTATGACCGGTCGCTCACCATGCGAGTAGCAACAGAGCGACCGAGGTGTCACCGAGATGACACTAAAACGCCATCGAATAGTAAAAAGCTAGCCGCTCCGAGTAGCGGCCTGCAACGATTTAAAAACGCGCCATAGTATGGCCTAAAGTAAGCCGCTGCTCGTAGCGGCCGGAAAACTTTAGAAAGATGCCATCGTATGGCCTAAAACGAGTCGCCGTGAGCAGCGATCTGAAACAGTTTTCAAAGCGTGCCATCGTATGGCCTGAAACGAGCCGCTCCGAGTAGCGGCCCGAAAACAGTAGACACCTTCGAATGGTTAAAAGCTAGCCGCTCCGAGTAGCGGCCTGCAACGATTTAAAAACGCGCCATCGTATGGTCTAAAGTAAGTCGCTGCGCGTAGCGGCCTGAAAACCATATGCAATCGTTTGAACAAGGCTTAAAACGAACCGCTGCGAGTAGCGGCCTGAAAGCGCCAATAGACGGCCGACAAATTCGGATAATGAACATTCATTAAATAACTTAAGAGATTTCAATTGATTACATACTTAAGCCAACCGCTCGATGGCGGACAAAATAGTTCATAACATTTAAAAGACCGCTCGCAGGCGGGAGGAAATACAAAGTATCAAAAACCGCTCGCAGGCGGGCAGGATGAGGACAGACTAAGACTGATCGGCGTTAAAAACAACGACTCGTTCACGGACGATCTTCCCTTTTTCGACTTTCTGAGGAAGAACGATCTCTTGGCCGACCACGCAATGCTCATAGTTGACCACGGCCTCATCGACGACCAGGGATGGGTTTACGAGCTTCATTTGGTCAACTGCATTGGTGAGTTGATACTTGGCCGCACCTAGAGCCCTAGTACGGGCCTCCTTGAAGAGATCCCTATACTTATCTATATCCTTCTCCACAGCGGTCAGACTGGTCTTCAAAGAAGTGACCTGATCGAACAATTCTTTTTTCTTCTCACTCAGGCGCCCGACCTCCTGTTCAGCCTCAGTCTTTTCAGCGATCGCCTTATCCCTGGCAGCGATCGCGTCGTCCCGGGCCTTTTCAGCTCCAGTTTTTGTAAGTGTTAAGGCCGCCATTCGAGTTTCTGCATCTTGAAGCTTTTGCTCGTAGGTGGCGACCTGTTGGGCTTTTGGCTCGAGCTCTTCAATCTTCTTAAGCAGCTCCACCCGCTCTTCAGCCAGAACTATCAATTTAGATAAAGCAGAGGATAGTTTAAAATTTTTGTCTAACAGGTCGTCTTCAAGATAAGAAGTTTTAAAAAGAGCTCGCCTACCTGCCAGACGTTCAGCTTCTCCCTCTTGATATTTTGTAAAGAGTTGGTCGGCCGCTTTCATCACATCCGCTATCACCTTGAAAGGCTCTTCTTTGAAACGAGCACAGTCGTCGTCCCCAAGGCCGAGCAAGTCAAGGTTAGCCGACCGGCTCGAATGACTTTTGCCTTTGTGGGACTTGTGTTTTTTCTTCTCATGTGGGCCGCCTTCATCTTGACGTCCCCTTTTGCTCGTTTTCTCGACTGAAAGAGGACTGGGATTGACGACTGTTCTGTCGGTGTCGGTCGCCGGGGGTTCCAGATCAATCAACAATGTTTCATTAGCAACCGCCGGTTGAGGGGCACCTCCATCAACATTTGCAGCGGCCGTTCCTCGAGGAGGAGAATTATCCCCATCTTCACCCGACCACTGGGAAAAGAAGTCAAAATCCTGAACGCCCGCCATTTCAGCTGCAAAAAGCAAGATGCGAGTTAGTAATTTCACAAAAACAATATTTCCAAAGCAAATAAATCTTAAACATCTACCAATAGCTGCTTTGACCGCCTTTGTGCCACGGGCGTCCACTATCTTGTTGATTTTAATGCGACCCCCTTGGACGCAAGAGGCGACCCGCCTGAGCCTATGGATCGTATCAATTTCCCCAATATTGAGCTCGATCTCCTTGAAAGAATACGCCCCCGGTTTCCTTAAGAAATGGTCGTATGACCAGACGGTCGGCACAAGGGGCGTCCCAGCATTTTTCCCTGGTATCAAAGTGGCAATCCCCTTCATCGCCTCCTTTGTGTAAGGAACGGCCCAGAAGAAGTCGTTTTTCCACCCGCTCGGCAAAGACTCCATGTACGGCTTGAAAAAATTGTATTGCGACCTGTTCTTCAGAGATACGGCCTCTTTGCGGGCCCCTTTGGTACCAGGCTCGTAGAGATAGCTCATGTCCATGAGGGTAAAAAATAGCCTCAATGAGACCGGGCGCCCAAGAGCTGTCAGGACGTCTTCGTAACCTTGCAAGAATGCCCAAGAGTTCGGGTTTAATTGAGAAGGTGCGACCTTTAGGTAGCGAAGGACTTGTCGTTGAAATTTCGTAAAGGGAGGGACGATCCCCATACGCTCAAAGACGACTCGGTACATGGTAAATTTTAGCTCGTCATGCCAGGTCGCTATATTCTCATCCTTTGCCATGCCCTCCACCCGCCAGCCGTCAACGTAAAATTGGGCGGTCAAGTCTTGCTCGTCCGAAGAATGGCGGCGGACTTTACTTCTATGATTTCTTAGGATTTCAGAAACCCAAGAAATATCTTGCTCGGCCGCAACTTCGGGGTCAATATGCTCGGTCACGTCTTGGGCCACGCCGGGCACACTTTGCAAGGGCGCTGGGTTCTCAACAACTTGAACTTGGGCGTGTTGAGGGTCGGCGATTTGAGTCTCGGGAGGGGAGGCGGTCGAATTTTCTGCGACCGCCCCAGAGTTTGGATCCATCCCCGCTCGGTCAGAAACCCGAGAGGAGTCGGAAGATGACATCGAGGTCGAACTCGAAGTTCCGGGCGACCCGCTTTTGGACTTCGAAGGCGATCGATCTGGAGATTCATCTTTAGAAGGAGACGGCGACTTCACTGGAGGAGAGCTCGGTTGAGCCATCGCTTGAGCTATGGAGACGGCCGGGCCACCAGAGATGCGGCGAGTTTGTTTCGTCCGGGCCAGTATAAACCTGCAGAGGGGGAAGCGGTCAAGCTCGAACGCATACCATGAGAGGGGGCGACCTGGTAGTCCCCCGACCTGCTACCCCCTCCACTGATGAATTTAAAGAAAAAGAAAGCAAAGTCAATAGAAGGGCATTCGTATTACCTGTAAGGCCGGTAGATGAACCTGGCGCAAGGGGCACGGGCGAGCTGTTCCTGGAGCGAGCAACGAACGGCAGACAGCGAGCCAGCGAGGTCGTTCTTGAGCTTTCAGAGCAGCGAATGAGTCAAGAGGGAGGAGTGGTTTCCTCCAAAACCCCACCACCTTATATAATGGGCCAATGGGCACTTCAGGCCCAAAAACGAAGAGGCGCACCTTTTCATCTTCCCTCATTACTCAGCCAAGAGGGAACGAAGGGACACGCCTTGGGGAGGCCAAACGTCACCTTGGAATGCGTGAAATCACAGCATTAAATCAACTGTCCCCTCGACACTCAGGACACAGAAGATAGTCAGGCCGGCCGCAACATTTAGGCCGCTCGACAAGCCATGTTACAATGAGTGACGCCCGTCCCTCGAGGCCTTTTCGTTTGTTACAACTTAGCCATTTTTGACGTCATTCGGGGGCAGCAAATCAAGCCTTAGCCCGCCTACTGGCAACCCAGGCTTGGGGGGCAACTGTTCTGGAGTGGGCTCAAGGCCCAATGCAATCCAATATGGCCCAATAACAATTACTATAAATATGGCACGAATCTCAAGGAGTTAGGTACGTCATTTATTACTATTCACTATTCACTGCTCATTGCTGACTTGGGCGTCGGAGTGCTAACGCAGGTACCACCCAGGCGCGTCCCAGATCCAGCGACCGAACAAAGGAACCACATCACATCAGCAAGCTATCTACCGATCAGGACAGATCACAAGTTAATTGGGTCAATGGCAGAGCCAACTTCGAAAACCCCTCAATGAATCTTCTATAATAGCCAGCTAATCCCAGAAAACTCCTTATTTCAGTAACTGACTTTGGAGACTCCCACTGCAACACTGCATCAACTTTGGAAGGATCCACCGCAATCCCTTCACAAGAAATCACATGCCCGAGAAAACTGACCTTTTTCAACCAAAACTCACACTTGGACAACTTGGCATATAATTTTCGGCTCCTCAGAATTTCTAATACTACCCTCAGATGTTCCGCATGCTCCTCTTCTGACTTAGAGTAAATCAGAATGTCATCAATGAAAACCACCACAAACTTGTCCAAGTACTCCCGGAAAATTTGGTTCATGTATCCCATGAATACTCCCGGTGCATTAGTCACACCGAAAGGCATAACGGAATACTCATAGTGTCCATATCTGGTCCTAAATGCTGTCTTCGGAACATCTTCATCCTTGACCTTGATCTGGTGATAACCAGACCTTAAGTCAATCTTGCTAAATACTTTAGCACCCACTAATTGATCCATCAAGTCATCAATCCTTGGCAACGGGTACTTATTCTTGATTGTAACTTTATTCAACTGACGGTAGTCTACACACAACCTCATACTACCATCTTTCTTTTTCACTAGCAACACTGGGGCTCCCCAAGGTGACACACTCGGTCTCACGAACTTCTTTTCTAATAAATCTTCAAGTTGCTTTTTTAATTCTGCCAACTCAGATGCAGACATTCTATATGGTGCCATAGACACAGGCTTTGTGCCAGGAACCAGATCAATAGTAAACTCCACTTCTCTCCCTGGTGGTACATCTGGAATCTCATCAGGGAACACCTCAGAAAACTCACGCACTATCGGCAATTCATCAATCTTTGCTTGGCTCTCAGCAGACAACGATGCTAATAGAGAAAACAGCTGAACCTCTTCTCTCATCATTCTCGTAGTAGTGACCATGGAGATAGCAAACTGCACTTCTCTTCATGCGAAGCAAAACTCACGGACCTTTCACGACAATTGATATGAACATGGTTATCAACTAACCAGTCCATACCCAGAATGACATCCATCCCCCTCAGCGGCAAACATATCAGATCAACTAAAAATTCTCTACCATACATGGATACAGGACACTTAGCACAAACAACGGAGGTAGTCACCGAACCCTTAGCTGGAGTATCGATAACCATCTCCCTCAACATATCAGATAAAACAAGACTTAAGTTCTCAACACATGCAGCAGCAATAAAGCTATGGGTAGCACCAGTATCAACAATAGCAACAAGAGGAGTATTATTGATATAGCACGTACCTCGAATCTCGTTCACTACGTCGGACCCAGCTAGAGCGAACACCTTTCCATACGACTTCTCCTTCTTGGGTTTAGGACACTGTGCACTGACGTGACCACTCTCTTCACAATTGAAGCATACCACCTCCTTCTTATCACAGTTGAAGGACATATGTCCCTCCTTCCCACACTTATAACATCTCTTCTTTTCCTTGTTTGGGCAATCCGGACTCTTATGGCCCGCCTTCCCACACGCGTAACAAGTAACACTGGCTGCAGCATCTCCCCCACTTCGCTTAGACCCACCAACAGATTTACCAACAAACTTCCCTTTGCCCTTACCAGCAGGCACCTCATACGGCTTCCCACGACCCGAAAAATTCTTTTGCCTTTCCTTCATAACTCTGGAGAAAGCATTATTGTCCTCCTCAAAGATCCTGGCGCTATTCACCAACAAAGGGAACACACGAATTTGCTGATACCCTATGGCTCTCTTAATATCAGCACGCAACCCATTTTCAAACTTGATGCATTTGGAGAACTCAGCGCCCTCTCCATCATAGTGTGGGTAAAACTTGGACAACTCAGTAAATTTTGCAGCATACTCAGATACAGTCATGCTACCTTGCTCAAGTCTCAAAAACTCCACCTCTTTCTTTCCGCGGACATCTTCCGGATAGTATTTCCTCTTGAACTCCCTCTCAAATACCGCCCAAGTGATCCCCTCATTGGCAGTCGTCAACCCCTGACTAGCTGCCCTCCACCAATCATAAGCCTCTTTCTTCAACATATGAGTGCCATAGCGAACCTTCTGAGCATCGGTGCAATCCATAACGCGGAAGATCCGCTCCATTTCACTTAGCCACTCAAGGGCGCCATCAGGACTATACCCGCCTTCAAAAGTAGGAGGGTTCTCACGCTGGAACGTAGCCAAACTACGCGTTCCATCACCAATAGCATTGGGTATGTTACCCACAACTCCAAAGAATAGCTCGCAAGGCGTGCAAAGTGCGACATCGTTCGCCCCGCCATTCTAGCACTACAACAGAAAACAAAAATCAGAAACGAGTAACACAGCTCAAACGTTACTCAACTTGACGACTCAACCACCGGCCGGACAGACCGAACTGCTCTGATACCACTAATGTAACACCCCTTTTCTACCCCTTAATTTCCGACGTCATTATCGGTGTATTCCACTGTTCAAAAATATTAATTAAGTAGTAGAAAGAAATGCTACGTCTTCATTAAATTTAACTCATCGTATGCACCATTAAATTTGTGCAACAACACATACATCATAAAGTTAAAACTTCCAAAAATCATCTCATCACAAATGAAATAATTATTGACTCACCGTCCACTCAAACACGCCTCATAAATCCTCAAATAAACCTCATACAGTTAAGTAATTTAACATCAAATCCCAAAAATACGCCCCCTAGGTGCTACGGTATCAGAGAGCGACACAACAGACTTCCCGACAGCTAACAAGAAGGCAACTAGACCTTCACTCGCGATTACCTGCAGCGTTGCCACAATAGGGCAACATTCCAAGCGTAAGGGTGAGAATTTCAATAAAACATAATCGGATACATAATAGAGAATGAGAGCGAGCAATCACATAATATCATCATCATCACCAATTCGGGGTCACACAACAACACTCAATCACAAACAAAGACAATTCACAGTTATAATTATGTATGAAAGTGCAACCCCCACCAGGGCATAATGCATGATGGTACCATATTCATCGCAATTAGGAGGCCGAAGCCTATTCTTCACTGGAGGCCGAAGCCTATTCTTCGCAAGAGGCCGAAGCCTATTCTTCACAATTGTGCACATGCCATGAGATTCTATATACACATGTGCATTTCATCAAAATACTCACCTGGAGTACTCATCATCATCATAAAACACTCATAGAGTGTATTCGTCGCAATTCATCACAATCACACCACAGCATTATTAAAACTATACTCATAGAGTATATTCTTCACAAAACATCACAAGTCATATCACAACATCATAATCACTCATAGAGTGAACTCATCACCTTTCACACAAATCATACTATCACACCATCATAATTATACCCATAGGGAACATTTACCGCAACTCGTCAAAACCACACACACCAACATCATTTAAAGTATATATATTTTTCGGTTATCTTTTGGTTTAGTGTGTTATAAAATAGTGAACTGATTGACTATGGGATTACTCAGGTAACTGATACTACTTGCAACAGGCATTGGCCACCTTTGCAAGGCTCTCAGTGATGCCTTTGTAAATACGCCAGTGAAAGAAATTCTGACCTTAGTGGTAAACCACAATCTAGCCATAGTCAATTAGCACACTAATAGTATAACATTTCATTCTTATATTCACTACCACAAAACAGATTATTTTGCCTTAAAAGTAGAATATTCAGTTAGGCCTCTGAATAAGCTTTCCAACGCATCTTAGAACACCTCAATCGGGTTCCCGGTTCGCAAGATATGAATTTTTCAAAACGCATGAAAAAAAGCGAAAAAAAACAATTGCAAAATAATTAGTAAAATGTTGACTCGCGCTCGGAGCGCGAGTCAGGCGCGACTGGAGCGCCATTGGACAGAAACATCAGGTTTCTGCGCAGCTCAATGTCGCCTGAAGCGCCACTCAAGCGCAGCGCGGCGTGGATCGTGCGTAAATAGCCAATTGTGCAGGAATTTCAGAAATTTCGATTTTTCACCCAAACGATCACACCCTAATTCCTTCTAAATCATTTCCAACTTCAAAAACACGGTTCGTTCATCAATTAAATCTGTAAACTTCATTAAGGAATCATCCAAATTCATCAAGGATATCATCAAAACTTTGTCAAAGAATTTATTAAAATTCCTCATATCACTCATCGAATTTCACCCAACAAATCATCCAACGATTCATCAAAGGAATTATCACAGCTCATCCAATAACTCAAATTCATCAACACTTCAAAAATTATCAATGACATCAAATTCATCAACACATCAAAATTTATCAATGACATCAAATTCATCAAAACAACCTCAAAAACCCTAAAACCCATCACATACCCAATCGTGTTAAACCGAAACGCTCACCCTTACCTTGAATATGAACGCTCCGGGAAGATGAATGAGAACACGTACACAAAACCACAGCAACTCAATCGAACAATCCTCTTCTCCCTTCGAACACGTGACCACGCTCTCTCTCCTTCGATCAACGAGGAAACAACACAACAGAGTAAGGATCGAATGATACAACACATTGGAAAAGAGAAAGAAACGGCCTAAGAAGAATTACGAACTCTTACCTGCAGAAAAGTTGGGAAGATTTCCCCTCCTTCCTCTCCTTTAGCGCAGCGCTTCTCACTTCTCACTCTCTCTCAAATTCTGATTTCTTTCTCTCTTCTTGCACAATGGCGCAAACCCTAACCCCTTAGCGCCTCAGGAGCTTAAGCTATCGGGCTTGGCTTCTTGGGCCATTCTTCACCACCCTCTTTACTCGTTTCACTTCCTGAACCACGCCCATCAATTTAATTAATTTAATCACGTTTCCAATAAATCCATAATTCAATTAAATAATTTAATTAAATTATTTCCGGGTGTTACACACTCCAACCGCAAACCAAGTCGGAAACGAGAAGTGATGATTCTGGGTTTTGAAACGATTTTAGGAAGAGAGAAGTTATGAACAAATTTGAAGGGAGAAGAGAGAAGAGAAAAGGAGATGAAGAGAGAAGAAATGAAAGAATCTGGGAAAAAAAATCTGAGGAAGAGAGAAGGTATAGTCAACAACGCAGGTTAATTCGGCCAGTAATTACTGGCGGATTTTCCGCCAAGAACGCAGACATCGCGGCGGAAATTTCAACCGATACTTACGCCATTAATGCAAGTTATCGGGGGAATTTCCGCGCGATATCTTCTGCGAAAAATCCGCTAGTAACTCCCCCAATAAACGTACTGGTTGACTAGATCCGCCAGAAATATTATCGGATCCGCCAGAAACGTACTGGCAGACTAAATCCGCTAGAAAACCTACTGGCGGACTGAATCCGCCAGAAATGTTCCGCTAGTAATTCACGTAATTCTTGTAGTGAAATAATCCAACAGCCGACCCATTAATAGAGAAATAGAGCTTGGTCGAGTGAAGGATAATTTTTATCCAAGAGAAATGTTTTTCAATGAAACCAAAAGCATCTAGAACATGAAGTAAAAAGTCCCAATCTATAGTGTCAAAAGCTTTTTTGATGTCAATTTTAAGGGCTAATTGACCACCAAAAGCCCTCTTCTGAAGTAAGTTAATAGATTCGGAAGCAGTGCAAATACAGCCAGAAATATTTCTCCCTTTCACAACCCCCATGATTGTCAGAGATTATATTAAGAGCAAGTCTATCAGCTATAACCTTAGACATAATTTTAAATTTTAAATTTTAAATTAGCTAGGGCTATAGGTCTATAAAGATCAACTCTATCCGCCCCCTCAACTTTAGGACTCAAAGCGACTATATTAAAGTTAAATTAGGAAGCATCCAACCATGTTGAAAAAATTGCAGGACATCATTATACACATCTTGAGCAACAATGTCCCAGTAATGTTGGAAAAAGAAACCACCGAACCCATCAGGACCAAGGGCGATCTCCATTAAGAGAAAAAATAGCATGTTTGACCTCATCCATAGAGGGAAGACTGGTAAGCATAACATTGACCCTATCTGAAACTAAAGAAGGGAAGACTGGTAATCTTTTTTTTTTTCATGTAAAACCTTACATGTATTAGCTTCAAAATTAACAGTTAGTCCTCTTTCTTGTAGCTGCCCAATACTTAGCAAATTGTTTCTTAATTCAGGTATATTAAATACATTTTGTATAACATGAACTATTCTCTTTATTCTTAGTTTTATGCTTCCCTTACCCATAGCCATCATTTTAGAGTTGTTTCCCAATTCGACAGAAACCCAAAATTTCTCATCAAATTTACAAAACCACTCTTTATCACGACACATGTGGTTGCTACAGCCAGAGTCTGACAACCATACCTTATTCTCTGCAGGAGTCTCCATGTCAGTGATGGCCATCAAGAGCATCTCCTCTTCCTTAATCGAACTCTGCATAATTGGTACTTTCCTCCCAGCTTGAGCACTCATTCTGATAGTGTCTTGCATTTCTAGCATTCAATTGATTACTTGTTAGCCTACCCGCCTCTACCTCGACCTCCTCTATTGCCACGACTTCTACCTCTCCAACCAATTCTCCCAGACCCAATTACCTACAGAGCTTGTTCTTCTTCTCCCTTCTGCTCATTCAACATAATTGAATCATGCACGCACAAAATGTAGTATTTTCTCCACCACGGTTGTTTCTTCCATTCTTTCCCCATGGGCCTTCATTTTGTATGTGATGGCTAGCGTTCTTGTGAAATAGTCATTCACGATTTATTCCTTCTTCACCCCCCAAGAGCTGAAGTTCTCTTCGTAGTTTCTTGCAATTGAGCTCTTTTGACTTTCATGGAACCTTGATATTTCTGCTTCAAGGATTCCCAAATGTGCTTTCTGTAACACCCCAATTCTACCCATTTAATTTGTTCAATATCAGAGTGCGAAATTTAGACTAAAACATGCATTGGAGTGCCACATTTTCCGTTCAACCAAAATAAATGACAATTAAACATTTGCGGAACCACGTCAAAACACGTAGGATCATTTAACATCACCAAAACTCGATTAAGGTCAAAATTCGACTAATATTTCAAAACTTCATATTTTCACGTTCAAAACAAAACCGTGTAATAAAACAATTAAATCAACTAGAGTTCAATCCCCTCCCCGAGTGTTACGTATCAGAGACGACACCGACTCAGCTAGTGAAGGACCTTCGCCTTCACTCTTGACTACCTGCACGTTACCAACATAGGGGTAACATTCAAACAGAAGGGGTGAGATATCGAACCACATAAGGGCATAAATGAAAGACATGTACATATATGGTTCAGACATTACACGACTACCACAATAACAAGTAATTCATCGGGGTACAATACACAGTTTATCGATAAAATCATCACACAATTATGCGGTATGTGACTCGGACTATGCATATGCATGTGGTACCATTTGGAGCAGAGCTCCCATCACCAAATCATCACCAATGTCCGAAACAGGGGCTAATAGGGCAGAACCCTCATCACCAATTTGAGACACTCCATCACCAATTTTTCATATTCAAGACGCAAGTGCATGTGACACCATGGGACTGACAAAATCACATTCATCGACAATAATGCACAACAATCAGACACACATCACCTTTCCAATATTGGCCATTAATAGAGGCATTCAAATTTCACATCATCACCTGTAATTCATCACCTTTCACAACAATGCAATTATGCTTGCATATACATCACCTTTGGTTACGACACCATCATATCATAAAACAACAGTACAGGGTAACAGTACGACATCACCATATCACAACATCATCAAGTATATTCATTAGCATCACCTTTGATTACAACATCATCGTTTATCCACTCAAAATTATCAGCACATAGATTCGACACATATAAGCAATTTATCAAACACTTCATGTGCATAAAACGGGCAATACTATATCACAACATCATCAAGTATATTCATTAGCATCACCTTTGATTACAACGTCATCGTTTATCCACTCAAAATTATCAGCACATAGATTCGACACATATAAGCAATTTATCAAACACTTCATGTGCATAAAACGGGCAATACTATATCACAACATCATCAAGTATATTCATTAGCATCACCTTTGATTACAACATCATCATTTATCCATTCAAAATTATCAGCACATAGATTCGACACATATAAGCAATTTATCAAACACTTCATGTGCATAAAACGGGCAATACTATATAACAACATCATCAAGTATATTCATTAGCATCACCTTTGATTACAACATCATCATTTATCCATTCAAAATTATCAGCACATAGATTCGACACATATAAGCAATTTATCAAACACTTCATGTGCATAAAACGAGCAACACAACACCGATAGCCTAGGATAACCGAACCCCACATACAAATCCCTCATATACACCGTTATAAGGTCAGAACCCCACCCTTACCTAGGATTATGGACGCAACTCTTTCTCCTAACGAAGCTCTTCGATTCTCCAACTACGGCAACTCTCCTTAGATTGTAGGTTGAGAAGGTTCACTTTCGTTCTCGCCTCTCTGGGTTTCTAACTCAGAAACTTCTCTCCTATCGAAGCCATCTGCGATACGAAGAGAACGCAACAAACCGCGTCAAAAATGGAGCTCTAGAGACGAAGTTATGCTCAAAGGAGTGAAAACGGCTAAAAGTGACCCAATCTGCGCAGAAACGCGGTTTATATTGCAGACTGGCGCGCGACGCGCAACTCACGCGCCAACAGACAGGAAGCCACTGGGACCTGGTGCCCAGGATGCGGGCACGCGCAGGCTCCGCGCCAACTCACAAAAGCTCTTGCGCGCAGGCGCCTTTGCCGCGCCAGCACACAGAATCTCTTGCACGCATGACGCGCGCAGCGCCATCGCCGCCGCCAAAGACACGTACACACACGCATTTTTCGCGCGGGCGCTGCGCGCAGCGCCATCGCTGCGCGCTGATTCACGCCGCGCACGAAACGGCACACAAGCGCGGAACCGATTTCTAACTCGACAACCACCTATGAACAACAATTCTAATCATTTCTACCATGGTTCCCACACCAGCAAATCTCCAATTTCTTCAATCATTCTACCAAATTTTAGCGACCGAAAAATCCAGCAAAGGATTCTTCGAAAGGTTCATAGGAAGCCGCCATCAAATTTTAGTAAAAAGGGCAAATTTGGAAAATCCCTTTTAGGTTTAAGATAAGGCTGAGTTTAGGGTTCGGGAGTCGTTATGCGTGGGGAAGGTATTAGCACCCCATGACATCCTTTGTCTAATTATTTATGCTTTATTAATATTTACCCTTTTTATTTATAGTGAAAAAAGACTTAATTAAATTTTTAATTTTTAGTGCTTGACAAGAGTGGACTCTTGCTCCTACGTACCTCCAGATGCAATGGAGGAATCAAAGCTACGTAGTTCTTCCTGAAAAAGGTTTGTTAGTTGGTGTTTTTTAGTGTAGGGGTTCTAGGATTCCTTGAACTGTACAGCTCACTGATCCTAGGACGCTGACTAACCCGATTGTACAACTGACATAGTCCCCTACTTTTGAAAGTATTTTTGAGGTTTTTTGAAAGAAGTTTGTTTGATGTGAGGTGAGTTGGTTTTAGAATAGGTATTCTAGAACTCCTGAACTGTACAGCTCATTAGTTCTAGAACGCTGACTAACCCGGTTGTACAACCGACTTAGTCCCCTATTTTAGGAAAAGTGATTTATTTATTTACTTATAAGTTTTTAGGATTACTTGAATCTGCATGTGACTCATTTGTCCTAGGATGATGACTAACCCGGTTGTACAACCGACTTAGTATTTTATTTTAGAAAAAAATAATTTATTTGTATTTTTATAAGTTTTTAGGATTACTGAACTGTACAGCTCATTGGTCCTAGGATGAAGACTAACCCAGTTGTACAACCGACTTAGTCTTTTATTTGATTTTTGAAGAAATAAACTAATTTGTGCATAAAAAAACAACAAAAAGCGATAATTAATAAAGACTAAGCTAAGAAAAAAATAAACAAATAAATAACTATATACATAAATAAATATGAATAGATATATACATAAACAAATAAATAAATAAATAAATTATATTATAAATAAATGATAAATAAATATGTACATAAAAATAAACAAAATAAATACAAAACTAACCTGGACTCGACGAGTGGCGAACCGAACCGAGCAGTCTGACCAGGTCAATCGTGAACCGGACTCCTATCTGGTCCCTTTTGACCCCAAGACCGCAAGAACCGCTTTGAGAATCGGAAAGCCGACTCAAAACGTCCAAACGATCAAAGACGGGCTATTAGTGAAATGGGCCGCGAACACTTTAACCCAAAATGTAACACCCCCTTCTAATTATACTACTAATTAATTAATAAATCAGAGTTTTGAAAAACTTTTTCAATTGCAACCACAAGAGGATGCTACATTTTCATAAAACAACATAAGATAGCACTTTAAAAGCTCAAACACAACTAGTGTGTGATATATAGCACATCAAAATGGGGCGAACCCTCAAACACCTGTTTTAAGTTTACATCAACCAGAAAATAATTCACCAGCACAGCGGAATAACAACAAGTCTAAACATATCCAATACATCATCAATATCAGTATAATAACATCAAAACAAAATAAAGAGTAACATCAAATGAGTGTTTTGAGGTTTTATTGAGACAGTAATTGATGTGCCTCATGGTAGAATTGACCTGTTTAGGATTGTCACTTGGCCAAGGGTTTGTGGAGGGTAGGATATTGAGGCCAAAGGAAGTATTTGAGAGTTGATTTCCGACAAGGATCTGTTGTGTGTTTAATGGTATGAAGTAGCAGCTCACAATTTCTACTACTTTTGCTCCTTTTTTTCAGAATTTTTCTTTCCAATCCTCTCTTTTTTCACATTTTTTTGTGATTTTTCTTTCTCTTTCTTTTGAGCTGAGTGAGCAGATAAGAGTGATACACTATCTTTGATGTAGAATTGATCCTTGTCTAGGGTGATTGAAAGGTTTTTAGATTTGGCTTAAGGTGGGTAGCACAGGTTTTTTTCGAGGGTATGGGAAGATGGTCAAACTTCATTTCAAATCATGATTGCTCGTTTTCTCAAAAATTAACTTAAGGACAATAATTTATTTACTTTTATATATTTGCTCTTTTTTCTTTATTTCTTTTTTATGCCCTAATTTTTGCTTAGGCCGCTCTTACGAGTTTTCAACCTAACGGGCCTTTTTGATTTTTTTTAAAGGACTTGCACCAAGGGAATACAATGTTGACAAGGTATTTTAGAGATCACAAATTTGCCCCAGTATGGAGGGCCTAAAGTGTTATTTCATTAGTGAGAACAAACCAAAAAGTCGACTAGGCAGGGGAGTATGTACTTTAGGGTGGTCGGGGCAGGATTAGACTTGGACGGAGGATGATGATAAGGTACAGACATTAACTGACTCAAACAAGAATGAAGACACATGTTACATGTAACACCCTAAATGATTTAATTAAGCAATTGATTAAATTATTTAAAGTGTTACACTATTTTAATTGTATTAAGTTATAAATATAGTATTAAACAATATAGTATTTTATTTAATTGAAGGGAGTGGTATTGGAAATACCGGAACTGCTATTATTGGCCCAGGAGCCCAAACCCAATGACTTAGGCTCCTAGGGATTGTGCAATTCGCACCACTCACTCAAGAGAAGAAAGAAACGAAAGAAAGGAGAGAAAGAAAGAGAGAAAACAGCGCAAAGAGAGTGAGAAGAAGGAGAAGTGGATCGCACCAAGCAAGGGGAAGAGGAGAGCTCATTTGTTGCTGTGGTTTTCGTACGTGACTTGGTGAGAAGCAATTTCTACGGTTAAATTAAGGTAAGGGGAGTCTCACTCTATAATAGAGAGTATAATAGGGTGTAGGTCGATTATAGAGTCTCTAATGTTGTTAATTGATATTGAATTTGGTAGTTGTGTGTTTGATTTTGATGGATTGAATTGAATTTGAGCATGAAATCGATTTGGGACTTAATTTAGGGTTTATAACATGTGATTTTGTGTTTTGAGATGCATTTGATGATTTGAACGTGCAATTGATTGTTGATTCGTGAAATTGGAAGTGTTAGAATGATTATAGGATGAATGGGTTTATGAGAATTTGAGGAAATTGGGATTTTGGGGCATGGGGCGCCAAGGTGCTAGGGATTTGGCGCTTTGTGTACTGTAGCAGTGAGTGGGTGTGAGTGTGTCACTGCCAGGGCGCCACATTGCTGGGAAAATGGCGCCGTGTAATCGCTCATGTCTTGGAAATGTGTTGGTCTTTGAGTTATCCTTTGCCGTGGCGCCACATTCTTTGGAATGGCGCCACAGGCACTTTGCTCATGTATACATATGGGGTGGTTTGAGTGAAACTTGGAGTTCTGAGCATATTTTACCGTGCCATCTTTTGCAGTTGCCTGCCCAAAATCAATTTTAAACATTTTGGCTCGAGTGGTTTTATTTTTGTACGTGTCATTTTAGAGATGTCCTGGTGTGTGTTGTCGTGTGTGTTGTGCCTATGTGCAGGGCGCCAGGATGTGGGAAATATGGCACCCAGTGCTGTATAGGTGATAGTTTGGTCCTAGAGGGGTGTTTTGGTCCCTAGTTGTCAGTTGGTCCAAAAGGTGCTGATTTGGTCCCTAAGTTTTGAATTGGTCCTAAAGGGGTGTTTTAGGTCCCTGAGTGAGGATTTAGTCCTCTGGCTGTGTTTAGTCCTTGGGACATGAATAGTGATGAGCTAGTGAATAAGTGTAACAATGATGATGCCATGGGGGAATGGGCCATGGGGGCCAGGCCATGGGGCCAGAGTCATGGGGACTCAACTTATTGTTGAAAATGATGAATGGTGGGCTGCGGTCTTGGTGTATATATGATTTTGATGATGTGTGTGTTCATGAGTCACATGCATACATTCAGCTGCGGTCGCGACGATATATTGTGAAGGCTGCGGTCTGGTGTTTATTTCGGCTGCGGTCGCGACGTATAATGAGTGATGATGAGGCCATGGGGGCCAATGGTACCACATGCATCTTTGCATTACATTGCATCCATTCTTATAAATGATATTGAACTGATTGTGATGGTTGTGATTGATTGACTCCTATAAACCTAATATACTGCTTATTATAGTTTCTATTATATAGTTCGAGACTCACCCTTTCTGTTGTTGTTTACCACAGGTAGTCATGAGTGAAGGCTTAGTCCCTTCACTTCCCCGAGTCGGTCTGCTCTGATACGTAGCACCTAGGGGATGGGATTTACACTTCAGCTATTTGTTTTGCTCACTGTTGAGCTCGTACATTGTTATACTATGTATTGTTGTGATCTGATGATTACACTTTTGAGATTATGGTTTATTTTCCGCTGCGTTATTGAAAATTATATTTCCACGAGTTTTCATGGTGTTACGTATTTGAACTATTATTATGAGCTGAGTTGGTTGTTTGAGTGATTTTTAAAGAGTTAAGTGTTGCATCCCATTGGATGATTTCAATTAAGAAATGAATTTTTATACTCTGATATTTGATTTAATTCTCCGGGTAGAAATGGGGTGTTACATTAGTGGTATCAGAGCAAAAGTTCGGTCTGTCCGGCCATGTGTGTCTATCTGTCATATTGTGTGTGACAATTAGGTGTCTTAAATTAGTTCTGAATGGTTGTTTATGCTGTAGTGCTAGGTTGATATGGCTAGACGGGTTGATGCTGCACTTGCTGAGGCGTTGCAGGCTATAGCGCAGGCTGTGGGTACCCAGCAAAATACTGAGACCCGCAGTCTGGCTACATTTCAGAGGGAGAACCCTCCTACCTTCAAGGGGAGGTACAACCCAGATGGTGCTTTGGCATGGCTGAAGGAAATTGAGAGGATCTTCCGGGTGATTAGCTGCAATGATGAGCAAAAAGTCAGGTACGGTACGCACACTCTGTAACACCCCATTTCTACCCGGTAATTTAAATCAAAAATCAGAGTGTATAAAATTCATTTTTTTCTCATTTAATGGAGCGTCACACTTCTCTCTTAAAACACTCAACAGTCAATTCACCTCATAAACAAAATCAAATACGTAACACCGTAAACCACGTAGTAAACAATCTCATAACATGCAGCGGAAAATAAAGTTACATCTCAAGGGATTCAGCAGTCTCAGTAACACATAGAGAGTCATATATGAAAGCTCAACAGTGAGCAAAACAACACAAAATAAAGTCTAAACCCCAACCCCTAGGTGCTACGTATCAGAGCAGACCGACTCAGGGAACTAGTGAAGATATCAAGTCCTCACTCATGACTACCTGTAGTAAACAACAACAGAAAGGGTGAGTCTCGAACTATATAATAAAAGTGATAATAAGCAATATATACAATCATAGTTCACAGCATACTCAAACACACCAATCATCACTCAATAACATACATGCACTCATGAGAATGTATGCAATGGAAGTATGCATGTGGTACCATTTGATCTCCGGCGTTCTCAATATTTGCCCTCCGGCATTCTCATCAATAATGGAGTCCTCATGACTCTGGACCTCCGGCCGCCCTCAGGCTTCACAATCATTTTATAAGCTCTACGATCATGAGCCGAATGTATGCATGAGACTCCATGTACAACACAAACACAATCTCAAACACCAATACACACATTAACTCTTACCTCAAAGAGTTAATCTCATTTTATAGCCCTCATGGCTTGGCCCTCCGGCCCATGCCCCCATGGCATGCTCTCGGTCACCTCATTATACACTCTCAACCCCATTAAGTCCCAAGGACTAATCTCCTCTAGAGTACTCAACCTCACTCAGTGGACCTAAACCACCATTTAGGACCAAAACAATCATCTAGGGACCAAACTGTCACCTAGGGACCAAAACAAAGACACTCTTAGGCACTTGGCAAAGACTAGGCGCCATTTTCCCCACATTCGCCCCGGTGCAACACAAAGACTAGCGCCAGAAACTCAAGATTTTAGGCGCCCCACAACAACACAAACCACCGGGCGCCACTTTTCTAGCAACTGGCGCCCCACAGGGCAACCTGCACCTAGACACAAACTCGCACCGCCTTCATACGCCTCGAACACGAGCACCGACTAGGCGCCTGGCAAAGACATTTGGCGCCCCCTACCGACCCAAAGACACCCAACACTTTCAAACCAAAAACCACCCGAGCCAAAATGTTTAAAAATGAATTTGGGCAGGTAAATACAAAATATGGCACGGTGAAATATGCCTAGAAAAGTAAGTTTCACCCAACCCACCCCATTTACACACACCAACGCACCCCCACCGAGACATTTTTAAAATAAGACCTGTACTCAGGAAACCACTCGAGCCAAAACACTTTAAATTGAATTTGGGCAGGTGAATACAAATTTTGGCACAATAAAATATGTTCATAAATGTGAGTTTCCCTCACCCACCCCATTTACACACACAAAACAAGCCCCACCGGGACATTTTCAAAATAACACCTGCAACCAGAAAACCACTCGAGCCAAAACACTTAAAATTGAATTTGGGCAGGTGAATACAAAATTTGGCACGAGGAAATGTTCCCAGAAATACAAGTTTCACTCCCCGGGCCCCAAAATACCCACATTCTGGCGCCTGCAAAAGAACACACACTCACAAAGACTCAAAGCGATTGCCTCGGCGCCATTTCCCAAAGAACTTGGCGCCCGGGCAAAGAACACTGCACACACAAACCCAACTTCTAGCACATGAAACAAGAACCCCAGCGCCATTTTCTCAAGAATGTGGCGCCAGACAACAACACGCATGCATGCACAGCCATCAAGCATGGTGACACATGCGCCATTTCTCTAGGAAATTGGCGCCCTGCACAGCATAACAACACCAAAAACTCCCTGCTACAGTGCACAGGGCGCCAAATCCCTAGCACCTTGGCGCCCCATGACCCAAAACCCCCCAATTCACAAACCCTTTCAATTCTAAACATCATATGCTACTCAAATACATTGTATAACAATATCAACACATTCAATTGCACGTTATATCACTCAATCATGCATCAAAACTCATCAAGAACACAAAACACCCAATTTAAAGCCCTAATTCGATTTCTACCATGCAATTTTCTCAAATTCACCAAAGCAATCATCAATTCACTCAAAACCAAACCTATGATCTACATAAAACGAATTATCTCCTCTATTATAGAGTGAGACTCCCCTTACCTTAAATTCACCGTAGAAAAGGACCATTATGGAGTCACGAACAAAACCACTGCAACAATCCAAGCCTTCAAGTCACGAATTCTTCTTCTCCTCCTCTTCTCCTAGGGTTTTGCGCCGAGTTCTTTCTTTCTCTCCTCCCTTTCTTTCGTTTTCTTTCTCTTTTGCACAAATGAGAGAAAATTCTAATTTTGGATATATGTACATTGGGCCAAGCGCACCTTGGGCCCTTTTTACACCCCTTCTCCATTTCTTCCACCATCCCCTTCAATTAAAATAAATTACTGAATTATAAACACTATTTTATATTCTATTATAATTTAAAACAGTGTACCACTTTAAATAATTTAATCAATTGCTTAATAAATCATTTAGGGTGTTACAACTCTCCCCCACTTAGGAAATTTCGTCCTCGAAATTCATACCTGGTTCAAACAGCTCCGGATACGACTCCCTCATCTTGCTCTCCAGCTCCCAAGTTATACTCTCACCCGCAGCTCCCAACCACACTACCTTGACTAAGGCGATGTCCTTCCCTCTCAACACCTTCACTTCTCTATCATCAATCCTCACTGGCATAGTCTCCACAGTGAGGTTCTCACGTACCTCCACGTCATCCATGTGGATCACATGAGTCGGGTCTGGAATATACTTCCAGGCGCGTGACACGTGAAAGACATCGTGCAAGTTCGAAAGATTAGGCGGTAAAGCCACTCTATAAGCAACCTTTCCAACCTCTCGGTGATTTGGTACGGTCCAATAAACCTTGAGTTAACTTCTTTGCCTTCGAGCACGCCCAACACCATCATAGGCGTGACCCTCGTGAACACATGCTCACCACCAAAACTCCAAGTCTTTCCTCCTCTTATCATGATAACTTTTCTCATCGGCTCTAGGACTCTTTCATTTTCTCTCTGATCATTTTCACCTTCTCAGTAGTCTCCCTAACCAACTCCGGTCCAAGAACAACACTCTCCCCGGACTCATGCCAACACAAAGGAGTCCTGCACCTCCGCCCATACAGTGCCTCAAAAGGAGCCATCCCAATGCTCGAATGATAGCTGTTATTATAAGTGAACTCAATCAGTGGGAGAAGTGCATCCCACGCACCTCCCTGCTCTAGCACACAAGCTCTCAAAAGATCCTCCAAAGACTGGATGGTTCTCTCTGTCTGACCATCAGTCTGAGGGTGATAAGCTGAACTCAACCTTAGCTTGGACCCCAAAGCCTCCTGCAAGCTTCCCCAAAACTCCGATGTAAACCTCGGATCTCTGTCCGACACAATACTCTTCGGAATCCCATGAAGTTTCACAATCACCTGAATGTATATTCTAGCCAACTTTGGCACAGGATAGGTGATGTTGATAGGAATAAAATGGGCAGACTTGGTTAGCCTATCCACAAACACCCACATAGTGTCAAACCCTCTCACCGTGTTTGGCAACCCCGTCACAAAGTCCATGGAGATGCTGTCCCACTTCCATTCCGGAATCTCTAGAGGTTGCATCACCCATGATCTTCGATGCTCAATCTTTGACTTCTGGCAAGTCAAACACGCGTACACAAACTGCGCAACATCTCTCTTCATACCAGGCCACCAAAACAGTTTCTTTAGATCATGGTACATCTTAGTAGCACCTGGATGAATGCTCAACTTACTCCTATGGCTCTCCTCAAGTATCATCTTCTTTAACTCAGCATCATCCGGAACACAAATTCTCGTCCTTGAACCTCAACACACCCCGGGAATCCAACCTGTAATCCCCATCAACAGCTTGCTCACCAGCAACCAACAAATCTACCAACTTCACATCTAACTTCTGGGCGTCTCTGATACTAACCAAGAAGTCATTCCCAATCCTCAGCATCCCCAATCTGACACTCTGGGGTGTCACCTCACAAACCAGACTCAAGTCACGGAATTGCTCAATCAACTCCAATTCTCTCACCATCATAGCTGACATATGCAAAGTTTTCCGACTCAAAGCATCAGCCACGACATTAGCTTTGCCGGGGTGATAGTTCAAGCCGAAATCATAGTCCTTCAAAGACTCTAACCAACGCCTCTGTCTCATATTCACTCCTTCGGTCAAACAAGTACTTGGACTCTTGTGATCACCGAACACTTCGAATGCAGTACCATAGAGATAGTGTCTCCAAATTTTCAAGACAAACACAATAGCGACCAACTCTAAGTCATGAGTAGGATAGTTCTTCTCATGAGTCCTCAAGCTGTCGGGACGCATAAGCAACTACCTTCCCATCCTGCATCAATACACCTCCCAAACCCATCTTGGAAGCATCACAAGACACAACAAATGGTTGCTCCGCACAGTGCAACACTAACACTGGAGACGTGGTCAACCTCCTCTTTAGCTCTTGGAAGCTCTCTTCACACTTTGCATCCCACACAAATGCCTTTCCCTTACAGTCAATCGAGTCAATGGAAGGGCTAGCTTAGAGAACCCTTCAATAAACCTCCCCGTAGTAACCACCAACCCCAAGAAACTCCCGATCTCGATCCACGGACTTTGGGCTCTCCCACTGCAACACCGCATCAACCTTGGCTGGATCCACAGCTATACCATCACCAGAAATAATATGACCCAAGAAGCTCACCTCATGCAACCAGAACTCACACTTTGACAACTTGGCATTCAACTTCCTCTCTTTCAAGACCTCTAGCACCAACCTCAAGTGCTCTGCATGCTCTTCCTCAGATTTTGAGTACACCAGAATATCATCAATGAAAACGACCACAAACCGATCCAGATAGCTATGGAAGATTCGGTTCATGTACTCCATAAACACCCCTGGTGCATTTGTGACACCAAACGGCATTACAGAGTACTCATAATGCCCATACCTCGTTCTGAACGCTGTTTTCTGGATGTCCTCATCCTTCACCTTAATCTCTGATCATTTTCACCTTCTCAGTAGTCTCCCTAACCAACTCCGGTCCAAGAACAACACTCTCCCCGGACTCATGCCAACACAAAGGAGTCCTGCACCTCCGCCCATATTGGCCTCAAAAGGAGCCATCCCAATGCTCGAATGATAGCTGTTATTATAAGTGAACTCAATCAGTGGGAGATGTGCATCCCACGCACCTCCCTGCTCTAGCACACAAGCTCTCAAAAGATCCTCCAAAGACTGGATGGTTCTCTCTGTCTGACCATCAGTCTGAGGGTGATAAGCTGAACTCAACCTTAGCTTGGACCCCAAAGCCTCCTGCAAGCTTCCCCAAAACTCCGATGTAAACCTCGGATCTCTGTCCGACACAATACTCTTCGGAATCCCATGAAGTTTCACAATCACCTGAATGTATATTCTAGCCAACTTTGGCACAGGATAGGTGATGTTGATAGGAATAAAATGGGCAGACTTGGTTAGCCTATCCACAAACACCCACATAGTGTCAAACCCTCTCACCGTGTTTGGCAACCCCGTCACAAAGTCCATGGAGATGCTGTCCCACTTCCATTCCGAAATCTCTAGAGGTTGCATCAGCCCCGCAGGCTTCTGATGCTCAATCTTTGACTTCTGGCAAGTCAAACACGCGTACACAAACTGCGCAACATCTCTCTTCATACCAGGCCACCAAAACAGTTTCTTTAGATCATGGTACATCTTAGTAGCACCTGGATGAATGCTCAACTTACTCCTATGGCTCTCCTCAAGTATCATCTTCTTTAACTCAGCATCATCCGGAACACAAATTCTGTCCTTGAACCTCAACACACCCTGGGAATCCAACCTGTAATCCCCATCAACAGCTTGCTCACCAGCAACCAACAAATCTACCAACTTCACATCTAACTTCTGGGCGTCTCTGATACTAACCAAGAAGTCATTCCCAATCCTCAGCATCCCCAATCTGACACTCTGGGGTGTCACCTCACAAACCAGACTCAAGTCATGGAATTGCTCAATCAACTCCAATTCTCTCACCATCATAGCTGACATATGCAAAGTTTTCCGACTCAAAGCATCAGCCACGACATTAGCTTTGCCGGGGTGATAGTTCAAGCCGAAATCATAGTCCTTCAAAGAAATTTCTAACCAACGCCTGCCTCATATTCACTCTCATTCGGTCAAACAAGTACTTCAGACTCTTGTGATCACTGAACACTTCGAATCTGGTACCATAGAGATAGTGTCTCCAAATTTTCAGTACAAACACAATAGCAGCCAACTCTAAGTCATGAGTAGGATAGTTCTTCTCATGAGTCCTCAACTGTCGGGACGCATAAGCAACTACCTTCCCATCCTGCATCAATACACCTCCCAAACCCATCTTGGAAGCATCACAGTACACAACAAATGGTTGCTCTGGCACAGGCAACACTAACACTGGAGACGTGGTCAACCTCCTCTTTAGCTCTTGGAAGCTCTCTTCACACTTTGCATCCCACACAAATGCCTTTCCCTTACAGGTCAATCGAGTCAATGGAAGGGCTAGCTTAGAGAACCCTTCAATAAACCTCCTGTAGTAACCACCCACCCCCAAGAAACTCCTGATCTCAGTCACAGACTTTGGGCTCTCCCACTGCAACACCGCATCAACCTTGGCTGGATCCACAGCTATACCATCACCAGAAATAATATGACCCAAAAGCTCACCTCATGCAACTAAACTCACACTTTGACAACTTGGCATTCAACTTCCTCTCTTTCAAGACCTCTAGCACCAACCTCAAGTGCTCTGCATGCTCTTCCTCGATTTTGAGTACACCGAATATCATCAATGAAAACGACCACAAACCGATCCAGGATAGCTATGGAAGATTCTTGGTTCATGTACTCCATAAACACCCCGTGCATTTGTGACACCAAACGGCATTACAGAGTACTCATAATGCCCATACCTCGCTCAACGCTGTTTTACGGATGTCCTCATCCTTCACCTTAATCTGGTGATACCCGACCTCAAGTCAATCTTGCTAAACACTTTAGCACCCACCACCGATCCATCGGTTCATCTATCCTCGGGAGAGGATACTTATTCTTGATAGTTACTTTATTCAATTGTCTGCGTAGTCCACGCACGCACGCGCATACTCCCATCCTTCTTCTTTACTAACGTAACCGAGCTCCCATGGTGACACACTAGGCCTCACAAATTCCTTCTCAAGAAGTTCCTCTAATCGCTTCTTCAATTCGCATAACTCGTGTCGACATCCCAGACGGTGCCATGAACACGTGCCTAGTACCGAGCACAAGCTCAATCCCGAACTCAACTTCCTCTCTCGGGGCACACACTAGGGATCTCATCAGAAACACTTCCTAAACTCACACACCACACAGTAACCCATCAACCACACTTTCGGTTCTCCGCAGACATAGATGCCATCAACGCAAAACAACCGACCACCCTCTTTCAATACCCTACGCAATTGCTCGTGAGACAAAGAAAGCGCACTCTTCCTCTTCGTGAAGAAGAAAACTAATGAACTTATTAGAACGGTTGATGTGCACATGGTTATCTACTAACCACCCATGCCCGTAATCACATCTAACCCACCCAAAGGCAAACAAATCGATCAACGTAAAAATCTCTCGCAAAGACCGACAGAGGACACCTAGCACACATCGAGTAGAAGTAGGACCGACCCTTAGCCGGAGTGTCGATAACCATCCTCTCTCCATAGTAGACAACACTAAATTTAACTTTTCAAAGACAAACAGATGCAATAAAAGAGTGCGTAGCACCCGTGTCAATAATAGCAACTAAAGGTGTACGGATATGAAACATGTACCTCTGATATCATTAGGTCCCTCTGAACCTGCCAATGCAAACACTCTCCCAGTGGATCTTTCCTTCTTAGGCTTGGGGCACTTGAAGCTAATGTGACCAGCTTCACCACAGTTGAAACATACAGCTTCCTTACGATCACACTCGGATGCCATGTGACCATTCTTCCCACACTTAAAACATCTCTTCACTTCCATCTTACAATCAAAGCTCTTGTGACCTGGCTTGTCACACTTGAAACACACAACATCAGATGGGGCGTCTCCCCCACTTGGCTTCTTGCCCTCATGATACCTCCTACCCTCACCAGACCTGCTTCCACCATTATACTTGTTACCACCCGTATACCTTTGTTTTCCCTTGTCAGCAGACGTCTCATAAGGCTTACCCCTGTTATGAAATTTCCCCTCGGTCTCTCATGACCCCTAGAACGGCATTGCTTTGTCTTCCTCATAAATCTGCGGCAGATCTACCAGATCAAAGAAATACTCTAATCTTCTTCGATATCCCACAACCCGCTTGATATCGGCTCTCGATCCATTCTCAAACTTAATGCACTTTGAGAATTCGCGCGACCTCGAATAGATGGGGATAGAACTTGGCCAACTCCGTGAACTTGGCAAAGATACTCGATGAATGCACATACTTCCTCGCCTCGGTTCAAGGAATTCCAACTCTTTCTTACCTCTAACGTCCTCCGGAAATACTTTCTCAAGAATTCCCTTCGAACACGTACCCCATGTAACCTCCTCCTCGCGCGCGACTCCAACCTCTCACCGGTCTCCGGCCACGACCATCGCCTCTTCAGATAAAGTATGAGTACTGTACTGACTTTACGCTCATCGGTCGCGCTAATCACCACTGAAGATCCTCTCAATCTCCTTCACCAAGTCAAGGCACCATCCGGTTGTACCTCCCGCTTGAAGGTAGGGGATTCTCTCTCGGAATGTTGCGGTCGGGTCTCGATGATTCTCGCTGCGTCCCCATAACTTGTGCTATGGCTTGCAACGCCTCAGCAAGTGCAGCATCGACTCTTCTGGCCATATCAACCTAACACCGCAAAGATAAACAACCATTCGAACTAATTCAAGACTCTAACCGTCATACACAACATGACAAACAGACACACTTGGTCGGACAGACCGAACTTTTGCTCTGATACCACTAATGTAACACCCCATTTCTACCCGGTAATTTAAATCAAAAATCAGAGTGTATAAAATTCATTTTTTTCTCATTTAATGGAGCGTCACACTTCTCTCTTAAAACACTCAATACCAATTCACCTCATAAACAAAATCAAATACGTAACAATCGTAAACCACGTAGTAAACAATCTCATAACATGCAAATGAAAATAAAGTTACATCTCAAGGGATTCAAAGATCTCATTAACACATAGAGAGAGTCATATATGAAAGCTCAACAAAGGAGCAAAACAACACAAAATAAAGTCTAAACCCCAACCCCTAGGTGCTACGTGTGAGCGCATCGACTCGGGAACTAGTGAAGATATCAAGTCCTCACTCATGACTACACCAGTAGTAAACAACAACGGAAAGGGTGAGTCTCGAACTATATAATAAAAGTGATAATAAGCAATATATACAATCATAGTTCACAGCATACTCAAACACACCAATCATCACTCAATAACATACATGCACTCATGAGAATGTATGCAATGGAAGTATGCATGTGGTACCATTTGCCCTCCGGCGTTCTCAATATTTGCCCTCCGACATTCTCATCAATAATGGAGTCCTCATGACTCTGGCCCTCCGGCCGCCCTCAGGCTTCACAATCATTTTATAAGCTCTACGACCGCAGCCGAATGTATGCATGAGACTCCATGTACAACACAAACACAATCTCAAACAGCTCAATACACACATTAACTCTTACCTCAGTAGTTAATCTCATTTTATAGCCCTCATGGCTTGGCCCTCCGGCCCATGCCCCCCATGGCATGCTCAGTCACCTCATTATACACTCTCAACCCCATTAAGTCCCAAGGACTAATCTCCTCTAGAGTACTCAACCTCACTTAGGGACCTAAACCACCATTTAGGACCAAAACAATCATCTAGGGACCAAACTGTCACCTAGGGACCAAAATAAAGACACTCTTAGGCACTTGGCAAAGACTAGGCGCCATTTTCCCCACATTCGCGCGCCCGGTGCAACACAAAGACTAGCGCGTAAACTCAAGATTTTGGCGCCCGTGGCAACACGCCCACTGGCGCCACTTTTCTAGCAATCGGCGCCCCCACGGGCAACACAGACCTAGACACAAACTCGAACACGATTCGAACTGCATACGCCTCGAACACGAGCACGGACTAGGCGCCTGCGCAAGACAATTTGGCGCCCCTCACGACTCCAAAGACACCCAACACTTTCAAACCAAAACCACCCGAGCCAAAATGTTTAAAAATGAATTTGGGCGTAAATACAAAATATGGCACGGTGAAATATGCCTAGAAAAGTAAGTTTCACCCAACCCACCCCATTTACACACACCAACGCACCCCACCGAGACATTTTTAAAATAAGACTGTACTCAGAAACCACTCGAGCCAAAACACTTTAAATTGAATTTGGGCGGTGAATACAAATTTTGTACGATAAAATATGTTCATAAATGTGAGTTTCCCTCACCCACCCCATTTACACACACAAAACAAGCCCCACCGGTTTGTTTTCAAAATAACACCGCAACTGAGAAAACCACTCGAGCCAAAACACTTAAAATTGAATTTGGGCGGTGAATACAAAATTTGGCACGAGGAAATGTTCCCGAAATACAAGTTTCACTCCCGGGCCCCAAAATACCCACATTCTCGCGCGCCGCACAAAGAAACACACACTCACAAAGACTCAAATAGTGCATCGGGCGCCATTTCCCAAAGAACTTGGCGCCACGCAAAGAACACCACGCACACAAACCCAACTCTAGCACATGAACAGTAACCCAGGCGCCATTTTCTCAAAGAATGTGGCGCCAGACAAAGAACACGCATGCACAATCCATCACTCATAAGGTGACACAGCGCCATTTCTCTAGGAAATTGGCGCCCTGCACAGCAACACAACACCAAAAACTCCCTGCTACACATAATTGCAGTGGCGCCAAATCCCTAGCACCTTGGCGCCCCATGACCCAAAAACCCCCAATTCACAAACCCTTTCAATTCTAAACATCATATGCTACTCAAATACATTGTATAACAATATCAACACATTCAATTGCACGTTATATCACTCAATCATGCATCAAAACTCATCAAGAACACAAAACACCCAATTTAAAGCCCTAATTCGATTTCTACCATGCAATTTTCTCAAATTCACCAAAGCAATCATCAATTCACTCAAAACCAAACCTATGATCTACATAAAACGAATTATCTCCTCTATTATAGAGTGAGACTCCCCTTACCTTAAATTCACCGTAGAAAAGGACCATTATGGAGTCACGAACAAAACCACTGCAACAATCCAAGCCTTCAAGTCACGAATTCTTCTTCTCCTCCTCTTCTCCTAGGGTTTTGCGCCGAGTTCTTTCTTTCTCTCCTCCCTTTCTTTCGTTTTCTTTCTCTTTTGCACAAATGAGAGAAAATTCTAATTTTGGATATATGTACATTGGGCCAAGCGCACCTTGGGCCCTTTTTACACCCCTTCTCCATTTCTTCCACCATCCCCTTCAATTAAAATAAATTACTGAATTATAAACACTATTTTATATTCTATTATAATTTAAAACAGTGTACCACTTTAAATAATTTAATCAATTGCTTAATTAAATCATTTAGGGTGTTACACACTCTATCTGAAGAGGCTGATGACTAGTGGTTGGAGACCAGTGAGAGGTTAGGGGCTGCACATGAGGAGGTTACTTGGGCTGTGTTCAAGAGGGAGTTCTTGAGAAAGTACTTTCCAGAGGACGTTAGGGGGAAGAAAGAGCTGGAGTTTCTTGAGCTGAGGCAGGGTAGTATGACTGTCACAGAGTATGCTGCTAAGTTTACTGAGCTAGCTAAGTTCTACCCACATTACTCTGAGGCTGGTTCTGAATTCTCAAAGTGCATAAAATTTGAGAATGGGCTGAGAGCTGATATCAAGCAGGCCATTGGGTATCAGAATATCAGAGTGTTTGCTGATTTGGTTGACTGCTGTAGGATCTATGAGGATGACAGCAATGCCCGTGCTAGAGTTATGAGAGACCAGAAGGGTAAATTCCAGAACAGGGGTAAGCCATATGAGACATCTGCACGAGCGGGTAAACAGAGGTATCTTTGGTGGTAGCGAGGTTTCTTTGGTGGTAGCAGTCTCTCGAGGGTAAGAGGTCTGCTGAGGGCAAGAAGCCAAGTGGGGGAGATGCTCCTACTGACATTGTGTGCTTCAAGTGTGGCAAGCCGGGTCACAAGAGTTTTGAGTGCAAGGCTGGGGTAAGAGTATGTTTCCGTTGTGGGAAAGAAGGTCACATGGCATCTGATTGTGATCGTAAAGAGGCTGTGTGTTTCAACTGTGGTGAAGCAGGTCATTTTAGCTCCAAGTGCACTAAACCAAAGAAGGAGAGGTCCACTGGGAGAGTATTTGCACTAGCGGGTTCAGAGGGACCCAATGAGATTAGAGGTACTTGCTTTATTTATGGTACACCTTTAGTTGCTATTGTTGACACGGGTGCTACGCACTCTTTTATTGCTTCTGTCTGTGCTGAGAAGTTGAATTTAGTCTTGTCTACTATGGAGAGGGGGGTGGTTATCGACACTCCAGCTAAGGGTTCGGTAACTACTTCTCTAATGTGTGCTAGGTGTCCTCTGTCAGTCTTCGGCAGAGATTTTCTGGTTAATCTTATCTGTTTGCCTTTGGGTGGGTTGGATGTGATTACGGTATGGATCGTTAGTAGATAACCATGTACACATCAACTGTTTCAACAAGTCTGTTAGTTTCCTTCCTCCAGAAGAGGAAGAGTCTGTTTTGCTGTCTGCTGAGCAATTGCGTGAGGTAATGAAAGAGGGTGGTCAGCTGTTTGCGTTGATGGTGTCTATCTCTGCTGAGAACCAAGCTGTAGTTGATGGGCTGCAGGTAGTGTGTGAGTTCCCTGAGGTGTTCCCTGATGAGATTCCTACTGTGCCACCAGAGAGGGAAGTTGAGTTTGGAATTGAGCTTGTGTTGGTACTAGGCCTGTGTCTATGGCACCGTACCGGATGTCGGCTTCTGAGTTGTCTGAGTTGAAGAAGCAGTTAGAGGAGCTTCTTGAGAAGAAATTTGTGAGGCCTAGTGTGTCACCATGGGGAGCTCCGGTATTGTTGGTGAAGAAAAAGGATGGGAGTATGCGTCTGTGTGTGGATTACAGGCAACTGAACAAGGTAACTATTAAAAATAAGTATCCTCTTCCGAGGATTGATGATCTGATGGACGAGCTGGTGGGTGCTAAGGTGTTTAGCAAGATTGACTTGAGGTCAAGGTATCATCAGATTAAAGTAAGAGATGAAGACATCCAGAAGACAGCGTTCAGAACGAGGTATGGACACTATGAGTACTCTGTAATGCCGTTTGGTGTCACTAATGCACCATGGGTGTTTATGGAGTACATGAACCGAACCTTCCATAGCTACTTGGATCGGTTTGTGGTTGTTTTTATTGACGATATTCTGGTGTACTCTAAGTCTGAGGAGGAGCATGCAGAGCACTTGAGATTGGTGCTAGAGGTGCTGAAAGAGAAGAAGCTTTATGCTAAATTATCCAAATGTGAGTTCTGGTTGCGTGAGGTGAGCTTCTTGGGTCACATTATTTCTAGTGATGGTATAGCTGTGGACCCAGCCAAGGTTGATGCAGTGTTGCAGTGGGAGAGCCCAAAGTCTGTGACTGAGATCAGAAGTTTCTTGGGGTTGGCTGGTTACTACAGGAGGTTTATTGAAGGGTTCTCTAAGCTAGCCCTTCCGCTAACTCAAT
Source organism: Oxytropis ochrocephala (assembly GCA_020916435.1). NCBI lineage: Eukaryota > Viridiplantae > Streptophyta > Magnoliopsida > Fabales > Fabaceae > Oxytropis > Oxytropis ochrocephala. Next base: position 92,548,335 of record CM037092.1, on the reverse strand, counting down.
TGACCTGTAAGGGAAGAGCCTTTGTGTTGGATGCAAAATGTGAAAAGAGCTTCCAAGAGTTGAAGAGAAGGTTGACAACATCTCCAGTGTTAGTGTTGCCCGTGCCGGATCAACCTTTTGTTGTATACTGTGATGCTTCCAAGATGGTTTTGGGAGGTGTATTGATGCAGGATGGGAAGGTAGTTGCTTATGCGTCCAGACAGTTGAGGACACATGAGAAGAACTATCCTACTCACGATCTAGAGTTGGCTGCTATTGTATTTGTGCTGAAGATTTGGAGGCACTATCTCTATGGTACCAGATTCGAGGTGTTCAGTGACCACAAGAGTTTGAGATACTTGTTTGACCAGAAGGAGCTGAATATGAGGCAGAGGCGTTGGCTAGAGCTGCTGAAGGATTATGATTTCGGCTTGAACTATCACCCCGGCAAATCTAATGTCGTGGCTGATGCTTTAAGTCGGAAAACTTTGCATATGTCAACCATGATGGTGAAGGAATTGGAGTTGATTGAGCAATTCAGTGATTTGAGCCTGGTTTGTGAGGTGACACCACAGAGTGTCAGATTGGGGATGCTGAGGATTGGGAATGACTTCTTGGTTAGTATCGTAGACGCCCGTTGGAGTTGGAGGTGAAGTTTGATTTATTGGTAGCTGGTGATCAGGCTGCGGATGGGGATTACAGGTTGGATTCCCAGGGTGTGTTGAGATTCAGGGACAGAATTTGTGCTCCTGATGATGCTGAGCTGAAGAAGATGATACTTGAGGAGAGCCACAGGAGTAAGCTAAGTATTCATCCAGGTGCTACGAAAATGTATCATGATCTGAAGAAACTGTTTTGGTGGCCTGGTATGAAGAGGGATGTGGCACAGTTTGTATATGCCTGTTTGACTTGCCAGAAGTCAAAGATTGAGCACCAGAAGCCTGCGGGGCTGATGCAACCTTTAGAGATTTCGGAATGGAAATGGGACAGCATTTCCATGGACTTTGTGACTGGATTGCCAAACACTGTGAGAGGGTTTGACACTATTTGGGTGATTGTGGATAGGTTGACCAAGTCTGCTCATTTTATTCCTATCAACATCACCTATCCTGTGTCTAGGTTGGCTAAGATATACATTCAGGTGATCGTGAAGCTGCATGGGGTTCCGAAGAGTATTGTGTCGGATAGGGACCCAAGGTTTACATCTGAGTTTTGGGGGAGCTTACAATAGGCTTTGGGGTCTAGATTGAGGTTGAGTTCAGCTTATCATCCTCGGTGATGGATGGATGAGATTGAGAGACCATCCAGTCCTTGGAGGATCTTCTGAGAGCTTGTGTGCTAGAGCAGGGAGGTGCGTGGGATACACATCTTCCACTGATTGAGTTTACTTATAATAACAGCTACCATTCGAGTATAGGGATGGCTCCTTTTGAGGCACTGTATGGGCGGAGGTGTAGGACTCCTTTGTGTTGGCATGAGTCCGGTGAGAGTGTTGTTCTTGGACCGGAGTTGGTTAGGGAGACTACAGAGAAGGTGAAGATGATCAGATAGAAAATGAAGGAGTCCCAGAGCAGGCAGAAAAGTTACCATGATAGGAGGAGAAAGGACTTGGAGTTTCAGGCTGGTGAGCATGTTTTCTTGAGGGTCACGCCTATGACTGGTGTTGGACGTGCCCTGAAAGCAAAGAAGTTAACTCCGAGATTTATTGGACCGTACCAAACCACTGAGAGGGTTGGAAAGGTTGCTTATAGGGTGGCCTTGCCACCTAATCTTTCGAACTTGCACGATGTTTTCCACGTGTCACAGCTTCGGAAGTATATTCCAGACCCGTCTCATGTGATTCACATGGATGATGTGGAGGTGCGTGAGAACCTTACTGTGGAGACTATGCCAGTGAGGATTGATGATAGAGAGGTGAAGGTGTTGAGAGGGAAAGACATTGCCTTAGTCAAGGTAGTGTGGTTGGGAGCTGCTAGTGAGAGCATGACTTGGGAGCTGGAGAGCAGGATGCGGGAATCTTATCCAGAGTCATTGACTTGACTTCAGTGCGAATTTCGAGGACGAAATTTCCTAAGTGGGGGAGAGTTGTAACACCCTAAATGATTTAATTAAGCAATTGATTAAATTATTTAAAGTGTTACACTATTTTGATTGTATTAAGTTATAAATATAGTATTAAACAATATAGTATTTTATTTAATTGAAGGGAGTGGTATTGGAAATACCGGAACTGCTATTATTGGCCCAGGAGCCCAAGCCCAATGACTTAGGCTCCTAGGGATTGTGCAATTCGCACCACTCACTCAAGAGAAGAAAGAAACGAAAGAAAAGAGAGAAAGAAAGAAAGAGAGAAAACGGCGCAAAGAGAGTGAGAAGAAGGAGAAGTGGATCGCACCAAGCAAGGGGAAGAGGAGAGCTCATTTGTTGCTGTAGTTTTCGTACGTGACTTGGTGAGAAGCAATTTCTACGGTTAAATTAAGGTAAGGGGAGTCTCACTCTATAATAGAGAGTATAATAGGGTGTAGGTCGATTATAGAGTCTCTAATGTTGTTAATTGATATTGAATTTGGTAGTTGTGTGTTTGATTTTGATGGATTGAATTGAATTTGAGCATGAAATCGATTTGGGACTTAATTTAGGGTTTATAACATGTGATTTTGTGTTTTGAGATGCATTTGATGATTTGAACGTGCAATTGATTGTTGATTCGTGAAATTGGAAGTGTTAGAATGATTATAGGATGAATGAGTTTATGAGAATTTGAGGAAATTGGGATTTGGGGCATGGAGCGCCAAGGTGCTAGGGATTTGGCGCCACAGTAATCGTATGCTTGATGAGTGGGTGTGAGTGTGTCATCGCCCGGGCGCCACATTCTTTGGAAAATGGCGCCACGTGTGTACTCGTTCATGTCTTTGGAAATGTGTTGGTGCTGGGTTGTCACTGCCAGGGCGCCACATTGCTGGGAAAATGGCGCCCTGGGCACTGTTCATGTATACATATGGGGTGGTTTGAGTGAAACTTGGAGTTCTGAGCATATTTTACCGTGCCATCTTTTGCAGTTGCCTGCCCAAAATCAATTTTAAACATTTTGGCTCGAGTAGTTTAATTTTTGCACGTGCCATTTGAGAGATGTTCTGGTGGGTATTGCTGTGGCACTATATGTGTGCGCATATGGGGTGGTTTGAGTGAAACTTAGAGTTCTGAGCATATTTTACCGTGCCATCTTTTGCAGTTGCCTGCCCAAAATCAATTTTAAACATTTTGGCTCGAGTAGTTTTATTTTTTCATGTGCCATTTGAGAGATGTTCTGGTGGGTATTGCTGTGGCACTATATGTGTGCGCATATGGGGTGGTTTGAGTGAAACTTGGAGTTCTGAGCATATTTTACCGTGCCATTTTTTGCAGTTGTGTAACGCCCCAAATTTTATTAGAAATTAATTATTTGGAGCTAATTTGATAAGATTACATTATTTTGATTTATTGTGTGGTTGAGCCATTAAATAAGTTGAATAAATATATTTTTATATTTAAATGTATTTTTATAAGCTATTTGTGATATATGATTGTTATTCATATTTATACTTATTTATTTTGTTTTTATAAATATTAGTATTTGAGATGTTACTTATTATAGAAATTATTTAAGCTATTGAGGTGTTAAAATAATAGTTATGGTGATATTGAGATGTAAAAAGGATTTAAAATGGAATTAAGGCTACTTTTACTTGCATACACCTCCTTGTCCCTACTAAGCGCACCCCAGTTCAGCTCACTTAAGCCCACGCGCGTTAACCAGCCCGAACCCGACCAGTTGCGTTTCTTCTTCTTCGGACTCGCACTCACTCACGAAAACCCTATGCAGCTTTTCTCTCCTCCTTCGCGTTCCTTCCCTGGTCCACGGCCAACTCTGAAACTTCACCTTCCCGCTCGGATTTCGCCATAAATCGCGTTCCCTCTCCACGTTCCTTTCCTCTCCGCAGCGATTCTCCTTCACAATTGTGGTGGTTTGAATAACTCATCTTAGATGCGAGTTGCATAAAGGATAGCCTTGCACATACTGACCTCTTCCTTGTTCAAATTGGGATTATTCGATGGAAACCCGTGTCTCCCCAATTCGTGACAGCAACCCCAAATTGCTAAGCATGGACCCTTGCTATGACCATCACTACAAAGAACTTCAACATAAGACCAACGTAAATGTTCAGCTCTTTGAGTCCTTCAGGTTTTCGACTTCGAACCATCGTCTCGGTTGGGTACTTTTCGATAGGTACTCCTGTTCAAAACACAATTGATTAATTAAACGAGCGATTAATTATATTTGATATATTTAGTGTATGACTTTGGACTGTCGCTGTTCTTTTTTTGCATAATTGTTCGTGTTGGAGTATTTGAGCAGCTGGGTTTTCGGTTTTTAAAACGGTTGGACGAGTTAGGAGCGAGTTCGTGAAGTTCGGGTCGTAAGTTTCGGAACGTCGCGGTAGTTCGTAAGGTTAGGGGATTCTCATTTATATCTATAATAACTTGTATGATATGTGTTGTGTGTGGAATAGCCCTAGGATGGTTTGTTTGTATGAATTTTGTGTTAATCAATTGTTTGTTGTGGTATTTGATGATTAATTGATAAATGCTATGATGCTTAATGTTGGAAATAAGTGTGTTGTGAATTATTCATACCATGTGTTTGATTAAATGATTCAACGTGAAGAAATCTGAGAATGTGTGGATTTGATGATGTTGATTGATGGCCTAGATAGTGTCTTGCCCAAAGGAGACAAAGTGAGTGTGTGCATGTGCGGTCAGTGCACGGGCGCCAGGGCCATAGAAACTTGGCGCCTGTGGGTGTGTGGCGTGCTGTGTGTGTGTGTGTTGCGCTAAGTGGGGCACCAAAGTGGCTGCCCCTTGGCGCCTAGGGTGCTTAAATGGAACCTAAGTGATGTTTTTAGTCCCTAAGAATTAATTTAATCCTTGGTGTGACAAAATAGTCCCTAAGAATTAAATTAATCCTTGGAGTGACAAAATAGTCCCTTAGTATCCAATTAAGCCTAATATGTCAAAATAATTCCTAAGTACCAAAGTTAATCCTAATGTGTCCAATAATTCCCTAAACACTAAATTAATCTTGGGTGTGTCAAAAATGGCCTTAGGTGTTGAAAAGGTCCTTATGAAGTGTTTTGTTCCTTAGGTGGGATTCAATTTAATAAATGGAGTGTGGTGGTGAGAAAATGATAAAGTGGTGGTTAATAATTGATGTGGGCTTCGGCCAAAGAGGTGGGTTAATAATTGGTGTGGGCTTCGGCCAATGAGGTGGGTTAATACTTGATGTGATAAATCTATGGTGTTGTGATGCATTGTCATGGTGTCACATAAATCATATGCATATAAACGTGGTGGTATGGCTTCGGCCAAAAATGTGGTGGGTGGCTTCGGCCAAACGTGGTGGTTGCCCGACGGGGTTATTGAGGTGGTTATGGATCCACATGCATATTGCATACATGCATATACTCATATATTCTTAGAATTCTTGTTGATGCTTAATTAATTCATTATTGTTGTTTATTGGTATTTTAATTGAATGGTAAAGGTCTTGATTTCTGTGGATTGACGTTGCTAGATGCTTTCCTAATATAATGCTTATCTTACTTGTTATTATTTATGTAAAGAGACTCACCCTAGCATTTTTATGTTGCCTGCTCTCGTGGCGACATGCAGGTGATTCTAAGTGAAGGTGTCCATGCCTTCTTGGGATTATTGTGTCAGCTCTGATTTAGTAACACCGGGGATGGGGTTTTAGTGTCATTGTTTTATGTTATGTATTAAACTGATTTGGACTATGTATTGAGTATGTTGAACTCAGTTTTATTTCCGCTGTGCTGTGAACTACTTTCTGGATTATTGTAAACACTAAACAGGTTTTGAGGGCTCGTCCCATTTGGATATGAATTATATCTCACGCACTAGATGCGTTTGAATTTTAAATATGCTTTGATGAGGTTTTATTAAATGTAGCACTCTCTTTGAGGTGCATGGAAAAGATTTTTTGAAAAATCTGATTTTTATTAATTAAATTAGTATTAATTGGAAGGGGGTGTTACAAGTTGCCTGCCCAAATTCAATTTTAAACATTTTGGCTCGAGTGGTTTTATTTTTGTACGTGTCATTTTAGAGATGTTCTGGTGTGTGTTGCCGTGTGTGTTGTGCCTATGTGCAGGGCGCCAGAATGTAGGAAATATGGCGCCCAGTGCTGTATAGGTGATAGTTTGGTCCTAGAGGGGTGTTTTGGTCCCTAGGTGTCAGTTGGTCCAAAAGGTGCAGATTTGGTCCCTAAATGTTGAATTGGTCCTAAAGGGGTGTTTTAGGTTCCTGAGTGAGGATTTAGTCCTCTGGTTGTGTTTAGTCCTTGGGACATGAATAATGATGAGCTAGTGAATAAGTGTAACAATGATGATGCAATGGGGGCATGGGCCATGGGGCCAGAGTCATGGGGACTCAACTTATTGTTGAAAATGATGAATGGTGGGCTGCGGTCTTGGTGTATAAATGATTTTGATGATGTGTGTGTTCATGAGTCACATGCATACATTCGGCTGCGGTCGCGACGATATATTGTGAAGGCTGCGGTCTGGTGTTTATTTCGGCTGCGGTCGCGACGTATAATGAGTGATGATGAGGCCATGGGGGGCCAATGGTACCACATGCATCTTTGCATTACATTGCATCCATTCTTATAAATGATATTGAACTGATTGTGATGGTTGTGATTGATTGACTCCTATAAACCTGATATACTGCTTATTATAGTTTCTATTATATAGTTCGAGACTCACCCTTTCTGTTGTTGTTTACCACAGGTAGTCATGAGTGAAGGCTTAGTCCCTTCACTTCCCCGAGTCGGTCTGCTCTGATACGTAGCACCTAGGGGATGGGATTTAGACTTCAGTTGTTTGTTTTGCTCACTGTTGAGCTCTTACATTGTTATACTATGTATTGTTGAGATCTGATGATTACACTTTTGAGATTATGGTTTATTTTCCGCTGCGTTATTGAAAATTATATTTCCACGAGTTTTCATGGTGTTACGTATTTGAACTATTATTATGAGCTGAGTTGGTTGTTTGAGTGATTTTTAAAGAGTTAAGTGTAGCATCCCATTGGATGATTTCAATTAAGAAATGAATTTTTATACTCTGATATTTGATTTAATTCTCCGGGTAGAAATGGGGTGTTACATTACACACAAGTTACTATACAAATGCTTCGTAGAGAGTTAACATTAGTTAAAGCATGAGAGAAATTTTGGACAGACCATTTCGGTCATTCATCATGGGATGCAATACTTTGTTAGAAAAAATGTGAACGAGCTGATAATTTAAAAAATTAAGTGGCTTGAAACACCTTGAGCTTGCAACTAAGTAAGACTAAACTTTTCCAAAGAAGAGTAATTTATTTCACAAGAACGTCTCATCTCTCATCATAGTTTTTCTCTAAAATTTATACTGTTCTTTTTTTTTAATGCATGATGTAAGTATGCAATGAATGAATGTGCATGATATGCGAATGGATGTATGTGAAATGCGAATGTAATGATAATGTACGTGCATGAAATGATAATATATGATTTTATTTATCGCGCCGGGGAATTATAAGTTTTACGTTTGGAGAGTAAAGTACAAAGTTTGACTTTGACTTTAGCATGCATGGCTTCTCTCCAAAATAAAGCTTTTAATTCTCAGACGGTCATAAAAATACATGCGACACGGGATTTTACATGAGGCATAACTTCTAAAAGCTTGTGGAATATAACAATTTGTTTTTTTTTTATTTTTTGATTTTTTTTTTATGATAAAATGTCACGACCCGAATTGGACCATGACCGGCGCACAGATTACTACCCTAATCTGGCAAGCCTTGACAGAAACAAGTTGACCTAAAGAACAGTCATCTTATCAAAACCTACAATAACCTATATTTCAAAGAAATTTCTAACAAAATTTCGGCAGCACTTCCTCTGAAATATGGACATCCCATTTATAATATATATACCTGTATAACCAGTCCAGACATAAATTTTTTTCACACATGTAAAACAAAAATCTATCTTAACACAACTAGCTTAGCCACAATAAGATCCTTTGAAGCTAGGACTCACCGTGATCCGGTGATCGACACTCTACATTGGACTCTTGACGAGCAATCCGGATATACTCTTGACTTTCCAATGTTATACGCTACACTGAAACATCACCCCAAACATAGTGAGTTTTGCAACCCAAAGAACAAAGAATATATGAAAAGAATTTACTTGATGTTTCCAGCCATATCCGTGTGCGAGATATGGAAAATCCTCTCTACAAAAATAGAAAGTCTAAATCACATACAACCGTTTTCCATTCAAATACAACTCTCAGATGATAATGAAAGAAACACAATATAGGACAAGGACCACTTTGCACAAAAAGATAACCATAAGATTTCGTGCGCGTATATCACAGGTATCATAAACAAGACACTTATACAGAACGAAAGTAGGCTCCCCGCCGATAAATGTAAATCATAGGCTCCCCGCCTGAAAATAGCAATAATAGGCTCCCCGCCTCAAAATCAATAATAGGCTCCCCGCCTCAGAATATCAATAATAGGCTCCCCGCCTAATAATCAGTAATAGGCTCCCTGCCAGATAATCAATAATAGGCTCCCCGCCTCAAAAACAATATTATATAGATGGTTTCACCATATATATCACCAAAACATCAAATCAAATATGTACCAAATAATAATTCATCAATACTTGAAATCCGAGAGTCACAACAAATCGAATATATGAAAATAAAGATTTCCACTTCATAGATTAGCTACTCCCACAATACTCTATGCCGAAGGTAATTCATGTAACAATCATGTTTGGTAAGAATTTAAAACACGTAAGAACTCATTCTACACAATTCAAGTGTCTTTATGCTCATAATTATTTGTGCAGAATTTTCAGCATCAATACATCAACTTCGGTGATTTTATTAAAATATCAAACGGTGTCGGATTTGATCCCATGACCACCCGTTGGAAAGCTTAAGATGTCTATATTATGAATATGATTTTTATTTTACAGGACAACCAACCAACTAGTACAGTTTATTAAAAGAAGATGCATATGTGCAGAAACAAGGCAAAATATCTTGCTCAACTTGTAACCATCTTTCTCTACAAATTCTTAACCAAAGGCAACAAAATAGGTGTCCAAATTGGAGGAATTCAATCTAGTTTCTAAAGAAATAAAAATCATTTCCAATTGACTTTTATGGAAATCACTGCGAGCCAAAAACTAGACATATATCTATACGGTTTTAAGGCAACCCCCAATTGAATTCATTTCCAGTTCAATTTCTACAACTTCTACTTAACCACACCATCAATCATCAGCCAAACAGGTTATAAGACACTTAATTCCAAGCAACTAAAAGGATTCAAGGAGTTTATAAGAGAATCTTAGCAACACAATCATTTTCTCAATGACAACATTCATATATCTCAAGATTAACATGCATAACATCCAATTTCATCTTAAACTTAACTAACCCCTCAGTTTTAAATATGTAAACATGACCTTTCTTCTTACTAAAACAATAAATAACAAAGACATGAGCATTTTCACAAACACACTTATTTCAACACAAATCACAAATTTGAAATTCTCTCACAATAATTAAATCAAACACCTTGCAAGCATATACACCATTCATTCTATCCTAACATCATATAGCAACATCTCATCACCCAAACATGCAAAACAACTTAAATTAAATTCCTAAGCACACCTATGAGAGGTTTTGAGAGGGGGATTCTATGTTACCTATTGCTCCTTAGAGCTTTAGGGTGAAAACCCCCAATTTGAGAATTAGAACCCTAGCCATCTTCCATGGAAGTTGCCTAAGCTTCAATCTCCATCTTCTTTCTTCAATAGCTTGAATCTAGGATTGAAACATCTTCTTTCTTCAAACTCCACCTTCTATTTCAATCTTCCTCTCTTTGTATTTCTCTCTCTCACGTTCTCTCTTTTTTTTTTCTTTCAGCGTGAACAGTAGGGAAAAGGGAATGAGGAAAAGTAATAGTGCTAGGGTGGGTTGTGAGCAAATGTGGTGTATGGTGGGATGTAAGGCAAGATTTATTAAAATACTATTACTCAATGAGCCTTTATTTAATAATTCTAATTTACTATTTGGTCTTAACAAGAACCTCAAATAAACTAGTCAATTAAATATTAGTCATAATTAAATAGTCCCACATTTTCTTAATTCTTGTTTAAAATTACGATTCTACCCCTAATAGCTAGATTTGCTCTAAATCACCAAATTAAGGGAATTTTGGGATGTTACATTACTTCCCACCTTTTAAGAATTTTGTCCCCAAAATTCGACCTACTTGCATACCTTATCCTCCTGTCGAAATCACTTTCTACGCTTCCACTGCAAACTCCTATCTTATGCCACTCAAAACTTGTAAGCTTACATTCCTTAATTTAAACCTTATAAGGTTACCTATCATTCTCATGGATTAGCATGCCTATTACTAATTATACTTAGCAAAGAATGGAGTACACCTACCTCAACTGTGCAATCAACATCAATCAAGATTCATAAGTACTATATTTTATTTTATTTTCGAATATTGAAACTTACAATATAACAATAGTAACCTAAGCTTAGTGCTACAAAGCATGTTATCTATACCACTCACAACCTAACTTAGAAGATAGGTATTAAATGAAAAGAGAAAAGAATGATATCATTTGGAACCAATGAAGGATAATATATTCACTGTAAAAGTAAGTCACAAGTAATTTCCTTTGAAGCACATCCTTAAAATTTGCAAACCAATTCCACAATGTGTGACCCATTTTGGAGTAAAACCCAAAAGTCATTCATGAACTTCACTGGAAGTGAATCATATCTGCAAACTAAGTTTCTAGCACCCATAAGCAAACAAAATCGGTGTGGGGGTCAACAGCCAACCCTTTTCCACTTAAAAAAAAACAATCATCAATCATAAATAAAACATTCAAATATGAAGACATTAACTAAGTTCATTCTGATCATCAACTAGTAAGAACAAAATCCAATTCATTTGTAAACTAATCAAAACATTACCACCTATCCTTCTTAATGATAATCAAGTATGAATTCATTCCATTATATTCCAATTTTAAATAATGGTTCAAAGTGTTGAAATGCTCGTAAAGGACACGCAACCATATACTCATAGTCACTTCACTTCAAACATGAGGTCTAGGCCTAGATAGAGATTGGTAATTCACAAACATGCATTTGTACTCCAATTTTCAATGTCTTAACATATAATTATCTTCAGTCACTTAGCATGCATTATACTAATTTGAACCTTTCAACAACAAGCAAAGAGAGCATTTATATTTTACTTTCACTTACTCTATCTCATTTACATATATTAAATCAAGTTTCCTAAGACATCCTTACATGTATTTACAATCAAGCATATCGACTATATTGCATTATACCCGAGTTCTCTTCTCAAATATAATCCATCTCCTATGTTTAAACCAAACTCTTTTCACGACTCAATATCTTATGCAACATTACCCTTAAAGTTTAGTAGTTCCAACATATAAATCTTACGTTTTAGTAGATTCTTACTTCAATTAAAAACACACTTCACGAGTGAGCTAGTGCACTCATTATAATCCATAAGAAAACACATAACGTACAACCACCACAAAATCAAACTAAGGAAGTGCAAAACATGCTTTCACTTAATGGACATGTCATCGAGGTGCATGACACATGTAGAGAATCCAGAAAACTAACTTTAAAGGCACACATTAATTCATTCACATATAAAAAAAAAAAACTACTTTTAAAATAATTTCATCTTACTCGATACTTCGTCATATATGAATAAATAAACTTCCAGCACAAACACTATGTCTATCAAGAGCGAATACAATAGCATACAATTTAAAATTACCATTCTGTTTTCAAAGAAATTAATCTTAAACTCATGTTGTCTAACTTTGATAAGCGTCATTTTTTTTCTAACGATTACTCTGCGTGTAATTATTCTTCTACATTCACTGAACAATCTATTGAGGTGGCCAGTCTCAACAATTCATTCAAAGAACTTCAAAGAATAAACAGACTCCCACGGAACACTAACTTTTGATAACCTTAGCCGGATCACTCTAGACTCATACCTTACGGTCAGAGAGGTCGAATCGCTCGATACCAACTTTGTCACGACCGAATTGGACCATGACCGCGCCACGATTACAACCCTAATCTGCAAGCCTTGACAAAACAAGTTGACCTAAAGAAGTCATCATCTTATCAAAACCTACAATAACCTATATTTCAAAGAAATTTCTAACAAAATTTCTAAGAAAGACTTCCTCCGAAATATGGACATCCCATTTATAATATATATACCTGTATAACCAGTCCAGACATAAATTTTTTTCACACATGTAAAACAAAAATCTATCTTAACACAACTAGCTTAGCCACAATAAGATCCTTTGAAGCTAGGACTCGACCGTGATCCGGTGATCGACACTCTACATTGGACTCTTGACGAGCAATCCGGATATACTCTTCACTTTCCAATGTTATCACACTGCTGAAACATCACCCCAAACATAGTGAGTTTTGCAACCCAGTAACAAAGAATATATGAAAAGAATTTACTTGATGTTTCCAGCCATATCCGTGTGCGAGATATGGAAAATCCTCTCTACAAAAATAGAAAGTCTAAATCACATACAACCGTTTTCCATTCAAATACAACTCTCAGATGATAATGAAAGAAACACAATATGTAACGCCCCAAATTTTATTAGAAAATTATTTGGAGCTAATTTGATAAGATTACATTATTTTGAATTATCGTGTGGTTGAACCATTAAATTAGTTGAATAAATATATTTTATATTTAAATGTATTTTTATAAGCTATTTGTGATGTATGATTATTATTCATATTATTCTTATTTATTTTGTTTTTATAAAATAAATGTGTTTGAGATATTATTTCCTTAGAACATTATTTTAAGCTATTGAGGTATTAAAATAAGAGTTGTAACGAAATTGGGGGTTTTGAAATGACTTAGAGGTGAAATTACTCGCATACACCCCCATTTACTTGATAGGCGCACCCCAGCCACTTAAACACAAACCAGCTTGCAGCCCAGCCCACGCGAATGGCCCGACCCGGCGCTGGTCTTCTTCTTCCTCGCGAGACAGCTGCAGAAAACGGCAGCCAAAGAAAACCCTCACGCCATTCTCGTCCTCCCGTGCGTTCTCCCTCCCCTCTCCACGGTTGGACACCAAACTTCACCTTCCCACTCGGATTTTGCCACTGATTCTGTTTCTGGCCTCAGTTCCATCGTTTGGTGCTTCGTTTTGTCAGATGCAGCAACGCCCAGCCGCCGTTAAGTCGCGTTTCCGACCACCTTAAGCGTTCCTTGCGTGAATCAAGCATGAACTCGAGTCTTTCTCACCAGAATCGACCCACCATTCGGTTAATTCTATCAGATCTCACAGTTTCGACCCTCTTGCTCATCCAAGGTCGTGTTCCACGTTCGTTTACTTCGAACCATCGTCTCGGTTGGGTACTTTTCGATAGGTACTCCTTTTCGAAACACAATTGATTAATTAAATGAGTGATTAATTATATTTGATATATTTAGTGTATGACTTTGGACTGTCCCTGTTGTTATTCCTGCATAATTGTTCGTGTTGGAGTATTGGAGTAGCTGGGTTTTCGGTTTTGAAGCGGTTGGACGAGTTAAGGGCGAGTTCGTGAAGTTCGGGTCGGGAGTTTCGGAACGTCTCGGTAGCTCGTAAGGTTAGGGGATTCTCCATACATCTTTTATAGCTTGTAGGATGTGTATTATAGTGAGAATAGCTCTAGGAATGATGTGTTGTGTGACTCTGTGTTGATTGTATGTTGATTGTATGTTGATTGATGTTGGAATGCTTGAATTTGGTCATAGCATGTGTTTGTGGTTGTAAGAGCATGAGTTGTGATTTATGTATGGTGCATGTTTGATGAAATGGTGATATGAGAATGAGTATGTAAATATGATGAATTGGTAATAAATATTTAATGGCTATGTGGGTGTTGTTATGTGAGGAATGAGTTGTTGGGAAGAAATTAAGTTTTGGGGTGTGTTGGGTGAGGTTTAGGAAGGGGGGGGGGCGCCAAATGCCTAGGCAAATGGCGCCTGGCTGGGTGGTTGTCATGTGCATGCTAGGAGCGAAGGGGGGCGCCATTCTTTGGGCAACTTGGCGCCCGTGGCCAAAAAAATCGTGTGTGTGTGTGTGGCGGGGGCGCGCGGTTGCTAGCATTTTGGCGCCCTGTGCTGGTTTGTGGGTGTGGCTGTTTGGTGGTTGGTTATGGGGCGCCATTTTGGCTGCCCCTTGGCGCCTAGGTACCCAAATGTGTCTAAGTGACGGTTTAGTCCCTAAGAATTAATTTAATCCTTGGTGTGACAATTTAGTCCCTAAGAATTAAATTAATCCTTGGCGCGACAAAATAGTCCCTTAGTGTCTAATTAGTCCCAATATGCCAAATATTTTCCTAAGTCCCTAAATTAATTTTGGTGTGTCAAAAATGGTCCCTAAGTGAAGAAAAGGTCCTTATGAGGGGTTTGGGCCTTAGGTGGGATTTAATCTAATAAGTGATGAGGTGATGATTAATAAATTGATGAGGTGATGATTAATAGTTGATGAGGTGATGATTAATAATTGATGAGGTGATGATTAATAGTTGAGGTGAATGATGAATGATGATGTGGCTTCGCCAAAAATGGTGAGTTAAATAATTGTGGTGATGAATTGTGATGTTGTTAATGCATTGTCATGGTGTCACATATTTCATATGCATTACGTGACGAAGGATGTAGGATGATGTGGCTTCGCCCAAATGAGGTGATGATTATGGATCCACATGCATATTGCACACATGCATATACTCATACTTGCATAAGATATTGTTGATGGTTGATTCATCTATTATTGTGTATTGTGGTTGCCTAGATGCTTTCTAATTATAATGCTTATCTTACTTGTTATAATTTATGTAAAGAGACTCACCCTAGCCTTTCTTGTTGCTCGCTCTCGTGGCGACAAACAGTGTGATTCCGAGTGATGGTGTCATGCCTCTTGGGTTTTATTGAGTCACTCGATAGTAACACCGGGTTGGGATCTTAGTATCGCTTTATTATGGTTATGTATTGAACTTATTTTGAACCTATGTATTGAGTATGTGAACTCAATTTTATTTCCATTGTCTTTGCAAACTATTTGATGGATTCTTCGTAAACGTTAAACGAGTTGTTTTGATGGTTTAATCCATGTGACTATGATACGCATTTTATGCGCTTGATGAGTTTGAATTTTTTTAAATATGTTTGACGTTGTTTTCATTAAATGTACCACCTCTTTGAGGTGCGTGGAAAGTTTTTTTTAAACTCGATTTTATTAGTTTAAGTAGCTTTAAATATAAGGGGTGTTACATTAGTGGTATCGAGCGCTTCGGTCCGTCCGCCAAGTTGTCGAGTCTGTTAACCTCGAGTCTTGGTACTCGTTCTAAATCATAAATCATGTTCTTTGTGTATTCAAGTAAACTTTGTTGGTTTGTTCATTCATTGACGTGCCTTGTGACTTAATTGTTAGATTACGATTGAAAATGATATTGTATTATTGAGGTATATGTGACCGAATCAAGCTGAATCGTGGTTGTAGCCTTGATTTTGTCTGCTCGTGGATCGTTGTTTGTATCATTAAGATATGTGTGATTAAAAGAGTTCTAACGACGTCAAAGGAGTGAAAGTCGTGACGATGCCTTCGCACTCCGGACTGCGTTAAAAGTCTTTTAATGCGGTAGATATAGAATTGAAAGAAAGTAGTTTTTGTGACCTTAATTAGTTGGTTGCATGAGTAGGAGGGACTGATCACCCCAATCACTCATCCCCATTGAAAGAGGCGACAATAACTCGTAATTATTATAAATTTTGAATATATACTAATTTCAACTTGATTGATTGAGTGGTGTGTGCAAGCTGATTGACCATTAATTTTTAGAAAAATAGGTGCCTTATGGAAGTTTGAGTTTGAATTGGGGTTTGATAGTCGGGAGATGTCAAAATAAGGATTGACGTAAGATAGGAGCATTGGTATTTAAATGATTGATATGGCGTAGTTCCCTAGCGATAAATTAATGATGTTTGGAATAAATCGAGTGAGACTTTGGTAACCTGAAATAGAGTTTTGGCACAAAGTAAAGGTGTAGATTAAGTATGCCTATGGGTGTTGTAACCTTCGTGAAGTTCTTGATGAGCATTGGACTAGTTGTGAAGGAAAGTGTTTAGTAGTTGGCTCAAGTATGATCATAGTATGAGGATCAAAGGAAAGAAGGAAGAGGAAGGTTAGGTACATAGGACTACATATGAACTAAGGTGTAGTTGCTTAACCATAGGTGTGTTGAAATGTAATAGGCATGCGACGTAGTATGTGGGAGTCAAAGTATGTAGTGTGCCTAAGTGTAATAGTCAAAGGTGAAGTGAGTAAGTGTAGTTGATGAAGTGAGTTGTGAGTAAGCCTAAGAGTAGTGGATAGACAATATTTGAAGGATTGCTTGTGAATATTGTTACCTTTGATTGACGTTTTGCTATAGGTTGATGTTTTCTGTAATGCACGTGAGTTTAATTTTGATTAGTGCTAAATTGTTTGAAGTATGTACTGAAATGAAATGCGGTGCTCGGTTATAACAATTAAGGTTAGGATTCGCGTATAGTCTCCTTTTTGGCAAAGATGAAATGATTGACTTTTCTAACTTCTGAGTTTATGTCGGAAAACTAAATTTTGAAAATAATAAGTGGTTGTTTTGTGTGGCAACGTGTTCGTCTTATAAAGAGATTTGGGGTTACGTATAGTTTTCCTTTTTGGACAAAATTGTGAATTCTATAATTTTCGAAAAGAAACGGTACTTGGAAAATTCTGTGTTTTTGGGAATGAACGTAATGTCAAGAATTGTGTTAAATTCTGTTCCAAGTTGTTTAGAATTTTATTACGAGATGTGACGTGATTTTAGCTTTAGGACCGATTAGGTCATGGATTGATGTTGTTTGAAAATGACGAGGTCTTACAATAATTTCATGGTTTGACGAGGTAAAATCTTTTGAAAACAAAAAGGTGAGTTTTACTCACGTTTAGGGAAATTTTAAAATGTTGTTTATGTTATGTTTGAACGGTTTTCGAAAATTGGAGTTTCGTGAATTTTCAAATCAAAAACACTATTTTGAGAAATTATGTTTGTTTGAAACTTAAGAACGAAACCATAAAGATTTGATTGTTTAATTGTTATGCTTGAATATGGATTTCGATTGCGGGTCTGTGTTAGTTGAATTTACAAATCTTTTGGAAAACCGTAAATTTTATATATGTGCGAGAATTAATGAGTTTTGAACAAGAATTGATGTCCGGATCAAGTTATACAGTAAAAATATTTTTGGAATGTCCATATTTCAGAGGAAATTCTGCCGAATTTTCGTTAGGAATTTTGATACATGTTCAAAGTGGTAATTGAATTGTGTGATTAGAAGGTAAATGAAATTGAGAAAATGTTATGTGTAGTGATTTAAATTGTACGCTGTTTTGTTATCTAAAAAGCTGCTGGTTTGCAACTTAGCGTTGCTGTTTTTGAGTTGAATTTTCGGCCGTCTTTATAGATAAAAAGGGTGCGGTTCATTCTTTGTCTTTATAAATACAAAGGTGATTGATGAGTGAGTGTCGAAGTGTATAGGTATCGAAGTGTGGTGTTAACTAAGTATGGATGAGTCGAAATGTAAGCATGGTCGAAGAGCAGAGTTATTGAAATAGGTGTAAATATCTAAGTGAGGAGTATGTCATGCAAGTATATATATTGCCGAAAAATCTAGTAGTAGGTATGTGCAATTAAGTATATCGAAATCTAGTATGGTACGCTTATGGAGATATTGAGGTAAAGTGTAAGTCGAAGTTAGTGTTTGTCGAAACGTAGGTAAGTTGAAGTATTGAGTTGTCGACATGAGTAATGTCTAAGTATATTTCTCTAAGTTAGAGTGGAAGTGTCGAAATATCGGGTTGTCGGTATATAGTGGGATGTATATAAACTAAGTGTAAAGGAGTGGGTGTTTAAGTATACTTTATATCTCTCACGGGATGAAATGTTGCGTTTAAGAGTGTTGTGCTCAGCGCGTAGTGTAACCAAGGTGAGTAACCGAGGGAGTAAGGAAGGGTAATTGCTGTAGTGTGCATACACCTAAGTACAGATGCCGTTTGATGTTAACATGATTCAGGATTGTTGCTAAGCACCGGGAGTGCGGTTGTTAGGGAACTCGGTGTGGAATTATTAGTAATGAAGACGAGTAGGTCAATTAGATGAAAGAGATGGGTTGGGTTAGTAGGTTGAGTTCGGAAGTGAGCACCAGAGATTGGAAACTTAAATAGGGTAAGCTAATCGCAAATCGTAGTTGAGAGTATAGTGTCCCTGCATCGGAATAGATGGTATTTGAGTAGTTGAGTAGGATCTGGATACCCTACAGGTTAGAATATCTGCTAAGGGTAAGAGTGTAGAGAAAGTGTGTGGTTTGTTACCTTAGTGTACGATAGATTATGATGAGTATGGGTAGAGGTGAGAAGAAGTTGGGTATTGCTTCGTGAGTATTTTCGAGGACGAAAATATTCTAAGTGGGGGAGAGTTGTAACGCCCCAAATTTTATTAGAAAATTATTTGGAGCTAATTTGATAAGATTACATTATTTTGAATTATCGTGTGGTTGAACCATTAAATTAGTTGAATAAATATATTTTATATTTAAATGTATTTTTATAAGCTATTTGTGATGTATGATTATTATTCATATTATTCTTATTTATTTTGTTTTTATAAAATAAATGTGTTTGAGATATTATTTCCGTAGAACATTATTTTAAGCTATTGAGGTATTAAAATAAGAGTTGTAACGAAATTGGGGGTTTTGAAATGACTTAGAGGTGAAATTACTCGCATACACCCCCATTTACTTGATAGGCGCACCCCAGCCACTTAAACACAAACCAGCTTGCAGCCCAGCCCACGCGAATGGCCCGACCCGGCGCTGGTCTTCTTCTTCCTCGCGAGACAGCTGCAGAAAACGGCAGCCAAAGAAAACCCTCACGCCATTCTCGTCCTCCCGTGCGTTCTCCCTCCCCTCTCCACGGTTGGACACCAAACTTCACCTTCCCACTCGGATTTTGTCTCTCGATTCTGCTTTACGGCCTCGCCCATCGTTTGGTGCTTCGTTTTGTCGATGCAACAACGCCCGGCCAGCCGTTAAGTCGCGTTTCCGACCACCTTAAGCGCGTTCTCTGCGTGAATCAAGCATGAACTCGAGTCTTTCTCACCAGAATCGACCCACCATTCGGTTAATTCTATCAGATCTCACAGTTTCGACCCTCTTGCTCATCCAAGGTCGTGTTCCACGTTCGTTTACTTCGAACCATCGTCTCGGTTGGGTACTTTTCGATAGGTACTCCTTTTCGAAACACAATTGATTAATTAAATGAGTGATTAATTATATTTGATATATTTAGTGTATGACTTTGGACTGTCCCTGTTGTTATTCCTGCATAATTGTTCGTGTTGGAGTATTGGAGTAGCTGGGTTTTCGGTTTTGAAGCGGTTGGACGAGTTAAGGGCGAGTTCGTGAAGTTCGGGTCGGGAGTTTCGGAACGTCTCGGTAGCTCGTAAGGTTAGGGGATTCTCCATACATCTTTTATAGCTTGTAGGATGTGTATTATAGTGAGAATAGCTCTAGGAATGATGTGTTGTGTGACTCTGTGTTGATTGTATGTTGATTGTATGTTGATTGTATGTTGATTGATGTTGGAATGCTTGAATTTGGTCATAGCATGTGTTTGTGGTTGTAAGAGCATGAGTTGTGATTTATGTATGGTGCATGTTTGATGAAATGGTGATATGAGAATGAGTATGTAAATATGATGAATTGGTAATAAATATTTAATGGCTATGTGGGTGTTGTTATGTGAGGAATGAGTTGTTGGGAAGAAATTAAGTTTTGGGGTGTGTTGGGTGAGGTTTAGGAAGGGGGGGGGCGCCAAATGCCTAGGCAAATGGCGCCTGGCTGGGTGGTTGTCATGTGCATGCTAGGAGCGAAGGGGGGCGCCAGTTCTTTGGGCAACTTGGCGCTGTGGCTGCGTGTGTGTGTGTGTGGCGGGGGAGGCGCCGGTTGCTAGCATTTTGGCGCCACAGTCTTTGGTTTGTGGGTGTGGCTGTTTGGTGGTTGGTTATGGGGCGCCATTTTGGCTGCCCCTTGGCGCCTAGGTACCCAAATGTGTCTAAGTGACGGTTTAGTCCCTAAGAATTAATTTAATCCTTGGTGTGACAATTTAGTCCCTAAGAATTAAATTAATCCTTGGCGCGACAAAATAGTCCCTTAGTGTCTAATTAGTCCCAATATGCCAAATATTTTCCTAAGTCCCTAAATTAATTTTGGTGTGTCAAAAATGGTCCCTAAGTGAAGAAAAGGTCCTTATGAGGGGTTTGGGCCTTAGGTGGGATTTAATCTAATAAGTGATGAGGTGATGATTAATAAATTGATGAGGTGATGATTAATAGTTGATGAGGTGATGATTAATAATTGATGAGGTGATGATTAATAGTTGAGGTGAATGATGAATGATGATGTGGCTTCGGCCAAAAATGGTGAGTTAAATAATTGTGGTGATGAATTGTGATGTTGTTAATGCATTGTCATGGTGTCACATATTTCATATGCATTACGTGACGAAGGATGTAGGATGATGTGGCTTCGGCCAAATGAGGTGATGATTATGGATCCACATGCATATTGCACACATGCATATACTCATACTTGCATAAGATATTGTTGATGGTTGATTCATCTATTATTGTGTATTGTGGTTGCCTAGATGCTTTCTAATTATAATGCTTATCTTACTTGTTATAATTTATGTAAAGAGACTCACCCTAGCCTTTCTTGTTGCCTGCTCTCGTGGCGACAAACAGGTGATTCCGAGTGATGGTGTCATGCCTCTTGGGTTTTATTGAGTCAGCTCTGATAGTAACACCGGGGTTGGGATCTTAGTATCGCTTTATTATGGTTATGTATTGAACTTATTTTGAACCTATGTATTGAGTATGTGAACTCAATTTTATTTCCGCTGTGCTGCAAACTATTTGATGGATTACTGTAAACGTTAAACAGGTTGTTTTGATGGTTTAATCCATGTGACTATGATACGCATTTTATGCACTTGATGAGTTTGAATTTTTTTTTAAATATGTTTGACGTTGTTTTCATTAAATGTACCACCCTCTTTGAGGTGCGTGGAAAGTTTTTTTTAAACTCTGATTTTATTAGTTTAAGTAGCTTTAAATATAAGGGGGTGTTACACAATATAGGACAAGGACCACTTTGCACAAAAAGATAACCATAAGATTTCGTGCGCGTATATCACAGGTATCATAAACAAGACACTTATACAGAACGAAAGTAGGCTCCCCGCCGATAAATGTAAATCATAGGCTCCCCGCCTGAAAATAGCACCAATAGGCTCCCCGCCTCAAAATCAATAATAGGCTTCCCGCCTCAGAATATCAATAATAGGCTCCCTGCCTAATAATCAGTAATAGGCTCCCTGCCAGATAATCAATAATAGGCTCCCCGCCTCAAAAACAATATTATATAGATGGTTCACCATATATATCACCAAAACATCAAATCAAATATGTACCAAATAATAATTCATCAATACTTGAAATCCGAGAGTCACAACAAATCGAATATATGAAAATAAAGATTTCCACTTCATAGATTAGCTACTCCCACAATACTCTATGCCGAAGGTAATTCATGTAACAATCATGTTTGGTAAGAATTTAAAACACGTAAGAACTCATTCTACACAATTCAAGTGTCTTTATGCTCATAATTATTTGTGCAGAATTTTCAGCATCAATACATCAAATTCGGTGATTTTATTAAAATATCAAACGGTGTCGGATTTGATCCCATGACCACCCGTTGGAAAGCTTAAGATGTCTATATTATGAATATGATTTTTATTTTACAGGACAACCAACCAACTAGTACAGTTTATTAAAAGAAGATGCATATGTGCAGAAACAAGGCAAAATATCTTGCTCAACTTGTAACCATCTTTCTCTACAAATTCTTAACCAAAGGCAACAAAATAGGTGTCCAAATTGGAGGGAATTCAATCTAGTTTCTAAAGAAATAAAAATCATTTCCAATTGACTTTTATGGAAATCATCATGAGCCAAAAACTAGACATATATCTATACGGTTTTAAGGCAACCCCCAATTGAATTCATTTCCAGTTCAATTTCTACAACTTCTACTTAACCACACCATCAATCATCAGCCAAACAGGTTATAAGACACTTAATTCCAAGCAACTAAAAGGATTCAAGGAGTTTATAAGAGAATCTTAGCAACACAATCATTTTCTCAATGACAACATTCATATATCTCAAGATTAACATGCATAACATCCAATTTCATCTTAAACTTAACTAACCCCTCAGTTTTAAATATGTAAACATGACCTTTCTTCTTACTAAAACAATAAATAACAAAGACATGAGCATTTTCACAAACACACTTATTTCAACACAAATCACAAATTTGAAATTCTCTCACAATAATTAAATCAAACACCTTGCAAGCATATACACCATTCATTCTATCCTAACATCATATAGCAACATCTCATCACCCAAACATGCAAAACAACTTAAATTAAATTCCTAAGCACACCTATGAGAGGTTTTGAGAGGGGGATTCTATGTTACCTATTGCTCCTTAGAGCTTTAGGGTGAAAACCCCCAATTTGAGAATTAGTCATAATTAAATAGTCCCACATTTTCTTAATTCTTGTTTAAAATTACGATTCTACCCCTAATAGCTAGATTTGCTCTAAATCACCAAATTAAGGGAATTTTGGGATGTTACATAAAAGATGGTATGCATCAATATTTGTTTGAATGCAAAGGTATGAAGCTCCTTTGTGACCCTAAGAAGGTATCCTATGGAGTGGGTCTAAGGTTTCTTTTATAGTGAACCTCACAAGGATGGTTCTAAAGAATCCTACACATGGTCCCTAGAGTCAATGACCTCAGTCAAGAATATTGACCCCAACAATAGGCAAGCTATTAGAAGGGATAGCATCCTTAAAAGGAATCAAACTCTAGGTGAGATTTTCATGACCACCCAACGAGACGTACGTCCCGCAGGCCATCACTACGCAATCTCGTTCTAACTTAGGTTTGAACTCGAGTTCGGGTAGAGGACTTTTCTCACATGTGTGTGATGTGTAGAGGTGTAGTGTGTGTAGGAGTAGATTAAAATAACCCAAAGCTGCAAACAAAACAAACATTCATACAAATATCGTCTTCTACCCTAGGGTTTATATATCACATAAAAGTATAACATGCAAAAATAAATAAATAAGGGAAGGGTAAAAATTAAATTAATCCTAAATAATTAGACTAGGTTTTGACTCTCTAAAAAGAATTAAGTCCCCAGTGAAGTCGCCAGCTGTAGCGACCGAAAAATCCGGCAAAGGATTCTTCGAAAGGTTCATAGGAAGCCGCCACCAAATTTTAGTTTAAGGGCAAATTTGGAAAATCCCTTTTAGGTTTAAGATAAGGCTGAGTTTAGGGTTCGGGAGTCGTTATGCGTGGGGAAGGTATTAGCACCCCACGACATCCTTTGTCTAATTATTTATGCTTTATTAATATTTACCCTTTTTATTTATAGTGAAAAAAGACTTAATTAAATTTTTAATTTTTAGTGCTTGACAAGAGTGGACTCTTGCTCCTACGTACCTCCAGATGCAATGGAGGAATCAAAGCTACGTAGTTCTTCCTGAAAAAGGTTTGTTAATTGGTGTTTTTTAGTGTAGGGGTTCTAGGATTCCTTGAATGCATGCTCACCATCGATCTAGGGGAGGACGACTAACCCGATTGTACAACCGACATACTCCCTACTTTTGAAAGTATTTTTGAGGTTTTTTGAAAGAAGTTTGTTTGATGTGAGGTGAGTTGGTTTTAGAATAGGTATTCTAGAACTCCCGAATCGCATGACTCATTAGTTCTAGAACGCTGACTAACCTTGGTTGTACAACCGACTTAGTCCCCTATTTTAGGAAAAGTGATTTATTTATTTACTTATATGTTTTTAGGATTACTGAACTGTACGGCTCATTTGTCCTAGGATGATGACTAACCCGGTTGTACAACCGACTTAGTCTTTTATTTTAGAAAAAAATAATTTATTTGTATTTTTATAAGTTTTTAGGATTACTGAACTGTACAGCTCATTGGTCCTAGGATGATGACTAACCCAGTTGTACAACCGACTTAGTCTTTTATTTGATTTTTGAAGAAATAAACTAATTTGTGCATAAAAAAAGACAAAAACTGATAATTAATAAAGACTAAGCTAAGAAAAAAATAAACAAATAAATAACTATATACATAAATAAATATGAATAGATATATACATAAACAAATAAATAAATAGATTATATTATAAATAAATGATAAATAAATATGTACATAAAAATAAACAAAATAAATACAAAACTAACCTGGACTCGACGAGTGGCGAACCGAACCGAGCAGTCTGACCAGGTCAATCGTGAACCGGACTCCTATCTGGTCCCTTTTGACCCCAAGACCGCAAGAACCGCTTTGAGAATCGGAAAGCCGACTCAAAACGTCCAAACGATCAAAGACGGGCTATTAGTGAAATGGGCCGCGAACACTTTAACCCAAAATGTAACACCCCCTTCTAATTATACTACTAATTAATTAATAAATCAGAGTTTTGAAAAACTTTTTCAATTGCAACCACAAGAGGATGCTACATTTTCATAAAACAACATAAGATAGCACTTTAAAAGCTCAAACACAACTAGTGTGTGATATATAGCACATCAAAATGGGGCGAACCCTCAAACACCTGTTTTAAGTTTACATCAACCAGAAAATAATTCACCAGCACAGCGGAATAACAACAAGTCTAAACATATCCAATACATCATCAATATCAGTATAATAACATCAAAACAAAATAAAGAGTAACTAAACGCCCCGCCCCTGGTGCTACATATCAGAGCATGACTCAATCGGGCCTACTAGAAGGTAGACGAACCTTCACTCCCTATCACCTGCAGGTTGCCGACATAAGAAGGAACACGAAAGGAGTAGAATGAGTCTCTTTACATAAATAATAGCAAATAGGATAAGCATTATATTAGGGAAGGCAACTAGTAACAATCACATTCAAACAAATAGCATATGACATTAAGTTTGGCACATCAACTCACAAGAGTCACAACCACCATAAGGCAACACCAATTACATGAATGTATGCATGTATGCAACCCTACACTAAGGGCATATGCATGTGGTACCATCAACCTCCATAAAATTTGCCTTGAGGGCACAACCACCATAATAGATATCAACAACCACCATTCGATATCAAGGCCGAAGCCTACAACCACCTTTTGATGCATATGAAGTATGAGACACCATGAACAATGCATCAATCACATACAATCTCATTATATGCAAATTACCACCACCATTGAACAACCACCTTAAGCAACCACCTTAAACAACCACCTTAAACAACCACCTTAAATTATTAAGCAACCACCTTAAATTCACCACGACATCATCAACCACTAGCTCTAAGGCTAACACCAAGACATAGCTCTAAGGCTAACACCAAAGTCAAGGACCAACTTGTCACATAAGGACTAAACCGACACCCACAAGGACTAAACGGTCACCTAGGGACTAAATGGTCACATAGGGACCACAACGACACATTAGAAGGACCAATAGTGCAAAAGGACCAAAACAGCACTTTTAGGGACTGAACGGTGAAAAGGACCAAAACAGCACTTTTAGGGACTGAACGGTGAAAAGGACCAAAACAGCATTTTTAGACAGCACTTAGACACCACACAGGCGCATGGGGCACGCCAATTTGGCGCCCGCTTTGCCACGCCACCCCACCCACCAGCGCACACAGCGCAACACCACCGCGCGTTGGTCGCGGACTTTGGCGCCACGCTGCGCGCTAACACACACGCACAACACTGGCACAGGCGCACGGGGCTGCCACATTTGGCGCCCCTGCCTGCGCCAACACCGGCACGCAACATGCTCCCACCAGGCGCACTGGGCACGCCAAAATGGCGCCCAGTCCTGCGCCACACACCTGCACACACAGCACGCAACACGGGCGCACTGGGCACGCCAAAATGGCGCCCCTGCCTGCGTCCCGCCCCACCCAGCAACAACCCAGCATACCCAGCACAGGCCGGCGCCACTAGGCGCACAACTTAGGCCAAAATGGCGCCCCCTGTTCATAGCAACCGATGGCCCTATTCCCACACAACACCATCAAACCACTTCATTCAAGCAATTCACCAACACCCAATCATCACCATAACCCCTCCTATTGATGTTAATTAAACTCCATGCAATTATCACATTAACACCAACAATAATAGAATTAACATTTCAATTTCACTTTCCCAACAACATCATGGGTTCATCAAATTTAATCCAAACACAACACCAATTAATTCAAACAACACATAAACACCAATTAATTCAAACAACACATAAACACCAATTAATTCAAACAACACATAAACAACAATTGATTATTCTAAAAACCTAACCCACACACAATTACTCATCATATAACCTATTATGTATGAAAGAGAGCCCCCTAACCTTAGAAATTGAAGAACTCTAGTAACCTCTCCTTCACCACCTCAAGAAACACCAAAAATAGCTACTCCACCACTTTGAGCTTCAAACCCCTTCCATGGTAAAGTGCAAATGAGAAGGAATTAGTGTGTGAAACTTACACTAATGGGAAGAGCAAGAAAAATGAAGAAGAATGGTACCAAAACTCACTTACCCCAAGCCAAGATGGAATTTTTCTCCTCCCTCCTTTCTCCTTCCAGCTGCGTCGGCCTCCTCCTCCCTCTACCCCTCTCCTTTTTCTTTTCTTTGTTTCAAATGGGAAGGAAACCCTACCCCTAAGGTTATTTCCCTTAATTTGGGCCTACTAATGGGCCATGGGCCCTTTATTTGCACCTCCTAGTTACTTCAACCACTCCCTGACATAATTAAATCACCACTCCCTTATTTTCTACCCAACACCTCTTAGTTATATTAAACACCCTATTATTCTTTTAATATAACTAATCACTATAACACCTCCTAAATAAAATAAAACTCCAAATTAATTAATTGACTTAAATAAATGTTGCAAGCCTTAAATAACTTAATTAAATGAATAATTACATTATTTTGGGGCGTTACAACTCTCCCCCACTTAGAATATTTTCGTCCTCGAAAATTTACGCCAAACTCATGAAATCAACCTCAAATCTCCTTATCACCCCTAACCGTTCTCATCCATGTTCTATCGTACACGCAACAGACCAACACCCTCCTCTACACTCTTACTCCCCAAATAGATATTCTAACCTGTAGGACTCTTATATAGCCAAATGCTAGGGAGCTCTTGTTTCTTGCGAGCGATGTGGGACTAAAACAAAGTAGAGAAAACAATTCCCCTTTAAAACACAATTCCCATTTTTCTCAAACCTGTCACCGCAAAATTGTGATTCTGGATTCGTTAACCGTTGGATCGTCTTCCTTTTTTGACAGCAGGTTTGTGAGACATATATCTCAACTTTCACCGTTCGGATCGTCGGAAAGAGGTCTGAGGTGAGAGAAATTGCCTTCTCAATAGAGCTGCAGATTTGGGTATTTCATCTTCTTGTTCTTATTTTGTAAGCTCTTGTGCTTTGTTTCACTTGCTTTTTCAATTACTCAAAGAGGGTCAAAAGGAAATAACATGTGGGATGATTGACCAAGAATCAAATCATGCATCTTTATTTCAACTTTATATTAATTGTGGTTGATATGCACAAGCTACTTATCTTTTACTTGAGTAGATAGAAACGTTTGTTGCACATACACTACTTAATAAAATAAAATAATATATATATATATATATATATATATATATATATATATATACAATGATATAAGAACTCGGACAAAATTGGGGTATAACACAAATCAACTCGAAATAAATTTTATTAAAATTGGGGTGTTACACTTTCTCGTATCCTTATTCAAGATTGTTTCTATGAAATTCCGATCGATTACTTGAAAGGGATAATTCTTTACCTTTAGGTAGATAGATAAATGGATGGATGGATGACTTATTTACCCTAAAAGGGACATGTGACATAATAGTAAAATGTCTAATAGTGTCTTTTTTCTAGCATAAGTTTTTACAAAATTAGAAGATTAGATAGATAGATAGATAGATAGGTAGATAGATAGATGACTTATTTACTCTAAAAAAGGAACATGTGGCATAATAGTAAAACATAGTATCATTTCGCTAGCATAAGATATTACTAAATTAAATAAAAAAGGGACATCCTACGTCTATAATACACTATCGACTTTAATTTGCCATTTTGGTGGGAAATTTTTTTCCCACCATTTACCTATATACCCCTCATTTTGTATCCCACTGTTTACCAATATACCCCACTCTATATTTTTGGACCAACATACCCCCACTCTATATTTGTGCCCCACCATTTACTAATATACCCCTCATTTTGTACCCCACTGTTTACCAATATACCCCCACTATATATTTTTGGACCGACATACCCCTGACAATTTTTTTTCTCCAACACTTTTTTATTTATTATTATCAAAATGTACCCCTCACTTTGTACCCCACTGTTTACCAATATACCCCCACCATTTACCAATATACAGGGCCGTCCCAAACAATACGAAGGCCCCGTGCAAATCATAAAAGTGGGGCCCTAATTATATTTTTACCAAATAAACTCAAATTTCAGTGCAAAAGTCAAACTTCAGTATTTAAATTGTAAATAACATCTCAATACAATTCAAACTAATATCATTATATCAACCTTCTAACTATTTAAAAAGAGCCATCCTTCTAGCACTTTTTGAAGCAAATTCATCAACTAAGTCTTGATATTGTATTTTCTCAAAAAGAGCATTCTCAACTGCTATCAATGCTAATCCATTAAGCCTTTCTTGTGACATGGTAGACCGCAAGTAAGACTTCAACAACTTCAACTTTGAAAAACTTCTTTCTGCAGAAGCAACTGTCACAGGAATAGTCAACAGAATTCTATATGCAATAATTGTGTTAGGAAAACAATCCATGCATTTCAAATATCTTAATATATCAAGAGCTCCTCTTTTATCTTCCGACAACATTTCTCTCAATAACTTCAACTCCACAAATAATTCATTCCCAAAAATATCATATTGCTCATTATATTTCAATGCCTGTTCCAAACGACTACAACAAGACTTCAAAGTTGCATCTTCCAATGATTTTAACTTGCGAGAAGTAAACAAGAAACCGAAAATACTTTCATACTCTTCGTATTGCTCAAATCTCTTATTAAGAGAAACAATGGCTTGATCAACAAGGCAAATAAAATAATTAATTCTAAAAGATTCCTCTCCAGATAGTTCAGCCGATGAGGTATTCAAATTCTCATCAAACTGTCTTTTTTCCGAATTATACGCCTTTGAGAAAATACCGGATCGATATTCAACTCAGTAGCAATTTCCTTTGCAGTATCCAAAGCTTTAGAAAAACCAGTATCTCTATATCCCTTAAAAAATGAAATCAACTCCTTTATTTTTTTCATAGCAACATCAATAAGCATCTCATTTGATTGTAAGAGCTTGCTGACCAAATTAATTGCAGATAATATTTCAAACCAAATAATTATGGCCATGACAAACTCAAAATCACCAAGCTCAGTTATTGCTAAGGATTTAGCTGCACTTCTTATTAGTGAATCAGAATCCTTTTCCCACACTTCAAGTAAAGCTTCTCTAAATCTGACATTTGAATCCTTATAGCTTTGACACTATCTACACGACTCTCCCAACGAGTGGATGACAATGATTTTGGAGTCAATCCTTTTACATGATTTTTCAAAATTTGCCATCTCTTAGTAGAATTGGCAAAAATTGTATAAATACGCTGAATAACTCCAAAAAAATCTTTAGCTTTACCACAAGAGTTAGCCATATCACACAATGCCAAATTAAGACTATGACAACCACAAGGAGTATAAAAAGCTCTCGGATTTATGTCTAAAAATTTCTTTTGTACACCTTGATGCTTCCCTTTCATATTTGACCCATTATCATAACCCTGTCCTCGCACATCAATTAGGTCAAGATCAAGATTTTTCAATTCATCTTGTAAAACATCAAAAAGCCCTTGGCCAGTTGTATCATTCACATTCAAAAAACCTAAAAAAGATTCCTCAATGCTAACTGAATTTGAAGAAACATCCACATATCTTATTATCATAGACATTTGCTCTTGATGACTAACATCAGGAGTGCAATCAAGTATCACTGAGAAATACTTTGCTTCTTTGATTTTTCCAATGATATGATTTTTAATTGCAGAAGCAAGCAAAAGTATTAACTCGTTTTGGATCCTTGGCCCAAGATAATGAAAGTGAACATCATCATTTGTAATACGTCTAACATGTTCTTGGACAATTGGATCAAATTCTGCTAACATTTCAATTAAGCCCAAAAAATTGCCATTACTTTCTTGGTGCAATCTCCCATTAGAACCACGAAAAACCAAATTATGTTTAGCAAGGTATTTCACTATTGAAATAATTCTTTTTAAAACATCTCTCCAATGATCCTTTTCTTTCTAAAAACAGTATTTTTCAAATTTTATAAGGACTAAAAGGATATTCAACCCTTCCTTATGTTTCATTAGATAATCAAAAGAGACAATGTTTAAACCCAAAAAGCAATCAATTGTTTTATCTAATCCGTGGGCCTCATAGAATTGTATGTCGTAGATGACACCAATTAATTTTTAAATACTTAAAAAAAGGTGTTTCTAGAGTGAGGGAGCAAATCAAGTGTTTCACAGGTGAACAACTAAAATTAATAGTAGAATATTGTGTAAAATGCTATAAATAGTTAAGATTGAATCAACCAGTATTAAATCTCAACTATTGATAATTTTTTATACTACATCCTACGGTCATATCTAATGGTTCATCGGTGAGGGATTTGATTTGCTCCCTCACCCTAGAAGCACCCAAAAAATAATTGGAGAAAGAATATGAAGAATTTTTGGAATATCATAAATTTTTCTAAAATTAATTTTTGGGAAAAACTAAATTTTTTTAATTATTTAAATATTTTTGGGAATCGAACAAAACTTCCAAGATTCCTTTTGGAACAAATTTTTTTTGGGAAAAAAATTGTAGCAAAATATATTTTTGGAAACATATTTAACAAAGAAAATAGTTAATAACGATTTTTCAAGGTAATTGAGAGATTTCAAGTTCTTAATTTTGAAGTGGTAATTAAAATTAAAAATTTAGTTAAATAAAATAGCTGATTAACATTAAATCATTTTAATCTAAAATTACATCGGAATTATTTTGTTGTATATTATATCTAATATTCAATCATTTAATGATATGTCAATTTTTATATATCTTTATCTTAATTTACATCACTTTAAATTTTGGTTTAATTTTACTTACAAGAATGGCAATAAATTAACACAAGTCTGAATAATGCTGATTACAAGTGAGTTACGCTAGGCCTACGTATTACCACAAAATGTCTACTTGCGTATTACCACAAATTCAACACTTGATAGTCATTCAATGGTTTTTTTTTTGTTGACCAAAAGATTCATTGAATGGTAATTAGTGTTGGACTTCACATCTCATAATTCATTTATAAATAAATAAAGCTTCAATGTCCCATTCTCCCATTTGCTTTTTTTTTTTGACAAAACATTCTCCCATTTGTTATTCTTCAGAGAATCACAACAACATGACAACTATTTCTTATAAGCTAATTTCCATTTTTCTCCTCTTCATGATATCCATATTCATATCTCAAACCAAAGCCCAACCAACCTTCTCTCCATTTTGTGATAACGATAAAGGAAACTACACACTAAACAACACCTACCAAAACAACCTCAAAACCCTTTTATCCAAAATCATTACCAACACAGAAATCACCTATGGTTTTTACAATTTCTCGTACGGTCAGAACACTAACAAAGTATATGCCGTTGGATTATGTAGCGGGGATGTCAACCCACACGATTGTCGTAACTGCCTCAACAATTTAAAACTCCTTCTCACACAAAATTGCACAAATCAAAAAGAAGCAATTGGGTGGGTTGATAAATGCATGTTACGTTACTCAAACCGTTTGATATTTAATCTCTTGAAAATTCAACCAGGGTTTCGATTTTGGAACCCCAACAATGCCACGAATGTGAAGGAGTATAATAAAATTTTGGGGGCCTTGTTGCGTGAAATAAGAGATAAAACCGCAAACGGTGATTCCATGGTTAAATATGCTACGAGAAATGCAACAACTTCGGATTTTCAAGATATATATGGTTTAATGCAGTGTACGCCTGATTTGAGTAGTTTCAAATGTAATGAATGTTTGGGTGAGGCTATAAATAATTTGAAATCTTGTTGTCTTGATACGATTGGTGCTAGAGTGGTTGTTCCTAGTTGTAATATTAGATATGACAACTATCGTTTTTATGCACTTACTACCCCTGAAGCGCCACCACCTCCAACTCTAACTCTAGGTAACTTTCTTACATTAATTGCTTACAACTACTCTATATGTTTTATATTATATGCCGGTTCTTGAAAATAAATTTGTTTCTCTTTAATTGTCATTTTGCTGGTTTAAAGTTATAATAGAAAAAGACTAATGATTTATGTAAAACAATAAAATTTATTATTTTTCTTGGTCGATGCAAAACAACCTCAAATTTGAAGCTACGCCTTTGTAGCTCTTGCTTTCAACTGAAATTGATCGGTTCAAGGCTTCAAAGCTCTCTTAGTCATTATAGGTTATTTTTGGCAAGTCATATATACACTAGTTTATAGCAAACTTAACTAGTACATAAAAAAATTAGACGTATTTTGTAAGACTTATAGCGCTTTTGGTTTTTTTAGTGTTTTTAAAGCGCTGCTTCAAATAACATGTGAGCTTATAGCATATATTTTCTCACCATTTTAATCTTTTTTAGTCTCACTAATTTTATAATATTCCTTCTCTATGTTAGTAAAATAAAGTAAAATATAATTTTTATTTTTCCTCCTTTTCACTGTGTCTTTGCAGCCCAAGTATTATAGATTTTTATTTTATTCTTAGCTATACGTCACTGTAATTGGTTGTTATGAATATATAAATTAGTCTTGTTATGAATATATAATTGATGTTCGTTCCACCATTATTTATTTTTATGATACATTATCCTTTTTCTTTTAACTGTATTTTAAATTAGACTTTCATATCAATATATAAATGAAACTATTAAAATATATTTAAAAAACTTTTCTTCTGAAGCAGATATTTTCAAAATATTTTAATAATTAATTTAATTATTTTAATTTATAGCAAAATAATGTATAAATATTTTAACACATTTTATATTGATTAAATAAGTCTAATCATTAATTAAATATGTCATTTTTTTGTTATTTTACATTTATCATCTAGTTCAACTGTTAATTTTATTAAATACTTCATTCGACTTTAGCTACCTTATCCGCTCTCAACTATTCACTATAAGCTTATTTATCTACTATAAGCTAGTTTATCTGCTTTTAAACTAAGTTATCTTCTGTCTATTATTTTTTCCGACACAAAGTTTATGTGAAGAAAAAAATGTGGGCTATTATTTTTCGTACCCCCCTAATCATCAATCTCACCCCCATAATATACGTTTTGGACAAAAATGCCCCCAGGAATATATAAAATTTCGGAATTACCTGAGCGAATTGGTAATTCCGGTAGAGTTAAAAAGATTTCCCGAATTACCAAAAATTGAGGTAATTCCGGTTCAAAAAATATGAACCGGAATTACCTCAATTTTTGGTAATTCCGGAAATCTTTTTAACTCTACCGGAATTACCTGGTTTTGAAGGTATTTCCGAAAAAAAAAATTAATTAAAAACAGATTAAAATTAATTAAAGACGCGTTTTCGATCACGAAACGATACAATACATGAAATTGATGAAAAAAAATAACATAACGCAACAACAAACGAACTAAAAACACGGTACAAACTAGTGAGATGGTGGTTGGAGACGTCGAAGGACCTCAACAACGGTCCTTCTGGTTTCGACATACAGCTGAATAGGACTCCGCATCTGAAATATGTCAAAAGTGTCCATCATCACTCGAACGTCATCGTTGTTCTTCACATCCATGGTGGACCACTGAACACGATTATTATCGCCCATAGTCGGGTAGCGGTAAATGATCCGGGTGACTTCTCGCTCGTCACCCTCCAAACACACCTTCGTTGTTATTTTTCTTTCGAGCTTCAAAGGTGATGTCGCCCTTAAGCTTTGCATAAAATGGGGTTTGGACTCTCGAAATAGACACCATTTTCTTTGTTTGTGATTGTGCCCCACGATGGTGAAGGCGGTGAGTGCGAATCACGAGTATTTGTGTATTCAGAGTATCCATGAGAGTGTTGTTTGTGTGTGAAATAAGTGAAATGGAAGGGTGTATTTATAGGGAAAAATGAAACCCTTGAATGAATTTCCACCGTTGATGAAAAGTGGTCGGCAAAATCTGGACCCTTTAAAGTGTCGGCAAAATCTAGATCGTTAAAAGTTGTCGGCAAAATCTAGATCGTTAAAAGCAGTCATCAAAGCCTCTTCACAATCAGTGAGGATAACCTGAGAAACACAATCCACATGTTCTATTAGAAATGAAAAAAATAAAAAAACAGTAATGTAATGGCAAAAACTAAAGTCATTTAGCATTGACTTACTTGAGGAAGTGCAATATCACACAACATCAAATCTCGTAGGCTCTGCAGCACCCACGTGTAGTCATCATAACGCTCATGAGACAGATATGCAAACGCAACAGGAAATGTCAACTCAGTGGAAGTGACACCAACAATCTCCAACAGAGGCAATGCATACTTGTTGGTCTTAAAGGTACAGTCCATAATCAAAACAGTGGGAAACATCCTCAATAACTTAATACTATCAGGATGTGACCACATGATCTCCTCAACAATATCAGTACCTTTAAGTCGTCTCGTCCAACACAAGTAATGATTCGCCTGAATCAGTGTCATAAGCTGCTGCATCTCAGTCATATTACCTCTCTTTCCCTTCCGAATATTGACGCGGGTTCTATACAACTGAGTAATGTTGCTCAAGTTGTTCTTAAATTTGTTCTTTAATGCTTCAAGACTTTTGGATGCTTTCACTCCCAAGGACAGATGCTCCCCAACAATTGACCGCTCCTCCTTGCTAAACTTACCAAATATAGCTGCTCCAAACAAAGTCTTATGAGGCTCATGATTGTGAATCCCATCAACCACTCTCACCTTCCAATCAGAACTAGGAGGTAACATTGGTTTAGCTTTCAATCGAAACCTACAACCACATCTTTTCGAACTCTTGTGTCTACCAGTAGAACACCCAACATCTACTCGACTGTATGTGCCCCGTCTCTCACAGCCATAAACAACCTTGTTCTTTTTCCCTTTCCCATTCTCCGTCGTCTCTGATCGAACAATAACCACAATGACTCCATTCGCTTTCCTAATATCTCTAACCCAACGTGTCATTGCATCACGAGTGGGAAATATCTCAGATGTAGTAAAGGCACCGGTTAAATCCGTAATAACCATCTATTTAAAAAAAAATTAAAATGTTAAAAAAACAAAAATTCGGAAATACCTTTTTAAAAGGTATTTCCGGTTCACATTTTCTGAACTGGAATTACCTCTGAAAAAGGTATTTCCGAAAAAAATTTAATTTAAAAATACAAAATTTCGGAATTACCTTTTCTGGAGATAATTCCGGTTCAAAAATTGTGAACCGGAAATACCAATTTTCTGCGCTAATTCCGGAAAAATCACCTCCAAAATTTCGGAAATACCTCTTTTTTTTGCTAATTCCGGAATTTTTTTTTTTATGTACGTCCGATTCGTTTTTTTTTAAATGCCAGGGGCATTTTAGGCATATTGATACTTATAGGGGTGGGATAGATGATTAGGGGGTACGAAAAATAATAGCCAAAAATGTGGTGCAAAAGTTGATTAGACCTTGCGTGATAATTATTATTTAAAAAACTTACAACCATAATACTCTGTCAAAAGTTTATTCAATTCAGTTTTCCCAATAATATGATTTTCACTTTACTATTTTCTGTCCCATCAATTTTGATTTTTGTTCTTGTTTTGGTGATCTGTTTTATGTGCGTCTATTTACGAGTGAAGAGGCCCAGAAAAATTATTAGAAGTAAGCATAAGAAATCCAAAATTTGTTTTATTATTATCACTTTATACCTTGCCGCTACACTTCAATAGTGGGGTGTTTGTTTGTTAAAAGATATGAAGTGTAAACAAAAAAAAACACATTTTTATATACTTTTAAAAAAAGAGTATACTTTGCAGAATAATTGAACTATTTTTTAACAAATCCTATGGATATATCTCAGTTCCTCCGGAAGAAGAAGATGATGATAAAATCAATGAGTCATCACAATTCAACTTTAACACTATACGTGTTGCTACAAATGATTTCTCTGATTCTAATAAACTTGGACAAGGCGGATTTGGAGTTGTTTATTGGGTAAGATCATTAACATTGTCACATTCCAAAAAATATTACTTTTTTAAATATTATTTTGGTCTCTGTGAAATGAGCGAAAGTTTATTCTAGTCCTTGCAATAATATTTTTTTTGAAAAGGTTACTGCAAAATGTTTCATTTTAATTCATTTTGGTCCTTACCCATGTTTTTAATTTGACATATTTTAACACAACTGACAACTTTGACATAGATGTTTTAGCACAAACGGACTGTCATTTCACTTAAAATAAATATTAAGTTTCTATTATGCCCTAAATTGAAGTTATCTCCAAATCGAAGTTGATTGAACATAATAGGAATTTAACATTTGTTTTAAGTGACATGACAGTCCGCGGGTGCTAAAACATCAACGTCAATGTTTCTAGTTGTGTTAAAATATGTCAAATCAGCTTAAAAATTAAGGTAGGGGCCAAAATGAATTAAAAAATATTTTGCAGGGACCTTTCTTAAGAAAATATTTTTCCAGGGACTAAATGAATTTTCGCTCATTTTGCGGGGACCAAAACGATATTTAAGTCTAAAATAAATATCTATTCTTTCAAAAAAAACTATGCTAAAAATAAGTATTCACTATATACCTAACACACATATCATTTCAGGGTAAGCTCTCTAATGGACAAGTGATTGCTGTTAAAAGGTTGTCCATGAATTCGGGTCAAGGAGATATGGAGTTTAAGAATG
This sequence comes from Oxytropis ochrocephala, assembly GCA_020916435.1. Classification (NCBI taxonomy): domain Eukaryota; kingdom Viridiplantae; phylum Streptophyta; class Magnoliopsida; order Fabales; family Fabaceae; genus Oxytropis; species Oxytropis ochrocephala. Next base: position 92,510,774 of record CM037092.1, on the reverse strand, counting down.
AAGTGCTTTTAGTGGCCAAACTTCAACACCGGAACTTGGTTAGTCTATTTGGTTTTAGTATTGAAGGGAGAGAAAGACTACTTGTCTATGAGTTTGTTCCTAATAAAAGTCTTGACTACTTCATATTTGGTATGAATTTGTTGTTCTTTTCCTTTGATTATGTTTCAAAATAAAGACAAACTTCTAACATAGATTTATAATTAACTTCGTTATATATGTAGATTCAACAAAGAAAACATTATTAGATTGGGGAAAACGCTACAAAATCATCGGAGGTATTGCTCGAGGACTTCTATATCTTCACGAGGACTCGCGATTACGCATTATCCATCGTGATCTTAAAGCAAGCAATATTCTCTTAGATGAAGAGATGAATGCAAAGATATCTGATTTTGGCATGGCAAGACTAATTGTCGTGGATGAAACACAAGCAAATACAAGTAAAATTGTCGGAACTTAGTAAGTGTTAGAATACGTACACTAGTAGTTGCCATAAGATCTTAATTTTAATTTTAACCAATTATCGGCTATTTTTTTCTTCAACAAAAATAACTATTTTTTTTTCAAAAATAAAACTAATAAAATCTTATCGAGTTCTAAGATCAATAATATGTCTTACGCATTAATTAATTGAATTTTATTTTTAAAGATTAAAATTTAAATTATATTGACAGCAATAATTTAACTAATTTTTTTATATATCATGAAGTCTGATGATAAACATATAGAAAAATTATTTCAAAAATGGTATTAAAATTAACTATTTTTGGTAGATTTAAAGTAATATCATGTTGGAAATTACTTTATTCCTAATATACATGAGGGATTGAAAATATAATTGAGTTATAGCTTAACTTACTCTTTTATCAATATAAATTAAATTTAGAACATATTGTTTATTAGTCTTACTGGGCTAGTAGCAGCTTAAGTAGTATAAATTGTATTAGTTATAATACTTTTTACTAATAAATTGTTTGTGATATGTAGTGGATATATGGCTCCTGAATATATGATGCATGGACGATTTTCAGTGAAATCGGATGTATTTAGTTTTGGTGTATTGGTTCTTGAGATTGTAAGTGGCCGAAAGAATAGTGGCACTCGTCATGAGGAAAATGTGGAGGATCTATTAAGCTTTGTAAGTTTTTTTTATCTAATCATTTGTTCTTCTTTGTCCTTAAAAGCAGTTGTGGCTCTTAGCATGCACGCGACATGAGTTGCTCAAGGCCACATTTTTTTTGGCCATATAAAATTTGATGGAAACTTTGAGTTTTTTTTGCTATATTTGTTTTGAGTTGTTAACTGTTGTTGAAGTTAACAAACAATTGCAACAAAAGACATGTGCATTGATGTATCTACAAAACTAGTAAGACGTTTGATTAACTAGTTTGTTCGGAGGTCAAACTCAGTGAATGCTGGCTTGGTATGTCGGTATTGCTCCCGTTGTAAGATGCTCCACGCGTTGATCCAACCTGGGGTGTGCTTCCTGCACACACTCCGCACCCAAGTCTTCTTAAAGTAATTTAAATGTCAGAGAGAAAACGCGTAGCTGCTATAAATGCAACCCTATTTATAGATGTCAGTGATGCGTCAGGCGCGCTATCTGGTATGACTTGGATCGTTGATGTCAATTGTGAGATCTCGATCCGTGCTTGCACTGATTTCCAATGGGGATGCACCGGCGACCGACCCAAATCTAGATTGGGACACGACCAGTTCGAAAAGTTGCCCCAAAGCCAAGGTCGCTTCCCTTAGAATCACCTTGGCTTGAGCCCCCCCCAAAGCCAAGGTCCTAAGGTGTCTTTTAGGAATTTTTTTCTCTACACATGGTAGATCATGTAAGTTGCTCACTTACTATAATATTTGAACTAATTAGGAATGATTTTGAAACAAAAAACATAAAGATAATAATAATTCTAAAATAGAAACTATTTTGTTGGATCGCTTAAGGAACCCAAAATAACGACCCAATGTAAAACTAGGCTTGAATACTTGTTACCTCCCTGCAAATATAGTCAATAACTAAATACCTCCTTATTTTTAAAAACACCCTGCAAAATAAAACTATAGACTAGAAAATTGCATGCTCCTAAAACACGGATGTATTATAGTCAAATTTTGAATTTCTTTTACTCTTATTATTTCTAAAAGATGAAATACAAAATTAATAGTATTTATTATCTTTTAAAATAATTCTCAAACAAAAGGCTCTTGATAGGATGATTTGGTAACCTAAAATTGAGAATATAAATAAATAAATATGCTTGCAGGCATGGAAAAGTTGGAGGGAAGGAACAGCTACAAATATTATAGATCCATCATTGTACAACGGCTCAAGAAATGAAATCATGAGATGCATTCATATTGGCTTACTTTGTGTTCAAGAAAATGTAACTAACAGACCAACTATGGCTACTGTTGTTGCCATGCTAAATAGCTCCTTTCATACTCTCACTGTACCCTCAGAACCTGCTTTTTTAATGGACAGTAGAACTAGAAGCCTTCCAAACATGTCATGGGAAGTTAATTCAAGGACAACAAGATCAAGTGAATCCACGACTAAGTCAACAAGAGAATCAGTAAATGAAGCTTCAATTACTGAGCCATTTCCTCGTTAGATTATGGCCATTTGGGGGTTGATAAACAATTATATATCTTTCATAAGCATAAAAGCATGGTCTTTTTGGGATCTTAGAGTGTGCAACTCGAGGCTATAACTTAGAAAAATATTGGGAATTTAAGCGAATAAAACTTGAGTAGTATTGACTTTGCTCATTTTCCGTGAGCTCGGATTTGAGCGTGCACATCAAGATAGGTGAGTACCATTTATCGTACTTAGTGCCAAGAGGTCGCCCAATCCTGGTAAGTCAAGTAGGTGCTTGGTGATGTCATTATTGGACGTCACGTTCCTTCGGTGTCGGAGGTGGGTACGAGCACTGAGGCCTCGACTACTTTTCCCTCGTGTTTTCGGCCTTGACAGTGATGTCGTCGGTCATATTTTGACCGATGACTTTTCTTCCTCGGGAAACGCCTATTATTGACCGGTTTCCTTAACTACATTTTTGTTGTTTTTCCCTCATGCTTCCCCATGGTTGTTTCTTCTCCCTTAGGCCCTTAGATCACTCTTATCGGAGTTGGCCTCCTGACGAGAGTGTCGCGGTGCATAAGATGGTAGACGGGGTCATCTTCGACTGTGCTCCTCCCTTGCTCTCTGCAAGTGATTAGATGGCTAAATACTTCCAAACTCGCTTCCCGGAGTGAAATCAAAATTCTTTTGGAGGCGGCGGTACATCGTCTCTTGCGATGGTATGGAGTTCCATTTATCGTACATAGTGCCAAGAGGTCGCCCAATCCTGGTAAGTCGAGTAGGTGCTTCGTGATGTCATTATTGGACATCACGTTCCTTCGAGGTCAGAGGTGGGTACGAGCACTGAGGCCTCGACTACTTTGCCCTCATATTTTCAGCCTTGACTGTGATGTCGTCGGTCATATTTTGGCCGGCGACTTTTCTTCCTTGTGAAATGCCTATTCTTGGCCGGTTTTCTTAACTCCATTTTTGTTTTTTCCCTCATGCTTCCCCAGGGTCCTTTCTTCTCCCATAGGCCCTTAGATCACTCTTACCGCAGTTGTCTCCTAACGAGAGTGTCGTGGTGCCTATGGTGGCGGACGGGGTCATCTTCGTCCGTGTTCCTCCCTTGCTCTCTGCGAGTGATTAGATGGCTAAATACTTCCAGACTCGCTAATCAAAATTCTTTTTGGAGGCGGTAGTTGATAACTCTATTTTATATAGAGTTATTAATATGTTTAAACTTAGTAAATTGCTCTCTTTCAAGTAAAGATAAGGAGTTTATATAGTATTTTGTGTGATATATGATAACTTGAGTGATTGACATGGTTATAGTTGTTAATAGGTCATTTTGGATATAATGTGGTATGTTTGATGTTTTTGTTCAGTGCAGTCTACAGATCCTGCATCAATGCTCCTGTATCAATGCTCCTGCATCAATGCTACTGCATTGATCCTACACTAAATCTGCATCACTTGGAGAGAGAGCAGCTAGCCACCTGCACATCCACTTGCTCATCCACTTGCATGCTGACCTCCTGCTCGGTCCCCTAAAGCAAGACCGCTTTATATTTCGGCGCCTACCATTCACACATAGCCATAGGAATAGCTTTGAAGAGTCATCAACATAGGGACACATGTTCATACCTCATTGGACCTCCCTATACACTTGATCAAAGATCTCAACTTGGGGAACAACCTCTGAAAAGTAACTACAGCTCAATCCTCTCAAGATTACTTCAACATGAAGGAAGGAAGCACCTCTCTTGAAGACTATAAAAGGACCTCACATATTCATTTGGAAATATCTCACAATCCATAAGTTAGATTCAAATTTCAATATACATAGTTTGTTTCTATTTTGTAAGAGGGAAAGGAAGGAATTAACAAATCCTCCTTACTTCGATTTCATAGTGTTTACATAGTGTTAAGGAGTAATGCTAGTGCATTGCTAGGAGACTTCATACAAAGAGCTACAACTTGTGTAATTTCTATCTTGTTGTTTCTCTTTTGTGATTTCAATTATATAAACATGTTCTATTCAGTTTATATTTGCCTTGCAATGTCTATGTTGAGCTAAATCTCTCTTAGTTGGAATGTTCTAATCATTTAATGAGCTTTTAAGTAAGTATGATGCATGTATGTAATGTGTGCACTTTAGTTCTTGCTTGATAATATTTTCAACACTTATTTTGAGATTGATCACTTAGAATAAGTAGATTTGTAAGAGCAGACATGACTTACAATTAAGAACTCAAGAACAAATATGGGTAAGTGTTTTACATAAAGTAAACTTTGTGAAAACCATGGTAAGACCTAGACATAGGATAGTATAGTCCATAGGGTGAATCTGTGGGAACTTAAGATGCAAGAGTGAACTTATTTAAGCATGCCTAGATATAGGAAGCTTGTAATGAAACTCTGAAGAAAGTGACTGAAAGGCACATAGCTAATGCAACAGCATTCAGTGCAACTGCATCACATACTGCATCAAACACTTAAAAGTAAATTACTTGGTGAAGACATTCCAACTAACTTTTCTCATTTGCATTATAAACGCTTGTACTTTGCTTTTTTATCTAACTTAGTTGTGATCACATCAACTCCACTATAAATTGTTATTTGGTTACTTTTGCACTATATTACTTTGTATTGAATTTAAAAGAGAGTTCATCAATCCCTGTGGGTTCGACCTGTTCTTTACACTTTATTACTTGTTAAGGACTGTGTATACTTGCACATGCTTTCCTCACACCAGTAGTACGTCATCTCTTGCGATGGTATGGAGTCAATTTATCATACTTAGTGCGAAGAGGTCACCCAATCCTGGTAAGTCGAGTAAGTGCTTGGTGATGTCATTATTGGACGTCACGCTCCTTCGGTGTCAGAGGTGGGTATGAGCACTGAGGCCTCAACTACTTTGCCCTCGTGTTTTTGGCCTTGACGGTGATGTCGTCGGTCATATTTTGACCGGCGACTTTTCTTCCTTGTGAAACGCCTATTCTCGGTCGGTTTCCTTAAGTACATTTTTGTTATTTTCCCTCATGCTTCCCCATGGTCCTTTCTTCTCCATTAGGCCCTTAAATCACTCTTATCGAAGTTGGCCTCCTAACGAGAGTGTCGTGGTGCCTAAGGTGGCGGACGGGGTCATCTTCGACTGTGTTCCTCCCTTGCTCTCTGCGAGTGATTAGATGGCTAAATACTTCCAGACTGGCTTCCCCGGAGTGAAATCAAAATTCTTTTGGAGACGGTGGTACAGCATCTCTTGCGATGGTATGGAGTTCTATTTGACGGTCCATTAAGGTTATGTGTAACATCCCTAGTTTCGTTAATTTCGATTTACGAAATTAACTAGTGATTTATTACTCGAGTAGATAATAAATCAAGTCACGGATACAAGGTTGTCGCGAAAGCATTTTATAATTTCTAGAGTATATGATTTAAATGCGAAATTGATGGAATTGTATGACTTTTTAAGACTTGTTATGTGCAATTTATATGATTGAAGATTTATTATTTGATTAAATAATAGATTGAGTCCGAAACATGATAGAATAATGGGAATGGTAATTAATTGCTAAGTTATATGAATTGTGTGATTGCTTGGGTAGAATTGGAGTTTAAATGAGAATTAGAGCACAAGGAGTAAATTGGTCTTTTCCCAATCACTTAAAAAAAACACCTTCAGCCAGGAGCCAAAAACACAACACTTCCTCACTTTCCTCAAAAACTAAAAATAAGAAGAGAGATCATAGAGAGAGAGTTGAACGTGAGAGAGGGAAGACGATAAAGGGAAAGAGATCATCAACACTACCCATTGCATGTAAGTTCTAAGATCACATTCTTACTCGATTTTTCCTCCTCTTTTCAATGATGTAACTTTCATCACCTCATTCCTTTCCATTTTCAATTCACCATTGATGAAGCTATGAAGCTCAAGGTGAGAGGAAAATGAAGTTTGGTGTGTAGAAGTACATTGCATGCTCAAGTTGAAGGTAGATTGAAGTGTGGTTTGGACTACATTGTGGATTGGTGTATAGTCTTCGGTAGTTTCAGTAGTTGTCCTTTCGATTTGGGGAGTAGGGGTTTCGGTTTTTGGAGCTTTGGACGCGTTTGGCACAAGTTCGTGAGGTTTCAGAGTCGTGGGAACTTCAAAGTCTCGATTGGTTGCGTGATTTTCATCACGATAGGTGAGTTTTACTCATGGTTAGGATTTCAATATATATTTTTTGAATGATTGGAAATTCTAGTTCTATGAAGTTATTTCGTTTCTGTTGCTTCGTGGTTCTAGTCGCAATATCAGTGCAAGTATACACGTCGTACAAGTAATAAAGTGGATAAAAGTAAGAGATCGTTCCCACGAGGATTGGTTTTAATTTCAAAGTTCAAGTCTCAAAACACAAGTGAAACAAGTAACAAATCGGCACTAAAAGTTGGTGTTAATACTAAGAACATAAATAAAACAAGTAAACAAGAAGTTGTTGTGAATATGGATGAGAATGAGTTGGATTGCTGCATGCAAGTTAATCCTCTCTAGTCAGACGTTATAACGTTTACACGCTATTACGTACAAATGCTATTATGTATAGACGTTATAACGTTTGAACGCATTTGCAAAAAAGAGTGTGCTTTTTCACCACAAAACGTCAGAGCTTCAAGTATTAGAAGTCCTATGTCTAGGTTCTAAGTAGGCCCACTCCTGTATTTTAAGTACCCACAGAAATGCCCTATGAACTATTATCCATTCTATGTCTAGACTTAGATAAAAATGCCTAAATGTCTTTAGTGCACCTTTTCGTTCATATAAATCTTTGAGTTCTTTTCATAGACCATGTCTGTACCTATGAATCTACCTATTTTAAGTGGCCAGTCTCAAAACAAGTTTGGAAATATTATCATGCAAAGATTTAAAACATATAATCGTCAATACTTCATAACATTTAACTAGAGGTTCATTACATGCAAAACAACAATCCAACTACAAATGTTTAGCTCATGCTGAGCATCTCTACAGAAAGATAAGGAGATGAAATCCAAATACCATACATAGAGGAAAAAAAAACACTAAGCGCAAAACATACACTGAGCTTCACAGTAGTGGTTGCGATTGGGAATGGAAAATGGAGGTTGAGAAAAGTTAAGATGAAGAAGTCTGTGTCCAGAACTTCTTTAAGACAACTTTCTCTGAAATGGAGGGAAGTAGATGACTGGAGAGATTGATCTGATTCTTGGGTGAGTGTATGTGTATCCTTTGAGAGAAAGATGAGTCTTCAATATATAGTCAAATGGGTCACATGTTGCTGATGTCATTTTCCCACCTACCAAACCTGCTTGCACTTCGAATCGACATCGCATGCGATTACTACAGGGTCGTCATCCGCGTCGTGAGGGGAGAGAAGATCTTCTGACTTTCTAAATCTTTGACCATCATTGCTAGCGCGCCACAACTGAGATATTTCACTCTTGCTCTGCTTCCCTTCTACAGACGTGATGAGGGACGTGGCCATGTTCAGCTATTTACTGCACAAACACAAGAAGCATCAAAACGCTCACAAAGGCACCAATTGGTGCCAAAATGCACTGAACTCGCAATTTAGCCCCTAGCTAACTAAGAAACAATAAACTAACAGAAAACTAATTAAACTAACCTAATATTGCTAGAGAAATTGCATGATCTATCTTTGAATAAGTATAAATAACTCATATAAATATGAGTTATCACACCCCCAAACTTAAATCATTGCTTGTCCTAAAGCAACCAAGAGAAAACAAAATTAACAGAAATGCATGTAATCAACTACACCAGCAGGTTGCATTCTACTCAATCTTTTGATCAAAAATTGTTCTCAAGGGGCTAATTCTCTACACACTCACGCACTAATGCACAATTACATTCTAGATTCATTACTGCCCAAAGTGAGAGTGTGATCTCTGCATTAATTCTATTCCTAGCTAGGTTTAGAAGCTATTTTAGCCTATGAAAGAGTGGTTTCCATTTGGTGAGAGTAAAACATCTTTCAAAACAAAGAGTAGGCTAACATTTTCACATAAGACATGAGGGTTAATTAAAGCATGACAAATGGTCTTAATTGGGTGCTAGGACTAGATTAGTGCAACTATTTTTCTGACTCAGACACGCAAATGACTGCAATCCCCTCATCACTGAGCAACTTCCTTTGATTCACTCCATTTGGAGTTCTTTCTTTTTTTTTCTTTTTTTTTAATGTTTATTTGGAGTGCTCAGTATTTATTTCGGGGAATTGCAGCAAACACAAAGCACATGTGGATTCTCCACTTATTTACAACAACACACTCTTTTTGATCTTTTTGGAGTAGACGTTATAACGTTTATAGATGAGACGTTATAACGTTTGAAACACAGAACACAACACATTAACACACACGGCATACGTTATAACGTTACGGGTAGACGTTACAACGTTGCACTCACACTACACATGCACTAACCGTCCTACAGTCTTTGCACCCAGCCTTAGTACAACCTGATATACCCCCAAACTTAGCTTCTACTACTACTCTAAGTTTTTAATCAAGTTTTACAATCACCATAGTCAACCAAAACTAGCTTTAGCATACAATAGTCCCTAGCTAACTAGATTTTCCTCAAAACAGAGTTTGTGTGGGAGCAGCAATCAATTCTGTTCATCTAAGCATGCATCAGCTACTCACGCATATTCACACACATTCATCACTAGATTTAGCCCAAAGAGAAATATTTTTAATGACTAACAGAGTAAGAATATAAACTGATTTTGCATTTGATCTCAAGCATGCACACAATAACAACAAAAAACTTAGGACATCAGGATCCTTCCCCCCCCCCCCCCCCACACTTAAAGTTGAGCAGTGTCCCCACTGCTTAATGATGAAAATTCATTTTTTTTTAAATTGGGGGAGGAACAATCAATCAGAACACAAACAAACAAACTACTATCTTTTAACCATCCAACGTTGAAACAGACGTTATCACGTTGGACAGTTGTTTATTCTCACTAAAATTAAAAACTAAAATTACTCTACTGCTAAAAGTAAAGGGCTAAATTACTTGTTCAAAGTACCAGACCTGAGCCTTCCGCTCTGCCTAGTGGGGATGCCTGCTTGACCGGTCGCCTTCTTCTTTTCCTTCTTCTTTTCCTCTCCTCCTGCTTCTGTAGTGGTGGTGGTTGTTGTTTCATCTGATCCTACCACACCTGAGCTCGCACCAGCAGCAACTGAAGCTTCAGCTTCCTTGGTCAATTTTGCGCTGCTCTCAACAATCCTCTTCTTAGCTTCTTCCCACGCTTTCATCGCCAGTTCTGTAGGATTAACTTGTTGTGCTTCATTGAGGTCTATTTGGGCTTTTTCAACCTCTGGCTCTTGAGACGTTACAACGTCTTTGGATGCACCACCAATAACAGCAACTTTGTCCTGGGCTTGCTTCAGGAGATGTTCTGCCAACTTTTGAGTAGCCTCTTCCATTGCCTGCTCCTTTGCTCTTTCAATGGCAGCCTCACGCTCTTTCATTACTTGCAATTCTGCAAGTTTTGCTGCAGCCTCTTTCTCAGCAGACGTTATAACGTCTGGAGCTCCTTCTTCAGCAAGGGCATCCTCAGAACCACTAGCAGCAACAAATGTTGCACTTGTAGCAGTGGCTGGCTTTCCTTTGCACCTTCAGCTTTCCTCTTTACCTGCAATTTTTGTCTTTTGGCTGTGGCGGCCTGAGTTTGTTCTTGCTCTTCACTAGCTTGGGTTTCCTTAGTTGCAGCTGCTAATTCATGCCTCTTCTTCCTTCCAAATGGGTTCTGGGTGGGTACACTCTTGACTCTTGTTCTTTTGGGTGGGGACATGAGTTGTGGGTCTGGATTACTTCCTACATTGGTTGCTTCAGACGTCGCCACGTCTCCTCCCTGCACTTCTTGAGCTGATGGTTGTTTTTCTGGTTCAGGTTGACTGGGGGGTGGTTGTGGAATAGGTTGATCCTGAGGTTTGGATTGTGGTGTTTTGGGGGTGTTCTGGTCGTGAGTGGAAGGTTCTTTAGGTGAGGGTTGGGGTTGTGTGGCTTTTGGTGATGGTGGTTTAGGGTTAGTTGTTTTGGGTTGTTTCTTGGTTGGGTCCTTGACTATTTGGGTTGTTGGGGATTCGGTTTCACTGCTTGTCTTTTCACTGGAACTTCCTTTCTCCTCAGAATGCTCTTCTTCCTCTTCCTCACTTATGATTTCCATGCTTACCTTCCTCGATTCATCTGCATCATTATCACTAATATCATCCAGATCAGTTGAATTAAATTCTTCCTCGCTACTTACCTTTTTCTGCTTCTTCTTAATTTGCTGGGCTTTTTCTTTTTGCTGGGCTTCTTGCTCTCTTTGCTCTTTCTTTCTTCACTGCCCTAAGTTGGATTGTTGATAAGGGCACATTGTCTTCATCCTCCTCTGGCATCCACTCAGGGAGCACAGGCTCTTCAATCACCATCTTGCCTTTTGATATCTGAGCATTTACCTTCTTCTGCCACTCAAACTGTTCCTTGACAAATTTGGCCAGGCTATTTTGCTGCTCCACTAGACGTTGCAACGTCTGCGCATCAACTGATGTGATAGCTCCTGCAGCTCTTACCCTAGCCTTGAACTTTGTAGAGAAGGGTCCTTGGGGCTGCTCCCTTAGCTCGGTGGCTTCAATTTCCACTCCGGCCTCCATACACAGATCAGTGATTAAGCAAGGGAAGTACAAATACCCATCCTTCCTGTTCTTCCACTTGTTCATCTCCCTATTAATTAGCTTGCCTACCTCAATCTTATCTTTTGACATAATTGCATCAATAGCAATTAATCTCTCCTTGTCTACCCAGGAGGTGTGAGAAGTAGGTATCAGGCAATGCCTAATGAAATGAAACCAAGTGTTGGCTTCATCACACAGATACCTTTTCAGAATTTTGAACTCGTTTCCATGGTCACCACTCCTTTCCCACACAGCTCCTTCAATACAGATTCTCTCCTTGATTGCATCCATCTCCGCCATTCCATAGGTCTTCTGTTTTGTCTCCACAGCCTTGCCATAATACCCCAGACCAAAATAATCATTTATGACTCTCACACTGAACTTCACTTCTTCCCCGCACACTTTTGAGATGATTGAGGGCTCTCCATCGGTTCTTTCAATGATTCCCTTATAGAAGTCATGCACTAGCGTTGCAATGTACTCCTTTCGGTGCACTATAAATTTATGCCATCCCAACGCTGCCACGGTTGCAAGAAAATCAGAATTTGGGCTTTCTAGGCTAAAACCCCTTTTAGGTAGTAGGGCTTTCTTCTTTGATGGATTGGGGATTTCTGGAATTGGGGCTGAGGAGGAGCTTAGGTCAACATTCTTTCCCTTGCCTGATGATTTCACAGCAGCTTGCTTTGTTTTTGTCATTGTGCTTGCAATGGGTTTCTTGGAAGAAAAATGGGGGATTTGAGATTCTGAGTTTTTTGAGGAAGAAAGAGTAAGGTTACGGTTTTAGAGAGAGAGAAAAGGTTAGAGAGTGGTTGCAGGTGGGTTGATGATGGTAACTGGCTGGTATTTATTGGGATGTGGTTATGGGAAGTTGAGAAGTGGTGGAGTGGAGTAATGGGAAAGGTAACCGTTGATTTGACAAGTTTGGGAGGAAGGTGACGTCGTGGTCAGTTACCACGCGAGGGTTGCATGAAGAAATGATTTCGGCCACGCCACCAATTACGCCTTTGACTAAATTTGAATTCAGCTTGACCTCTCTTATTTTTTTTCTTTTTCATTTAAACCTTGCCCAGACAGCAAACGTGACAACGTCTTATGTACACCGAGACGTTATAACGTCTACCACACTTGAATCTCTCCTTTCTTCAGCTTCCATTCCTACACAAAAACAAAGATTAACAGACACAGAAATTGTTGGTTAGTCAAACATCATTGGGTTGCCTCCCAAGAGCGCTTGCTTTAAGAGTCTTCAGCCAGACTTTTCCCTTTTAAATTCAAGGGTTGTTGAGAGACAATTGGGTCTTGTCCCTTTCCACATGCTCTCCATGATATTGTTTCACTCTTTGGCCATTGACTTTGAAAATGGAATTGGTCTTCTCATCAAACAAGTCCACAACACCATAAGGATAGATTTTCATCAATTTGAAAGGTCCTGACCATCTAGATTTTAACTTCCCAGGGAACAATTTCAATCTTGAATTGAAAAGCAACACAGGTTGTCCTTCTACCAGCTCTCTCCTTTGAATTCTCTGGTTGTGCCACTTCTTGGTTTTCTCCTTATAGATTGCTGAATTCTCATAGGCATTGTGCCTGAATTCTTCTAGCTCATGATTTAATTGAAGGAGCCTTGCTTCACCAGCCTTTGTATGATCCAAGTTCAGTTGCTTTAATGCCCAATGGGCTTTATGCTGGAGTTCAATAGGCAGATGACATGCTTTTCCGTAGACTAGCTTGTATGGGGACATGCCCAATGGTGTCTTAAATGCTGTCCTATATGCCCACAGTGCATCATCTAGGTGCAAGGACCATTCTTTCCTGTTGGGACCAACCATCTTCTCAAGTATTCTTTTAATTTCTCTGTTGGAGATCTCTGCTTGACCACTGGTTTGGGGGTGATAAGCTGTAGCAACTTTGTGTTTCACTCCATATTTAGCCAATAGGTTCTCAATTAGCTTGTTGCAGAAGTGAGAACCTTCATCACTAATTATAGCTCTTGGAGTGCCAAACCTTGTGAAGATATTCTGCTTAAGAAACTTGCGGACTGATTTGGCTTCATTGTTAGGCAATGCTACAGCTTCAACCCACTTTGACACATAGTCCATAGCTACCAGAATGTATAGGTTTCCATGAGACATAGGAAATGGTCCCATGAAATTCATGCCCCACACATCAAACAGTTCAACTTCAAGAATATTTGTCAATGGCATTTCTTGCTTGTTGGATATGTTTCCGGTTCTTTGGCATTTGTCACAGCTCTTCACTAACTCATGAGCATCCTTGAAGATTGTTGGCCAATAGTATCCTTATTGTAATACTTTTGCAGCAGTTCTGGTGCCTCCAAAATGTCCACCATAAGGTGCTGAATGACATTGTTGCAACACATGGAGTTGTTCTTCTTCAGCAAGACATCTTCTCAGTAATTGATCTTGGCACATTTTATACAAATAAGGCTCATCCCAGAAATAATGTTTCACAGTGTGGAAAAACTTCTTTCTTTGCTGATAGTTGAAATCCACAGGCACAATCTTGCCAACTAGAAAGTTAACTATATCAGCATACCAGGGTGCAGTCGCATCAGACGTTATAACGTTTGACGAAATTGCCATAGACGTGGTAACGTCTTCAGCTACTTTGGCTACTGACAGAAGTCTTTCATCAGGGAATTTTTCTTTTATCTCTTCTTCACCTGTACCTGCATCAACATTCTCAAGCCTAGAAAGGTGATCAGCAACTTGGTTCTCCACCCCCTTTTTATCACGGATTTCCAAGTCAAATTCTTGGAGGAGGAGAACCCATCTAATGAGTCTTGGCTTTGAATCTTTTTTAGCAATTAAATACTTGATGGCTGAGTGATCAGTAAAAACAACAACTTTTGCACCCACCAAGTATGATCTAAACTTATCAAAAGCAAATACAACAGCCAATAACTCTTTTTCAGTCACAGTATAATTCAATTGGGCATCATCTAAGGTCTTACTGGCATAATAGATAGAGTGAAAATTTTTGCCATACCTTTGCCCCAATACAGCTCCTACCGCATAGTCACTTGCATCACACATCAACTCAAATGGTTTGGACCAATCAGGAGTGACTATCACTGGAGCAGTTACCAAAGCAGTCTACAATTTCTTGAAAGCTTCATGACATTGTTCATCAAAGTTGAAGACATTGTCACGTTGTAATAGCAGACACAGGGGTTTGGAAATTTTTGAGAAGTCTTTGATAAATCTTCTGTAAAACCCAGCATGTCCTAAAAAACTTCTGACACCTTTGACAGTGGTTGGTGGAGGTAGCTTGTCAATAACATCAATTTTTTCTCTGTCCACCTCTAGTCCTTTCTTTGAGATCCTATGCCCCAACACAATTCCTTCTTGAACCATAAAATGGCATTTCTCCCAGTTGAGAACTAGGTTGGTTTCTTCACATCTTACCAGAACTCCTTCCAAGTTATCCAGGCATGCCTTATATGAATCTCCATAGACTGAGAAATCATCCATAAAAACTTCCATGGAGTTTTCAATAAAATCAGAAAATAAGGCCATCATGCACCTTTGGAATGTTGCAGGAGCATTGCACGGCCCAAATGGCATCCTTCTGAAAGCAAAGGTACCATAGGGACAAGTGAATGTTGTCTTCTCTTGGTCTTCAGGAGCAATGGCTATCTGGTTATAGCCTGAATAACCATCAAGGAAGCAATAGAAGTCCTTGCCTGCAAGTCTGTCTAGCATCTGATCAATGAATGGGAGAGAGAAATTATCCTTTTTAGTTGCTTTGTTTAGCTTCCTGTAATCCATGCATATCCTCCATCCTGTCACTGTTCTTGTTGGAATCAATTCATTCTTATCATTTGTCACCACAGTAACTCCACCCTTCTTTGGTACACACTGCACTGGGCTCACCCATGAGCTGTCACTGATTAGGGAGATGATTCCTGCGTCCAACCATTTGATGATCTCCTTCTTTACCACCTCCTTCATTATTGGGTTCAGTCGCCTCTGCCTTTCAATGCTATTCTTGGCATTTTCTTCCAAGACAATTTTGTGCATGCAAATTGTGGGACTGATACCCTTGATATCGGCCATTTGCCAACCAATTGCTTTCTTATGTCTCTTCAGGGTAATAATGAGACCATTTTCCTGGTCTTGTGAAAGTTTAGAAGAAATGATTACAGGTAGGGAATCATTTTCCCCTAAAAAGACATACTTCAGATGATCATGTAACACCTTCAGCTCCAATGTAGGTGGTTCTTTAATGGAAGGCACATTCTTCTTCAGATTTGATTCCTCTTGCCCCAAAGATTCATACTTCTTTGTCCACGCCTTGGATACAGGGGAATCAGAAGTGACAACGTCTGCAGTTGACGTTATAACGTCTTGAGGAACAGCTTCTTCTGCTAATAATTCTTGTATTCCAGCATTGCCCAGAATCTTTTCCAAGTGATCATTATCTTTATTGAATTGCTTTTGAACCACATGATCAAGGGCAACCACATAAGAACATTCTTCTGTGTTAGGATCTGGATACTTGAGTGCGTTGAGGACGTTGAACTTGACTTCTTGGTCATTGACTCTCATGATCAATTCTCCTTTCTGCACATCAATGATTGTCCTTCCAGTGGCTAGGAATAGTCGCCCCAAAATGATAGGAACTTCTTTATCTGCATCAAAATCTAAAATAACAAATCCACTGGAAAAACAAACTTGTCAACTTTAATCAAAACATCTTCTAATATGCCCTCAGGATAGACTCTACTTTTATCAGCTAAAGTGAGACTTAAAGAAGTAGGTCTGGCAGTTCCTATACCAAGTTTATCATAAATGGACTTGGGCATCAAGTTGATACTTGCCCCCAAGTCACATAAAGCTTTGCCAATGTAAAAATCTCCAATGGAGCATGGTATAGTTGTAACACCCCATTTTTACCCGGTAATTTTATAATAAAAATCAGAGTATAAAAAAAATTTATTTCTCATTACATGGAGCGTTACACTCATCTCATAAAAGCACTCAAACATGTCGGTTCAGCTCATAAAAAGTATCAATACATAACACCATAACAAAACGTGGGATAACTCATATCATGCAGCGGAATATTGATAACTCATATTTATATGAGTTATTTATGCTCTTATTACTTAACTTAATTCAAGTTCTTAAGTAATATTGTTGTTTAATTAAGTAAATATATGTTGTTTAGTGTAAAAGAGGGTTAGGAACTGATTATGTGACAAATTGGCACTTTTTGGTGCTTTCTTGTTATTTTTAATGTGTTTGTTCATTTCTGACATTATTAGCGCTATAGCGGCAGATGCTATAGCGTTGGATTCTGCGGTGATGAGAGAAAAACGGAAAAGGTTTACTGCGGTTTCCAAAACGTGTCGATCACCAGAGAGATGAGAGAGCGGTTCTGCATCGACCACCCACCTTTTGCTTTATAGGACACTTGTCTATTTTGTAATGGTAGTTGGTAATAGTTGGTGGGATGGCTTTTCACCTTTTTTGAGAGATATTTTCTTTATATTGAAGTCTTAAAAATTCATCTTCAAGCTTGGTTTTGCTTGGTTCGTAAGAGAGAGAGAGTTAGAAATAACTCTTAAACTCCATTTTCGTCCAAGCTCCATTTCACAATAAAGAGTAGATTTTCTCAGATCTTGTCAGAGAGAGACTTATAGCGTCAAGCGCTATAGCGGCTACTGAGCTGCCATCATTTGGAGTGTTTTCCACCTCTTGGTGATTTCGGTTTTATGGCTTTAGGTAACACTTTTATGCTGTATTTCTTGTGTTGTTGCTCATCATGAACTGATTCTCTTGTAGTTGGATGCTTAAAGCTTTGTAATGAACCTTTAGTATCGCGTATATAATATTTCACGTTTTGCGTTTCAATCTTTGTGTGTTACTTCTTTCAAACTTGTTTTAGAAATGATCAGCTAAAATAGGTATATTCATGGGTACAGACATGGTCCATGATTCGAACTCAAGGATTGATATGAACGATAAGGTTGGTTAAAGACATTTAACCAATTTTTGCTTCCTCTAGACATAGAAGTGCAATAGTTCATAGGGCAAAAGCTGTGGGTTCTTTATTATACAGGGGTGAACTTATTTAGATCCTAGATGTAACACCCCATTTCTACCCGGAATTTAAAAATCAAAATCAGAGTTTATAAAAAACTATTCTGGTCATCTTTTGGTTTAGTGTGTTATAAAATAGTGAACTGATTGACTATGGGATTACTCAGGTAACTGATACTACTTGCAACAGGCATTGACCTCCTTTGCAAGGCTCTCAGTGATGCCCTTGTAAATACACCAGCGAAAGAAATTCTGACCTTAGTGGCGAACCACAATTTAGCCATAGTCATTCAGCACACTAATAGTATAACATAAATCATTCCTCAATAAAATGGAGTATCACACCTCTCTCTTAAAACACTCAACAGTTAGTTCATCTCATAAACATAATCAAAATACGTAACACCAGCAAATAAACCCGTGGAACTATAGTTTCACATAATGCAGCGGAAAATACTCATGATCTCAACAGAATAATTCAGCAGTCTCAAAACAATACATCAAAGGCTCAACAAAAAGCAAAACAAGACAACTATAGTTCATAACCCCAACCCCTAGGTGCTACGTATCAGAGCAGACCGACTCGTGGAGTAGTGAAGGTAGAAAGCCCTCACTCATGACTACCTGTGGTAAACAACAACAGAAAGGGTGAGTCTCGAACTATATAATAAAAGTGATAATACGCAATATATAAAATCACAGTTCATAGCAACATCAAACACACCAATCATCACTCAATAACATTTATGCACTCATGAGAATGTATGCAATGTAATCATGCATGTGGTACCATTTGCCCTCCGGCGTTCTCAATATTGCCCTCCGGCATTCTCATCAATAATGGAGTCCTCATGACTCTGGCCCTCCGGCCGCCCTCAGGCTTCACAGTTCATTTTATAAGCTCTACGACCGCAGCCAAATGTATGCATGAGACTCCATGCAACAACACAAACACATTCTCAACAACTCAATACACACATTAATTCTTACCTCAGTATTAATCTCATCTCATAGCCCTCATGGCTTGGCCCTCCGACCGCCCTCAGGCTTCACAATTCATCTCATTATACACTCTCAACTCAATTAAGTCCCAAGGACTAAGCTCATCTAGAGGACTCAACCTCACTCAAGGACCTAAACCACCATTTAGGACTAACACCATCATCTAGGGACCAAACTGTCACCTAGGAACCAAAACAGCACACTCTTAGGCACTTGGCAGCACTAGGCGCCATTTTCCCCACATTCTGGCGCCCCCTGGTGCAACACAAAGACTAGCGCGCGAGAAAACTTCAAAGATTTTGGCGCCCCCAGGCAACACACGACCACTGGCACCACTTTTCTAGCAACTGCGCCCCACAGGCAACACGGACCTAGACACAAACTCGCATACGCCTCGCACACAATCTCGAACACGAGCGACCAGACTAGCGCGCCTGGGCAGAGACGATTTAGCGCCCCCGACTCCAAAGACACCCAACACTTTCAAACCAAAAACCACCCGAGCCAAAATGTTTAAAAATGTTTTTGGGCAGGTAAATACAAAATTTGGCACAGTGAAATATGCTTAGAAAAGTAAGTTTCACCCAAACCACCCATTTACACACACCAAAGCACCCTCACCGAGACATTTTTAAAATAAGACCTGTACTCAGGAAACCACTCGAGCCAAAACACTTTAAAATGGATTTGGGCAGGTGAATACAAAATTTGGCACGAGAAAATGTGCCCAGAAATACAAGTTTCACTCCCCGGGCCCCAAAACACACACAAAATCACTCCCACCTGGACATTTTCAAAATGACACCTGCAACCAGAAAACTACTCGAGCCAAAACACTTAAAAATGAATTTGGGCAGGTGAATACAAAAATTGGCACGGTAAAATATGTTCAGAAATACAAGTTTCACTCCCCGGGCCCCAAAATACCCACATTCTGGCGCCCAGACAAAGAAACACACTCACCCGATCCATCACTATATGACACAGCGCGCATTTCTCTAGGAAATTGGCGCCTGCACAAAGAACACATCACAAAACCCCACACTCTGATGCACTGGGCGCACAATTCCTAGCCATTTGGCGCCCAACCTCAAAAATCCCAAATTCTCCAAATCCTCTCAAACCAATCCACACTTTAATCATTCTAACACCTCTAATTTCACGAATTAACAACCAATTACACGTACAAATCATCAATCACATCAAAATCACGAAATCATATATTATAAAACCCTAACTCAAGCTCTAAATCAATTTTACCAAGGAATTCATCAAATTCAAGAAATCAAATCATCATATAATCATCAATTAACGTAAACAGCATTTCTATGATATACATACAACCCATTATCTCCTCTATTATAGAGTGAGACTCCCTTACCTCAAATTAACCGTAGAGAAAGAACCAAACGCGAGTCACGAACAAAACCACTTTGCACAATCCAAGCCTTCAAGTCACGAATTCTTCTTCTCTTCCTCTTCTCTCCTGTGGTTTGCGCCGAGTTCTCCCTCTCCTTTCTCTTCTCTCCTTCGCAACTTTCTTTCTTTTGCACAAATGAGAGAAAATTCTACTTTTGGCTATATGTATATTGGGCCAAGCGCACCTTGGGCCCTTTTTACACCCCTTCTCCATTTCTTCCACCATCCCCTTCAATTAAAATAAATTACTGAATTATAAACACTATTTTATATTCTATTATAATTTAAAACAGTGTAACACATTTAAATAATTTAATCAATTGCTTAATTAAATCATTTAGGGTGTTACACTAGACATAGGCATCTTGTAATGAAACCCTGGCGTTAGTGACTGAAAAGCACAAAATCATTTGCAACAGCGCTTGACGCTATAGCGTGAGACGCTATAGCGCCTTACTTCTGGGAAATTACTTAGCAAAGAGCATTCCAACTACTCTCAGTCTGAATTTCTACTTATAATCTATCTTATTTGCTTTTGTACCTTTATGTTGATGACATTAATGATTCTACAAATATAAAACTACATCTCAAAAATGGTGCTCAGCAGTCTCAAAACAATACTCATAAGCTCAACAATGAGCAAAATAAAACAAACTAAGGTTCATAACCCCAACCCCTAGGTGCTACGTGATCGCGAGGCACAGACTCGGGAGTAGTAGTGGTAAGGTAGGAAGCCCTCACTCATGACTACCTGTGGTAAACAACAACAGAAAGGGTGAGTCTCGAACTATATAATAAAAGTGATAATAGGCAATATATATACAGTCATAGTCACAGCACAATCAATCATACCAATCATCACTCAGTAGCGTTTGTATGCTCATGTGAATGTATGCAATGTAGTTATGCATGTGGTACCATTTGCCCTCCGGCAGTCTCATTATCAAATTGAGTCCTCATGACTCTGGCCCTCCGGCCTCACAATCAATTTATAAACTCCGCGACCGCAGCCGAATGTATGCATGAGACTCCATGAATACAACACAACACCTTTACAATACCATTATATACTTGTTATTTTCTCACCTCATATTTAATCTCGTTTATAGCCCCCATGGCCTGGCCCTCCGGCTCATGCCCCCATGGCATCCTCAGATATCTCAAGATACAAACTCAACATAATTAAGTCCCAAGGACTAATCTCGTCTAGAGGACTCAACCTCACTCAAGGACCTAAACCACCTTTTAGGACCAATACAGTCACCTAGGGACCAAAACAACACACACCTAGGCACTTGGCAAAGACTAGGCGCCAATTTCCCCACATTCGGCGCCCGCAGTGCAACATAAAAGACTAGCGCGCGAAACTTCAAGAATCTGGCGCCCCACAGGCAACACACGGCCCACTGGCGCCACTTTCCTAGCAATCTGGCGCCCCACAAAGCGGCAAAGTGCTAGACACAAACTAAGACACAATTCGAGCATACGATCTCTGAACCACGGCGCTGCTGGCGCCTGGCAAAGACAGATTGGCGCCCTTCACCTGACCCAGCTCACACAACACATGAAAACAGAAAACCACTCGAGCCAAAATGTTTAAAAATGTTTTTGGGCAGGTAAATACAAAATATGGCACGGTGAAATATGCCTAGAACTCTAAGTTCCACTCAAAACACTCCCTAGGCGCACACTTATAGTGCCACAGCAATGCCTACTAGCACATCTCTCAAATGGCACATGAAAACAGAAAATTGCTCGAGCCAAAATGTTTAAAAATGTTTTTGGGCAGGTAAATACAAAATATGGCACGGTGAAATATGCCTAGAACTCAAAGTGTCTCTTAACCCACCCTATAGG
Organism: Oxytropis ochrocephala; assembly: GCA_020916435.1. Taxonomy (NCBI): domain Eukaryota; kingdom Viridiplantae; phylum Streptophyta; class Magnoliopsida; order Fabales; family Fabaceae; genus Oxytropis; species Oxytropis ochrocephala. The sequence goes on along the minus strand of CM037092.1, from coordinate 92,489,150 downwards.
CGCACACATACAGCGCCACAGAATTGCTCACTAGGACATCTCCCAATTGACACGTGCAAAACCAAAACTACCCGAGCCAAAGTGTTTAAAATGAAGTTTGGGCAGGTGATTACAAAATTTGGCTCGGTGAAATATGCATAAAACATCAAGTACCACTCCAAACACCTTTTATGTGCACGTGAACAGTGCACAGGGCGCCATATTCCTAGCAAACTGGCGCCCAGACAGCAAGCACACCCTCGCAACACTCAAACAGTGCACTGGGCGCCATTTCTCCAAAGAACTTGGCGCCCGAGCAAAGAACACACCGCACACGATACAATCCCAAAGACATGAACAGTAACCCAGGCGCCAATTCCTCAGCAAAGTGGCGCCCGAGCAACAACACACGACACCATAGCTCATCACTACGATTACAGTGGCGCTGTAATCCTAGCCAATTGGCGCCCCATACATCAAAAACTCCAAATTCTCAAGTTCTTTCCATTCAAATCATATTATATCACTCAAATACAAATTATAATCATGTCAACACATGCAATTGCACACTACAACACTCAATCATGCGCAAAAATCAATCAAGAACACAAAACCCCCAAATTAAAGCCCTAAATCGATTTCTAGCATGCAATTTCTCCAATTCACCAAACAACAACTCAATTAACGATCAAATAACAACAAATCAAACCCTATGACTCCTATACAACCCATTATATCCTCTATTATAGAGTGAGACTCCCCTTACCTTAATTTAACCGTAGAAACGTTCCTTTCTCCGAGTCACCACCAAAAACCACAGCAACTAGAGCCTTATTCTCCTTCTTCTCAAGGTGTGAAGCTCTCTCTCTCTTTCCCTAGGTCTTGCGCGCCGTTCTCTTCTCTCTTCTCTCCTTTCTTTCGTTTTCTTTCTTTCTTTGCAAAGTGGTGCGAATTGCACTACTCCTAGGAGCCTAAGTCATTGGGCTTGGGCTCCTGGGCCAATCCTTGCAGTTCCGGTATCTCCAATACCACTCCCTTCAATTGGAATAAAATGCTACATTATAATTTAATATAACTAAATAAATGATGCAACACTTTAAATAATTTAATCAATTACTTAATTAAATCATTTAGGGTGTTACAACTCTCCCCCACTCAGGGAATTTCGTCCTCGAAATTCGTACCTGAGTAAAATAACTCTGGATAAGACTCCCGCATCCTGCTCTCCAGCTCCCAAGTCATACTCTCACCAGCAGCTCCCAACCACACTACCTTGACTAAGGCAATGTCTTTCCCTCTCAGCACCTTCACCTCTCTATCATCGATCCTCACTGGCATAGTCTCCACAGTGAGATTCTCACGCCCCTCCACATCGTCCATGTGGATCACATGAGACAGGTCTGGAATATACTTCCGAAGCTGTGACACGTGGAAGACATCGTGCAAGTTCGAAAGATTAGGTGGCAAAGCCACCCTATAAGCAACTTTTCCAACCCTCTCAGTGATTTGGTACGGTCCAATAAACCTTGGAGTCAACTTCTTTGCCTTCAGAGCACGCCCAACCCCAGTCATAGGCGTGACCCTCAAGAACACATGCTCACCATCCTGAAACTCCAAGTCCTTCCTCCTCTTATCATGGTAACTTTTCTGCCTACTCTGAGACTCCTTCATTTTCTCCCTGATCATCTTTACCTTCTCCGTAGTCTCCCTAACCAATTCCGGTCCAAGCACAACGCTCTCACCGGACTCATGCCAACACAAAGGAGTCCTACACCTCCGCCCATACAGCGCCTCAAAAGGAGCCATCCCAATACTCGAATGGTAGCTGTTATTATACGCAAATTCAATCAGTGGGAGATGTGTATCCCACGCACCTCCCTGCTCTAGCACACAAGCTCTCAAAAGATCCTCCAAAGACTGGATGGTTCTCTCTGCAATCGACCATCGGTCCCGGATGATAGGTCAACTCAACCTCAACTTGGACCCCAAAGCCTCCTGCAAGCTTCCCCAAAACTAGATGTAAACCTCGGGTCTCTATCTGACACAATACTCTTCGGGACCCCATGTAGCTTCACAATCACCTGAATGTAAATAGTAGCCAACTTTGGCACAGGATAGGTGATGTTGATAGGAATAAAATGGGCAGACTTGGTCAACCTATCCACAATCACCCAAATAGTGTCAAACCTTCTCACAGTGTTTGGCAACCCAGTCACAAAGTCCATGGAAATGCTGTCCCACTTCCATTCCGGAATCTCTAAAGGTCGCATCACCCCATGAGCTTCGATGCTCAATCTTTGACTTCTGGCAAGTCAAACATGCATAAACAAATTGTGCTACATCCCTCTTCATACTAGGCCACCAAAACAGCTTCTTCAGATCATGATACATCTTAGTAGCACCCGGATGAATGCTCAACTTGCTCCTATGACTCTCCTCAAGTATCATTCTCTTCAACTCAGCATCATCAGGGACACAAATTCTGCCCCTGAATCTCAACACACCACGAATCCAACTCAGTAATCCCCATCCACACTGATCACCACTACCAACAAGTCAACCAGCTTCACATCCAAACTTTCCGGCGTCTCTGATACTAACCAAGAAGTCATTCCCAATCCTCAGCATACCCAGTCTGACACTCTGGGGTGTCACTTCACAAACCAAACTCAGATCACAGAATTGCTCAATCAATTCTAATTCCCTCACCATCATAGCTGACATATGTAAGGTCTTTCGACTTAAAGCATCAGCCACGACATTAGCCTTGCCGGGATGATAGTTCAAGCCGAAATCATAATCCTTCAGCAGCTCTAGCCAACGCCTCTGCCTCATATTCAGCTCCTTCTGGTCAAACAAGTACTTCAAACTCTTGTGATCACTAAACACCTCGAATCTGGTACCATAGAGATAGTGTCTCCAAATCTTCAGCACAAATACAATAGCAGCCAACTCTAAATCATGAGTAGGATAGTTCTTCTCATGTGTCCTCAACTGTCGGGACGCATAAGCAACCACCTTCCCATCCTGCATCAATACACCTCCCAAACCCATCTTGGAAGCATCACAGTATACAACAAAAGGTTGCTCCGGCACAGGCAACACTAACACTGTAGACGTCGTCAACCTCCTCTTCAACTCTTGGAAGCTCTCTTCACACTTTGCATCCCACACAAACGCTCTTCCCTTACAGGTCAATTGAGTCAACAGAAGGGCTAGCTTAGAGAACCCCTCAATAAACCTCCTGTAGTAACCAGCCAACCCCAAGAAACTCCTGATCTCAGTCACAGACTTAGGGCTCTCCCACTGCAACACTGCATCAACCTTAGCTGGGTCCACAGCTATACCATCACCAGAAATAATGTGACCCAAGAAGCTCACCTCACGCAACCAGAACTCACATTTGGACAACTTAGCATAAAGCTTCTTCTCTTTCAGGACCTCTAGCACCAATCTCAAGTGCTCTGCATGTTCTTCCTCAGATTTTGAGTACACCAGAATATCGTCAATAAAAACAACCACAAACCGATCCAAGTAGCTATGGAAGATCCGGTTCATGTACTCCATAAACACCCTGGGTGCATTAGTGACACCAAACGGCATTACAGAGTACTCATAGTGTCCATACCTCGTTCTGAACGCTGTTTTCTGAATGTCTTCATCTCTTACTTTAATCTGATGGTACCCTGACCTCAAATCAATCTTGCTAAAAACCTTAGCACCCACCAACTGATCCATCAGATCATCAATCCTCGGGAGAGGATATTTATTCTTGATAGTTACTTTGTTCAAAAGAGAAAAGCTAGTTGGAATGTCTTTATCAAGTAATTTACTTATAAGTGTATGATGCAGTATGTGATGCAGCTGCACTGAATGCTGTTGCATTAGCTATGTGCCTTTCGGTCACTTTCTTCAGAGTATCATTACCAGCTCTTATGATCCTTGTTCTATGCAGTAAAGAAAGGGGTGTTAGTGCCAATCTTGCCTCCTAACAATTATCTAATTTGCTTAAGTGAATTCACTCTTGTATTTTAAGTACCCACAATTATCCTATGGACTATACTATCCTATGTCTATGACTTAACATGGTTTTCACAAAGTTTTCTTTATGTAAAACACTCACCCATATTAGTTCTTGAGTTTTTAATTGTAAGCCATTTCTGGTCATTTACAAATCTACTTATTCTAAGTGATCAAGTTCAAAATAAGTTTTGAAAAGATTATCAAGCAAGAACTAAAGTACAAACATACATACATGCAACATACTTACTTAAAAGCTCATTAAATGATTAGAACATTCCAACTAAGAAAGGTTTAGCTAACAAGAGACATTGCAAGATATATATAAACTGAATAGACCATGTTCATATATATAGAAATCACAAAAGAGAAACAACAAGAGTAAAGTTACAAATGTTGAAAACCTTTGTATGAAGTCTTCTAGCAATGCACTAGCATTACTCCTTAGCACTATACAAACACTATGAAAATGAGTTAAGGAGGATTTATGAATTCCTTCCTCTTCCTCTAAAAATATAAAAACTAACTATGTATAATGAAATTTTGATCTAACTTATGGATTGTGATATATTTCCAAATGAAGATGTGAGGTCCTTTTATAGCCTTCAAGTGAGGTGCTTCCTTTCTTCATGTTCAAGTCATCTTGAGTGGATCATAGCTGTAGTTGCTTTCCAGAGGTTTATCCATGTTGAAATCTTTGACTTAATCATATAGGGCGGTTCCATGGTGTTAGAACAAGTGTCCCTATGTTGGTGACTCTTCAAAGCTAAGCCTATAGCTATGTGTGAATGGTAGGCGCCTACTATACAAGTTTGGATGGCATCAGGGAAGCAGGCAGGAGGTCATCACATTGCATGTGGATGCATATGAAACAGGCTGCTTATTCACCAAGTAGCGCAGAATTGATGCAGGATCAGTGCAGGAGCATTGATGCAGTTAGCATTGAGACTGCACTGAACAAAAACATCAAACATACCACAATATATCCAAAAATGGCCTATAACTAACTATAACCATTCAATTCACTCAAAATATCATATATCACACTAAATACTATATAAACTCTTTATTATTACTTGAAAGAGAGCAAATACTAAGTTTAAACATATGAAATACTCTATATAAAATAGAGTTATCACACCCCCAAACTTAAACCATTGCTTGTCCGCAAGTAATGACAAAGACAAACTATTAAAACTAAAATTCTAGAAGATAGATCAGTTTGATTTGGATTTTCATGAGGAGTTCCCTATGAACTTCATTTATCAACAATTTTTTTTTCTTGTGCCTTTATTTCTTCAAAACTACCAAAGCTATTCAAACTCTTTTGTGTGTGTGTGAACCCACTGAGTTGAGATTGGTTCCAAGACTAAGTGAAAAATTTCCTCCTAGCCTTTGAAAGGATTGGTTCATCTTTGGTCACACCAAAATATTTTTCAAAAGAGAGACTTAGACTCACAAAATTTTCTTAAGTGTTGAGGAGTTCTAAAATCAAAGGATTTGATTGAATCTTTCAAAGCTTTTGAGCCAATGCAATTTTTTCTATTTTTTTGTGTGGATCTTTTTGTGCAAATGCAATACTTTTTTTTGAAGTGTTTTTGTGCATTGATTTTTTTTTCTGCATTTTGCTTTTCTTCAGTGCAGTTTACATTGATGCAGCTGCACTGATGATGCTTTTTCTTTTTCTAGCTCATATTACCTTCCTCACTGACCTCCAGATGCAAATGCACTTTGGCACAGGTCTTTGACCTCCAGATGCATATATTTTTTTCTTTGCACTTTGGAACAGGTTCAGTTTATTGAACTATCCTCCAGATACATTTATTCCTGCATGGCACAGGTCTTTGACCTCCAGATGCATTTATGTACTTAGGCACAGGTATAGTTTCAAAAGATTCAGGATATGGCTTGTCCACTTTTTTGTATTCTTTTTCTACATTGTTTACTCTTATACTTTTGAAATTCAGCCTTTGTTTTCATAAAACACCCTCAAACTTAATTCTTTAAGCTCTTCTTTCTTTTTAGTAAAGCTTTGTTTTGACCTAAGCTTACCAAAAATTCCCCTTGCATCAGATTGATCTTTTAAATAGCAAGGTTCTTTTCACAAACTCAGTTTTGAAGTGTTGAAGTGAAAATAATTTTGGTTTTTCTGAGAAATAAGGCTTCTTTTTCTCTTTTTTTTATCATTGAAATTCCATCCATAGGGTTTTCACCATATTTTTGAAAAACTGATCTTTTCTACTAAAAATATTTAGATACTACTTTGTTAAGTACATCTAATATTAAAACAAACTATAAACTACTTAAAAACATATATATTTACTATATAAACATTTAAATTTAAACACACAACATATTAGATAAAAACATATTTAAAACATAACATGCAAGATATAACATAACATGCAAATCCCCCCCCAAACTTAAGGGGTTGCAGTGCCCTCACTGCAAATTTGTTCAGAAATACAAATCATTTGTTCAAAATAGGGGAGAGGGATTAGTACAACCAGGGAAATAGTCAGATAGAAACAAAACAAGTTTATAGCAGTTTATGTGAAAACTTGTAAAGTGATACTCATTTCTTTGCTCCACTCCGGATTCTGGTGCTATGTCTGCTTGGAGGAGTGTGTTTCACCTTCTGCTTCTTCTCCTTGGGCTTGCTAGGTGTTTCTTCCAGAGGTGCGGATGCACCTCCTACTTCAGTGTAGTTGCAGAATTTGTTCTTGAACCGATGCAGTGCATCGATCTTGATCGCATCGATTTCTTCCTCTTTGGTGTTAATTTTGCTGCCTTCCTGCAGTTGCTTGAAGAACTTCGAGTGTTGTGCAATGCTTCCTCTCTTACATTTAGCCATTTCTTCCAGAACCATTTTAATTGTTGCCTCATCATGCACAGTTGTTGCCTGTTGTGATGCAGCAGCAAGTGATGCAGGAGCATCACTCTGCATCTCAATAGTTTGAGCTACAGGCTCCTTTGCAGATGATTCTTCTTCTTTATCTCCTTTGTTGAGTCCTTCTTCTTCTCTTTCCTGCAAAACATCTTTCTCAAGAGCAGAAACAACATTAGAGATAATGTTGCTTGGGTCAGAAGGTACTGCTTGTTCTGTTGGCATAACAGGGGTTGGTTCTTTTGTGTGAGTTGTTTTGTGTGGTTCATTTGTTGGAGAGGGTGGTGGAGGGGTTGTTTGTGGTGGTGATTGTGATAGGACTGGTGGATCATTGAGGGAGGGTAATGGTGATTTTGGAATGGAGGAGGATTCTTGATTTGGTGAGATGATGGGTGTTTTGGTAACTGGTGAAGTGATAGGGGTTTCTGTTTGGGCTTGAGGTGTTTGTTTGGCATATTTTTGCCTAGCTATTTCTTCTAGGATTACACCCCTAGCTTTCTCTTCCTCCTCTTCATCAACTTCAGTCTCACTTTCTTCCTCCTCTTCTTCTTCAACTTCCTTTATTCCTTCATCCATTTCCTTCTCTAACTCCTCATCCTCAGAGTCAGAATCATATAAGTCTTCAACCACAGGTTCTACCACAACCTTCTTTTGTACTTTGTATTGCTTCCTAGTTACCTTCTTCTTGGTACTAGGCTCTTCCTCTACCTTCTCTTTACCTTTCCCTTCTTTTTCTACTTCTTTCTCCTCTTCTTCTTCTCCTTCACTTCTCAATACCCAACTTGGGAATTCAGGGGCATTCACTTGGCCCACAAGATCAAAGATCTTGTCAAAAACCAATTGAAGCCAATCATCTTGATCATTTTGAAATTTCCAGACAGCCCTCTGCTTCTGCATGTAATGCTCTTGCATTGCAGGTGCAGGGTCTCTTACATTTCTCAATTTTTCCTTCACTTCAGCACTCAAATTACCAGGGGGAAATTTCCTTTGTTCATTAGCAGCTATAGGGACACCTTCTTTCATGCATAATTCAGTTATAAGACAAGGGAAAAACAGAAATCCCTTTGATTTTGTTGAGCATGCTAGAATTTCCTAGCTATCAATCATTTATGTCTACATTTCCCTCGAGAGAGAATTGTATCTAGCAAGATCAATCTCTCTTTGGTCATAACATATGTATGTGATGTAGGCAGAATTGAATTGGCTATGAACAAATGCCAATTACCTAATGCATTTATCAAATAATTGCTTCTAAGCTTAATCTCATTAGGTGTAAATTTTTCCCAAACAGACTCACAGTATAGCAATCCTACTCCTTATTTCTTCCATTTCTTTCTTAAAGGCCTTGGCCACTCTATTCTCAAAATCATTCCCATTATATTTCAAAGATATAATGTTCATTTAATTTCTTGGCATGGAAGTGTACAATTTTACATCTCACCATGGAAGTGTAGGAATTTTCTCTGTCCTTCTTGTGGTGTGATTCCAAAGATAGAACTCTCTCACTATGTCTTCAATGTAGCCTCCTCTTGGTAGCACGAAGTGGTCCCAATTGAGATTGGCCACTGTGGACATGAATGATGGGCTAGCCTTCTTCAAATCATACCTCTCTCGGCAATAGATGCATGTTCCGAGATGAACATTGTCATCATTTCTTGCTGTTGAATCCTTGGCTTTGCCTTTCCTTGTTGATGATGATCCTGCATGCATGGCTTTCTTTTCCTTCTGAGGAGTTCTGGCCTGCTTGCCTGATGTTTTCTGTGCTGATTGTTTCTTCACCATTGTAATTGCTTTGAATTTCTAGGTTTTGATTGCTTGTGTGATTGAGGAAATTTGGAGATGAGAATGTGAAATGTGGTTTGTGTTTCAGATGAGAGAAAATTGTGAGATTTTGCGAATGAAGGGGTAACGGTAACAATGAAGGCTTTATGTTTCAGGAAGAGGGAAGTTAGTGGATTTATTAGGTAGCCGTTAGCATTGCGTGCTGCGCATGCATCATGCCAAGTGTCTTGCTATGGCTACCAATGCGTCATTAATCTTGCTTAACCTCCCTTTGATCTTTCTGAAGCCTTATGATTCACACTTAACCAATTTTCTTCAAGTTTTTAAATTTCTGATGCAGGGCACATTTTCCTTCAATACAGGTGCATTTGATGCAGCTGCATTAGTTTCCTGCATTTCTGCAAAACAACTAAAAACATAAAATTGCACAAAAATAATTAAAAACAATGGGTTGCCTCCCATTAAGCGCTTGTTTTAAGAGTCTTGTCAGCCTGACTACCTCTTTTCACTTAGAGATTTTTCAAATAGGTGGTGATTTTGTCTCTCACCACATGTTCACCATAGTACATTTTAACTCTTTGACCATTCACCTTGAAGACAGTATTTGAGGATTTATCAAATAAGTCTACTGCTCCATGTGGATAAACCTTTATCAACTTAAATGGTCCTGACCACCTTGACCTTAGTTTTCCAGGAAATAGCTTCAACCTAGAGTTGTATAGCAGAACTAGTCCTCCTTCTTTCAATTCTCTATTGTGAATTTTCTTGTCATGCCATTTCTTAGTCTTAGCTTTGTAGATTTCAGCATTCTCATAAGAGGTTTGCCTAATTTCTTCTAGCTCATCAAGCTCTATCATTCTCTTTTTACCTGCTTTGTTCAAATTGAAATTGAGCTTTTTGATAGCCCAATAAGATTTGTTTTCCAATTCTACAGGTAAATGGCATGCTTTTCCATAGACTAATTTGTAAGGGGACATTCCTAAGGGTGTTTTGAATGCTGTTCTATATGCCCATAAAGCATCATCCAAATGTAAAGACCAATCTTTCCTATTTGGACTTACCATTTTTTCTAGCATTCTCTTAATTTCCTATTGGATAATTCAGCGCTTGCCCACTAGTTTGAGGATGGTAGGTCAGTAGCTATCTTATGCTTAACTCCATACTTAGCTAGAAGGTTTTCTATGATCTTATTGCAAAAGTGTGAACCTTCATCATTAATGATAGCTCTAGGAGTTCCAAATCTAGTGAATATATTTCTTTGCGAAACTTACTCACCGATTTAGCATCATTATTAGGTAATGCTACGCCTCTACCCATTTGGATACATAATCAACAACTACTAAGATATATAAATTGCCAAAAGAGGGTGGAAAAGGTCCCATGAAATCCATGCCCCAAACATCAAATAATTCAATTTCTAAAATATTTGTTCTAGGCATTTCATGCTTATCGAGATATTCCTCGCTCTTTGACATTTATCACGATGATTTGACCATAAAATATGAATCTTTAAATAAAGTAGGCCAAAAATAACTGATCAGTAATACCTTAGCCGCTTTGTTCTAGTGCTTCCAAAGTGTCCTCCATAAGGTGCGAAATGGCAATGCACGAAGCCTTTGCTTGTTGCTCTTCTTCGTATGCATTTCCTCATTAATTGATCAGGACACATCTTGTAAAGGAATGGATCATCCCAATAGTATTGCTTAACCATGTGGAAGAAGTTTCTCCTTTGTTGATATGTCATACTTACTGGTACTACTTTGCTTGCAAGGAAATTTACAATATCGAAGAAACCATGGTGCGAGATGCATTTGATGCTCTGCATTGCTTATAGCAAATGCGCTTTCATGTTTTGCATTGATCGTGATTGCCAATAGCTTCTCATCCGGAAAACTCTCCTTGATTTCTTCTCCTTGTGTACCAAGTGATTCTCCTTCAATCCTTGATAAATGGTCCGCTACTTGGTTTTCTACTCCTTTCTTGTCTCTAATTTCTAGATCAAATTCTTGTAGGAGTAAAATCCACCTTATCACCCTTGGCTTTGCATCCTTCTTTGAAATTAGATACTTAATGGCGAGTGATCGATCATGATAGACAATAATTTTAGTGCCAACTAAGTATGATCTCGAATTTTTCAAATGCAAAGACCACAACTAATAATTCCTTTTACGTGGATCGTGTAGTTCACTTGAGCTTCAATTAATGTCTTGCTAGCATAATATATGGAATGAAAGACCTTATCATACCTTTTCCCTAGGATCGCTCCCTACCGCAAAGTCACTAGCATCACACATTAATTCAAATGGCTGCTCCTCCAACTGAGTTACTATAATTGGTGCCATCACCAATGCCTTTTAAGCTTGTCAAAAGCTTCTATACAAAAGTTATCAAAGATAAATTCTACATCATGTTGCGTAAGCATGCATAATGGTTTTGAGATTTTTGAAAAATCTTTGATAAACCTTCTATAGAAACCAAAGATGGCCTAAGAAGCTCCTGATACCTTTGATTGTATTGGGTGGTGGTAAATTTTCAATGACATCAACTTTAGCTTTGTCTACCTCTAGACCTTTCTTTGAAATTCTATGTCCTAACACAATGCCCTCTTGTACCATAAAATGGCACTTTTCCCGATTTAAGACTAAATTTGTTTCTTCACATCTATTGAGAATTTGTTCCAAGTTTGTTAAGCAAACTTGAAATGTTTCTCCAAAGATAGAGAAATCATCCATGAATACTTCCATTGATTGCTCAATGAAATCTGAGAAAATAGACATCATGCATCTTTGGAATGTAGCAGTGCATTACATAAGCCAAATGGCATCCTTCTAAAAGCAAAGGTTCCATAAGGGCATGTAAAGGTGGTTTTGTGTTGATCCTTAGGCTCAATGGCTATTTGATTATAGCTCGAATAGCCATCTAGGAAACAATAAAATTCTTTCCCTGCTAATCTATCTAGCATTTGGTCTATGAATGGTAAAGGAAAGTGATCCTTTTGGTAGCTTTGTTGAGTTTTCTCAGTAATCCATACAGATTCTCCACCTGTGATGATTCTAGTTGGTATCAACTCATTCTTTTCATTGGCTATTCTTGTCACACACCCCTTTCTTTGGTACACATTGGACAGGACTTACCCAAGCACTGTCTGATATGGGGTATATGATTCCAGCATCTAGCCACTTAATGATTTCCTTTTTCACAACCTCTTTCATAATAGGATTTAGTCTTCTTTGACTCTCTATGCTATTTTTGGAATTTTCTTCCAAAATGACTCTATGCATGCATATAGAAGGACTAATTCCTTTGATATCTGCCATTTGCCAACCTATAGCTTTGGTATGCTTCTTGAGAGTACTAATGAGATCACTCTCCTGTTTTGATGTTAAATCAGAAGCAATGATAACAGGTAAAGTCTCATTTGTTCCTAAGAATGCATACTTAAGGTGTTCAGGCAGTATCTTCAATTCTAACTTAAGAGGTTGTTCTATTGAGGGTAAGTTCTTCTTGAGACTTGGATCCTCAAGGTTGAGTGGTTCATAAGTCCTAGCCCATACTTCCTTACAAGAGTTTTCTATTGGCAGATTTTCCTTTTCTATTATTTCATCATCTAGCAATGCAGCTGCATCTAATGCATCTGCATTGGCTAAGTGATCATACTGCTTGTAAAATTGTTTTTCTACCAATTGATCTAAAGAGATTAAGGATGAACACTCTTCTGTATCCTCTGCAGGATACTTCATAGCATTCATTACATTGAATTTTATCTATTGATCATTCACTCTCATAGTGAGTTCACCTTTCTGCACATCAATTATGGTTTTACCAGTTGCTAAAAATGGTCTACCTAGGATAATAGGCACTTCCTTATCTGCATCAAAGTCAAGGATAACAAAATCTACAGGGAATACAAATTTATCTACCTTGACTAGGATGTCTTCTATGATACCTTCGAGATAGGCTATTGATCTATATCGCTAATTGAAGTGCCACGATGGTTGGTTTTGCATTTCCTATTTCTAATCAAGTCAAAAATAGATTTAGGCATCAAGTTAATGCTTGCACCTAAATCACATAAAGCTTTACCAAGATAGGATTTTCCTATAGAAAATGGAATTGTAAAACTACCTGGATCCTTCAATTTCCTAGGGATCTTATTTTGCATAAGAAAACTACAATCTTCTCATTCATGGCAACTTGTTTCAAACTCACCTAATCTTCTTCTCTTAGTAAGCACATCCTTCATAAATTTTGCATAATTTGGCATTTGTTGGAGGCTTCTACTAAGGGAACATTGATGTGTAATTGTTTTAGTACCTCTAAGAATTTACCAAACCGCTTCTCCTCATGTGCTTTTTTCAGTCTTTGAGGGTAAGGAGGAGGAGGGTATTCAGTCTAACTTAGGTAGTGGACTTTTAACTTCTTGTGATGCAGAGCACTAGATGCTTCGCATTGGTTTCTTTTTGATTTTTGGCTTTTTCTCCCTTTTCTACACTTTCCTTCTCGCTTAACTCTACCAAATCCTTACCACTTCTCAATGAAATAGCCTTAACCTGCTCCTTTCCTTTGGTTTGGGAAGGAGTAAGCTTCATATTTGAAGGTAAGGCACCTTGTGGCCTTTGATACAGAGTGTGGCTAATTGACCAACTTGATTCTCTAAGTTCTTAATGGAAGCATCTTGGGTTTGTCTAGCGATTCTAGATTCACCTATGAATGCTTTGAGCATGGTTTCTAAAGAATTATCGGTGGTAGGTTGAGAGTTTCTTTGGTTATTTTGAGTGGGAATCACGGTGGGTTGGTTGGTGTAGTTGGAGCGGTTCTAGGTGCGCAGTGCACTATTGTTGCTCCATCTAAAATTTGGGTGATCATTCCAACCAGGATTATAAGTGTTGGAATAAGGGTTGTTATTCCTATTATAACCTACATAATTTACAGAGATAGGGTTGCTAGAACACTCCTCATACAAGTGACCTCCTCCACAGTACACACAACTAGGTGTGCCTGGAGGTACTTGTTCTCTTCTTTGCAATGATGCTTTACGGTGATGCAGCTGCATTAGATGCAGTAGCATTGCCAGAAGTGAAGTTTTTCATCAAATTAGCTAGAGTGGCTACTTGAGCGGATAGAGGCGGATATATCATTAATTTCATGTACCCTGATGGTTTCTTTTGGCACTTACCCTCTCGATGAGGCCAACTAGAGCTATTAGTCGCTATTCTATCAATTAATTCACATGCTTCATTGTATGACAGATTTAATAACACTCCACCCGATGATGCATCAAGCATTATTCTGGTTTGAGGTTCTAAACCATTATAAAATGTTTCCATTTGAATAATAATAGGTAAATCATGATGAGGACATTTTCTCAAAAGTTCCTTCCATCTTTCCCATGCTTCAAATAAAGATTCAAACTCTTTTTGTCTAAAAGATGTAATATCATTTCTTAACCTGGCATTTTTGATAGGTGGGAAATATTTTCCTAAAAATTTTTCAGCCATTTCATTCCATGAATGAATAGAGTTAGGCTCTAAAGAATTTAGCCAAGCCTTAGCTCTATCTTTCAAAGAATATGGAAATACCTTAATCTAACTGCATTTTCACTAACACCAGGTAAAATAAAATTACTACATACTTCTAGAAATTGCCTTAAATGCAAATGAGGATCTTCATGAGGAGATCCTCCAAATTGACCAATAGTTTGAAGCATTTGAAACATCATATATAGGCTTAAATTCAAAATGCATGGCATCAATATGAGGTCTGTTTATACTAGTTTGCATGTTTTGATGATCAAACTGAGCATAATCCCTCATAGGTCTATCTCTATCATTAATCATACCTATGTGATCCATGTGGATGAGATTTTCTCTATGAACTTCTTCTTCAGTAGCATGCTGTGAACCAGGGCCTCCTCTCACTGAGTGTGGCCTTGAGCTTTGTTCTTCACTGAATGACATGTTGCTAGTTTGTTGATTTTGCTTTTGGAGTCTTAGCAATCTCCTGAATTTTCTTTCAATTTCTAAATCTAAACTATATTCTGGAGTTCTGTTTCTGGTTCTGTACATATACTAAGTACCATGTACTTTGGTTGACAGAAACTTTAAAAACCAGAATTTATATACAACACTAAATTACTCAATATCAGAATTTTAAAAAGAATTTACTTCAATCCCCGCCAACGGCGCCAAAAACTTGGTGTGTGGAAATGCCACATACACTTGAGTGCAAGTATACACTGTCCAAAAACAAGTAGTAAAAAGATCGAACCCACAGAGATTGAAAAACTCACTTTTAAAACAAATATAAAGTAATAAAGTGTAAAGTCACTAAGTAACAAAATAATTTTGGATTTTGTTTGATGATCACAACTAAGTTAGATAGAAAGCAAAGTAAAAATGTTGATAGTGTAAAAGAGAAAAGCTAGTTGGAATGTCTTTATCAAGTAATTTACTTATAAGTGTATGATGCAAGATGTGATGCAAACAGACCTTTGAATCTTTGTTGCATTAGCTATGTGCCTTTTCGGTCACTTTCTTGAGTATCATTACCAGCTCTTATGATCCTTGTTCTATGCAAGAAAGAAAGGGGTGTTAGTGCCAATCTTGCCTCCTAACAATTATCTAATTTGCTTAAGTGAATTCACTCTTGTATTTTAAGTACCCACAATTATCCTATGGACTATACTATCCTATGTCTAGGACTTAGCATGGTTTTCACAAAGTTTTCTTTATGTAAAACACTCACCCATATTAGTTCTTGAGTTCTTAATTGTAAGCCATTTACGGTCATTTACAAATCTACTTATTCTAAGTGATCAAGTTCAAAATAAGTTTTGAAAAGATTATCAAGCAAGAACTAAAGTACAAACATACATACATGCAACATACTTACTTAAAAGCTCATTAAATGATTAGAACATTCCAACTAAGAAAGGTTTAGCTAACAAGAGACATTGCAAGATATATATATAAACTGAATAGACCATGTTCATATATATAGAAATCACAAAAGAGAAACAACAAGAGTAAAGTTACAAATGTTGAAAACCTTTGTATGAAGTCTTCTAGCAATGCACTAGCATTACTCCTTAGCACTATACAAACACTATGAAAATGAGTTAAGGAGGATTTATGAATTCCTTCCTCTTCCTCTAAAAATATAAAAACTAACTATGTATAATGAAATTTTGATCTAACTTATGGATTGTGATATATTTCCAAATGAAGATGTGAGGTCCTTTTATAGCCTTCAAGTGAGGTGCTTCCTTTCTTCATGTTGAAGTCATCTTGAGTGGATCATAGCTGTAGTTGCTTTCCAGAGGTTTATCCATGTTGAAATCTTTGACTTAATCATATAGGGCGGTTCCATGGTGTTAGAACAAGTGTCCCTATGTTGGTGACTCTTCAAAGCTAAGCCTATAGCTATGTGTGAATGGTAGGCGCCTACTATACAAGTTTGGATGGCATCAGGGAAGCAGGCAGGAGGTCATCACATTGCATGTGGATGCATATGAAACAGGCTGCTTATTCACCAAGTAGCGCAGAATTGATGCAGGATCAGTGCAGGAGCATTGATGCAGTTAGCATTGAGACTGCACTGAACAAAAACATCAAACATACCACAATATATCCAAAAATGGCCTATAACTAACTATAACCATTCAATTCACTCAAGATATCATATATCACACTAAATACTATATAAACTCTTTATTATTACTTGAAAGAGAGCAAATACTAAGTTTAAACATATGAAATACTCTATATAAATTAGAGTTATCAACCACCCTCTTTCATTGCCTCACGCCACTGATCAGCAGACAGTAAAACAAATTCTTCCTCTTCTGGAGGAAGGAAGTTAACAGACTTGTTGAAACAGTTGATGTGTACATGGTTATCCACTAACCAGTCCATACCCAGAATCACATCCAACCCACCCAAAGGCAAACAAATCATATCAACCAGAAAATCTCTGCCGAAAACTGACAGAGGACACCTAGCACACATTAGAGAAGTAGTTACCGAACCCATAGCTGGAGTGTCGATAACCATCCCTCTCCCCATAGTAGACAAAACTAAATTCAACTTTTCAAAGACAAACAGCAATAATAAAGAGTGCGTAGCACCCGTGTCAACAATAGCAACTAAAGGTGTACCATAGATAAAGCAAGTACCTCTGATGTCATTAGGTCCCTCTGAACCTGCCAATGCAAAAACTCTCCTAGTGGACCTCTCCTTCTTAGGCTTGGTGCACTTGGAGCTAAAGTGACCAGCTTCACCACAGTTGAAACACACAGCTTCCTTGCGATCACACTCGGATGCCATGTGACCATTCTTCCCACACTTAAAGCATTTCTTCACTTCCGACTTACAATCAAAACTCTTGTGACCCGACTTGTCACACTTATAGCACACAACATCAGATGGGGCCTCTCCCCCACTTGGCTTCTTGCCCTCAGCAGACCTCTTACCCTCAGAAAACCTACTACCACCAGCATACCTACTATTACCAGCATACCTACCATTACCAAAGCGCCCTCTGCTTTACCCCATCCGGTAGGGTCTCATATGGTTTGCCCTGATGCGAACTTACCCTTCTGATCTCTCATGATTCTAGCACGGGCATTGCTATCATCCTCATAAATCCTGCAGCAGTCAACCAGATCAGCAAACACTCTGATCTTCTGATACCCCACAAGCCTCTAACCTCCTCACTGGTCTCCAACCACCAGTCATCAGCCTCCTCAGATAGAGTATGAGTACCGTACCTGACTTTCTGCTCATCATTGCAGCTAATCACCCGGAAGATCCTCTCAATCTCCTTCAGCCAAGCCAGTGCACCATCTGGGTTGTACCTCCCCTTAAAGGTAGGAGGGTTCTCCCTCTGGAAGGTAGCCAGACTACGAGTCTCAGCATTCTGCTGGGTACCCACAGCCTGCGCTATAGCTTGCAAGGCCTCAGCAAGGGCATCATCAATTCTCCTGGCCATATCAACCTAGCACTGCAGCACAAACAACCATTCAGAACTAAATTAAGACACCTAGTTGTCATACACATTATGACGGACAGACTCACTTGGCCGGACAGACCGAACATTTGCTCTGATACCACTAATGTAACACCCCATTTTTACCCGGTAATTTTATAATAAAAATCAGAGTATAAAAAAAATTTATTTCTCATTACATGGAGCGTTACACTCATCTCATAAAAGCACTCAAACATGTCGGTTCAGCTCATAAAAAGTATCAATACATAACACCATAACAAAACGTGGGATAACTCATATCATGCAGCGGAATATAAAACTACATCTCAAAAATGGTGCTCAGCAGTCTCAAAACAATACTCATAAGCTCAACAATGAGCAAAATAAAACAAACTAAGGTTCATAACCCCAACCCCTAGGTGCTACGTATCAGAGCAGACCGACTCGGGGAGTAGTGAAGGTAGGAAGCCCTCACTCATGACTACCTGTGGTAAACAACAACAGAAAGGGTGAGTCTCGAACTATATAATAAAAGTGATAATAGGCAATATATATACAATCATAGTCACAGCACAATCAATCATACCAATCATCACTCAGTAGCGTTTGTATGCTCATGTGAATGTATGCAATGTAGTTATGCATGTGGTACCATTTGCCCTCCGGCAGTCTCATTATCAAATTGAGTCCTCATGACTCTGGCCCTCCGGCCTCACAATCAATTTATAAACTCCGCGACCGCAGCCGAATGTATGCATGAGACTCCATGAATACAACACAACACCTTTACAATACCATTATATACTTGTTATTTTCTCACCTCATATTTAATCTCATTTATAGCCCCCATGGCATGGCCCTCCGGCTCATGCCCCCATGGCATCCTCAGATATCTCAAGATACAAACTCAACATAATTAAGTCCCAAGGACTAATCTCGTCTAGAGGACTCAACCTCACTCAAGGACCTAAACCACCTTTTAGGACCAATACAGTCACCTAGGGACCAAAACAACACACACCTAGGCACTTGGCAGCACTAGGCGCCAATTTCCCCACATTCGGCGCGCTCGGTGCAACACAAAGACTAGCGCGCGAGCTTCGGCAATCTGGCGCCCCAGGGCAACACACTGGCGCCACTTTCCTAGCAATCTGGCGCCCCCCTGGGCAGCACAGTGCTAGACACAAACTAAGACACAATTCCAGATGTTGCGTCAAAGACACACTTAGAGCAAGTGTACTCTTTCGCAGAAGTAGTATAAAAGATTATCGTGTCCACAGGGATTAATTAACAAGTACTAAACTAGTCAAGATTATATATTGTTTAGACGAAACAATAATTTGAAGGTTATAGAAACTAAAATAAAAAGATATAAATAGTAAGAATTAAAATACAAAGTTTAATCAATGGAGAGAGACCTAGAGTCACGGTTTCACTTGCAAGCTTCGATTCCCCTATGTCTAATTCTACCTGAATTCCCTTATTTTATTTAATTACCAATCCCTTTACTAAAACTATTAATCCGTTTGGTCATTCGCGATTAATATTCTTTTTCCTAAATTAACCCCCGTTTGGTCATGCAAGAATTTAAATTTAGGAAAAGCATAAAGAGCAAAAAGGTTGAATGATTGGAAGACTAAATTATGGTTTGGTCATGCCCTAATTATAGCCCCAATTATCCTATAGGTCCACCAACTAATTGCAGTACGGTCGTTGATCAACTAATTGATTATAAACATGCAAAGGGTAGCTAATCCTAATCATGTGATAAAAACAATAGGACAATATCAATTAAAATAAAAACAGGAATTCAAACTAGAAATTAGAACATAAAAAGGTCTCTAATCATGCAAGATCCACCTAAGACCCTAGAAAAGGACTTAGGTATCCATAAGTATCAAGAACAATAAACTAGAAATAAGATTCATGAAATACAAAGATAAAGAATAACCGGTAAATTAGAGAAAGTCTTTATCTATGTCTTCAATCTCCTCTTTCAGCTCCAAAGCTCTCTCCCGATGTCAAAAACAGTACCCAAATATTCTCAATCTCCCTCTTGTGAACGTCACTGTTGCCGTCAATATGTTTCTGGTTTTTGTTTGATGTGTGCGGCTTCCTTCATCCAAATGGGCCAAGCAAAACTCCTTTATTTTCTTTCTTCAACCTCCCCATATATATATATATATATATATATATATATATATATATATATATATATATATATATATATATATATATATATATATATATATATAAAAGTGACTTTTTATTGGACTTCATTTGTTTCACCTATTCTTTTCTCATTCTGCAAAATAGAATAAATTAAGTCAGTGATTCATATAATTGCTAATAATTACTCTAAAAGTGACTCAAAAATATCACTAAAAATGCACTAAATTGGAGTTTATCAACTCCCCCACACTAAACATTTGCATGTCCTCAAGCAAATTCTCTGGCTCAAAAACTTTTCAAATAAGTAATAGAGATAGCCAAATAAGGAACCCAAAATTAGAAGCACAATGACAGCCAATAGATAGTATAGAACATATGAGGTGTCACAAGGTTGCCCAATTAGAGGCTCAAGTCCCTGAAGACTACATTTCTGTGAACAATGGCACTCGCTCACAATCTCTCTAAGTGTTTAGGGACTAGTGAAAATATACACTCAAGTTTCCACAAAATGCACATTACCATATGTTTGTAATTTGATCAAATCTCCACTAAATAGTTCACATGCATGCAAAAGATGGGGTTTCATGGGTTGTAATGGGGCCAAGGTGAATTCATGCAGGGTAGGAAATAAGAAGAGGGAGATAATCAAATGGCTAAAAGAAAAAAACAAGAAACAGACAGTAACCATTGAAACCAAATATGGACCTCCTATCTATTTTACAATTTTGTCCAAACTCCAAATTAGTTTCACTTTGATTCTTCACTCTTCTTCTATTAAGTTTGCTCTCTTTGATTTGTCTTTTCTCTTGAGTAGACATTTTCTATTTTTGATTTGGATTTGCCATTTGGCTCTTTCATTCTTTTGATGTGCCTTTTCCTCCTTTCTTGCTTTTCTTTTTTTTTTTTTTTTATTTTCTTTTTTTTTTTTCTTAGGAGGAAAATGTAAGTACATGACAACTTCTATTTTTTTCTTCATCCTAACAAGATAGACAACTAAACTATAGGACGTAATTGTAATTTTCAATAGTTGCTCCACATTCAATTTCAATTGGTTACCAAAAAAAAGAAAAAGAAAAAATTATATATGGGTACCAAAGAAAAAATATAACAATTAGGCTCAAATGGGGCAACTAAGGGATAAATTCAACAAACAACTCTGAGGCTAGAAAAATACTTAAATTCCCCAAATCTTTTTACATGATGCAAATCAATTTTCGCCTTGAAATGGTCAAAAGACAAATTCTAGAATGTAGCAAATTGGGAAACACACTCATAGAAAGAAAAGGGGTAAAAATTTATGATTTAGTATCAATCCCCTTGAAGGCTCAGATCTCACATTTAGAAGCTAGTTCACAAAAAGTACTCAAGAGGGACAAATGCTAATTATCAGCTTCCTAAGGACATCCTCACAGTTACAATTAAGCACAAGTCTGTCATGTAAATTAATTATGGGATCCCCTAAAGGCATAATCTCTATTTTTTTTCAATTTAAGCATAGTTCATGCAAAACAAGCTAGAAAAAATGCTATCAACATATGTAGTGGGTATATGCATTAATAGAGATCATACCAGCATATAATATCCTCCCCCACACTAGCATGAAGCATGATCCTCAATGCAAAATATTAGATTGGCACAAAAATAAATAAATGAGAGAGTAAGAGTGACTTCCCTGAGAGAGCTTGCAGTCTGAGCTTATTGCTAAAAACAAAATAAAACAAAACAAAAATGAGAGAAAATAAAACACAGGTTGCCTCCTGCGAAGCGCTTGTTTAACGTCGTGAGCCTGACGATAGTTGGTGCTCAATCAGGTGGCTCTCCAAGAGCAAATTTTACATCTAACGCAGTGCACCTTCTTAGCTTTCTTACCATGTGGTTCACATTGTTCTTTCTTTTTCCACATGGTGGATGAACTTCAAATGATGGTGATATTTTTACTTGTATCTCCATCCACCACTAAACTAGGATCTGCATAATAAGAACTTTTTCAAAAGGTTCTGCATCTTTAGATCACAAAAAATATTAGTTTCAACCACATCATCAAAATAAGGAGAAGTACAAGAAAATAAATTTTCATTGAAATTTAAAGCTTTAATAACATCATCTTCTCTACCGCTCCTTAAAGTTACTTTCCTTATTAACCTCAATTATAGCATCACCAATGGTTAAGACAATTTGGCCGAAATTTGGGTTTTCTCCTCTTTCTCCAAATCGGGAATCATTGATCTTTCTCATTCTCCTCATAATTGCTCTCATCAATGGAATCATTATCTCAATTTGACTCTCCTCAGTAGGATCTATTATTTTGATTTGACTCCCTTCATGAGAGTCTCTTCATCTTTCTCGAGAGCTTCTTCCTCTAGATTATCTTCTCTGAGAAACACTTCATCACTACTAAGAATATTATCTTTATATTGCTCGATTCTTCATTTGGGGTAGACTTAGTTTGTAAATAAAGAGTTTCTTGAGCCAACTGAGTTGTTACCATATCAATAACCTTTGACAATTGATTCTTCAAACTATCAAGTGTTTCATTTGTTTGCTCCATAAATTTGACTAAGACCTCATCAATATCAGATTCCTCCTCTTTCCTCTCCACTTGTAGTGACTCATAATTATCCCAGTTGGAGGAATAATAAGGAGGTGGCTCATAGTCATCCCAATAGTTTGAATAAGGCTCATAAGGAGGAGAAAATGAGCGTTGACATTGAGGCATATACCAATATGACTTCTCTAAATTTCTTTGTGCCTCTGCCTCTCTAATGTAGTCTCCAAGAGTTTTAACCATGATTTAGACTTTTCACTGCAAAACAAAGTGAACTGCAACGGGCTCTTGGGAAAGTGTTATCAATTTTTTTTTTGTATTTTTCAATAAGATAAATAAATAAATAAACAAAAATAAAAGCAAAAAAATGTCTAAAGCAATAAAAATCTTTTCGTTTAATATTGCTAAATTAATCCCACAACAGCGGCGCAAAAACTTGTTGCGTCAAAGACACACTTAGAGCAAGTGTACTCTTTCGCATGATAGTATAAAAGATTATCGTGTCCACAGGGATTAATTAACAAGTACTAAACTAGTCAAGATTATATATTGTTTAGACGAAACAATAATTTGAAGGTTATAGAAACTAAAATAAAAAGATATAAATAGTAAGAATTAAAATACAAAGTTTAATCAATGGAGAGAGACCTAGAGTCACGGTTTCACTTGCAAGCTTCGATTCCCCTATGTCTAATTCTACCTGAATTCCCTTATTTTATTTAATTACCAATCCCTTTACTAAAACTATTAATCCGTTTGGTCATTCGCGATTAATATTCTTTTTCCTAAATTAACCCCCGTTTGGTCATGCAAGAATTTAAATTCAGGAAAAGCATAAAGAGCAAAAAGGTTGAATGATTGGAAGACTAAATTATGGTTTGGTCATGCCCTAATTATAGCCCCAATTATCCTATAGGTCCACCAACTAATTGCAGTACGGTCGCTGATCAACTAATTGATTATAAACATGCAAAGGGTAGCTAATCCTAATCATGTGATAAAAACAATAGGACAATATCAATTAAAATAAAAACAGGAATTCAAACTAGAAATTAGAACATAAAAAGGTCTCTAATCATGCAAGATCCACCTAAGACCCTAGAAAAGGACTTAGGTATCCATAAGTATCAAGAACAATAAACTAGAAATAAGATTCATGAAATACAAAGATAAAGAATAACCGGTAAATTAGAGAAAGTCTTTATCTATGTCTTCAATCTCCTCTTTCGGCTCAAAGCTCTCTCCCCGATGTCAAAAACAGTACCCAAATATTCTCAATCTCCCTCTTGTGAACGTCACTGTTGCCGTCAATATGTTTCTGGTTTTTGTTTGATGTGTGCGGCTTCCTTCATCCAAATGGGCCAAGCAAAACTCCTTTATTTTCTTTCTTCAACCTCCCCATATATATATATATATATATATATATATATATATATATATATATATATATATATATATATATATATATATATATATATATATATATATATATAAAAGTGACTTTTATTGGACTTCATTTGTTTCACCTATTCTTTTCTCATTACAAAAAATAGAATAAATTAAGTCGATGATTCATATAATTGCTAATAATTACTCTAAAAGTGACTCAAAAATATCACTAAAAATGCACTAAATTGGAGTTTATCACGGACACGAGTCTCGAACACGAGCGCTGCCTAGGCGCCTGGCAAGCGGCTCTGATTAGCGCCTCACGACCCACTCACCACACATGAAAGCAGAAAACCACTCGAGCCAAAATGTTTAAAAATGTTTTTGGCGAGTAAATACAAAATATGGCACGGTGAAATATGCCTAGAACTCTAAGTTCCACTCAAAACACTCCCTAGGCGCACACTTATAGCGCCACAGCAATGCCTACTAGCACATCTCTCAAATGGCACATGAAAACAGAAAATTGCTCGAGCCAAAATGTTTAAAAATGTTTTTGGGCAGGTAAATACAAAATATGGCACGGTGAAATATGGCTAGAACTCAAAGTGTCTCTTAACCCACCCTATAGGCGCACACATACAGCGCCACAGAATTGCTCACTAGGACATCTCCCAATTGACACGTGCAAAACCAAAACTACCCGAGCCAAAGTGTTTAAAATGAAGTTTGGGCAGGTGATTACAAAATTTGGCTCGGTGAAATATGCATAAAACATCAAGTACCACTCCAAACACCCTTTATGTGCACGTGAACAGTGCACAGGGCGCCATATTCCTAGCAAACTGGCGCCCAGACAGCAAGCACACCCTCGCAACACTCAAACAGTGCACTGGGCGCCATTTCTCCAGCAACTTGGCGCCCAGGCAGCAACACACTGCACACAGATACAATCCCAGCACATGAACAGTAACCCAGGCGCCAATTCCTCAGCAAAGTGGCGCCCGAGCAAATCTGCAAACCATAGCCTCTCACACGATTACAGTGGCGCCAGAATCCTAGCCAATTGGCGCCCCATACATCAAAAACTCCAAATTCTCAAGTTCTTTCCATTCAAATCATATTATATCACTCAAATACAAATTATAATCATGTCAACACATGCAATTGCACACTACAACACTCAATCATGCGCAAAAATCAATCAAGAACACAAAACCCCCAAATTAAAGCCCTAAATCGATTTCTAGCATGCAATTTCTCCAATTCACCAAACAACAACTCAATTAACGATCAAATAACAACAAATCAAACCCTATGACTCCTATACAACCCATTATATCCTCTATTATAGAGTGAGACTCCCCTTACCTTAATTTAACCGTAGAAACGTTCCTTTCTCCGAGTCACCACCAAAAACCACAGCAACTAGAGCCTTCTTCTCCTTCTTCTCAAGGTGCGAAGCTCTCTCTCTCTTTCCCTAGGTCTTGCGCGCTGTTCTCTTCTCTCCTTTCTTTCGTTTTCTTTCTTTCTTTGCAAAGTGGTGCGAATTGCACTACTCCTAGGAGCCTAAGTCATTGGGCTTGGGCTCCTGGGCCAATCCTTGCAGTTCCGGTATCTCCAATACCACTCCCTTCAATTGGAATAAAATGCTACATTATAATTTAATATAATTAAATAAATGATGCAACACTTTAAATAATTTAATCAATTACTTAATTAAATCATTTAGGGTGTTACAATAATAAAACTGCCAGGATCCTTCAGTTTTCTAGGGAGCTTATTCTGCATAATTAAACTACATCCTTCTTCTTTTGGTGATGATGTCTTTTAAGAACTTAGCATAGTTTGGCATCTGCTGTAAGGCTTCAACCAAAGGAAGGTTGATGTGTAGCTGCTTTAACATATCCATGAACTTGCTGAATTGCTTGTCTTCATGAGCTTTCTTTAATCTTTGAGGGTAGGGTGGAGGAGGATATTCAGGTACAAGCTTAGGTACAGTCTTGATTCCTGGTTCAAAATTAGACGTTGTAACGTCTGGCTTAGACATCACAATATCTGGAGTATCCTTCTCTTCTTCCCCATTTGTACTCGTCTCCTTCCCTTTCTCTTTTTCCTTCTCTGGCACCTCTTTCTCCACAGGCCTAGTTGGTTCAGGATATTCAGTACCACTTCTCAATGAGATAGCATTTACCTGTGCATTCGCCCCATTATTACCATTTGGATTAGATGATGATGGTGTTTCAGTTGTAGATGGGAGAGATCCATTCTGCCTTTGAGTAAGAGCTGAGGCTATCTGCCCAATTTGGTTTTCCAACGTTTTGATTGAAGACTCATGAGTTTGCAAAGTTGTCTTACAATCACTTATAAAACTTTTCATCATGGCTTCCAAATTGCTGTTGTTATTACTCTGCACATATTGCCTCTGTTGTTGTTGTTGAGGGGGAAATCCTGGGGGTATTGCAGGAGCAGTATTGCTAGCATTCAAAGCATTGTTGTTTCTCCAACCAAAGTTTGGGTGATTTCTCCAATTTGAGTTGTAAGAGTTGGAGTAGAGACTGTTACCTTTGTTCTGAGATACAAAGTTTACAGACTGAGGGTTATAGGGACACTCTTCGTACACATGCCCTTCTTCACAATCGACACACACTACTCCCCCAGAATGCGTGGGTTCAACAGCTGCAGCAGTCTGCCTTTCAGACGTGGCCACGTTTGGAGTATTCATAGTTTTAATCATGTTGGTCAGGGTAGCAACCTGAGCAGAAAGAGCAGTTACTTCACTTATCTCATGGACACCAGCCTTCTTTCCAGGAGTAAATCTATCAGATGGCCAATGGGAGTTATGGGTGGCTATGTCATCTATAAGCTTGCATGCCTCAGAGAAGGACATGTTCAGAATGATACCACCTGATGAAGCATCAAGTATCAATCTAGTAGGCTGATCTAGACTATTATTGAAAGTCTCCATTTGAATAACCACGGGAATGCCATGGTGTGGGCACATTCTCAGTAATTCCTTCCACCTTTCCCAAGCATCAAATAATGATTCCCCTTCCCTTTGTTTGAAGGAAGTGATATCATTTCTCAACTTAGCATTTTTGTTGGGAGGGAAGTATTTTCCAAGAAACTTCTCAGCTAGCTCATCCCAAGTGTGAATTGAATTTGGTTCCAAGGAGTTCAACCAATTTTTGGCTTTATCCTTGAGAGAATATGGGAATAGCTTGATCAAAAGCATCTTCTGAGACTCCAGGGATGATAAAATTGCTACACACATCCAAAAATGGCCTTAGGTGTGCATAAGGATCTTCTTGAGGAAAACCCCCAAATTGCCCTGCAGTTTGCAGCATTTGGAACATCATCGGTTTGAATTCAAAGTGACCAGTATGAAGGGTTGGTCTTGCAATGCCTGTTTGTAAATGAGAAGGATTGAGCACGACATAGTCACGCATAGGCCTGTCCCTGTCATTGACCATGTCTTGTGGCCCTGCATTGATGAGTTGATGCCTCTGCCATAGTTCATCATCAACAAGTGTCTCTGTATGGGTCTGTGGTCCACGGCCATGTCCTCTACCTCCTCTTGGAGCAGGTCCACCTCTAGAGCTTCTATCACCGGTACCATGTTCAGACATGATTGGCGGCTGATGTTGTTGTTGTTGTTGCCTCCTTCTTAACCTTTGTTGTCTCCTAAGTTGCCTGAAGGTTCTTTCAGGTTCAGGATCAAATTCAGGTGTAGATTCACTCACTGGTTCAATCGAACTAGAGCTTGAGTTGGAACTAAGCATACGCTGTAACGTCTACCTGTTCACACACAGAAACAACAAACAACACAGTAAAATTCTTTCAAGTAGTGTTTTAATACTTTTGAACAATAAAAGTTAACTTCAATCCCTGGCAACGGCGCCAAAAACTTGTTGCTTCGTGGTTCTAGTCGCAATATCAGTGCAAGTATACACGTCGTACAAGTAATAAAGTGGATAAAAGTAAGAGATCGTTCCCACGAGGATTGGTTTTACTTTCAAAGTTCAAGTCTCAAAACACAAGTGAAACAAGTAACAAATCGGCACTAAAAGTTGGTGTTAATACTAAGAACATAAATAAAACAAGTAAACAATAAGTTGCTGTGAATATGGATGAGAATGAGTTGGATTGCTGCATGCAAGTTAATCCTCTCTAGTCAGACGTTATAACGTTTACACGCTATTACGTATAAATGCTATTCTGTATAGACGTTATAATGTTTGAACGCTATTGCAAAAGAGCTGTGCTTTTCAGTCACAAAACGTCAGAGCTTCAAGTATTAGAAGTCCTATGTCTAGGTTCTAAGTAGGCCCACTACTGTATTTTAAGTACCCACAGCAATGTCCTATGAACTATTATTCATTCTATGTCTAGACTTAGATAAAAATGCCTAAATGTCTTTAGTGCACCTTTTTGTTCATATAAATCTTTGAGTTCTTTTCATAGACCATGTTTGTACCTATGAATCTACCTATTTTAAGTGGCCAGTCTCAAAACAAGTTTGGAAATATTATCATGCAAAGATTTAAAACATATAATCGTCAATACTTCATAACATTTAACTAGAGGTTCATTACATGCAAAACAACAATCCAACTACAAATGTTTAGCTCATGCTGAGCATCTCTACAGAAAGATAAGGAGATGAAATCCAAATACCATACATAGAGGAAAAAAACACTAAGCGCAAAAGATACACCTAAGTAGCCTTCCTGCATGCACGCTGTAAAGACGTTACAACGTCTGAGCTTCACAGTAGTGGTTGCGATTGGGAATGGAAAATGGAGGTTGAGAAAAGTTAAGATGAAGAAGTCTGTGTCCAGAACTTCTTTAAGACAACTTTCTCTGAAATGGAGGGAAGTAGATGACTGGAGAGATTGATCTGATTCTTGGGTGAGTGTATGCGTATCCTTTGAGAGAAAGATGAGTCTTCAATATATAGTCAAATGGGTCACATGTTGCTGATGTCATTTTCCCACCTACCAAACTCCGCTTGCATACGAATCGACATCAGTCACGATGCTACGGTCGTCATCCGCGTCAATACTGAGGAGAGAAGATCTTCTGACTTTCTAAATCTTTGACCATCATTGCTAGCGCGCCACAACTGAGATATTTCACTATTGCTCTGCTGCCCTTCTACAGACGTGATGAGGGACGTGGCCACGTTCAGCTCTTTACTGCACAAACACAAGAAGCATCAAAACGCTCACAAAGGCACCAATTGGTGCCAAAATGCACAGAACTCGCAATTTAGCCCCTAGCTAACTAAGAAACAATAAACTAACAGAAAACTAATTAAACTAACCTAATATTGCTAGAGAACTTGCATGATCTATCTTTGAATAAGTATAAATAACTCATATAAATATGAGTTATCACACCCCCAAACTTAAATCATTGCTTGTCCTAAAGCAACCAAGACAAAACAAAATTAATAGAAATGCATGTAATCAACTACACCAGCAGGTTGCATTCTACTCAATCTTTTGATCAAAAATTGTTCTCAAGGTGCTAATTCTCTACACACTCACGCACTAATGCCCAATTACATTCTAGATTCATTACTGCCCAAAGTGAGTGTGTGATCTCTGCATTAATTCTGCACAAACACAAGAAGCATCAAAACGCTCACAAAGGCACCAATTGGTGCCAAAATGCACAGAACTCGCAATTTAGCCCCTAGCTAACTAAGAAACAATAAACTAACAGAAAACTAATTAAACTAACATAATATTGCTAGAGAACTTGCATGATCTATCTTTGAATAAGTATAAATAACTCATATAAATATGAGTTATCAGTTTCTAAAGATTTTATCGAATCGAAAATTGTTTTTTGCAAAACCTATGTTTTACAATTTTCATCAAATTATATGTTGATATGTGGATTGTATATTTTACTAGATTGGCTGGAATATTGTGTGTTATTCTCTGTTGAATGTTGGACGAGGACTGTTAGTAATTAAGATTAGATTCCTAGACACCGGTTTAGAATGATAACCATTGTAGTTTCCAAGATTTTTATTTCTCGGAAATGGTCATTAGTATCTGTAACACCCAAAATAATTTAATTAATTATTTAATTGAATTATTTAAGTGTTGCATTAATATTGTATATTTAAATTTTAATGTATTGTTGTATTTTTAAAATGAAGGAAGTGGTGCCGGTAATTCCGGGGTGGTAAGGAATGGCCCAAGAGCCCAAGCCCATTGACTTAGGCTCCTAGGCGCAAGGGTTTGAGACAAGCGTCTCATTTTGTGCAAAAGAAAGAAAGAAAGAAACGTAAGAAGAGAAGAGAGAAGAGAGAGCGCACAAGAGAGAAAAGAGAAAGAAGGAGATCGCACAAGAGAGAAGAGGAGAAGAAGAGTTGTTGCTGTGGTTACTTCGGTGTTCACGTAGAAGGATCATTATCTTCGAAAAACTTAAGGTAAGGGTGGGTCTTACCTTATAATAGGGTTTATAATGGGATGTATGTGGGTTGTAGGATTTATATTAATCTCATTGTGATTTTAATTGTTGTTTTGATGTATGATTGAATGAATGATGAATTGATGATGTTGTTGAAAAGTATATGACTTGTTAGGTGTATGCGATTGATTGAGTGTATCTGGATGATTCTGAACTGTGATGTTTGTAATGTGAAGCTTGAAATCGAATCGATTTCCCCCTTTACAATGAAAGCAAGGAATCGATTTCCCCCTTTACAATGAAAGCAAGGAATCGATTTCCCTAAGGAATCGATTTCCTCCTTTAGAAATGAAAGCAAGGAATCGATTCCTCTCTTAAAAAGAGAAGCAATGAATCGATTCCTCTCTTAAAAATAGAAGCAATGAATCGATTCCTCTCTTAAAAATAGAAGCAATGAATCGATTCCTCTCTTAAAAATAGAAGCAATGAATCGATTCCTCTCTTAAAAATAGAAGCAATGAATCGATTCCTCTCTTAAAAATAGAAGTAATGAATCGATTCCTCTCTTAAAAAAAATAGAAGCCATGAATCGATTCCTCTCTTAAAAATAGAATCCATGAATCGATTCCTCTTTTAAAAACAAGAAGCCATGAATCGATTCCCCTTTTTAAAACAAGAAATCATGAATTGATTTTGTACTTGTCAATATTTTCCTAACTTATTTAGCATGTGTTTATAAATGTTAGGCTAATGGGAGCCACTTTGTCTTGTTATCGTTTTTGGCACTTTTTCTTTGCGATTGTGTGTTATGTGCTATTTTTGGTGCTGTGGGCTGATGCTGGCACATTTTTACTTTGCCAATGTGGTTGTTAAATGATGATGTTGTTGATGATGGGCTTAATGCCAAAGTGACGATGATGTTATAGATGATGTGATGATGTGGACATTATATTTGTTGGTTGTTCATGAAGTCACATGCATACATGTGCATAATTATTGACGATGTGAGGCTTTGGCCTTGAGCTATTGACGATGAATAAGGCTCAATTATTGACGATGTGCCCAATTGGCAAAATTAAGGGCGATGAATGGTACCACATGCATACTTGCATTACATACATTCATTCCCATAATTGATAAATTTTATCTTTGGATGATATATGACGTGTATATAGGTGGTGATGTATAATGTTGACGTGATCAGTAGTGATCATTTGTATGTATATATAAATATGTTATTATAGTTGTTATAAATAAATATTGAAAGTGGTTGTATATGTATATATATATATGTGTGTGTGTGTGTGTGTGTGTGTGTGTGTGTGTGTGTGTGTGTGTGTGTGTGATTCTGTAATTGCTATAGTTTTGTGATCTATCATACTGCTTATTATAAGTCTTATTATGCGGTTTAGACTCACCCCTTATGTTGTTTATTACTACAGGTAACCATGAGTGAAGGCTTGTTTTCCTTCATATCCGCGAGTCAGTCTTATGCTCTGATACGTAACACTCAGGGGATGGGCGTTAGATTTCTTGTTTTGTTATGTTTGGCTGTTGAACTATTTTATTTGAGAATATTATGTTGTTATTGAGACCGTGATTTGAATTTATGAGATTTCTTTTATTTCGCTGCGTGACGTATAAGTTTTCCAGTGCGTGAATTGAATTAATATATTTTTGAGGATTCCATCCCACACGATTGGTGTTACGTATCATTTTGACTTATAAGATGATTTGTTTTATGTTGTCGTTGTTTTAAATGAAGTAAATGTAGCATCCCGTTTGGATGAATTGAAAAATAATTTTTAAACTCTGATATTTTATTTATAAATTGCCGGGTAGAAATGGGGTGTTACAGTATCTATAACTCTCAACAGTCGATGGAGTTTTCAGAAGCTAACGATAGTGAGGCATTTCACCTGTATATCACAAGAGTAGAACTTTCAATTACTCAAAGTATTGGAAGTGGTGTTGTCCTATAGGAAGACTGAATCAACAGAGTTTAATGCCTTACTTCTCGTTAGGCAAGATACGTTCTTTACCAAATGGATACGCTAAGGGTTATGGTTATGTTTGGATGTTGTGAAGTTTGGAGAGATGTAGGACCAAAAGAATCAGTAAAATAGTGAGAATTGTTCTCTGAATCAACGCCGGAAGCATTATCTTTTGCTCGTTTGATTCCGTGAAAGAATCCTTCTATTTTGATCATTTCTCTTATGCTACAACTAGCTCAACTCCGTGATTAATCCAAATATGAAAATTTAGCCTAGAGTAGTCAATACTACAGTATGATGAAACGAAGTTCAAAATTTTCTAGTAAGTCGTGCTTAGCTAGGAAAGCTATTAGGTAGCACGCTAGAGATCCTTATCATTTAGACCTTCTCATGTCTAAGTGATTGAGTAGTAGACTCAGTTCAAGAGGATGGTTGGTTTTGGAATAGTCGTCTGACTTATAGGTTTTGAAAAACCGTACACCTATGTGACACCATCCGGATTCCGGGATTGAGTTTCCAAGACTAAGTCATGATGTTGGAAGATACACCTTATTAGTATTACGGGTTAGCGAAGAAACCGACTCTTATGGGTAGGTAAGAAAATTATTTTATATTCCTACGTTTTCAAGATTCTTCCACATACTTTACCCATTGTGAGTCAATCATGGACACAGTCATGACAGAGATTAACTCAAAGTGCTAATTGTGTATCTAATAAAAATCGAAAGGTGAAGTTTCACAGTTAACTACCCGAAGGAGTGTAATTGTCTCAGACCACTGCAAAAGCGATTGTTTCCTCTTTATCTTTGGATGGTGAGGTATAATTATATATAGGATTGGTTCCAAACACAAGGCCAATACCTAAGAAGGGTGATTGAACAGTATTCACAGTTATATCAAACTGAGAAGGTTCAGTCAATTCTTCCTTCACTCTTCTCACAGTTAGTTCATGATTGTTTCAAGTAGAGTTTTGCTGTGAATGATGTATTATATATAAAAATCGCATATCAAGAGTTTTAAAATATTTTCTAGCTTTAAGAAAGTTCTGAGAAGGGTTGAAAAGTTCTAGTTGCTGCTAAGAAGGGTCAGAAATGACTCTTCTTAGGTTTTCTTAAATCTCTCCTCAAGAGGAGTTTTTCTCAAACAGTAAACTAAAGCCTTAAAGCAATAAATAACACATGGATTTATAGTGGTTCACCCAAAAGAAAATGAGCTACTCCACTCCTCACACCCAGTGAGATTTTCCACTATTTTCCAAATAGTTTACACCCTTTCATACTTCACACAAATTGAAGGCTCTTGGTAGTTTTCTTCTCACAGCTCTACCTACTGTATACTCCACTAATAGACTTCTTCAAATCTATTAGACTGCTTTTAACACAAAAGTACTCACTTCTCAAGTCCTACAGCAACACATGCTACTTGAGAAGGTTCCCTATTCAAGGTTCTTTTGGTTACAAGGGTTTTGGGATTACTTAGAGTTTGGTTGACATAAATGGAATATACATGAATGTATTACAACACAAGACTTAATACATACTCAGAGATTAGGTGAATCCCTTCTGGTTCATGTGCAGCTGAGTATGGAAGAGAGCAAACTTGAATGGGTGAGAAGGTTGATAGCTCAGAATTTAATTCACTCTCTTGAAGATCAATGGAGACCAGAGTTGTTGTTATATATACTTGATATTGTGTATTAACTGTTGGTTTAAATATTATAGTCGTTGCATCAACAACTAGCCGTTTGAAGCCCTTAAAATACATTTCTGTTGTCGTTTTCTGCACTCTGAGAAGCAGTGCATCTCAAATTGTCATCACCCTTCTCACAGTGACTCTTCTCACTGTGATTCTTCTCACATGACTTTGTAGTTGAAGATGATGCTTCTCAAGATAAATCTTCTCATGCATATGCAATTTAGGATGATGACTCTTCATGTCATGACCCATCTCAGGCTCATGACTCTTCTTAGCATAATTCTTTTGATCATGACCCTTCTTGGGATCACGACTCTTCTTAGCTTGACTTTTCTTGAGGGAATGCATATCTTCTTCAATTTTCTTTGTCGTGACTTTCTTGCTTTTGATCTTCTTTAGTTATCTTTCTCATGCCACAACACATGATGATTCTTCTCAAGTAGAATTCTTCCAAGATTACCAAGGGTTATTGATCTTAATTCTTAAGCTTTGGGAAGCTTCCTTTCTTAGAATAGAGTGGACAATGATTCTTTTCTGTTTTCTCTTAGAATGATGCTTCTCATAAGCAAGTAACTTGTTGAGATTAATTGTGTAATCTCGTTCTTATGAAACACTCAACAAGAGGCATTATTAATACATATGATCAGAAACCTTAAGCTTCTCATCATTGAGGTTTGTTGAACATCAAAACATTATTAGGGATTTTGCCTCAACAGAACTGAGTCTATCCACCCGTACTTAGATCAGTTGTTGAAGTTTTCACTGACGACATCTTGGGGTGCACAAAGAACAGTGTAGATCATGATCAGCATCTCCGCACTATTCTCAATGTACTCCGAGAGAAGGAGTGATAGGCTAAACCTTCTAAGTGTGAATTCTGGATGTCTGTAGTGAAGTTTTGGGACTTGTGATATCCCATTCAGGAGTGGCAATAAATCCCAGTAAATTCGAAGTTGAGTTGAATTGGGAGTTGGTTATTATCGTAGATTTATCCAAGAATTCTCGCAGTTAGTTCGTCCACTCAATTGGTTAACTCATAGAGGTCAGCCGTTTGATTGGAATTCTGGACTTGTGAAGAATGTTTCCTCTAGAGTTTAAAGAGAGGTTGACTTCTGCTCTCATCCTAATTCTTCTGGATTTGTCACTGGGATTTCAAATTTACAGCGACGCCTGGGGAGGGTTTAGGATGCGTTTTTATGCAGAAGTCATAGAACATGGAGATGAGTCGCTTCAGACGAGAAAAATTCCAATTTTTAGAGTGGGTTGGGATGGTTTTTCGGCCGAGGAAGCTATGTGGGAATTGGAGGACGATATGCGGACTAGATATTCGTATTTTTCTCTTGAGGTATGTTTTGCTCAATTTTGAGGACAAAATTTCAGAGTTGGGGTGATTGTAACATCCCTAGTTTCGTTAATTTCGATTTACGAAATTAACTAGTGATTTATTTTATTTTTTTTAGATAAGCAACTTCATTGATAGAAAGCACAAGACGTGCCCAACCAATACAAAGGGAAGGGGGAGGGCCTCCTCAAAACCTCCCAAAGCCAAAACCCATTGGGAAAAAGACTTCGGGAGGAAAAAGAGTACCCCTTTACAAAAATTGCTGCAAATGAGACAATACCGTCCTAACCCACTGCTTCTCCCCCTTCTAAAAGTTTTATGACTTAAATACAGTACATATCAATAATTGATTACAATAGAGAATAACAACCCAACGGGTTAGTATACCAATCAGACCAAAGCGCCATGCATTTCCTCCCTTTCCTAGCTTTGAACCAGCTCCACGCCGAATCCCTTAGTCCCGAAACCAAGTTAGGAACCGAAGCAACCTCCCCCTTGAAAACAATTTTGTTCCTCATAATCCAAATGTTCCATACAACCGATAACCATATAAGCTGCCTGACCCTTTTGAGTTTCCTTCCCTTCGTTAACTTTCCAAACTCCAAAAAGTGATGCACCACATCCACAGATTCTGTAATACTTTCCCCTATCCATACACTTACTTGCTGCCATACCCTTTTAATTACTCTACATCCCAAAAACAAGTGTCTCGTTGACTCCTCCTCCTCAAAACAAAAAACGCAGCATTTATCCAAATTAGAATGTAAAATACCTCTATTATGTAGCCTCTCCCGTGTTGCCAATCTGTTCAACAATAATCTCCACCCGAAAATTAACACTTTTGACGGCACATCATTTTCCCATAATTGTTTCCAATGCACCCCAACGCCTAACACACCCACAACACCTACTTTCGGACGTACCGAACCCTCCGTACCCGCTAAAACACTGCTGCCCGCTACCTCAGCAACTTCAGCAGATCCGAAACCAGCTTCTGCAGCAACAAGAATGCTGCTGTCTGCTCCTCCTAATTCAGCAGCATCGACACCGATTCCAGCAGCATCAACAGAACCGAGCTCAGCTGCTGATCTTGCAGAAACAATTATCCGAAACCGGCCTGCGCAGCGCAGAATGTTCTTTATCTGCTCCTCCTAATTCAAATAAAAATCATCCGGGACCTCCACGCCATCAGGTACGACACCCTCTCCCACCCCCAGAACTGCTTCTTGGCCGATCCCAGCATCAGTGACGTCAACAAAACCAAACTCAGTTGCTGAACTTGCAGAAACAATTCTGCCTTCTGCTGTACTATCGACCTCCATATTATCTTGACTAGCAGAAACCTCTGTACCTGAAACATCAATTAATTCGCACAGCTTTGAGTAGCATCTTTTCACCGAGAACCCATTAATTGTATCAAGTATACATATCCATCTATCCGGTGCTGAATTATTTAATTGAGCCGATTGTAGCAGCTGCACAAAATAATTAACATTCTGTTCTTCCTCCGATCGTAACTCCTCCAACCAATGGTAATTCCATCCCCACACGTTATCCTCCCAAAAACCCATATCCTCTACCACCATATTTTTATTATTACATCTATCATATATCGTGGGGAAGAGTTCAGCAAAACTATTTCTCCCAAACCATTTATCCTTCCAAAAACTCACAAGATTACCTCTCCCCAATTTAACTCTTACAATTTCCCCGAACCATCCTTCCTTCAACTTGGTTCTGTTACCCAGATGGCATAAGTCTCGCCACCAAATGGATTTCTTCCCCCAACCTCTTCTACATTCCTCCGCATTTTGCCATCTCCCTTCCAATCCATATCTCGACTCCAAGACTTCTTTCCACAAAGAATTACCTTCCTCCGTTAGGATCCTCCACCTCCACTTTGTCAAGAGAGCAATATTGAACACCTCTAGGTTTTTCACTCCAAGCCCTCCCTTTTCCTTCGGCTTACAAATAGTATCCCAACTCACCCAAGCCATTTTCCTTATCTCTCCATCACCACCCCATAAGAACCTTCTTTGAAGCCTTATGATCTCCTCTATTATTTTTTTCGGCGCTTTGTAAAATGAGAATAAATACAACGGTAAAGAGGCAAGCACTGAGTTAATAAGCGTTACACGTCCTCCTATAGATAATTGTTTACTTTTCCAGCTGTTTAACCTTGCCTTGATGGAATCCAAAACCGGTTGCCATGTACTTGTTAATCTCGGATTTGACCCTACCGGAACCCCAAGGAATTTAAACATTGTTGAACCCCTACTACAAGCAAGAAATTGTGATATCCCCTCCATAGTTCTATCCTCCATACTAACACCGATCACATTACTCTTTGAGAAATTCACTCTCAATCCTGATACAAGCTCGAAGCTCCTTAAGATAGCCTTTAAGCACCACACGCTCCTATCGCTTCCATCACAAAAGAATATGGTGTCATCCGCGAATTGTAAAACTTCCACCGTTAGAGATTCATTCACTTTAAACCCCGCCAAGTTATTTGATTCCACCCCCTTCCTTACAAGCCCCGCTAAACCTTCTGCTGCCACCAGAAACAAGAAAGGCGCCAGGGGATCTCCCTGCTTCAACCCCTTCTGTGCGACAAACTTCTGTGTAGGACTGCCATTAACTAAGACAGAGATAGAATTAGAAGAATAGCATGCTCGCATCCAACCCCTCCACTTCGTACCAAAACCTAACCTACTTAGCATGTTATCCAAGTATGACCAACTAACGGAGTCATACGCCTTTTCAAAATCTGCCTTCAGGACCACACACTTCTGTTTTCTTCTCTTGGCCATATCCATGATCTCATTCACTACCACCACACCATCCAGTATATTCCTTCCTGCTAAGAAAGCACTTTGGCACCCCGATATTACCCCTTTTAGAACTTTCTTAAATCTGCCTGCCAATACCTTTGCCAACAACTTATACAAACTCCCAATTAGAGAGATAGGTCTATACTCTCCCAACCCATTTGGATTAATACATTTAGGAATTAATGCCAGAAAAGATGCACACACTGCCTTTGGTAGCTTTGCCTGCCTGTGAAACTCCTCAAGAAACCTCATGATCTCCGGATGAATCAAATCCCAACAATTCTTGATGAAAGTGAAATTGAACCCGTCCGGCCCCGGACTTTTGTTCCCGTCACACTCCCAGACCGCTTCCTTCACCTCCTCCAAAGAAAACGGCATCTCTAACAGCTCATTATCCGCAATACTAATTTTACTGAAATTTATCCCATCAAGTGTTGGTCAGACAAATTCCTCCTCCTTGAATTTTTCTTCAAAATGATCCCTAGCAGCTCTTTTCACACCATCTACATCCTCCACCCATTCCTCATTCACCCTTACCTTCAAAAGTTGTGTCCTCCTCCTATTATTTTTCATGCAAGCATGAAAATACCTGCTATTTGAATCCCCTTGAGTCGACCACCTTACCCTGGACTTTTGGGCTAGAAGACTTTCCTTTGCATGAAGTTCTCCCCAAAATTCATTATTTAACTTTCTTCTCAACTCATCATCCACATTCCCTCCATCCACTGACAACCTTTCAACTTCATTCAGCTCCTTGACTATTTTTTCAATGTTTAAATCCTTGATACCGAAAACTTCTCTGTTCCATATCTTGAGTTTCTCTTTCAACAATCTCATTTTCTCCTTTATCACATACGCCCCTCTACCTTCTACTTTGAAAGATGCCCAACACTCATGAACAAACTGATTAAAATCCTTATGATCAACCCAACAATTGTTAAATCTGAATGGCTTTGGTCCCCAATTCACCTCTGAAGACAATAACCATACTGGGCAATGATCCGATATCTCTCTATTTCCAACCCATTGAGTACTAACCCCCCACCTTGATATAAGATCATGTCCAGCCTACTCGCCCTACCATCAGAGCCAAAGCAAGTATACTTCTTTCCTAGGACCGGTACATCAATAAGTTCCATATCCTCCATGAAAGCAAGGAATTCACTAGCCTCTACTTGACTAAAACTTGTCATGCAACCACTTCTTTCTTGTCTAGATGTCACTGCATTGAAATCACCTGCTACACACCAATCACCTATCTCAAATTGTTCTTTCAAACATTTTAAATTCAACCACAATCTCCTTTTACCAGCCATGTTGCATGCAGAATACACATTAATGAAGTAACAAATGCGGCCCTCAACTTTTGCACACATACCAATAAAATTATCCCCCGAGAAAGAGAACATTACCTCAATTAGATCCGCCTTCCAAACGCATATCATACCTCCTGAAAGCCCCGTAGCATTCTTACTCAACCAATCAAAATTATCATCCCCCCAAACGCTTCCGACCGCCCTCCTACATAGGCCACTACTTTTTGTTTCTTGAATCATGCATAGATCAATTTTCTCCTCAACAATAAACTTCTTAAGGCGCCTTCTCTTCGCAGCCCCACCCCTCTAATATTAAATGTTGCAATCTTCATTGAGACTTGTTTTTCTTCTCCTTCTTTCCTTTTGCAATCTTGTCCCTAACTTCCAACGATTTTATTTTACCCGAATACACCTCATCTTTGTTCATTCCAAGTACCCCAAGGTTATCTTTTGCAAAACTCCACATTTTATTTGCCAGTGATATCTCATGCTCAGCCAAAAATCTCTCATTGCAAAACCGAATTCCGGAATCACCCACAGACACATCCCCCAGGATTGCAGGACTTCCCTCACAACTAACTGAGATAGACAAACCAGGATTGGGAGGATTACGTTTAACAAAAAAAGTCTGAGACTCAGAAGAGTTACCTTTGGAGCTTTTTTCAGGTATGATCAGATTCCTAGCCTCCTCATTTACCACTCCAATCAGTATATTGCTACTACTAACCTCACCCCTTTGCGAAATGGATTTTCCTTTTTCAACCACTTTTGGGGCGAAATTTACCCCACTCTCAACACTACAAGCTGATGATGCCCCACAGACTCCCAGCGGAGTTGCCTCCTCAGAATGGACCACCGGATGTTTAGAAGGCTCACATAAAATAATTTCCACCCTATCACCATCACCCCCACACCTGTTAAAGCCTCCAACACCATAATTTTCAACTGCATTGATTTCCTTGCACCCCTCCACACCTTCCACCCTTGGGATATCCCCAACTACATTTTTACCTTCCTCACCCTCCTCACAACCTTCATTCAGCCCTACATCATCATCCCCCACCTTTTCTTCATCCGAATCATCATGATTCTCTCTGTCATTTTCGAACAGTGGTGGATCATTATTATCCTCACTCTCCTCATCACTAGATCCCAAGGTCACTGCATCCCAGTCATCCTTTGGGGGAGAAAGGCCTTCCCAATGCATCGGGCCACACCATTCCTCCAGAACTTTAACACAGAACATCTCCTCGTTAATTTTTGCATCCACCTCCATATTAAACACGTCGTAACTCCTTGTTCTTATCAATATCCTTGCCACATCCAAGGACTTCATCATTCTGGTGTTCTCATCCACACCCAAGAAAGTTCCAAATTTCCTAGCTAGTGCCGAAAAGAAATCATTGTTCCAAGCGTGAAGAGGAATACCATGACACCTAACCCAGACCACTCTTTCATTATCCACTTCTGATTCACTCCATTGTCTAATGATACTAAAGTGTTCGTGCATCCAGTCCTTAGCTTCCTTTATGAGATCATCTAAAAATCCTTCCTCCAATTCCTCCAACAGAACTAAGTTTGCACCCATTGGAGTTGCCTTTACTGCGAAAACCCCTTGCATATTGAACCATTCCTGCACCATATGTGTAGATCCAGCATTCCACACTTTTGCAACGTACCTTTTTTTGAACTTTTTTAATTCCTCTTCCGAAGTATTATACCACACCTCGCATAAATTCTTTTTCCGAAAGTACACAATGCTTTGCTCTCTCTGCTGTTGTCTTGGATACCACCTTTTATTGTTCTCACGGAATCCTCCGTAACCCCCTCTTCCACCGCCATAACCACCTCGGCTTGCATTGCCGCCTTCACCTCGACGAGGCCACCGAGTTCCCTGGGCATGTTCGTTCCTGCCTCCCTGTTCAACATTCCTTTGCACCTTCCCCACATCCAAACTATTCCCCTTCCCATCGCCATTATTCTCTCCCTCCATTGCTTCAAACTGTCTTTTCATATTCCACCTTGCATATTTTCCCCCAGCATGACCCTTAGCTTCCTCTACCTTCTGCCCCACCGAAACCAACCCAGCCCCTACCCGCACCTTCTTTCCTTCCTCCACAGGCCTCCACGCACGACTTACTACCGGCTTGCTCTCGTGCTTCGCCGTTGGGACTGCCCTATCCATGGCCTTTACCACACGATCAAAACGGGGGATGTTAACGTGTATTTTATTCGCTCCAAATATTATGTTATCAAGCTTCACAGCGAATCTTTGAGGATCTTGCACGTCAACAAATCGAGCAAAGCCGAACCTTTTCCCCCACTTGTTCCTCTTTGGCGGAATAACCACCTCCACCACCTTTCCATACAGCTTGAACGCCCTAAACATGTCCCCTGCTCCATGGTTTTCTGGAAAATCAGAAAAATAGAAAGAAAACGTGCCTTCTGACTTCCCATTCCAGCAGCTTGATACGTCTGTTCTGCTTGTGTTAGCTGTTTTCTTCTTCCTTCTTCCTTCCACCAGCTTCCAACCACCTTCAGCAACGTTCCTGTCGTCATTACTGATGAACTTTCCAGCTTCCTTACGTTCATTTTCAATTTTTTCTTTCTCTTTTTCTCTCTCTTCTTTGTTTTCTCTCTCTTGCCTCCCTTCAACTTCCCCAAGCCCTAGCACTCCCTCTCTCTCTACTTTCTCTCTCATCATTCTGTTTTTTGAAGTGTAACTTCAAAGAATGTTCTAACTAGTGATTTATTACTCGAGATCACATTCTAAGATCACATTGCATGTAAATTCTAAGATCACATTCTTACTCGATTTTTTCTCCTCTTTTCAATGATGTAACTTTCATCACCTCATTCCTTTCCATTTTCATTTCAC
Organism: Oxytropis ochrocephala; assembly: GCA_020916435.1. Taxonomy (NCBI): domain Eukaryota; kingdom Viridiplantae; phylum Streptophyta; class Magnoliopsida; order Fabales; family Fabaceae; genus Oxytropis; species Oxytropis ochrocephala. The sequence goes on along the minus strand of CM037092.1, from coordinate 92,446,900 downwards.
CATCGATGAAGCTATGAAGCTCAAGGTGAGAGGAAATTTAAGTTTGGTGTGTAGAAGTACATTGCATGCTCAAGTTGAAGGTAGATTGAAGTGTGGTTGGGACTACATTGTGGATTGGAGTAGTCTTTGGTAGTTTCAGCAGCTGTCCTTTCGATTTGGGGATTAGGGGTTTCGGTTCTTGGAGTTTTGGACGCGTTTGGCACAAGTTCATGAGGTTTCAGAGTCGTGGGAACTTCAAAGTCTCGATTGGTTGCGTGGTTTTCATCACGATAGGTGAGTTTTACTCACGGTTAGGATTTCAATATATAGTTTTTGAATGATTGGAAATTCTAGTTCTATGAAGTTATTTCGTTTCGAACGATTTTATCGAGTTGAAAATTGTTTTTCGCAAAAACTATGTTTTTACGGTTTTCATCAAATTATATGTTGATATGTGGATTGTATTATATATTAGATTGGCTGGAATATTGTGTGTTATTCTCTGTTGAGTGTTGAAATTTTGATTGGATTACAGATTGGACGCGATCGGAGAAGCGAAACGAAACAAACAAAATTCAGCACGGGTCGTGCCAACTTTTGGGTAGGCTGGAAAATGAATTTCCAGCAAGCACGGGTCGTGCATACTAACCCGTCTACCCTCAAAAACAAAAACCAAATGATCCAAAGAGTGAGGCTTTGGATGACTTCTGAGTCTGCGCTTGGGGAAGAGGCTTTTAAAAAGCTCAAGGAGGAGATTGTTGAGAATTCGAGCTCCCGTCTTCGAGGTAAGATCTCTGAATTCGTAGCCCACAATCATTTTCTAGATGGCGAGTTAATTAGTAAAACCTGCGAGTTAAAAAGTTATTGAGACCGTAATCTTGTAGAATTGTCTGAAGAAAACCGGGCCTTGAAGGCCAAGCTGGAAGGGTTGTCAGCTATTGAGGAGAAACTCGTCGAGGCTCACAACCGAGAAGAAGGAGCAGACTAAGCTTGCGTTGCGCGTTCCCAATCTTAAGGCCCGAGTTGAACAAGGCAAGGGAGAGATTGAAGAGAGTCAAGGAGGAGGCTAAGGCGAGAGAGAGAGGAGAAGAATAGCGCCGAGGTGGAGCAAAATAAAGAATGATAAGGCCGAAGTCATGAAGAATGTCGCCACTAGGGTCGTGGCTTCGGTTTCGATGGTGTGTGAACTTGGTGGTTGTTTCCAGCGGTCATATAAAGCGATCGATGGTCGATTGTGAAGGGAAACCGGTGGTGGCCACCGTGTCCGGGGACGATATCATTTATGTGCCTCCTTACGCAATCTTCCCGGATTTTGCCGAAAAGGAAGAGATCGCGATTCTTTGGAAATGAGACTCCTATTGCCGAGGCAACACTACTACTTGTCGAAGGCAATACTACTCCTAGTGATGAAAAGCTCGTAACTACCACCATGGAGTTGATTTGCTAGTCTTTCTTTTATTTTCGTAATAGTTTATTTGTGGGTGGCCTCGAGTGTGTCCGGGGCTGCCATTGGTTTGATTTCAAAGATTGTCCATATTTCGTTTTTGATTTCGAAAACCCCAAATCTTGTTTTGATGTTAGGAAAAAAAAATGAGAGAGAGCGATTGCAACGATTGTTGGAGATGATGAGGAAGAGGATTTACTGCACCTTATTTATTGAAGAAGAGGATTTTTGAAGTTGAAGTAGAGGATTTTTTTCTTCCATGGCTACTACACCTTATTTCTTCCATAGCTACTGAACCTTACTTCTTGAAAAGAGATTTTTTTAAAATTTTTAATTAAAATTAAATATAAAATAATGAGTCAACAAGTAAAATTACCATGTAAACATAAAAAAAAGCACATAAGGACTCAAAAAGCTAGATACACGTAAAAGAGTGAAAGAAAAACTGTTAAAAAGGGCAATGATTCAATGTTTTTAAAACTTAAGGTACCTTTTTGTCAAAAAAAAAAACTTAAGGGACCTAATCGGTACAAAAAAAGAAAAGTGACCTATTTGTTTTCTGAATATAAGTTAAGGACCACGAGAAATATTTTTCCTATAGTTTTTTAAAGCAAAAGAAAGGAATATAAAGCCTCAGCTAAACTTTCTGATACAAAACTCTCTTTAGGAAAAAAAACATCAAGAAAGAAAAAAAGTATTCCTAAATTTTATTGATAAAAAAAATAAAATGAATAGAAAACATGGGGCGAGAAGACCAATACTCATCACCATAAACAACATTATAACTAAAAGGATATCAAGTATATTGTATTGTTTAATAATTAAAATATCTGAATAGTCATCAAAGTTTTTAACTGATAAGTATTTCTTGTAGTAATTTGCGCAACAAGACAGCAACAACTAAAGTACCTGTGAACACAGAACACGTTAGGAAAAAATAACCGGAGGTGTCTGGTGACTTGTCTTGAAGAATTTATCCGCCTCTACAGCGCAAATTCCCCGAGATACAACCGGTCAATCTCAATCGCAAGTAACGAAAGAAGAATCAGAACTAGCAATAATGAATATTTTATTCGGACAGAAGATGAACCCAGGACTATATCTTTTGAAGAGAGAGAGTAATTTTTTCTGATCTGTTAAAACTCATACATCGTGTGTCTCTCTGTATCAGTTCCAAAACTTTTCCATTTTATATCTAAAACCAATGTGTATCCGTTGGAAATGCTAAGTATCTAATCTAATATCTATTTATACAAACAAACAACTTACAAAATTACAATTTTAGACATCTTACTTTTTTGACACATCACCACTTTCATTTTATTTATCATTTTTTAATTCTACTTTCTCTTCCTTTCTCACTCACTCTCTTTCAATCTCACATTTCCCAATATTTCTTACTTCTTACACATCTATTATTTGTGGCCTCCACACCTTTTATTTAAAAATAAAAATATTTCATTTCTCAATTTTTTTAATCTACTATATAATCTAATATAATTAAATTAATATTAAATAATCTACAATTTACTCCTATTTACTATCTAACCTAATATATATTTATCTATTTATACAAACAAACCACATTTAAATTACTCAAACAAGCCTCCTCCATATTTACTTGACAATTCATCTAACTAAGGACAACATTGTAATTTACTATCATACTTTTATAAAATTTATTCTCTCAATGCATTTCTTCTCACTCCCACTTTTTTCCTAGTTTCTCTTACTTTTTTTTTTCAAAATTCAAATCAAACTCACCAACTTTCTTTACCCACTATCTACAAATCTAATCTAATATCTATTTATATAAACAAATCATACTTAAATTACTCAAACAAATTTCCCTATTTATTTGACAACGCATCTAACTAAGGGCAGCATTGTAATTTACTATCACATTCTTTTTCAAATTTCTTCTCCTAATACACTTTCTTCTCACTCCCATTTTTTTAACTTTCCCCTCTCTTTTTTTTCTTTCAAATTTCAAATTTCGAAATTCAAATCAAATCTATTAATAAACTAAAATAATCAATCTAAACTACGAGATAACTGCACTAATATATAAAAACACGGGATAACTTCACTGATATCTAATATCTAATCTATCTATCTAATCTAATCTAATATCTATTTATACAAACAAACAGCTTACAAAATTATAATTTTAGACATCTTACAAAATTATCATTTTTTAATTCTACTTTCTCTTCCTTTCTCACTCACTCTCTTTCAATCTCACATTTCTCAATATTTCTTACTTCTTACACATCTATTATTAGTGTCCCCCACACCCTTTATTTAAAAATAAAAATATTTCTTTTCCCAATTTTTTTAATCCACTATATAATCTAATATAATTAAATTAATATTAAATAATATACAATTTACTCCTATTTACTATCTAACCTAATATCTATTTATACAAACAAAATACACTTAATCTATTTATTCAAACAAACCACATTTAAATTACTCAAACAAGCCTCCATATTTACTTGACAATTCATCTAAGGACAACATTGTAATTTACTATCATACTTTTATCAAATTTCTTCTCTCAATGCATTTTCTTCTCACTCCCACTTTTTTCATACTTTCTATTACTTTTTTTTCTTTTCAAAATTCAAAATTTAAATCAAACTCACCAACTTTCTTTACCCACTATCTACTAATCTAATATCTATTTATATAAAAATCATACTTAAATTACTCAAACAAGTTTCCCTATTTATTTGACAACTTATCTAACTAAGGGCAACATTGTAATTTACTATCACATTTTTTTCAAATTTCTTCTCCCAATGCACTTTCTTCTCACTCCCAACTTTCCCCTCTTTTTTTTCTCTTTCAAATTTCGAAATTCAAATCAAATCAAATCTACTAATAAACTAAAACAATCAATCTAAACTACGAGATAACTGCACTAATATATAAAAACACGAGATAACTTCACTGATATATAAAAAAACACGATATTAATATATCAAAAAAAAAGGGAAAACTTAATGACTATTTCAACTACTGATTAATATTTAAAACACGGGATAACTGCACTGATATATTTGATAAGTATCTATCTTTTACTATTTACTATAATGTACTAATCAACTAAAATAATCAATTGAAACTATGAGATAACTGCACTGATATATAAAAAATATGGAATAACCATACTAATATGTAAAAAAAACAACATCGAGATAACTGCAATGATATGTATAAAAACACGGGATAACTGCACTGATATATAAAAAACACTTCACTGAAATATTTGATAATCTACCATCTTTCAGTTACTGTCTACTATAATCTATTATTCAACTAAAATAATCAATTGAAATTATGAGATAACTTCACTGATATATTAAAACACACGTGATAACTTTATTGAAATATAAAAAAACACGGGATAATTGCAATGGTGTATGTAAAAACACAAGATAAATTTGCAGACCGATATATAAAAAAACGGGATGACAACACTCGACACTAATATATAAAAGAACATGGGATAAATGAATGCAGTTGTTTTTAAATGATACTTTTACATTTTTAGATTTTAATATTTATCTAATTTTTATTTGAAATTACTTTTTTAACTACTTTAAATTTGTCTTTTCATGAAGAAGTCTTTATCAGCATTATTTAAATTATGTCTAAGTTCGTTCATGAAAAAAATATGACAACACCCGTGCGTATGCACGGGTATTCTACTAGCTATAATTATAAAAAACGGAACAAGTAATAAATACTTTTGATAAAGTATACGTTCCAAATGCAAGCAATTAAAGCACCTTTATTTGGTTGAAACGTAAACTTTATTGTTCAAAAACTGATGGCTTTTCATCATATTAAAACCCACATTCATCTCTCTATCCGTTGGTTATTAAGAATATATCATAAGTTCATAACCATAAAAAAGAAAACGGAAGTGAAACTTAAATTTAAATAGGTTTCAACGTAACTTTGATTTAAAATATGATAAATATATAATAATGATGATAAAACAAAAATATGTTATATTTACTTTAAAATAATTTATTTCACACTTTTGAAATATTTAGTAATAAAATTACAACATTTCTATATAATATTTTTTACTACAATTTCAATATAAATTATTGTATGTATTTGATTTAAATTAATAATTATAGTCATCATATTAATCCCTGCTATAGTCTACTTGGGGTAAGTAAGATGTGATACCCTTCGTATGTGCTCTAAAGTCTGGAGGTTTTCCCTATAGTCCAATCCCCAACATTTTTCCAGCAATAGCAATAATACTCCCTCCGTTACAGAATATAAGTAAAATTGATCAACAGGAGTTGATGTATTTGGTGCAAATTTTGAACAAGATTCATCAACTTTTGTTGACTCATTTTTGTATATATTTTGTAGAATCTGATGGAAATATTAGTTATAAGGTTTTAATAAACTTGGTTATAAATTAAATTAAATTTTCAATCAAATAGATTAGACCGAATTGAAAACATACGTTGACCAATTTTCAGTCAAAACGTAAAGTAATAAAAACAATTTGTTTTGACTAGAAATTTAATGTTTTAGAATTAATAAATTAATAACTAAATAATTTATAAATACTATATATACTTGATATACAATACAAGTAGTCATTTCTTAACCTTTCACAGCAAAATGGCCACAAGTATCACTCATCTCATTTTTATCACGGCGATTATATGTGTTGTTTCATTTTGGCTCCAGGTAATAAATTAGTCTCAAAAAAATTGTTGTCTTTTCATTAAAAATTGTATATATGATTTTTTTATGCAAAAAAAAGAACAAAAGTTTCATTTGAAATTTTAAAATTCTTAAGAATATTAAGTAAAATTTGCAAGAAAATAATAGATATATATCTAACTTCTCTCTATTTTTTCTAGAAGGTTAATTCATTAATGTTTTATTTTGATCTGTCCTCAAAATATTTTTCTTGTATACGATCGCAAATTGATGCTTCAAATTAAATTTTACATCAATTTAAGAAATATCCAATAAATTCATAAATCCGTGAGTAGTGACACTAAACACTTTTTTTGGATAAAAATCACACTAAAAATTAACCACTACGGTTCCTGTATTACTATTTATTGTTGATTTCTATAGAATAATTAATCAATAATTAAATATTCTTATTTCTTGTAATAAATAATAGTTATGTTTAATTACTATATATATATATATATATATATATATATATATATATATATATATATATATATATATATATATATTTGAATTATTCATTCATTGAATGAGAGTTTATGATATTCAAAATTCAGATTCATATACAGTTTCTAATGACATTTTGTTGATTGCAACAGGAGGAATTAATTTGGCTAATGCTGCAGAGATGAACTGTTATTGGATGATATCGGCATGTCCAAATAATCCCGCAAGGTGTGTTGATTTTTGTTTAGCCAGGCTCGCTCGTGGAGTATGTGCACACACTAATTGTTGCTGCATTCATGAATAACATCTTGTTGGAAATAAAATAAAATAATTTTCAATTTGAATGAAATAATATTGTTAATTGTTATGTTTTTTATTTAAATTAATAAGTTTTCGTGGAAATTTTTTGTCTTTCGTACATGTTGTTGGGGCTGAGAGAGAGAAGTAGCGCATAACGATTTTCAAACCCGACTCGCAACACCCATATAACACTTATGTTTTACCACCTGTTATGTTCTTGGAATAAAGATTTGTGGATATGATTTCTACATATATCAATGCATTTTAATAATCACGTTAACTAGTGCGAGAAAATGGATTTAAAATCACGCAAATTTGCTTTTTTTAAAGTCGGCGCCAAAGCATTTACTTCTATTACGCGACTTCATGTGAGGAGAGCTTTAAAGTCAAGTGACTCGACTTCATATGTTTTTTTATAGTCAGACCATCGTTGCCTGACTTTAATTATTGATAATCGTTATACTTTAATGGTATTTTTAAGTCAGACTTTCTGTCAATTGACTTTAAATGTGTTTACCTTATAAAGTCAAATTTGTATCCCACGACTCCAAATACCATAAGAAAACCAACAATAAGATTGAAGGCAAATGATCGAACATCACTTGAGTTGTTTTCTTCGTTCTTCCTTTGAAGTTGGTTTACGCTCTTCATACAACTTTATAAAGAACTCCGCCCAAACTTGTCTAACATGCGTCAACTCTTCAAGTGTGAATGAATGACTCGAATTAAACATCTACAAAAATAAAAGGTGAATATGAATCATATGGTTAACCTAATACCTACAACATAATAATTACCTAGTAATCATTCTATAAAAGTGGAAAACTCTATACTTTCTTCCAATTATTAGTGATTGTTGTGGAGCCAATGGTCATCATATTATCATATCATATTTATCATCACATGGCCACAAGAATAACCATCATTTTGTTTAGGTCCCTATAAATGAATATCAAATATCAAAATTGAATATAATAACTAGTATAAAAAGAAAATAAAAATTAATGTATTAAATACTTACTTTAAGTGTCACCAAATGAGGTTTTGATTTTCATAAACCCTTCATCCTATTATATCCATCCATAGCTCTGTGGGGCAACATCATAAATAGTAAGTTATAAGTCTAAAGCATACTAAATCACAAAATTGTGACAACAAATTATTAATAAAAGAAAACTTACTTCTCAACTATTTCAACTGCGTCTCGTTTGGAAGGCGGTGAAGTGAACACATCCAAACAACTGTATTAACAGAAGGACAGACGACAAACAATTACCAATGTTTGCTACAAAATTGGACAAAATAATTAAATCATAATCAAACAAAAAACTGTATTAACAATTGCACAGCCTATCGGTCATTTCCTCTGGTTTTAGGATCTATATCTCCAGATCTACTACATCAAAAAGAAAGGGCCACTATGGTCTATGAGTATGGATGATGGATCTGAGGAATGAAAGCTTCGAAAAGGAAGGGCCACGGCCATAGTCTTCTTCTTGCATCGTCTTTTCGCTTTCCTTCTACTACACCGCCGCAACATCTTTAGGTTTCACCAATACACATTTTTTTTCTTCTGAAGCCAAACTCATCTTTCATCTTCCCTTTGCTTCCCTGCTAGAGTTTGTTGTGCTTTAATCCTCTTCCCCTTCCATAATCAGGTTTCCGATTTTATGCCATCTTTGTAATAAGCACTGGTCACGATTTAATGGAGAAAGCCATATCAAATTTATCAATATTTTTCAGGATCTTAAATCGATAAATTATTAAGAATTTAACAAATTGGAAAGGAAAGATGAAAGATGTTGGGATTGATAAACTCTTCTATATTAAGAACTCTAAGCATAAGGAACAAATGGAGGGCCTCCGAAGAAGAAAGGGTTGAAATGGTTTGCAATGATGGAAGATGAAAGGGTTGTGACAGAAGATGTGGAAGAGGAAGGGGTGTTGTAGTGGAACAGAAATAATGTGACTCATCTAAATCATTTTTCAATCTCGTCCATCCATTTAAATCTAATGGTTGAAAATTACTCCTCTCACTCTCACATAAGGGATCCCTTTCTCACTAGATATGCCCCATATATATATATATATATATATATATATATATATATATATATATATATATATATATATATATATATAAAAACACCGTAACCTTTAGACAATGAGTTTAATTAGTATACACATTATGTGTAAAGCTTATTACACTATCCACCAATCACAATACTTTACCCACACAAATATGGCGCTAAAAATTCCACCACTATTTTCAAGCTTTTTTTGAGCAAACTCTAGAAACTCTTCTACTCCGTTCGCATACTCGCCACTCAACTTACTAACTTGCATCCAACTACGAGCCATAGCTACACTCAAAAAATAATAAATAGTTAGTCCATAGCTACAAGAGTTTTTCCAAAGACACCGAATGTGTTCACTCTAATAAGATTCTTTAATTTGATTTGTGAGATCTATACTAATGGAATTGTTCCTCAACTTCACTTGGGAAATGATTATACTAATAAAACTATATGAACTAAGTTATGTACTTATATGATAAAACATACCGAACGAGAGACGGAAGCAGAAACAGAGAAAAGAACTCGGTTCTGTTCTGCAAACTAGTAAGGTTTAGAATCCCAAGATATAGTATCCTAGAAGTTCTGACCAAGCAATCTCCTGTAAGAAAAAAGAACATTCCTTCAAGTGAGTCTCAAACTAATAATAAAACTTTTGATACAATTGAAACAGTTGCTAAGACTAACTAGGAAAACCAATTAATATCAGCTTAATATCATAAGAATCATGTTGGTTACCTATTTCTGCAATCAACAGAAATAAGGAAGCAAGAAAATCAACAGAAACGAGGAAGAAAAAGCACCAAGGCACAAACAAGCACAAGTGATGACAACGCAGCTGTAACAGTTCTAATCTAGTTATAACTGTACAAATAATGATGAAAAGAAAGTGGATCTTAAATTCAGCTGTAGCTTAATTATATTTCTATTTCCGTTAAGCTAGTTTAATCTGCACCTTACAGTTGCAGCATATGCATAACTTTAGGGAGCCAAGTTTACTTTAAGTGTGGGTAATGCCATCATGAATAATCAGAGAAGAGTTGAATCAGTTTCTTTATTTTCAATTTACACTACGCCAGAATTGTAAAAAGAGATCGCCACCTTTAGTAGCGTTTATAAAAAAACGCTACCTATTTTAATAACATGCTACACCATTAGTAGCGTTTTAAGGTAAAACGCTACCCATTAGGTAACACGCTAGACAGATCCCTAGCGCTTTTATTCAAAACGCTAGCCAATTAGAAAACACGCTAGATGTATCCTCAGCGCTTTTATTCAAAACGCTAGCCAATTAGAAAACACGCTAGACAGATCCCTAGCGCTTTTATTCAAAACGCTAGTGTTATACCCCAATTTTGTCCGTCTTCTTTTTCTTGCTTTAGTCGTCTATTTTTATTAGGGGCGTGTTTCGGAGTCGCGTTATTAGAAGAATTATTAGTATAGAGTCTCGGTTACCCATCCAAACCAATTCCAGTCACTCCGTTCAACTAAATCGAAACACCGTCGTTTAAATTAGGCACGCGCGCGAATGATCGATCTTTTCGCGCGTTCTTCAATTTAATATCTGTATTCGAGTTTAGTCGTACGTGAACAGGTCCACCTAAAGTCATTTTTCTCAAAATTTGGTTTAAATTCAGACTTAATAATGCGATTCCGAGTTAATTTTGGGGTTTTTAGTAGCGTCCATTTCTTTTATTTTTGGTCTCGTTTTAGCACAGTTGTCTGGTCCGGCCCGTTCTCGTCTTTGTATTTGGCCGGACTCTTTTTTCTTATTGTTATTTTTATTTTTTATTTTGTTTATTTAAGCATATATAATAGTCCAAAAATGTCAAAAATTCTATTTATTTTAATTTACAATTTAAAAGTGTTTAAGAGTCAAATAAGTCCAAAAATGTCAAAAAAATTATATTTAGTTTTAATTTACAATTTAAAAGCTCTTAAAAGTCCAAAAGTCCAAAAATACAAAAAAACATATATCCAAAAAACCAAAAAAAACCAGATCCGAAAATACACAACAAACAACAATCTAGGGTTTCAGCAAAGATTCCAAGTCACTGCAATTATTATTGTTGGGCTTGGATCAAGACTCGAAAAATTATCCAAAACCCAGTCAAAACTCAATTAATGCCTTAACCTAGTTTTAGACTATAAATAAACAAATCCCATAGCAACAAAAACACACGTAAATCAAAGCACAGAAAAGTCATAAAATCATTAGAAAAAATAAGGATTAGAGTTTCACATTGAAACCCTAATCCACAAAACACCGTTTCTGAGTTTCTGGGTTTTAAGAGAGGAACAACAGAGCAGCCAAAAGAGCGGATACAGCAGCAGTTGCAGTGGTTACAGTCATTCAAACATACACACCAGGAGTCAAAACAGAGGTCGGAGTAAAGGTAGGTTTTAATAATGCACTCTTAATTACAAATCAATGTAATGATAAATCCGCTTATGTCAAAAAATATATGTGCATATGTATGAAATCCAAATTTGTCAAAACATGTTAATCTGTTCGTCGTGTGTTTGTGTCATCTAAAAATCTAGCAACTCGCTTTATGATGACAAGGGAATCAAAATACACATTTTTGAACAAATGAGAACCATTCATTAAAAAAGAGTCAAGAATAAACCAAAGAAATAATCGTAGACAAAAGGGGTAGAAAAGAAATCGACCCCGCAGAAAGCGTAAAAAAAACAACAAAAAAAAACAAGCGTAAACATCGACCTTAGGTTCGGCTGGAGCTCATGGCCGTCTCCTCGAGAGCTCCGTGCAAGTCCTCTCAAACTTAGCCACCACCCCAATGAACCGAGTCGTTTAATTATCCTCCTCTCTCTCTCTCCCCCCAAAACAAACCTCCTACCGTCACTGCCCACCTCCAAAAAAATATCATCGTAAGCTTGTGTTTTAACGAGGGAAAGAGGAATAACAAAAAAAAAAGAAAAGAGATAGAGAAGAACAGAGAGAAGGAACGAAACTCACCACACTCTCCGCCGAGTCCTCGTCGCCGACGTCACATTCATCGTCACCGTCATCACCGAACGCCGGCCGCTTCTCTCCTCTCACCCTAAGAACAAGCTTCGCGCTTTCTCCGTCTCTCCTAAAATCGCGATATTTTTCACGGATCTCTCTCTCGAACGCTTACATACATACAGAGTGCAAGCAGCGAGGATGGAGAAAGGGAATGAATTTTGAAATTAGGTCTGATTGTTTAGGGTTTTTCTTTATATATGGGCCCTGTTATTTTTATTTTACTTTTAATGTTCAGATTGATAGTTGCACCCTTATTGTTCATGCGCACACCCCCCCTCACTTAAGCCCAGTTTCACATACTGGGCTCCCATATGCGAACTGGGCTTTCCTAATCACACCCCCTATTAATCATACAACCCCTGCAACTAATAAAACCCCAATTTACTATGTTCACCTCCTGTTTCACTTTTTAATTCTTTTCCAACGCAAACGTAAATAACTTTTCTCGCGAAATTAAATAAACGGCTAAGTCGGTTGTACAACCGGGTTAGTCATTATTTTAGGGCCAATGAGTCATGCATACTTCAAGAACCCTACAAACCTAACAAATACGAATAAACTATTTTTCTAAAAATAACGGCTAAGTCGGTTGTACAACCGGTTAGTCATTATTTTAGGCCAATGAGTGCATCTGATTCGGAACCCTACAAAACCTAATAAATACGAATAAACCACTTTTCCTAAAAAAAGGGGGGGATTAAGTCATTGTACAACCTGTTAGTCAATGTTCTAGAATTAATGAGTCAGACATTCAGAGTTCTAGAATACCTATTCTAAAACGGACCCACCTCACACCAAACCACTTTCCATCAAAAACTCTAAAATTATTTTCAAAAGGTAGGGGATTAAGCTCGGTTGTACAACTCCAAGGTTAGTCAATGTCCCCAGAATCAAATGAGTCATGCAGGTTCAAGGAATCCTAGGACCCCTACACTAAAAACACCAACCCACAAACTTTTTCAGGAAGAACTACGTAGCTTTGATTCCTCCATTGCATCCGGAGGTACGTAGGAGCAAGACTCAACTCTTGTCAAGCACTAAAAACCAAAAACCTAAATAAGTCCTTTTTCTACAAATAAAAGGGTAATTATTAAATAAATCTTAAATTAATTAGACAATAGGATGTCGTGGGGTGCTAACACCTTCCCCACACATAACGACTCCCGAACCCTAACAATGCCTCCTAAAACTTAAAGGGATTTTCCGAATTTGCCCTTAAACTAGAATTTCGGTGGCGGCTTCCTAAGAACCTTTCGAAGAATCCTTTCACGGATTTTTCTTACACTCTACCGGCGACTTCACTGGGGGACTTATTTATTTTTAGAGAGTCAAAACCTAGTCTAATTAATTTAGGATTAATTCAATTTTTACCTTTTATTTATTTATTTGCTTTTGCATAATTATGTTATTTATTTGTGCAAAACCCTAGGGTAGAAGACGATATTTGTATATATGTTTGTTTGTCTGTTTGCAGCTTTGGGTTGTTTTTAAATTGCTCCTACACACACTTCACTTCTACACTTCACACACGTGAGAAAAGTCCTCTACCCGGACTCGAGCATAACCCTAAGTTAGAACGAGATTGTGTAGTGATGGCCTGCGGGACGTACGTCTCGTTGGGTGGTCACGAAAATCTCACCTAGAGTTTGATCCCTTTTGAGGATGCTATCCCTTCTAATAGCTTGCCTATTGTCGGGGTCAGTGTTCTTGACTGGGGTCCTTGGCTCTAGGAACCATGTGTAGGATTCTTTAGAACCATCCTTGTGAGGTTCACTATAAAGAAAACTTTAGACCCATTCCATAAGATACCTCCTAGATTCACAAATGAGCTTAACACCCTTGCATTCAAAACAAACGTTAGTGCATACCGTCTTTTACAAACACAAAAATAAAACAAATAAAAATATAAGAAAAAAACAAGAAAAATCAAAATTGTTTTTTTTCCACAAAATAGACCACATGCATTTTTTTTCTTTGCATCATATGAAAAATACAAAAAAATATATATCACATTGCATGCATTTTTTCTTTTGCATCATATGAAAAATACAAAAATAAACCACATCACATGCATTTTTTTTCCTTACATGCATTGTTTTAATTTGCTGACAGGGAATTGTAAGCCTTTTTCGACAAAAAAAAAATGGATCAAAGCATCAAGAAAACTGTGAAATTGAAAATTAGACAACCAGACCTAAAAAGCTTGCTTGACCTAAGCGACAAGATGCCGTCAGGGCGACGTGATTCCTTCTCCAACAAATATGGGAATATTCTGAGTCTCCTAAATATCAACGTGCAAGCAGAGGCCCTTACTGCTCTAGCCCAGTTCTATGATCTACAACTTCGGTGCTTCACTTTCCAAGATTATCAGTTGGCTCCGACCTTGGAAGAGTTCGAACAAATTCTGCAATTCCCCGCTGAGAACAATAAGCCGTACCGATATGCTGAAAACAACTCTTGGGTTAAAGGTTTGGCCAGTATCCTCAAAGTCAATGCATCAAGCTTAGCTAAGGAAGTAGTGGTAAAGGAGAAAATGGAAGGTCTACCTAGAGAATACCTGGAAGAAGCAACTTCGATTTAAGCTGGTAAAAATGATTGGGTTGCCTTCGGTGATGTCCTAGCACTCCTTATCTATGGGATTGTTTTGTTTCCTTATTGATCGTACCTTGACCAATGAAGTGTTGAAGTTGCTGTCCGTAGATTAGGTCGGTCGTCGAATATAGGAAAGGACCGGTCTTGGCTTCACGCGGAGCACCTCGGGTGGTACCGCAATGACACTCGACGATCAAGTGAGTGGTCGCCGCGTATAGCACAAGGTAAGAGAACGCACTGATGCCATGTGCGAATGGCATATATATACCGTAGAGTCCCGACCGTTAGTGAAGATTTCACCGGGCTATGGAGGTTTGCGCTCCAAGCAGCTTGCTTGGGCGATTCTGATACTGGTTGGGCCGATGGCCCAATTGCTATTGGAAGCTTCTGTAATTGTTGATACACCCCGGACAGCTTGCCCCCAAGCCTAGTCGCGCTAAGAGCGGGCCGAGGCTTGAATTGCTGCCTCAGGAGTGACGCTGCTTTTAGCGGATCTTGAGATAGTGAAGCGGACACGCCGCTTGCTTTTCGCGCACGGCCCGACCGCCTGGCAACCGTTGGCCGAGCTGACGCGACGGTTGGCTTTTGCTGACATTTATGACACGACGTTTGACGATCCCGAGGTCATTTAATGACAACTTTTAAGAAGGTGAAACGTTGCGACGTTTCGTCTCCCGGTCCCTTTCGCGCCTTGGGCCTGCACTATAAATACTCCTTCCGTGAGAACCATTTCTCACGCTTTTACGAATTGCTCTGCTGCCGACCGACTTGCATCCGCAAAGACTTTCGCTCGTTCATTTTGCTTTCGCGACCGATCTCCAACATCTGTTTAAGGTATGGATCGATCTATACTCATTCTTTAAATTTCTGCATTTTTTCCTTCGAGTGCACTGTTCCACGCCTTGTGATAGGGGTGCAGTGTCAGGGACGACCAAGTCGCCCCCTCTCATGAGTGCGCTGCTCGATCGACCTGACTCGATCCCCTATCACAGGTGCGTATGCCGCGGACGAAACAGACCGCTCGCATTCCCGGAGGGCCGTCCCAATCTTTCGCCGTCCACATGTCAAGGCCATCTGAGGCTACTTCCCACGAGGAAGACTCTAAGTCGTCTTCGGGCGACAATTCTTCGAGCAGTTCGAGCTCGAGCCTCAGATCATCCAGCCAGGGGTCAATTAGCTTGGGAAGTTCTGATTCCAAGCCTGCCAGTTCTGGAGTTAGATCGAGCTCTCCACCACCACCAGAAGGTGTCATTCCTTGCGCCACCGGTGGAGATGAAGAGGTGGATATAGATGAGGCGCAAAGTACCGTCCAGGCCGTGGACGAAGAGATGGTCGAGGCCGAGGAAGGCCGAGTTGTAGAAGCTGCTGAGGAGGTTGTGGTTCAACCTGTGGCAAGCTCTTCTGGTCGGGGGGCGAATAATGAAGGAGGGTCGAATGACGGGGCAGAAGACGTTCTGCCTGACCTATCCCGAGAACGGTCTGATATGTCTTGGGTGTCAGAAACCCTTCGCTCTAACCGGAGTATCCTCACAGTCGGTCATTGGGCCCTGCCCGAGCTGCAACTTCACTTCAAGAAATTACCGGGCTGGAGGGTGAGAGGTATGAAGGACGGAGAAGACATCGCAACCTATTCGACGACAATCAAGTTCACGATGCATCGGATCGTGTTCGAAGCGATGAACATCACCCCACCCTTCACCGAAGTTTCAGCGCGTTACGCTCACGTTATATTGGGGTCGCCCCTCTCAACTTCATCCAAACGCGTGGGCGTTTTGAAAACTTTCGGTGTGCTTCTCGACAATGCTCGGGCCGAAGGTGTCGGTCCGCTTATTTTTCACTATCTTCGAGCCGAAATGGGTGAGAGAGAAAGCCAATAAGGAAAAGAGGAGCAGTATCCTTCAAGACTCAAAAGACCCAAAGACCGGTGACTTTAAAGCGTACTCAAGAGTCGTTGGGCGCGGCCCGAAAAGCCATTATTTCGGGTCGTCCCGACTAAGGAGGCCGGCATGGCCATATCTCGAGATCGGCCCGACGGGATGCTCGGTCCCCTTTCTTCCCAATCATGTGGAATGAAGCTCACTTCTTCAAGCGGCCCGCGACTATATTTATTCTCGTAAGGATTTGGGTGCGCCCGACTTCGAGTCTCTGGAGATGATCAAAACTTTGGCGGGCATGATGCCCCAGATCCTAAGGCGACCGCTTTGCCGCCCTTTTATCTTGCTCGTGGGTCGAGCTCTTGAAGCCGAGATTGGTTCGCTTTTGTACTTTATCTTTTACTTTCGATTGTCGCCGCTCTTTCTAACTCTTGAATTGTTCTATTTGCGGCAGAAGAATGGTCGGCAAGAATCGGGCCGAGATCGAGAAGTCTTGAATCCTCCTAAGAACAGCGCCTCCGGCGCCCGCGCCGGAGCGTGGTCGATCTCGACGGGCCGTCGAAGGTGCCTCAAACTCCCAAAAGCCAAGGAAGAAGCTCGTTTCCAAGGTCCGCCGCCCCTCGCCACGATGATCGCTTCCCCAAGCGGGCAAGTTCGATGAGCGGTCCCGCGAATATCCGTGAGGTCGACATTCCTATTCTCTCGCCGAGTGTTTGGGGTGGGCGACTTCGACGGGTTTAAAAAGAAACCCATGGAGATCTGCGCTTTCTCTTTGTATGGGGTTGACAAAATGATCCAAGAGTCGCGATGAAGCTCAAGGTATTTTACTTTTCTAACCCGTTGCGCTTTTGCTCACATTCGACCGACTAACCATCTTTGGCTATCTTTATTTGCAGAAGCTCGGGCTGCGAAGGACAAGGCCGTGGCGGAGGCACATCAAAAGTTTGAGAAATTAGCTAAGTCCAAGAAGGAAGCTCTGCAACGGGCCGAGGACGACCGGGCGAAGCTGTCGAAGAGGAACAAGTAACTCCAAGCTCAAGTGACAACACTGAAGACCGACCTTGAAGTCTTGGAGAAAGAGAAGGCCGAGTGGGAGACCCAAAGGGCTGAGCTGAGGCACAAGTTCAGAAGATAGCCGGGATGGCTAAGGGTGCAGCGATCGAGCAATTCTACAATGCTCTCGGTCAGGTGCGGGCGCTGAACTCAGACTTGAGCATCAATTTTGATGAAAACCTGATAAAGCCCGACCACTATGTCGAGAACAACAAGATCATACAGCCCGATGAACTTGATGATCAGGGTAATGTCGTTCGCCTCTAGCTCGATCCTTTTTCTCAAGCTCCGCTGCGAGCGGAGTAATTTTGTAATAGTTTAACTTGCCTTCGGGCACAACGATATTCCTGCCTTCGTGCAGCTTTTTAGTAGTTGGCCGCTCGGCTTCGACCGGGCGTCCCTTGTTTGTAATGACAATTTCTTTCCGCTTAATTGGTTTGTTTACTCGAATTTGATTGTTTCGTATCTATTTCTAAGTTCACAAACTTTCGCTTTAGGTCGATCGAACCTGTTACGCACTCCATGACCGCCATGACTTTGTTGACTATACGGCCATTGACGTCTTTCTGGCCTTCAAAACTCGAGGACAGAATCCTACCTCAGTTATCCTTGCTGACATATATTACGCTCTCCATGACCGCCACAAGAAAGCGGGTGTGCTCATATGTTGCCTACACGTGTTGTATCGTTGGTTCGTCTCTCACATCTTCAAGAATAACTATCACATTGAAGCTAAAAGCAAATCTGAATGGAAGCAATACATCACTAGCCTCAGGGGAAATGACGTAACATGGTGTTCCCTTGCTCGAGACACAAATGAGTTTGTTTACCAATGTGAGGGTTTCCCAAATGTCCCTCTCATAGGAACTAAGGGTTGCATCAATTACAATCCTGCACTTGCCTTAAGACAACTTGGTTATCCGATGTTGCATCCGCCCCCAACAGAATCCCTGACCTCCTTTGTACTGGACAAAAGAGGTTCTGAAGATCTTAGTATGTTGAGAAGGATCAGTCGAGCATGGGACAGAGTACTCAAGAAAGGCCGTCTTGAATTGGGTCGCAGGGGAACTAATGTAGGGGAAAGTTACCTTCGGTGGGTTCAACTCAGAGTCCAAGAGGTCAAACTACCCTTCCGTCTTGCACTTCCAGCTGAGCCAGAAGTTCCTGAACCTACTCCTATCCTTAATGAGGAGGTTAAGAAACTCAAGAATGCCTTGGCAAAATCTGAACAAGAGAAAGCTGAACTACGAGCTCAGTTGGAAAGAGCTCTTCAAGAAAAGAGGAGTTTGCGGCAAGATAATGCCCTCAAAGACAAGCGCATCACTGTATATGTTGAGGGGTTGAGTGCGGGCAACAAAAAACTCTCTGATGTGCAAAACTGTCTCAAAAGCGCTAATGATGAACTCAAGGCACGTAACCAAGATAGAGATAGAGCTATTGACAAAGCCTATGCATTTGAAGTACAACTAAGCAGATCCAGAACAGCTGAGAAGGACTTGCGAGGCCAACTAGAAAGAATGGGAGCTCACTTGAAAGAGTTAGTTGCGGAGCACGAGAGCAAACTTGGGGTTGAAAGGAAGGCTAAGGGTGTAGTACTAGAAAGGCTTGAAGAATGTCAAGCGGCCCTACAACAACAGTTCAGAAATACCACCGAGGCAAAGAGTTTCGCTGAATACTATGAGTTGCTTTGCAAAGAGACTGAAGATGACCTTACTCGCCTTAAAGCTGAATACTTGAAGTTGGATGATCATTGCACATACTGGAAAGAGAGGTTCTCATGCTTAGCCGGACCGGGCAATGAAGCTATCGTGAGAAGTTCCAGAGCGTCCCAAAGCAAAATTGAACTCGTTATGACTAGAGAAAACACTCCCACTAAAGTTGTTAGATTTGTTAAATTTTGCAAGAATCTTATTGAAGTACTCCAAATTAAGGCGCGTGTGCCCGATGATAAGAAAAGGAAAAGAGCTTGAATGTAGTTTTCTGATTATCAAACATTATGTTTTCACATTTTATTAATGAATGAACTCTTTTGGTTTTTGATCTAAATTTGCGTTTTTTTATTCGTCGAAATAATGGCTTACAATTCCCCCGACGCGATGCATTCAATCATACATTCGCAATTCATGCATACTCATACTCACGCCATGCATTTTGAAAAAAAAAGCAGAAAAGGCAAACCGTTCATCAACATCGTTATTGGACCCGCTCTCAAGCAAAAAGATGGCGAAACTCAAGACAACCGTGCACTAAAGGATGAGATTGAGAAGTCAAGGAGCGAGATGACCAAAATGTTTGGCTTGAAAGACCAAATGGCCAAAATGATGGAGCTTCGCCAAGAAGAACGACGAAGAAGGGGTTTCACCGGAAACACCGGAACTGTGCCACAAACGTATCCCGCCCTCATAACTCTGCTCCCAACCCTCGTGGTGTACAATGGCCTCAATGGGGTTTACCACGGGGTTACACGCCTCCAACGGCGGATCTTTGTCTATGAAGGAGATACTTACGGGTGTGCTTTGCAAGATCAAGGTGAAATAGCGAGAAACAATGTTGCTGATGAGACGGAACAAATTCAACACAAGACCTCTGGCACTACCCAGGGACTTTCTCAAATTCTCGAACCTGACTTCAAGAATCGTACTCGCCCTGTCGTAGTTCCAGTTCCTCATCCCTACCACAATGCGGGTGGCCTTTCTCATGGTTACCAAACCAAGATCCTCAAGCAAAAGATAAGTCGCAAATACTAGAGGAGCGTCTAAGAGCTGTGGAAGGATCCAATGTGGGAGTAGGGGATGCCTATGACTTATGCCTCGTTCCCAATGTGATCATCCCGCATAAATTCAAAGTGCCAGACTTCGACAAATATCGAGGGGCAACCTGTCCTCGTAGTCACCTGATCATGTACTGCAGAAAGATGGCTCAGTTTGCACGCAACGACAAACTTCTGATCCACTACTTCCAAGACAAATTTAGGAGCAAAGATCCACCGTTATATGCAACTGGAGCGCACTAACATTCGGTGCTGGAAAGACCTAGCTGACGCTTTCTTAAAGCAATATAAATATAACATTGATATGGCTCCTGACCGGACGCAACTTCAGAATATGACCAAAAGAGACAATGAGTCATTCAAAGAATATGCCCAGCGCTGGAGAGGGTTAGCTGCACAGGTAGCACCACCCCTGTTAGAGAAAGAAATGGTTGCCATGTTTATGGAGACTCTTCTATCACCCTACTTTGACAAGCTGATCGGAGGGGTATCTTCAAATTTCTCAGACATGGTCACCATAGGGGAAAAGATAGAAAGTGCAATGAAAAATGGAAAAATTGCCCATAGCTCTACAGGAACCTACAACCAGAAAAAACCTTTCTCTGGATATCCCAAAAAGAAAGAAGGAGAAACAAATGCCATCACAAAAGCCCCCTACAACAACCCTTCACCAACCTTTCCATTTCCTGCCCAAACACCACAAACTCCACCTCCCTACCAAAATTACAGAACCCAAAACTACCTAGAAAGAAGACACATCAACTTTGACCCCATACCCATGTCTCACACAGATCTCTTCAACCACCTCATTAACAATAACCTAATCACTCCCCGACCAATGAGACCACTCCAGCCTCCTTTCCCAAGAGGTTATGATTCTAACGCTGCCTGTGGATTCCACGCTGGGGCAATAGGTCATTAAACTGAAAACTGCAAGGCATTTAAACATGTGGTACAAGAGCTAATCGACTCCAAGATGTTGAACTTCAAAGAAGACGGTCCGAATGTGGCCACAAACCCGCTACCGGGGCATGCAAATTCATCTGTTAATGCTGTTGGAGGGGAATTCCTGATCAAGAAGGTGGAAGACATCAGGACGCCTTTGGATATCATACATGCTCAACTGTGTCATTTCAGAATCATCATGAGGGGATGCACCAATAAAATGTGTGTCTACCGACCTCACCGTATTGGATCTTGTGAATCATTCAAACAAGTCCTTCAAGACTGCTGGACCGAACATAGTGCGGATGGGTTCAAGAAGAAGAAAGTGTGTATACTCTCCAGTCAAGCAATATCCGACAGCCACTAGAGATTCGCTACAAAGCAGACACGAAATTGGCACTGGCTATGCCAAGGCCCATCACTATTCAAGTGCCAGCTCCTTTCCCTTTCAAAGATACCAAGGCGGTCCCCTGGAATTACGACGTTCAAGTTCAAGTGCAAGGGCTTCCAAGTAACCCTGATGTCACTAATATCTCAGGGATTAGCGATATGACCCAAAGTGGGCGCATTTATACTCCTGAAGAACTCGGTGGGGAAAAGTCAAGAGAAGAGGAAGACAGAGCCCGCAAAGGCAAAAACAAAGAGCCTCGGCTTACTGATGGAAGCACAAGCAAGAAGGTGTTGTCCGAGCAGGAAGCCAGTGAATTCTTGAAACTCATGAGACAGAGCGAGTACCAAGTGGTGGACCAACTGAACCACACTCCGGCCAAGATATCTTTGCTATCCCTGTTACTCAACTCCGAAGCTCACCGTGCTGCGCTAATGAAAGTACTCAATGAGGCACACGTCGCTCAAGACATCACTGTTTGCCAGCTAGACGGGATAGTAGGAAATATCGTTGCAAGCAATTACCTCACTTTTACAGATGACGAGATCCCAGTAGAGGGAAGAGGGCACAACAAGGCCTTACATATTTCTCGTGAAATGTGGGAGTATGCTCGCCCGAGTGCTCATCGACAATGGCTCGTCCCTAATCGCATCCGCCTAAATCCACTATGGAAAGACTAGACGTGGATTGTTCCTATATTAAGCCCAGCTCTACATTAGTTAGAGCCTTTGATGGGTCAAAGAGAGAAGTCATTGGAGAGATGGAGTTGCACTGCATGTGCAGGTCCGTAACTCTTCATAGTGGTCTTCCAAGTCATGGACATCCTCCTCTTATAGCTGTCTCCTGGGGAGACCATGGATCCATTCTGCTGGAGCTGTTCCATCCTCCTTACATCAGAAGCTCAAGTTTATCGTGAATGGCAAATTGGTAGTGGTTTTTGGGGAAGAGGAGCTGCTGGTCAATAAGTCATCCTCCACCCGCTACATTGAGGCAGCTGAAGAATTATTCGAAACCGCTTTCCAAGCCCTGGAAATTGCCAACACCACCTTTATTGGAGAAGGAACCCGATGCCTAAACCAAGATTGTCCAAGACAGCCATGATGGTTGCCAAGGTCATGCTGACCAATGGGTTCAAGGTTGGAGGCGGCCTAGGGAAGACTGAGCAAGGGATTCGGACGCTGGTCCAATTTCTGACAACAAGAACGGCTATGGGCTAGGATACTGGTCTGGTCGCAATGACAAGAATAGGGTCTACAAGGAAAAGAAAGAGAAGAGAATGGCAAGGCTCGAAGGCAGAGAGCCAAGTGTGAAGAAATTACTCATTTGTGATATCAACCGAAGGCTTCGAAGCGCAGGAATTCTAAATCCTAACCAGATCGCTGCAGTTGAAGATAATCCAAGTGCTGAGGACAGTATCATCAATCTCGTACGCTTGTGCCCCGCAGATGAAAGGCTAAAGAATTGGGAGATTGTTGATTTTCCTGTAGTTTTCAATTTAAAGTAATTTTTCTGTAATGCAAGTCCTCTGGCTCTGCCCAAGGCCTTACGATAACTCAATAAGGGCACACATGTTTTATTCAGTATCAAGTATCAATAAAATAACGTTTTGAATTCTTCAATGATTTTCTTCGCTTCTTATTTGTTCACTTCGCTTTTTCTTCCGCTGTTTTCATTCCACAATTTTTAGCTAATGCGATCTAAAAATTTTGTCCTTGAAAATAACAATGTCGGTAATCCATATCATAACTTTGATCATCCCATTAATCAAACCAAAGAAGATGTCGAAAATGACTGGGAAACCCCTCCGAGTTACCGAGAATGATGGAACAAGAGGACAAAGTGATTCAAATTTCACGAGGAATCAATCAAACAATCAACTTGGGTACAGATGAAGACGAAAAGGATATTAAGATTGGAACTACAATGCCGATCTTTGGCGTGAGAAATCGGTTAAGCTCTTATTTGACTATGCCGACGTTTTTGCATGGACATACAAAGACATGCTGGACTAGACACCAACATAGTCGAACATAAATCGCCAAAGAAGCTCGAATGCCCACCGTGAAACAGAACCGAGAAGGATGAAGCGAAAATGTCATTAAAAAGCGAGGATGAGGATAAGAAGCAATTTGATGCCGGGTTTCTAAAGGTGTCAAGTATCCCCAATGGGCAGCTAATATTGTCCCAATACCGAAGAAAGATGGGAAGGTTCGAATGTGTGTCGACTACCGGGATTTGAACAGAGCCAGCCCTAAAGATGACTTCCCCTTGCCTCACATTGATGTTCTGGTAGATAGCACAACGCAACACTCTCTCTCTCTTCTCCTTTATGGATGGATATTCGGATATAATCGGATCAAGATGGCCCCCGAAGATATGGAGAAACCACCTTCATCACTCTATGGGGAACATTCTGTTACAAAGTCATGCTGTTTGGGTTGAAGAACGCTGGTGCCACATACCAGAGAGCGATGGTAGCACTATTCCACGATATGATGCATAAAGAGATAGAGGTCTATGTGGATGATATGATCGCAAAGTCCAAAACTGATGAAGAGCATATTGTTAATCTGTACAAACTCTTTGAACGTCTAAGGAGGTTCAAGCTCAGACTAAATCCGGCCAAATGCACTTTCGAGTAAGATCGGGGAAGTTGTTAGGATTCATAGTCGATCGAGAGAGAATAGAGGTGGATCCGGCCAAAGTACGAGCAATTCTTGAAATGCCGACGCCTAAAACTGAGAAGGAGGTTCGTGGTTTCCTCGGGAGATTGAATTACATTTCCAGGTTCATATCCCAACTAACATCCACCTGTGAGCCAATCTTCAAGCTGTTGTGCAAGAACCAAGGGGCAAAGTGGAATGACAACTGTCAAGAAGCCTTTGAGAAAATCAAGAGGTATCTCCAGAACCCGCCAATCTTAATGCCACCTGTGCAAGGCAGACCTCTCATCATGTACTTAAAAGTACTAGACAACTCGATGGGTTGTGTGCTGGGGCAACACGATGAGTCCGGGAAGAAGGAATATGCTATCTACTATCTGAGCAAAAAGTTCACGGAGTGGGAGACCAAATACTCATTGCTGGAGAAAACGTGTTGTGCTTTAGCCTGGGTTGCACGTCGACTAAGGCAGTACATGCTAAGCCACACGACTTGGTTGGTGTCTAAAATGGACCCGATCAAGTACATCTTCGAAAAGCCCGCACTCACAGGGAGAATTGCTCGCTGGAAAATGCTACTGTCCGAATATGATCTTTTGTATGTCACCCAGAAAGCAACCAAAGGTAGTACACTGGCCGAATACTTGGCACATCAACCTATTGAAGACTACCAATCAATGCAGTGTGATTTCCCAGATGAGGATATAATGGCCCTGTTGGAAGAAGGAAAGTCTCCAGACGATGAAAGGTGGACCATGTCATTTGACGGTGCTTCAAATATGTGGGGGCACGGAGTGGGGGCTGTGTTAATCTCCCCAGACAATCGCTTCATACCATTCACAGCCAGGCTGAGTTTCTACTGCACCAACAATATCACTGAATATGAAGCATGTACTCTAGGCATTCAGGCGGCCCTCGAGTGGAAAGTTAAAAGACTCGATGTATACGGGGACTCGGCTTTGGTCATCCATCAACTAAGAGGCGATTGGGAAACAAGAGATTCCAAACTAATCCCCTACCGCGATCACATCCTAGAAATGGCTGAGCAATTTGAGGAAATCTCTTTTCACTATTTCCCTCGGGAAGAAAATCAGTTGGCTGACGCCTTAGCAACCTTGTCGTCGATGTTCAATATCATGGATAATAGAAGTCTCACATTCTTGAAGATACAAAATCGTGAGTCGCCAAAGACATCATTGCCATGCAATCGAAGAAGAACCCGACAATAAACCTTGGTATTATGACATCAAACATTATATTACAAGCAGAGAATATCCTCCTGGTGCCTCAGAAAATGATAAGAGAACACTAAGAAGGTTGTCAATGGGTTTCTTTTTGAATGGTGAAGTGCTCTACAAAAGGAATCATGATATGGTCCTCCTCAGATGTGTAGCAAAAGAAGAAGCAGAAAGAATTATGAAAGATGTCCATGAGGGATCCTTCGGAACTCATTCTAACGGGCATACTATGGCAAGAAAGATCTTAAGAGCTGGCTATTACTGGTCAACAATGGAAACAGACTGCTTCAGTTATGTGAGGAAATGCCACAAATGTCAAGTCTACGCCGACAATATCCATGTACCACCAGCTTTGGTCATCCATCAACTAAGAGGCGATTGGGAAACAAGAGATTCCAAACTAATCCCCTACCGCGATCACATCCTAGAAATGGCTGAGCAATTTGAGGAAATCTCTTTTCACTATTTCCCTCGGGAAGAAAATCAATTGGCTGGCGCCTTAGCAACCTTGTCGTCGATGTTCAATATCATGGATAACAGAAGTCTCACATTCTTGAAGATACAAAATCGTGAGCTGCCAGCACATCATTGCCATGCAATCGAAGAAGAACCCGACAATAAACCTTGGTATTATGACATCAAACATTATATTACAAGCAGAGAATATCCTCCTGGTGCCTCAGAAAATGATAAGAGAACACTAAGAAGGTTGTCAATGGGTTTCTTTTTGAATGGTGAAGTGCTCTAAAAAAGGAATCATGATATGGTCCTCCTCAGATGTGTAGCAAAAGAAGAAGCAGAAAGAATTATGAAAGATGTCCATGAGGGATCCTTCGGAACTCATTCTAACGGGCATACTATGGCAAGAAAGATCTTAAGAGCTGGCTATTACTGGTCAACAATGGAAACAGACTGCTTCAGTTATGTGAGGAAATGCCACAAATGTCAAGTCTACGCCGACAATATCCATGTACCACCAGCTTCTCTGAATGTTCTGTCAGCTCCCTGGCTGTTTTCAATGTGGGTAATGGATGTCATTGGCCCCATCGAACCTAAAGCATCAAACGGACACCGCTTCATCCTGGTTGCTATCGATTATTTCACCAAATGGGTTGAAGCCGCTTCTTATACAAGTGTGACAAGGGCTGTGGTGGTCAAGTTCATAAAAAGAGATTTGATCTGTCATTACGGCCTCCCAAATAGAATCATCACGGATAATGGGACCAACTTGAACAACAAAATGATGAAAGAGTTGTGCGACGATTTCAAGATACAACACCATAACTCCTCCCCGTACCGGCCAAAGATGAATGGGGCAGTCGAAGCGGCAAATAAGAACATCAAGAAGATTGTGCAGAAGATGGTAGTGACTTTCAAAGGCTGGCATGAAATGCTCCCTTTTGCTTTGCATGGGTACCGAACCTCAGTTCGCACTTCGACAGGGGCAACACCGTTCTCACTAGTGTATGGAATGGAAGCAGTACTACCCATCGAAGTTGAAATACCCTCACTACGGGTGCTAATGGAGACAAAACTAGAAGAGGCAGAATGGGTTCAGGCCCGCCTAGATCAGTTGAACCTCATCGATGAGAAGAGGCTGGTTGCGTTGTGTCATGGGCAGTTGTGTCAACAAAGGATGAAGAGAGCCTACGAGAAAAAGGTTCGTCCTAGACAATTTCAAGAGGGGGACTTGGTGCTCAAGAAGATCTTACCTATCCAAAAGGATTCACGTGGGAAATGGACCCCAAACTACGAAGGGCCTTACGTGGTAAAGAAGTCATTCTCCGGAGGATCCCTAGTTCTCACAAATATGGATGGTGAAGACCTCCATCTCCCAGTCAATTCTGATGCAGTCAAGAAATACTATGCCTAAAGAAATTATATAGAAAAAAGAGGAAAAATGAGCCAAGCAAGAATAAGCTCGCTAGGTCGAAAACCCGAAAGGGCGGCCTAGGCAAAAGTTAGAGCGACCCGATGGATTGAAAACCCAAAAGGGCGATCCAGGCAAAAATTAGGGTCAAGAAGTTGGACCAAAATACCGAGGCAAACAACACTTCTGAAAGTTGGATGATGATTGGTCAAAGGCGTGAATATGGGTATCCAACAATGTTATTTCAAAAGACATTAGCTACCAATAAATCTGCTTAGTACTCTAGCTTTTCTGTTTCTTTCAATTCGGTTGCTAATGTAATCTTTCAGTGTGCCTTCTGCATACTTGGCTTCCAATATTAATATCAAACACTTTCCATTCTCTTTCATTCTCCCTCATTTTGAAATGATGGTTTTTGATAAATGATACTGAATTGTGAAACATGTGCCATAATCATAAGCATTACGATCATTACGAAATTCTTGAAAGTCACAAAAAGGATATGATCTCTCATAAAAGCAGTCGCAAAAATGAACAAATGCACCCACAATCACTTCAAATGAATCACAACACACCCTAGCATGTCGATCTCGCAATACAAATATACAAGATGACTTCATATCTCACGCCAAGAATCCTGCGAGTTGATAGAACCAGTCAAAAAAGGACTGCCCAAAAAAAAAATATATCATTCCACATCTCATGCATCATCCCACCAAATACCATTCATTAAATACCTTACAATACACTCATGTACCATGCACCGCATTATTAAAAGTTTCACTCAAGCACGCACCCTCACTAGGGGCATCCAAATATAATGCCACACTATATAACAGATCACCGAGATCCTTCAGACCCCGAGTGGTCCTTCAGAGCACTACGCTCCTTCAGTGCCCTAAGTAGCCCAGGTCGCAACGTCGGAGTCGAGCCCGACGGACCTTCGCAGACCCCGAGTGGTCCTTCAGACTAGTTGTGTCAGCCTAAGACACAGTGGACGTCCTTCATGGTCAACATATCAGTTTCGGATCTGATCTTGACTCCTCATGGCCGCTCGAAATATAAAAGGCCCCCTCAGACCGTTTAATTAGTACCATAGCTAATTGCGCTCCTTCAGACCACGATGGTCCTTCAATTAAGGCCTAGGCAGCCTCTCAGAGCCTTATCGCTCCTTCAGACCCTGAGTGGTCATTCAGCGCCTTAGTGCTCCTTCAGGTCCTTGATGACCCTTCATTTAACTTCTGGTTAAGGCACCGAGTGTTAACCATTCCTTGTTCCTCTTAAAACTTTCTACTTCTCTATTAAACGGACAAAATTAGCGTCTATCTTATCTTTATTCCAATTTCTACTATGAAAGTTCGAGAGCTCAGCACTTTCTAGTAAAATAGTAATAAAGAGGGGCAGCTGTTATACCCCAATTTTGTCCGTCTTCTTTTTCTTGCTTTAGTCGTCTATTTTTATTAGGGGCATGTTTCAGAGTCGCATGATTAGAAGAATTATTAGTATAGAGTCTCGGTTACCCATCCAAACCAATTCCAGTCACTCCGTTCAACTAAATCGAAACACCGTCGATTAAATTAGGCACGCGCGCGAATGATCGATCTTTTCGCGCGTTCTTCAATTTAATATCCGTATTCGAGTTTAGTCGTACGTGAACAGGTCCACCTAAAGTCATTTTTCTCAAAATTTGGTTTAAATTCAGACTTAATAATGCGATTCCGAGTTAATTTTGGGGTTTTTAGTAGCGTCCATTTCTTTTATTTTTGGTCTCGTTTTAGCACAGTTGTCTGGTCCGGCCTGTTCTCGTCTTTGTATTTGGCCGGACTCCTTTTTCTTATTGTTATTTTTATTTTTTATTTTGTTTATTTAAGCATATATAATAGTCCAAAAATGTCAAAAAATTTATTTATTTTAATTTACAATTTAAAAGTGTTTAAGAGTTAAATAAGTCCAAAAATGTCAAAAAAATTGTATTTAGTTTTAATTTACAATTTAAAAGCTCTTAAAAGTCCAAAAGTCCAAAAATACAAAAAACATATATCCAAAAACCAAAAAAACCCAGATCCAAAAATACACAACAAACAACAATCTAGGGTTTCGAGCAAAGATTCCAAGGCTGCTCCAAATTCTTCATTGGGCTTGGATCAAGACCTAAAAATTATCAAAAACCAGTCAAAAACTCAATTAATGCCTTAATCTAGTTTTAGACTATAAATAAACAGTCCCATAGCAGTCAAAAAACACACAGAAAAAGCTGCGAAAATCATTAGAAAATTTAAGGATTAGAGTTTCACATTGAAACCCTAATCCACAAAACACCGTTTCTGAGTTTCTGGGTTTTAAGAGAGGAACAACAGAGCAGCCAAAAGAGCGGATACAACAGCAGTTAGCGATTCGCGATGGTTGCGATCATTCAAACATACACACCAGGAGTCAAAACAGAGGCTGGAGTAAAGGTAGGTTTTACTAATGCACTCTTAATTCTGAAATCAATGTAATGATAAATCCGTTTATGTCAAAAAATATATGTGCATATGTATGAAATCTAGATTTGTCAAAACATGTTAATCTGTGTTCGTGTGCTGTGTGTCATCTAAAAATCTAGCAACTCGTTTATGATGACTAGGGAATCAAAATACACATTTTTTGAACAAATGAGAACCAGATTCATTAAAAAAAGAGTCAAGAATAAACCAGCAAATAATCAGAGACAAAAGGGGTAGAAAATAAATCAGACCCAGAGAAAGCAGAAAAAAAAAACAAAAAAAAACCAAGCAGAAACACTGACCTTAGGTTCGCCGGAGCTCCGGTCGTCTTCTCCGGCGAGAGCTCCGGCGAAGTCCTCTGAAACCGAGCCACCACCCCAATGAACCGAGTCGTTTCGTCATCCTCCCTCTCTCTCTCTCCCCCAAAACGAACCTCCTACCGTCACGGTTCCACCTCCAAAAAAAAAATATCATCAGAAGCTTGTGTTTTAACGAGGGAAAGAGGAATAACAAAAAAAATAGAAAAGAGATAGAGAAGAATAGAGAAGGAACGAAACTCACCACACTCTCGCCGGCGGAGTCCTCGTCGCCGGCGTCACCTTCATCGTCACCGTCATCACCGAACGCCGAAGCCGTTCTCTCCCTCTCACCCTAAGAACAGATCGACGCTTTCTCCCTCCCCTAAAACCGGCGATATTTTCGTTGGATCTCTCTCTCTCGTAACGCGCTGCGCGGCGCCGCAGCAGCAGGGATGGAGGAAGGGAATGAATTTTGAAATTAGGTCTGATTGTTTAGGGTTTTTCTTTATATATGGGCCCTGTTATTTTTATTTTACTTTTAATGTTCAGATTGATAGTTGCACCCTTATTGTTCATGCGCACACCCTCACACTAAGCCCGGGCCACATATCTGGGCTCCCAGATTGAACCGGGCTTTCCTAATCACACCCCCTATTAATCATACAACCCCTGCAACTAATAAAACCCCAATTTACTATGTTCACCCCCTGTTTCACTTTTTAATTCTTTTCCAACGCAAACGTAAATAACTTTTCTCGCGAAATTAAATAAACGGCTAAGTCGGTTGTACAACCGGGTTAGTCATTATTTTAGGGCCAATGAGCTGTACAGTTCAGTAACCCTACAAACCTAACAAATACGAATAAACTATTTTTCTAAAAATAAACGCTAAGTCGGTTGTACAACCTGTTAGTCATTATTTTAGGAGCCAATGAGTCAGCATGATTCGGTAACCCTACAAAACCTAATAAATACGAATAAACCACTTTTCCTAAAAAAAATAGGGGATTAAGTCGGTTGTACAACCGTGTTAGTCAGCGTTCTAGAATTAATGAGCTGTACAGTTCAGGAGTTCTAGAATACCTATTCTAAAACGGACCCACCTCACACCAAACCACTTTCTATCAAAAAACTCTAAAATTATTTTCAAAAAGTAGGGAATTAAGTCGGTTGTACGGGTTAGTCAGCGTCCTAGGAATCAGTGAGCTGTACAGTTCAAGGAATCCTAGGACCCCTACACTAAAAAACACCAACCCACAAACTTTTTCAGGAAGAACTACGTAGCTTTGATTCCTCCATTGCATCTGGAGGTACGTAGGAGCAAGACTCAACTCTTGTCAAGCACTAAAAACCAAAAACCTAAATAAGTCCTTTTTCTACAAATAAAAGGGTAATTATTAAATAAATCTTAAATTAATTAGACAATAGGATTTCGTGGGGTGCTAACACCTTCCCCACACATAACGACTCCCGAACCCTAACAATGCCTCGTCCTAAAACTTAAAGGGATTTTCCGAATTTGCCCCTTAAACTAGAATTTCGGTGGCGGCTTCCTAAGAACCTTTCAAGAATCCTTTCACGGATTTTTCTGTCGCTACAGCTAGCCAATTAGAAAACACGCTAGATAGATCCCTAGCGTTTTTTAAAAAGCGCTAGGTATTTAGAAAACACGCTAGACAGATCCTAGCGCTTTTATCAAAACGCTAGCCAATTAGAAAACACGCTAGATGGATCCTAGCGTTTTTTTAGAAAGCGCTAGTTATTTAGTAAACACTCTAGACAGATCCCTAGCGCTTTTATTCAAAATGCTAGGTATTTAGAAAACACGCTAGATAGATCCCTAGCGTTTTTCATAAAACGCTAGGTATGGTTAAATAATTTTTTCGTTTCCCATTGAGCTACTTCCTCTCTCGTGAAACACTCTCACCCGACAACGCAAAATCACTCACCCGAAACATAAAACCCTAACACCCTAACGCAAATTAAGATCATCTCTCTCAACGAAAATCATCTCTCTCGGTGAACATCATCTTTCTCGCCTCTCTCCTCGCACAACATTGGTGAGTTTTCTTTCCTTTCTCTGCTTTCTTGTTAGATATTAATTGTGGGTTCTAGTTTAGAAATATATTAGTTTTGTCACTTGTGCACACTAGACTCTTCTTTTTTTTTTTACCACTAGCCTCTTCTTGTTACACATAAATTAATTAAGTTCATTAATTATTTGGAAGACTAGACTATGGTTCCTTTGTCTTGACCAAAGGACCGAGAATAGAAATAGAATATGAGATAGATATAGCTTGGGAAAATAAGCAGTGGAATTGAAAAAAATTTAAAAGAGGAAATTTTGTTTGTTTTTTTTATATGAATTGATTCTTCATTATATTCGAATTGTTTGATGGGTCATATGTTAAAGTTCTCTTCTCAGGATTTTATTATAAATATTTGGAAATTAAGGATAGAAATTGGATGTCCGCCAATCGTCTCGTCCAAGGAGTATACATACCGAGTGGATTATTTTGTGAAATTTGTCTTTGTTGAACGTTTAGGGACTTCTAGTGGTATGAAATGTCCTTGTTTAAGGTGTTGTTATGTAAAATCGATTCTTTGAGGAGTTGGCACAACATTTAAAGGCGAATGGAATTGATCAAAGTTACACTTGTTGGATAATGCACGGTGAGAAAAAAGGTGAATCTTCAAATATGAATGATATTAGTAAGATATATGCGCCGCCGGTTAACACCGGAACACATTCATTTGATGTGAACGAATTTGAAGAGATGGCAAAGGTGGTTGAAGAGGATCTTAATGATTGTCCTGAAATGTTTGAGAAGTTGATAAGCGATGCGAGAGACACCATTGTATGCGGGTTGTCTTGAATTCACAAAATTATTGGGTTTTGTGATCAAGTTGTATAACTTGAAAACTCGCCACGGATGGACGGATAAGAGTTTTACCGATTTACTCGCACTTCTGAAAGAAATGTTGCCGAATGATAATATGCTTCCTTCTCGGACGTATGATGCAAAGCAAATGTTGGGGTCTATTGGCTTGAACTATGAGAAGATACACGCTTGTCCGAATGATTGCATTTTATTTCGGAATGAACATGCGTTGTTAAAGTCGTGTCCTAAATGTAATGCACCGCATGATAAGAAGAAAGAGTCTGCTCTCGAAAAAAGGTGTTGTGGTATTTTCCTATAATTCCTCGATTTAGGCGCATGTATCGTAGTTCAGAAGATGCAAAACACTTGACATGTCATGAGGATGAAAGGATTAAAGATGGTATGCTACGACACCTGGCAGATTCTCCGCAATGGGAAAAATTAATATTGAGTATCCTAATTTCGGGGATGACCCGAGAAACCTACGCCTTGCATTGTCTGTGATGGATTTAACCCGCACGGTATCGAGTAGCTCCCACGAAGACATGGTCCGTGATTTTGGCGATTTATAACTTACCGCTGTGGCTTTGCATGAAACGCAAATATATGATGTTGTCTTTGTTAATTTCTGGGCCCAAACAACCAGGAAATGATATTGATGTATACTTGGCTCCTTTAATTTCTGGGCCCAAATGTGGGAGACTGGGGTAGAGGTGTATGATGGGTTCAGAGAAGAAAGTTTCACCCTGAGGGCTATGATCTTTGGCACAATTAACGACTTTCACGCATACGGCAATCTATCTGGCATGCAGAACAAAGGGCAATGTGCATGCCCTATATGTGAAGATAACAGATTGGATGTGGTTGGAACATGGTAAGAAGAATATCTATCTTGGTCATCGTAGATTTTTGCCATCAACTCATCACTATCGATTGTTAATTTCTCGCCCAAATGTGGGAGGCTCGGGTAGAGGTGTATGATGGGTTCGAGAGAAGAAAGTTTCACTCGAGGGCTATGATCTTTGGCACAATTAACGACTTTCCCGCATACGGCAATCTATCTGGTGCAGAACAAAGGGCAATGTGCATGCCCTATATGTGAAGATAACACGATTGGATGTGGTTGGAACATGGTAAGAAGAATATCTATCTTGGTCATCGAGATTTTTGCCATCAACTCATCACTATCGATTGTGGAGAAAGGCATTTGATGGGAATACGAAAACACGTAGAGCTCCTCCGCCTTTGACGCGAACATGTATTTGAAAAGGTGGAAGATTTGAACATTAAATTTGGGAAGCCTTTTGCGGGAGAGCTTGCAAACGGGGTGGAAGAAAAAGTCGATTTTCTTTGAGTTGCCATCTTTGAAGTCATTATATGTAAGGCATTTCATTGATGTGATGCATGTTGAAAAGAATGTCTTGAAAGTGTCATTGGCACCTTACTCAATATGCCGGGTAAGACTAAAGATACCATCAACTCAAGGTTGGATTTGGTTAGTATGGGTTTGAGACCTGAATTGGGTCCGGTAAAGAAGGGTACACGTACATATCTACCTCCCAAGAACTCATACTCTATCTAGAAAGGAGAAGACTGCTCTTTTGTGAGTTTCTTCATGGAGTTAAAGTTCCAGAGGATACTCTTCAAATGTGGCGACTCTTGTATCAATTAAAGACCTCAAGTTAAAGTCTCTAAAGTCCCACGATTGTCATGTTCTCATGGAGCATTTGCTACCCATTGGTATACGATC
Organism: Oxytropis ochrocephala; assembly: GCA_020916435.1. Classification (NCBI taxonomy): domain Eukaryota; kingdom Viridiplantae; phylum Streptophyta; class Magnoliopsida; order Fabales; family Fabaceae; genus Oxytropis; species Oxytropis ochrocephala. The sequence continues at coordinate 92,412,068 of CM037092.1, read as the reverse complement.
CATTTTGCCTAAGAAAGTGCGTCGGACCTTAACCAAACTTTGTTTCTTCTTTTTAAGGCGATTTGTAGTAGAGTGGTTGACCTGGAAAGTCGCCAACATTGCAAAGAGAAATTACTCACACTTTGTGTGAGCTTGAGATGTATTTCCCACCTTCCTTTTTTGACATAATGATTCATCTAATAGTTCATCTGGTTAGAGAGACACAATTGTGTGGCCCATGTTACATGAGATGGATGTATCCGTTTGAGCGTTACATGAAGATATTAAAAGGATATGTGAAAAATCGATCACGACCTGAGGGTTGTATTGTTGAGCGCTACATAGTTGAAGAGGCTATTGAGTTTTGCACGGGCTATCTATCTAGTCTTGAATATTCTGTGGGAATGCCAAGGTCTCGTCATGTAGGAAGGATTAGTAAAGGCATGACAGGAACTAAATTAGTGATGGTATCAAGGAAAGAACTAGAGAAAGCACACTTGTACGTTCTTCACAATGATAGTGAGGTTGATTCATATGTTTCCAAGCACAAGGAGATTCTTAAGAGTCAATTCCCGGGAAAGAAGCAAGTTTGGTTAGCAAAAGAACACAATAGGAGTTTCATAGTGTGGCTAAAACATCACATTGATGGTGAGTGTGTTTCGAATCCTACTTCGATTTCAAAAAGATTGAGATGGTTAGCAAAAGGTCCAAATATACATGTCTTCTCTTACAACAGCTATCTAATGAACGAGTGCACTTTCTATACAAAAGAACAAGATGATCAGAGTAAAATCCAAAATAGCGGGGTGACTCTTGTAGCTCATTTTATGCATGCATCCAGTGCCAAAGACAGAAATCCCATATATGTGAATATGTCTTACTTTGGCTTCATTGAACACATATGGGAGTTGGATTACAATATGTTTCAGGAGCCTGTGTTCAAATGTGAATGGGTTGACAATATCTTGGTTTCTGATTGATGAATCGGGGTTCATGTGGGTGAATTTCAACAAGTTAGGATATAAAGATGAACCTTTTATTTTAGCATCGCAAGCTCAACAAGTGTTTTATGTCACTGATCCAGTTAATATCAATTGGTCTATTGTTCTATTGACTGACAAAAAATTTGTGTATAACTACGATGATGATGAAGCACCCGATGATGTTGGTGTTGAGGACGACCATTTCTTCAGAACATCAGAACCAATAATAGGGGAAAATACTTCTATAGAGGATGTTGTATATTTTAGAAAAGATCATAATGATGGAATTACTATTCGCCGGAAAAAAATACCAAGACGCGAATTGCAAACAAAATTTTATCTAGGAAAAGGAAAAGGTAATATAAACTTAATGATATCTCGTTATTTTTTATTAATAGATAATTATATTGTTTTTGTAAATTTAACAATAACATGGATTATGTTATATTGCAGGTCAGATGGCATCACTTAGTGATCATGAGAGTGGTCAAGACAGTAGTCATGAGGTTGTCTTTGTTATGTTTCTAGCTTTAATTTGTAGCTACTTTTGAGTTTCATAATGTTAGTTAGTTATTATGTTGTATGATTTGGATATATATTAATTATGTTGTAAGTACTTGTTAGTTTAATATGGTCTTTTGGTGATATGTACATATGTGTGTATCTATATTGGATTGTAATGATATTGGCTGAATTTTGTTGGAATGATATTTGATGAATTTTGTTGGAAGGGAATGAATTTATAGGTTGTAATTAAAAGGGAGAATAAACAAAAATAATAAAATATTTAAAAAAAATCAGTCAATAGGTAGTGTTTTAAAAAAAAAATGCTACAAATGAAATTAAAAAAAATCAGTCAATACATAGCGTTTTAGGGAGAAAACGCTAGAAATGATATTAAAAAAATCATTATATACCTAGCGTTTTATAGAAAACGCTAGGAATTGTAAAGAGGAGCTAGAGGATCCCTAGCGTTTTACAGAAAATGCTAGGAATGGTAAAGAGGAGCTAGAGGATCCCTAGCGTTTTATAGAAAACGCTAGGAATGGTAAAGAGGCGCTAGAGGATCCCTAGCGTTTTACAGAAAACGCTAGGAATGGTAAAGGGGCGCTAGAGGATCCCTAGCGTTTTACAGAAAACGCTAAGAATGGTAAAGAGGCGCTAGATGATCCCTAGCGTTTTAAAGAAAACGCTAGGAATTGTAATTATAATTCCTAGGCTTCCCTAGCGTTTTACAGAAAACGCTAGGAATTGTAATTATAATTCCTTCCCTAGCGTTTTTGCGAGAAAGCGCTAGGCATTGTTATTATAATTTTCACAAGGCGCGCTCTCTCACACAAACTCACCCAGCAAGTACGTCTCTTCATCTACCTACCAAACTTGCGAAAACCCAGAAACCCTCTTCGTTCATCCCTTGCAAACTCTCTCTCCCTTGCGAACTCTCTCTCCCTTCCGAACAACCCAGAAACCTCCACCTCTTCGTTCATCCCTTGCGAACTCTCTCTCCCTTGCGAACTCTCTCTCCCTTGCGAACTCTCTCTCCCTTGCGAACAACCCAGAAACGCGCGACCCAGAAAACCAAAAACCGAAACCCCAAACGTCGTACCAGCTCTCCTCTCTCGTTGGTGCTATCTTACCACGCAGCTCTCCCCATTTTTGTCTCCTTTTTCTGCACTCTTTCTCCTTTCAAAAGGTATTTCGCACACTCACATATTCTCACTGGTTTTTTAATGGTTTGTTATGTAGTTCTCTTTTGTATGGCTTTCTCTGTTACTTAGTGCATGGCTTTCCTATATATGTTTACTCTATGTTCTTAGTGCATGGCTTTCCTATATATGTTTACTCTAGGTTCTTAGTGCATGACTTTCCTATATATGTTTACTCTAGGTTCTTACAGCTTGACTAGTTGACTCTGATGTTATATGGTTGTGTAGTGGAAAAGTACAGTACTAATTTACATGCATGGCATGCATTTCATTGAAACTAAATCAATAATCATCAACAAATTAAAGACTATGATTGCAAAGACCCTTATTGACTAGTTTGAAACTAAATCAATAATCATTTGCAATTGTCTTAGCTAGCAAGCATTGTTTTTCATAACATTTATATAGCTACTAGTAACTTCCAATATTTCAGTTTCTGTTTATATATGTATTTATAGGTGAGGCGTATGCTTGTTCTATATTTTGTTAAGTGTTTGTTGGTTCTAAACAATTAGAAAGCTAAAACTCACTGAGTCTATTTCATTTGGGCCATTGCAAGTCAGATGGCATCACTTAGTGATCATGAGAGTAGTCATGAGGGTGGTGATGGGGGTGGTCATAGAAACACAAAGAAGTTCACTCCCGTGGAATGACAAATAAAAAGAATATCGTCCATCGGATAAGTAAAGGACACGAGAAATATAGGGTAAGTTAATTACTAATTATTAATGTTGTTCTCTATCTTTCAAAGTTATCTAATTATTTAATGATTTAATTAATGCAGTCGGATGGAGTGTTAAAGGTTTGCCTATTGGAGAGAAACGGCACAAATTTGATTAGTTTTATTGGTACTAAGGTGAAGCAAATGTTTCCAATTTCGATTAAAAGTTGGAATGAGAAAGATAATAGAGTTTTGCCTAAATCGAAAGATGATTTCGATCCTTAATACGGTATATAATTTTAGACCTCTTTAATAATCTTATTTAGTGATTTTTAGTTATATTTATTTAATCCATTTTTATGTATAAGTAGAAACACTTTGATGTGGATGATGCCCAAGAGATTGGATACTCAAGGAAGTGGAAGGTTGCATTGGGCTTATAGAACTGATGTAGGAAAAAGTATTCAAACTTCCCGATGGGACCATCGGACAGAGCCTCCAAATTGTATTCCTGGAATTATAAGTAAGGAGGATTGGAGCAAATTTGTACATATACGCACTACTGATCCAGCATTTCTTGGTTAGTATATTAATTATTTAAGTTATATATATATATATATATATATATATATATTTCACAACTAGATATCATTCATTAATGTATACTTATCTTTTTAAATAGAAAAAGAGCAAAGCCAATAAAGGAGGTTCTAGTGGATATCAAATTCTCGAAGAAAGATTGGTAAGACACAATTAGTTTAATTTATTATGATTTAATTAATCTTTTAATTTACAGTTGATTAACAATTATTAAACTTAAATAGTTACTGCAAGAGGGGAAAGATCCAACTCAAGAATCCCTTGATCGTTGTACTGTCTGGTTAGAGGCCCGACAAAACAAAGATGGGGACATTGTGGATCCGAAACTAAGGAGGTCAAGGACAAAATTGTAAGTATTATTTCTATCCGTTACTCGATTTTTTTTGACACGTGGACATATTTTTTATTGTCGATTAAATTTCTTTGACACTTGTTTATTATTTCTATCCATTACTCGATTTTTTTTGACACGTGGACATATTTTTTATCGTCGATTAAATTTTTTTGACACTTGTATATTATTTCTATCCGTTACTCGATTTTTTTTTGACACATGGACATTTTTTTTATCGTCGATTAAATTTCTTTGACACTTGTTTATTATTTCTATCCGTTACTCGATATTTTTTGACAAGTGGACATATTTTTTATCGTCGATTAAATTTCTTTGACACTTGTTTATTATTTCTAACAGTTACTTATGTTTGTGCATCAGCAAAGCATATCACAATCTGTATCACAAGGAGATTTAATAGATTGTGATGGTGAACAAGATGTCCTTGCTCGTGCCTTGGGAAGGGAAGAGTATAAGGGTCGGATAAGAGGTTATGGATATGGCAATCCTCCTACGACTGTGTTTGGGCCAAAGAGCCATAGCAGGGGGTGCGGGGATTGTAAAGTCATGGCGGCAAAGTATGACGAGCTATCCAAGAATGTTGCTGTATTAATGGAAGAGAGACAGATGTATAAGCAGCTCTTGGCACAATCCATTGGTGAACCATCCCCTGCTGCACCACCCCCTGCTGAACCTATATTACCTGCTGCACCCTCACTTGGCCAACATAGCGCACGAGATAGCTGCACCATCCCTTCAACACAGGTATTTATTATTACTTTTTGTACATATGTATTTGATCAAATTATCATGTATATTTATTTTTCTTTATAATTGATTTAGGATAACTGTGAATGTGAGCTATATATTGCAAACCCACATCGAAAAGGTTGCGAGGGCATGTTATGTAACCAATTGAGTGCCACAATGCACAATTTACCCATGCCCGAAAACCATTTGAGAGTTAGGGTAGACTATTCAATTGAGGGGTCTGCGCACCATTGCACTGCTCCAATTGTTAATGCCGATATATTTACTTGGGATCAAGCACTTAGTACTTTTGTGGCATGGCCCGAACAACTTGTCGTTGTAAGTGACAATATTTTTGTTAATAAGTTAATGACTCATTGTTATATATAATGTGTGTTAACTAACTAATTAATCATTTTTTAATATATACTAGGTACCCCAAGTGTCCCGACCGTCTCCTTCTATAAAAGTGTCCCGACCTTCCCCTTCCACTACCAAAGTGTCCCGACCATCTCCTTCTATTAAAGGAAATGAAATACAGTCAGTCCAACATGTTGTTAAATCTCCCCTTGATGAATTCGAGAAATTCATCACTTATGTAAAGGTCCACGTCACATAAAAATGAAGCCCGATGACCTTATTATGTTACCGAATCGATCAAATTGTGGGAGTGGAACAGGATATTATGCTCAACATTGAGGATCTGAAAGCTGTATATGACATGGAATGGGCCACTGTGGTTGTTATTAGAGTATACCAGAGGTATGTATATTAAATTATTTGTACACAATAGTTGTATATATTAGAGTATATATTAGAGTATATATATGAGGATCTGAAAGTTGTATATATATTATTTATAGGTTTTTGTACAATGTGTTTCGGTCCTTCATAAATAGGGACACAAAAGTTTTTGTTCTTGTGCCCAGAGTTTATCATTGTGTGGGATCAAGGTAAACCCGATGATATTATGGCTAGGAAGAGTCAAATAGAAAGTTATATTCTTTCACGCTTCAGGGATGCCCAGCATTTTGATCACGAATCTTTATTTTTGGCACCACTCAATATAAGGTGAGAAATTTAGTCTTCAATCACTTGGTTATTTATTTTGAGGATTGTAATATAGTGTAAATGTGTACTCATTCGTGATTCATTTACTTGCAGGCAACATTGGGTACTCTTTGCAATAAACCCTAAGCGAAATACTGTCTACTATCTGGATTCACTTCAAGGCCATTACAAAGTCTACGTAGACTTCGTACAGATAGTTGACAGGTGTGTATGTGTAACCCTCTCACTTTGTATAATTTAATATATGTATTTTGTTCAACTTAACGTTATATGTATGACGTTACAGTGTTTTGCAAAAATACTGGAGATTATCTACGAGTAAAACAAAATGGATACCCATAACTGTAAGTTTTTTAAAAAATCATTCTTATAATTTTAATTGAATTTTTGGTCATAAAAATGTGACAATTAATTAACTAATCTTTTGCTTTGTAGTGTCCTAAACAACCAAATAATAATGATTGTGGGTACTACACTATGAGGTATATGAGAGAAATTATCACTCACGCACGACCAAGAGTAGTAATCCCAATGAAGGTAACTACTTAGATTTCTTTTTATATTGATATTATAATACTTACTCACATTTAATAAACATTTTAATTCTAATTTTATTTCATTTTATTTTTCAAAGATTTTCCCCATCAGTAAAGACATCCAAAGATTACTCGATGAACAACTTACAACAATGAAGGGGGAGTGGTGCCGTTTTTTTGTTTCTAGCTTTTTCTAGCAAGTTTTGAGTTTCATAATAGTTAGTTATTATATATGTTGTATATATTGGATATATATTATGTTGTAAGTACTTCTTAGAAAGGTATTGGATTGGAATATTTGATGAATTTTGTTGATTGAATTGTGTTTGAATGATATTGGATTGAAATGATATTTGATGAATTTTGTTGGAAGGGAATGAATTTATAGGTTGTAATTAAAATGGAGAACAAACAAAAATAAAAAAATATTTAAAAAAAAATTCAGTCAATAGGTAGTGTTTTAGAGAGAAAACGCTAGAAATGAAATTAAAAAATTCATTCAATACCTAGCGTTTTATAGAAAAAACGCTAGCTATGGACAAAATGCACTAGAGGATCCCTAGCGTTTTGTAGAAAACGCTAGGTATGGACAAAATGCACTAGAGGATCCCTAGCATTTTAAAGAAAACGCTAGGAATTGTAAAAAAGACGCTAGAGGATCCCTAGCGTTTTACAGAAAACGCTAGGAATTGTAAAAAGGCGCTAGAAGATCCCTAGTGTTTTACAGAAAACACTAGGAATTGTAAAAAGGCGCTATAGGATCCCTAGCGTTTTACAGAAAACGCTAGGAATTGTAAAAAGGCGCTGGGTCAATGGCTAGCGTTTTTTATAAAACGCTACGTATGTCCAAAACACTTTGGGTCAATGGCTAGCGTTTTTAAAACGCTACTAATGGGGGTATGATTAGTTAGCGCCCCGACTTCTCTAGCGTTTTAAAACGCTACCAATGCCCCAAAAAAACGCTGCAAATCCTTAAATCTGTTGTAGTGTTAACTTCTTCCCTAAAGATGTTTCAGTTTCTAAAGATGAAGGGTTATTTATACATAACCTCCAGTATGCTATCATGCTCATTTAAGTTATTTATACATTTTCATGGTCCAGTCAACTAATTCTGTGTGGTAATTAAAATATGTGATGTAATACAAGTTCCTTTCATCAAAACCAAGGCACATGATTGTGTCATCATGTATAGAAAGAAAGGAAGGAATGATCCAAGTTCAAAATCCTAAGCCAAAAGGCTGTACTCAGATCCTTTAAATAACAACATCAACCATGCCATTTTCCACTAGGTGAATTAGTCAGCAGCTCTCAGAATTTTAAACTCTTTTTAATCAAGTGGTAGCATCATTCTCACTCTCACTGCCGGTGCTAAAATTAAAGTACTAATTTAGAACCAATCTTCAGAAACTTAACTCATAAAGTGAACATTGATTAGAAGAATACAAAAGGCGTTTAATTCAATTCAATTCAATTCAATTCAATCAACGACACATTAACAGATGAGAAACCTAAAACAATGTCACAACATAAGCATTACTACTACCAGCGACCGAAAATGAGAACCAACCAATCAACATTGAAAATTTTCACATAACGAGTACTACATCCTACGAAATTGCGTAAAGCAAAGATGTTAAACTTACAACTTTAGAAGGAAAAATCCACGAAGCATTGGTTGTTAAAAAAAAATTTACACTCCTCACCGCATCACACAACAAGGAGTTTCGTGGGTGAAATTCGAGGGTGGAGTTCGTGGCATCCAGCATTTCTCAAAGTTTAATACTTTTGAAGTCACGCGATATACCAGTCTGTTTTAGATTGTTAAAAGTTTTCACATTCGAAGTTAGACAGGTTTATGCTTGACTTAAACAGACGCGTGTCAAATAAAGTTTTTCAATTTAATTACAAGTTTGTCACCACTCTCTACGTCGTCAAGTCATCGTCGAAATACGCGTGACTTTAGATGTCTAATTTTTTTCCTGATTTGTACTAGTTATGTTACCATATAAATAAAAATCAATAAAATAATTGTTTATGTCTAATAAAAGAAAGAGAGGCAAAGAGACTGCGAGAGAGTAAGAGAGATAACATATTTGCAAAAACAAGAGAGAAAATATCAATTTCAACCATCAAATTTTACATGGAAAGATGATTTTATTTAAAAGTATTATTAAATGTCAATTTTCACGTAGAAACATATTTGTCTCTTAGAAAAATAATCCAACTTCTCTCCAACCATGCTTTCTTTAATATATAGTTTTTCTATTATACCATGTTTCCGTTCTTTATAAATCTAATTTAATATCTTGTAACTGAATTACCAATATTTTAATACTATATCAATTTTTTAATAAATTGGTCAACAGTAAAATGTACATTAAAAAAACATTAGTAGAGAAACATTCTTATCTATTAACTAACCTATCATTTTAATAAAAGATACATATCTACCTATTATTTTCATTGCGCGTCCATATATTTTTGTAGATTTGTTTTTGTTACAATATTAGTGTGTAGTATCAATGACTTTATCAAATGACTCATCTATGTGAAGCGATCGACCACTTGTGTAACACCCTTCATTACATTTGTTGTAACTCGTGACAACGCAAACTCTAAAAAGCAACAAAATAAGAATTTTGTAAAATGAGGCGGTCAAAATAATTCCAAACAAAAAAATATTATTAATAATAATGATAGTTATGAATCCTTGCATAACAAATTTGTGTTTTACTCAAATGCTAGCATCTACTAATATATATATATATATATATATATATATATATATATATATATATATATATATATATATATTCAGCTGGAAGATGAAGTAGTTCAACCACAAATGGTACCTCATTTGACCAAAATAAATTCCAAACAAAACTATAAAGATAACTAAACCAATGTAGTGTGTCTTCAAGCTTCCTCAATATCAGAGCTATTGTCCTTGTTAATGAGATATAATATCAGTGAATAAAACAAGTTCTAAAAAGAAGTTCAAAAACAATGTTGTTCTTAGCAGGTGCGCTAGTCAAAAATATAATAATATACCATTGAGTAATTCCTTAGTTCACTTAACTTGATCCGTTGGTACCCAAGCTAGTGTGAATCCTAGATTCAATTCACTGTAAATTGTACACCTAATAATGTCTTAGAATTAAATAAGTAGATTATTTTAAATTGTACACCTAATAATGTTCATTTTAGATTATTTTAACTAAGTTAGAACCCCTTTTTGTTTCATCTTTGGAAGTCTAATGATGCGAGATATTGATCCTTTAGTGGTATGTACAATTTCAAAGCATAAAACTAATTGATATTAGTTGAGTAAAATATGGAAGCACAACCATAGTTTTCTATAGCAACACCCACTGCTTTTCAAGTAAAAATTAGTCTCAATCAATTCTAGCATCACCAAATAATTAAAAGCCTTCTATTTTCATAAAAATATAAAATATTATTATGAGTGGTCATAAGAAAACCAAGCATTCACGTCATGTTTATTTTCATAGTCATCAAATTAAGGGCTTTACATCTAGCGCACATAAATCTAGTAAATTGAAACTAGAAAACAAATAATAGCAAAACTAAAGATCATATATACCGAAACCTATTGGGGTTTGTACTATAAAAACCCTAATAGCCAAAAATATAACCGTTGGACTCTCAAATAACAAACTAAACAAACGGTTTTAAAAATCAAAAGTTTGTTAGTATGTGAGCCTAAGTGGTTTATTTAGTTAGAGGTTGTTAGGCTTCTAACTAACCCTCTAACTAACATGTCCACATTGTGCCTATGTGGTGTATATATATGTAAATAGCAATACAACATTTTGTACATAGAATACATACAAACAGTCAATAAAGTTTTACTGCATTCTATTTTTCCTACTGCAAGTATCTTCTTCTCTATATTCTGTATTTTCAAATTTTGCTCCAAGAACTCAAGTTTCTGGGTTTGCCAACACTACAACATTTTTGGCTTTAGACAACAGCATAAAACCGTGGCTAGAAGTTAAAACCGCGTAGCGGAAGTTTAGCCACGGTTTTTTTTAAGCGCTATCTCTAGGTGGCCGCCGCCTATTCCTTTAGGCCACTGTTTTTTTGGGACATTAGGCCACAAAATATTAAAACCGTGGCCATAATTATTAAAACAGGCCACGGTTTAGCAGTCTACCTTCCGGCCACGGTTTTCAATTGGCCACACATAAATAACCGTGGCCTATAAGTTTAAGCCACAGTTTTCAATTGGCTACACATAAATAACCGTCGCCTATAAATTGAAGTCCAATTTTTTATATTATTCTGTTTTCCTCTTTTGCCAAATTAAATTTAATCTCCCACATAAAATATCAAATAAACAATCTTAAGTAGACATCTCCAAACAATATATTCATTGCTACTAAAAGTGTTATAATAAGTACATTGCAAAACTTTTTGCAATCAAACTAAAACTTTGTCCACAACATAAAAACAAAATTTACATTAGATTTAGCAAAAGTATTTAAAAAATCTAAACAAATTTTGCACGAATTCTAGCAAAATTTACTGGTAAAAGCACATGATCCATCATCTTCAACCACTTTCTTCCTCATTGCTTGCCTCTTTGAATCTTGCATTTGTTTAGGTACTTCAACCTGAGCCAAAATTTGGCTTTTTGGATCTTGGATTAGTTTGGATCCTTTGTCTCTAACCATGGATGCTTCAGTTGTTGTTCTCCTTTGAGTAGGAATCTTATGGAGAGTGTTACTTGCACTATCAGGGAGTTTAGTCCACTCTTTGTCCATGACATTAAAAATAGGTAAATGAAAGTTGGAATAATATTTGTCTTGCTATGAATCCTCTGCCTTTGACACCTTCATAAAAATAGGTAAATGAAAGTTGGGTCAGACGTTTAATCTGAAAGAAGACAAGGCATTCAGTTCTTGAGATGGTATAGTTATAGCCTTATAGGCATAAAAGCAGCTTCACTAAAACTATAATGTAAGAGAACAAAAGCACAAAAAAGTGTAGTTTGGAATACATGATATATAAATGTAATACAATAAATTAAAAACACAATGTTAAAAGTGAGTCATAATACTGCTTCAACACAAATTGCAAACTATGATTTATGTTGCCAAAAACACAAATGAAAATGATATCTATTTCTTCCTCAATAAAAATGAAGGGACAGATTAAGTATAAGACTGTTATTACATCTCCTCTATCATAGGATATTCAAAGCAACAATCATAACAAGTAACCTATGAAGCCACAAACACATCCAAACTAATCTCACATAACACTGCCAAATGTAAAAAACAGAATCTCCCTAGCTAATTATTTACCCTCCTTAGTCATTACCTTACACTTTCCTCTCTCTCTATATATCCTTCACTTCACCAACTTAATCATCTTATCCGAGAGGCATGCACAACAAAAACATGACCCCATATGAACGCAGGAGTTAATATACCTCTTATCAGTTACTATAAAAGCTACAATACACACAGTAACAGAAAAAGGCAGAAGGGTAACATACAACAAGGGCAACAACTCCAAATCCAAAGATGCCAACAGAATATCAAGGTAAGGCAACATTGACAGCATCCCCAAGACCTACAAGCACAAATGAAATTGAATTGGAATATAACATAGACTCACCTAATTACGTATCAGAATAACAAGGTAATGGATTATCAAACCTGTGCATATTCCACACATGAGAATACAAACTTTGTCAAGATTAACCCACTTCACTTCACTCAAACTAGTTTTCAAGTGCTGGAATGAATTCATGACAGCATATTTGAACAATTTTGTTATAAAAAAGGAAATTAAGTTTCAACCAAGGATCCCAAAACTTTTTTAATTGAGTGCTGGAATGAATTCATGACAGCATATTTGAACAATCTCTGTATGGAATAGCCAAAGCATTCTCGCACGGAGGAATTCTAAAATTGATTTTCGTTTGACATACAGAATAGCCAAAGCATGATCCTCACAAAACCTATTTATCAAAGGGTGCAGATTTAATCAAGTATATCAAAACAGAGCAGATAGTATAAATAGACTTAAACTATTTGCAAGTTGCATCAAAGAACACAAATTCTACAGAATATCTAGGTGAAAAAGAAATGTACAACATACCAAATCCTTTGAAAATACTTGTTTCTTCTTTCTTCCACAAATTCCTTGTTTCTGCTTCCCCAAAGGTTGTTATGTTATAGCAAAGAAGTCAGGGAAAATAGAGCAAAGAAGACCAAAATGTTTCCAAAATTATCTGATTCAACTTCCGAATCACTTCCGCAACCTAGCGAAATTGTGCAGCAACCGAGTTAGGGATGCAAGATTAAGATGAAAGTAGTAAAATGAAACAAATACATTAAGATATCATTGCCTTAATCCCTAATCCTAGTCTGGTTTAGTATTACTCAATTAAAACGTAAATGGAAATTTAAGAGAAAATGGAGATGATAATGCAGTAGAAGGGGCTAAAGCCGAAAAGGGAAAACAATGAAACCAAGATTTCAAAGATGGAAGAATGCAATAAGGAGAGCAACGAAGTAGATGGAAAAAGAGCAATCGAAATAGAAGAAGGAATCATACCATAAGGAGAGCAACGAAGTAGCGGCGAGCCGGCAGAGAACCACGGCAAACAACGACGGAGAAGAGACGAATGGCAGCAAGGGTTAAGGGAAAGGGAAGAATGCGAGGAAAATAGCTCAAAGGGAAATCGCATCAAACCGTGATTTAGACATTGGGAAATCGCGACGAAAAAAGTACTTGATCATTGAAGAAAGCATCGAAGCCGCTGGTGAATACGGTGAGACTCGTCTCCTTTCGTAGAAAACACCTTCAACTTCGTCTTCTCTAGCAATGGCGGTATCAACAATCAAAAACAAGAATCAAAAACACACAATTTTGATTTAACTAGGTACCAATCACAGGCAAAAATACTAAAGACACCACCAAAAAGGGCAAGATATTTCCTATGTTTGCAATTTCAACTTTTCAGTCACTAACACACATAAATAACAATTAACAATGCATTGCAATTTCAAACTTTTTAGTCACTAACACATAAAAAACAATTAGCAATGCATAAACGTAAAGAGGGAAAATAGAGTTTACCCTGCGCCTAATGAAGCGCTGTGGAAGGTCACGCTTCCTCCTGTCAGTGCGGGATCGAACCCTAACCACATGAGAATGAATAGCACAGGAAACACAGTACTGCATCTTCACATACAGCTTAGGAAGAGTGTATTCTACAGATTAAAAACAAAAACAAAAAAAAATCAATTGAATCAAGCAAATCAAATCGAATAACAATATATATTTATCAAATCTGCAAAACAAAAATAGAAGAGAAAATAATATTACGGTCATAGACACAAGCTTCCTGAACATCTCTACCTGCAGCTTGTTCAACAATGTTCCTCACAAGAAAACGCTTAATCGCCTTATCCTGTTAATATTATAATTTCACACGAACCAAATCAAATCTCGATTCAATGATAAATTTGACGATGCAAATAAAAAGTGAAGTCGTTACCTTAGGGCAGCATTTTCCGTAGTTGGAGCATCGAATGAATTTGAAAGGCTGAAAATGAAGAAATTGCAACAGTGAGAAGAAAAAGGATCAGAATACAAAGCATCGAGATTGAGATTTAGAACAATCACCAACCATTGTCACCAGAGATCGTTCGCTATTGGAGGTAGGGTTTGCGTTGCTGCCGCCGGAGACTGAAGGAATGAATCGTCATAGGAGGGAGGGGATGGGGATTAGGGATTTCGGTGGTGTGAATGAGTTGGGAGGGTAAAAGAGAAATGAAGGGAGCATAACACAGTTTAGACCCGAAATAATAAACTAAATAAAAACTTGTCAAAATAAATAAATAAATAAAAGGAGCCTTTCAGGCCACGGTTTTTGGAAATGCGCTTATAGTCCACTTCGTTTTAAAGCGTAACTGCAGCAGTTTATCAAAACCGTGATACCTATCTCATTAGTCACTTGTAAATATGTGTATTATTCTACGTATTCGTGCCACGCTTTTTAGCGCAGTGCGATGAGGCGTGCTTTAAAGTCAAAAATGTTGTAGTGCAAAGTTGCAACAAAGGGTTGTACCTTGCAAACAAAGTGAAAAAGGAGTGATTAGAGTGAGGTTTCGTGGATGAAATCATAAAACAAGAAAATCACGAGAGAGAGAGAGAGAAACTACCTTAGAGACTCGAGAGAGAAGTGCAGGCAAGGTAGAAGGTTGTGTTCATCTCGGAACACATTTTAAGGTTCATGCGACAAATACTGGATACAAAAATTAGGGTTTTGTTTCAGTTAAAAGAAAGGAAATCAAGAGCACTAGAAAAGTGTGAGATTATACCTCTCTTGAGTACTGAGAAATCAAGTGAGTATTCTGTACCTGCCAAATCAACATTCCAGAAATTAGGGTTTTAGGAATCAAACAAATCCAGCAACAGAAAAACGTAAAGAAAGAAGATCTTTACCTTAATAAGTGTTCTGAAGGTTTGATTAGGGGAATCAAACCTTTCAGAAGCAGATTAGGGTTTCAGAAGGCAAAACTCATCGCGAAGGTGAGAAGACATCATCGAGGCTTCAGGTTGCAAGATTCAACGTAAAACCAAAGGGGTTTTTGTTGAATCATCATCAACAATCATCACAAGCCAACACCGAGATCAATCCAAGCTTCAATCACAGCGTGAGAGCTCAAATTGATCTAGGTTTTTTTCATAGAAGAGAGAAGAGAGAAGGCGACGGAAAATCAAGAAGAGAGAAGAGTGAAGCTTGATTTACCGGTGAGAGAGTGGAGAATAGAGAATATATAGTTCGGGTCAAACAAAGATCCGCGCGTCACAATTCGGGCCGGTCTTGGGGGTGCGCAAGACCCACCAAACAATATTGTTTGGCAAGAGTGTTTAGCTTCATTGGACCGGGTAATTTGCAACACTGGGCCTTGCAAATTACACCCTCCTCAGTGTACTGATACGCCACCTGCAAAATAAACACTCAAATTGTGAAAAAATTCAATAAAACCCATGCTAATTGCAAGACTTACACAATCATTTTATCATCGATTGGAAGAGCAATATATAAAACCTCTATATATATATATATATATATATCAAGACAACATCTTTCACATGTATGCATACAAACACACCGTCATAAAGGGGGATAACATCTCTCACAATTTAGAAAACTTAACAAATTACTCAACATACTATATATCAAACTTATTTATCATGAGATAAAAATAATTCACTTCGAAAAATAATACCATGGAGGTTTAGAAAAGTGTTCTACTCACCTCTTTTGTAGACCGCCCAAAAATGTTACCTAGTTTTCTTGATCTCTAGCCGCCATACCTCTTTTTCCCTTCTTCCGTTTTCACCCACACAGTTCCCAATAATTCCGTTTCGTTGTTTCCCTAAGCCCTAGATATCTTTTCCTTTATTACAAACCTCTTGGACCTATTTTTTCCACTTGAACCTCATTGCCTTTTCTTTTTCTTTGACTCTAAAAAAAAAAACCATGGATGTATTTTTCTTCTAGTATGTTAGTCGTTTACTAGTTATTACACTATTATATATCGAATTACTATATATATATATATATATATATATATATATATATATATATATAATCCCAAATCTAAACATAATAATAAAATATAAATTACCATTTTAGTTCCTAATTATTTAATTACTTTTTCTCTGGATTTATGGGATATTACATTTCTACTGAAAATAAATTAGCCTCTTCTCATAAAAAAAATCCCGAAATTTTTCTTCTGAAAATAAATTAGCCTAATTCAATATATTTAGTGACATAGAAAAATTACGTGTGCACAGAAATATCAACACAATGCTATGCATGTCAACTTTTTATTAAGCATTGTTAATGGAAAATTTTGATTGACACACACACTATGATTATTGAAAACTCTTATGCATCTTTAAACTTCATTAACCAAAGTAAACTTACTTTTGAGGAACAAGTTGTTGCCACAAAATCGTCTGTTCCCATTGCACCACAAGATTAGAGTTATCAGTAATGTTTTCCATTAACAGACGATACGTTGAATTAACCTTGTACATCTCTGTTGAAGGAAAATCCCATATCCTTTGGGCCCTTTTATGTGTATGCAGAAAAGGTAATTTTAATATCAAAATTTCAATACAAAAAATATATAATTATAGCAATATCCAAAATCACATCAAAATTTAATAGAAATAAAATAAAACTTAATATCTATAGTAATCATCCACGTCGCCATTCGTGTTATCAGATGATAGATAGTCGTTGTATGGATATTGGTTGATAAAATTATATTGCCTTCAAAATTACTACCTCCGTCTCATTTTATATGCAGTTTAAGGTTTTGGCACACCAATTAAGAAAAGTGATTAGTAATCTAGATTTTGTAAAAAGTGTTGTCTAATTTACCATTTAACCATGTCATGATTAATAGGGGCATTAGTGGAAAAAAATATTAAATATTTTCTTGAAAATGTAAAACAACAATTAATTTGAGACAAATTGATTTTACTAAAACAACCTATAAAATGATACAGTGGTAGTATTTGACATATCGTTTGCTATATTAGTATGGTTTGGTTGTGGCTGGGACAAAGGTTAGGACTGGTTAAAATGATGGTTGGGCTGTCTTATGTCAGTAGTATTGCAAGGGCTGGGTGACGGTTGAAATTGATAGTTGTGTTACAGTGGTGGCTGTGACTAGTAGTATCGTAAAAAAACCTTATAAACTTTGCCATAAAAAAACAAATAAAGTTAAAGAAAGTTAACTAAAAGAAATTTAATAGAACTAAAATTAAATGAACTAAATATATCAAAACCAAATAAGGTTAAAGAAATTTAACTAGAGAAATTTAACTAAAACCAAAAAATTCATTTAATTTTGTGTTTTTCAAGTAAATTATATTTGGTTCAAAGCAAAAGAAAGGAATATGGAGCCGCGTAAAAACTTTCTTATGCTAAACTCTCCTTAGGAAAAAGAGTATTCCTCCTAAACTTTATTGATAAAAAAAGAGAAAATAAACAGAAAACATGGGGGAACATTATAACCAAAGGGATACTGAAAGAGTGCACCAAAGAGTGCAAGCAGGAGGTCCCGAGTTCAACCCCAAAAAACAAACATTTCTCCTCCGCTACTAACATTGCTTATCAAAAATAAATAAACAACTTTAAACCAAAAGGATTTCAAGTATATTGTATTGATTAATAATTAAAATATCTGAATAGTCATCAAAGCTTTTAAGTGATAAGCATTTTTATATAATATCTTTTACTAAAATTTCATTATAATTTCTTCTATGTATTTAATTTACATTAATAATTATAGTGACTGTATAATCTCTGATACTGCAGCATATGGTACTGCTACGACGACGGTGAGAGGAACATCTGGTCTGGCTATTGCGTGGCAACGCCCCCCTCCAGGTTGGGTCGCCCTTAGTGTGGATGGTAGTGCTCAGCTGGATCCTGCTGCGGCTTCTTTTGGTGGTCTTATCCGGGACCACGATGGCAGGTTCCTTGCTGGCTTCTATGGCTCCTTGGGAGCATCTACAATTATGCATGGAGAATTGAGGGCCCTCCTACACGGGCTAGAGTAGTTGTGTTGGAACAAGGGATACAGGAATATTGTTTGTTATACGGACTCCCTTAACACTTTGCGTCTTGTGGAGAGTGCGGAGGTTCGATTGCATGTCCATGGAAATGATGTGGCCCTTATTCGCGGTCTCCTTGCTAGGACTTGGCTAGTTCGCCTTGAAAGATGTGTTTCATGAGGCTAATTTCAATACACACTATCTTGCCAAGCTGGGTATGACATCGCAGCAGGAAATGGTTCAGTTGGAGACCCCTCCCCCAGGCTTGATTCATTTGCTTCAAGCGGATTCTCAAGGAGTGTCCTTTGTCAGGCCGTAGTGCTTTTCTCTTTTGTTCTTCTCCTTTGTAACCAAAAAAAAAAATATCTCTGATAGTCTACTTGGGGCGAGCAATATGTAATTGCCTTCGCATGAGCTTATAAGTTCGGAGGTTTTCTCTAATTTGGATGTAGCCCCATCCCCTCTACCTAGCATTTTTGTAGCAATAGCAGTATTAATTTTTTAATAAAACTTTTTTCTAATTTAAATTAAATTTTCATTCGAATAGCATTAAAATATATCAAAACGCAAAGTAAATATATTTAATGAATAACAATTTGTTTTGACTAAAAATTTAATCTTTTAGAATTTTGTTGACCAAAAATTTAATCTTATAGCATTAAAAATTTAATAAAAAATAAATTAACAAATACTATATAAGTTTTTTTTTTTTAGATAGGCAATTGTTAGTGGGGGTGGGGAAATGTTAGTTTCCGGGACTTGAACCCAGGAAGGGAGACAAAGATGTTATATTACCATATATATAGATGAAATTCAATAAAACAATCATTTATGTCTAACTAAAGAGAGGGAGACAAATAGACTGCGAGAGAGTGGAAGGGACATTTTGTTTAAGATCAATAGGAGAGAGTGAGATAGATAGCATATTTGCAAATACATGAGAAGAAAAAATCAATTTTAATCATCGAATTCTACATAAAAAATAACAAACATGCAACTTGCGCGAGTTTATTACATAAAAGAGAAAGATGACATAAGAGAGCACAAGGCACTACAACAGATCTAGTAGATGGGCAGCGTTTTTTTTCATCCATTGGCAGCGCTTTTGAGCGCTGCTGAACGTGGCGCTGGTGATTCCACTCCAACAATGGGCAGCGCTCCCTAAAAGCGCCACCCATTGCCAAACACGTTGTAACACCCCCTTTCTATTTATCATAATTAGCCAATTAAAAATCAGAGTTTTCAAAAAACTTTTCCACGCACCACAAAGAGAGTGCTACATTTCAGAAAAACAAAGATAAGATGACACTTTAAAAACTCGAACACAACTGATGTGTGATATATAGCACGTCAAAATGGGGCGAACCCTCAAAACACTTGTTTAGTTTTACAACAACTTGAATATAATTCTCCAGCACAGCGGAATAACAACAAGTCTAGAAGTGTTTTAATACATCACCAAATATCAGACTAATAACCCTAAAATAAAATACTAAGTAACTAAGACGCCCCTCCCCGTGCTACATATCAGAGCATGACCATAACCAACTACTTCATTCGCTAACACCTGCAGGTTGCCGACATGAGAAGCAACACGAAAGCAGTAGGGTGAGTCTCTTTACATAAATAATAGCAAATAGGATAAGCATTATATTAGGGAGGGCAACTAGCAACAATCACATTCCAACATTTAGCATATGACATTAAGTATGGCACATCAACTCAGAACATCATAAAGCAACACCAATTTCATGAATGTATGCATGTATTTAAGTATGCATGTGGTACCATCAACCTTCATAAATTTTGCCTTGAGGGCACAACCACCATAATAGATATCAACAACCGTCACACGATATCAAGGTCGAAGCCTACAACCGTCATTTGATGCATATGAAACATGAGACACCATGAACAATGCATCAATCACACAGAATCTCATTATATGCAAATTGTCACCACCAGAGCACAACCATCACAATAGATATCAACAACCGTCATACGATATCAAGGCCAATGCCTACAACCACCATAATAGATATCAACAACCGTCACATGATATCAAGGCCGAAACCTACAACCACCATAATAGATATCAACAACCATCAAATATTAATCAACCGTCATAAGATATTATTCAACCACCATCACATATCAATCAATCACCTTAAATTTATTAAGACCTCATCAACCACCAACTCTAGGACTAACAACAAAGTCAAGGGCCATCTCACCTCTAAGGACTAAACCGACACCCCCAAGGACTAAACGGTCACCTAAGGGACTAAACAGTCACCTAGGGACCAAAATAACATTTTAGAAGGACCAATAGTGCATAGGGACCAAAATAGCATTTTTGACACTTTGGGGAACATTGGCAACACCCGCACAAAATGCCGGATTCCTACAAAGAAGACACCTACTTCAAGGATTATTTAAAATAGCAAACGACATCGAAAAATTACAAAAGACCACTCGTCGGAAAGCCACGGATGTGTAGTTTCTGGATATATCTTTAAAGTTTCAAAACAATGAGCCAATTAGTACAGTTTTTATAAACAACCCGAACAGCTCCCAGACTGGACAGATTCTGTCCTCCCACTTCATTTTACTCTAAAATGACTTAAACTTGACCAAATGGGACAAAACCTTAGCCCGAACAAAAGAAATTTGAGTATAGTTTATAATGGAAAAAGAATCGTTCAAAACGGAGTTCATTTGAAGACATAAAACTTGCAAAAACCGAACCTACTCACAGTTTGACTCTAGAAAATTGGCCCGACTTTGGAGACTCATAACTGGAGCTACACAACTCCGAATTTAACGAAACCAGTGCCAAAACGACCGGCTTTAAGTCTATTTTCGAAAACACTCAGCCACATAATTTTTGAATCGACCAAACAGTACCAATTTTAAAAAGACCGAAACAGTGTCCAGAAACGCACAAACCATAAGCAAGAAAAACTCATCATGATTAATCACCCAAACCAATTATAATCACGGCACAATGCCTCACACTCCAATTTCAACACCAATTCATTTTAGGCAAGTTATCAAACACATTGCAATCATCATATTTTCATACTCAATTTCATTAAGGCAATACATCAAACATCTTGCATACATAGTTCATATCATGTTCATCTTAACAACAATTAGCATGGGTTCATCAATTTTAATTCAAACATAACACCAATTAATTCAAACAACACATAAACAATCAATTAATTCAACAACACACACTACTAGAAAAAAGGCTTTTTATATCGGTTAAAAACGGCTTTTCATATCGGTTCTGTAACCGATATAGATAAAGGGGATATTAAAAAAAGACGCTTTCTATATCGGTTAATGAACCGATATGAAAAATGTTTTTAATATCGGTTCCTTTTAGACCCGTTATAGAAACTTAGTTTTTAAGCCAATAGACGCGTTTTTTTATATCGGTTTCTTAGTTAAACCGATATGGAAAATCGTTTTTTATATCAGTTTTAAATGTAACTGATATGAATTGTGTATTATTAATATCAGGTTATATTAGAACCGATATTAAAAGTGGATTTTTTTTTAAAGAAAACTAATCAAGAGGCATACAACCTCAATCAACATACCAAAAATCCTCAATCGGTGAGGCATAATATTCAAAGACATGGTTCTTTCTCTTTTACCTAAAATCCTATAACTTCAAAAACTAAAGGCATAATATCATATTAAATCAAGAATTATATTAAAACAAACTAAAGTCCTAGTTAATTAGCGCCTTCAATCTTCTCGCTTTTCTTGAAGTCGAGCACCTCTTGTAGCCTCTTGTGTGCGCAGATGGTCTATCATAACATCAAAACTACCCGCGTAATGCAGACAATGATATTAAAAACTACCGGAACACAAAATCAAGAAGAAGATCTTGGCAGAAAAGTCAAACTCAAATCATTGACCGACAATGACACTCTTCCTTCAACAAATCAAATTGCTAATACTCAAAATTCAGATATTTTTACTTCAACAAATCAAAATTCTTCACCCTCAGCAACACTACCAATGTTAGAATTAAACAATTATTATGATGCTAATTTTGAATTTAACCAAATTCATCAGTTATATAATCCAATATTGGTGCAACAAGTAACAACAACATTAGTATTCCTCCTATGATGTCAATGTCTCAAGAAGGTTCAAATTAAAAGTTAAAACAAAATAACAGATTAAGGAAATACGACGCACTTGTAAGTTCTAAAGTAGAAATCCCTCCATTCAACACAATCAATCACTTTCAAAAACAAATTATCTTACCAAAGTTCTATTGCTAGCTAAGAACATCATGAAAAAACTTACCAGAGCTGAAATCTCCTCCTTCAACTTATATATTTCAGAGGTTGATGTATTCAGCTTGTTCGCCAAACCTTCCATTTCTCAAGTCAAACCTTCATTAATTGATATCGCTCTTCTTTCTCCACCAAAGGTCACGAAGTTATTTGTTCTTCCAACGAACCGATTCTTGTTTCTGATTCAAATGCAAAAACTTCTAGCTTTTTGTGCTCTTCCCGATCCGTAATACATGTATAATAAAAGAATCAATTATCCTATCGAGAAATTTTAAAAACATAATGGCAAGTGATCATGTATGAAAATAATTCTAATCATGATGAAACTTCTTGACATCGAATACTGCATAAAAATGTTCATAGCTTTCTTTAACAATCACATACGATGGAATGCAAAGGAAGATGCAAAGGAATAGCTAGCATATATATATATGGAAACAAATAAAATGTTATATTTGACATGCAAAGGAAAGGGTGCTTTAACATAAAGAGCAACATCCTATCTATAATTCTTTACGAGGGTTGTCATTTAGAGTTATCACAAGATAACCTATTGGGTCGCTAACCCCGACTTAGGAAAGGGTGCTTTAACATACACATGTATACACATACAATTATACAAATAATAAGAACAAGAATATGCCAAATTTCAACAAAATCACCTCCCACTCATTAACAAAGGGTCCGACAGAACATACTTATTTCTAGCTACAATCGCTTATCTATAAAGGGAGCTAAAGTCTTGCTTAAAGAATAACCATAATTTCTATTAACATATGTCAAGTCTTCTACCAGAGAAATTGCAAGACCCTTTGTTCTTTGAGGATCAAACATCTTTGAACTCCTGTCAACAATGGAATCACGCCTCCTACCAAAGAATCGAATCACGTTTATTGATATCACGCTCAAGAAGCGAGTTCTCACCATGCAACCGCTTGATCTCTCGCTCAAAGTGAGGCTTTCTCACCCTACATAATATGTTTGGGAGTAAATTTATATGACTTTGACAAGTCAATATAGCTTACAATGAAACCAAAAAATCTATGAAAATAGCGAAAACAACCTCAAGTTTTGTTTTCTCTTGTATAGCAATCCCGAGCTTAGACTCAGTTTCTTTACACTTGGCTTTTGCCTTCTCAAGATCTCTTCTTAAAGTTTCCTTTTCCTTGCCATCAAGATGATGTTAAGCATGATATATCTGTTTCAAGAGTTTGAATATAAGAAATCACTCTGTATTTTCCGATTCTTGTTGTTTGAATTGTTCCTGTAATAATAATAAGAAGTTAGCACTCGATTGTTGCATTGCAGCATGGGGCAAAATAAGAAATAGTGTAGAAAATTATTTCAATAATATTTCAATTTTGTGTATTTACATTCACTAATCCCGATTAGATAGACAAAACTAAGGCTAGCTAGACACTCGAAGGGCATGATTAACGAGCCTATTTCAATTGAGGCTAATAACTACATAATATATGGTAGATAACATATCAAATAAAGGCCCACCAGCAAAGAATTATGGGAGTTGTGCATCTAGTTCTCGATTCCCGAAGACGCTTTTGAAAATCAAATAATTGGTTGTCGTAAGAACTCGCAAGATAAATATTAGACCAACTAGACAACCTAGATACAATACAACTATATATATATATATATATATATCAAAATAGAAAGACAGCTTTTACCTTCTCATTCTCAAGTTCGGATATTTTTTGTCTTAAGCAAGAACTCAACTTTTGGTAATTACTCAAGATTAATTTTTGTTCTGCTTGAATCTCGAGATATTGAGGTTTTGAGACCACGCACAAAATCATAAAATAAAACTAAAATTTAAGAGTATACATATTTAGATACAATAACTAGTTAGAAAACAAAAATAGCTTCTCAAGAGATTATATGAAGTAGACACTCAAAGCAATTTCATTTTTATTGCAAATATTTATCCCATAGTGCCCGAATAATACTTACGAGGAACACATCATAGAGTAGAGAAAACTTTTAGTAGCATCATCGACCATCAAAATAACACTTTGAACAGACTTCTTTTATGCAGATTAGCATTTTTATGACAATATTAAGCCGCATAGCAAATCAGAAATCCACATTACACGAAAAGAGGGTTTTGCTTGCACAAATCGGTGGGTTTTGAGAAAAGCGCGAAGGTTAATGAATCGTGCACTGGAAAAGCGATTAGGGACGAAATCGAAGGAAGGAGATGAATCGCGCGGCGGCAAGCGATAGCGATTTGAGAAAAGCTCTAACGAGAGGGCTCCAACGATGACGGCGCAATAAATGGCGGTGTTCATTACAAAGGGAGGGCATGATCCTCGTTTCACATGGGTTACACCTCACCTACACTCTCCACAATCTCGATCAACATCATGCCAACACTATCAATAACATGATCCATTCCACAAGACATATATACTAGAAAATGCAGACTTGAGTATATCAAACTATGTTACTCATTTTGCAAGCAATGTTAAGAAGTGATGTCCCCGCATGAAATTTGAGCATGAAATTTGAGCATAACAAGCACTTCAAGCCTCGAGCTAAGCAATAAAAGCAAAATAACAATTCTTGTTTCAAGCGTAATAATCAAGATAGCACACTAACTAGGTCAGTATTAGCTCCAAGACTCCAACCATTCAATCGGGATAACTTCATAATAATCTAGGTGTACAACCATCAGTATCTTTGATTCTTTGTAGTATATATCATGCTCATTGTAAACATAAACATACACATGATGACTATAAGAGAATCAACAACGATTGAAGTAAAATACGCAACTCCTATGTAAAAACCATGAGATTTTGGGTAGGAAAAAGCAAAGAAATACACACATTGTTTTAAATCAAAGATTTAAGATATTAATAAAAAACATATTATTGGAAATATGAAAAATAACGGCAAAGCTTATGTGCATCACACTCAAATCAACAAAAAGGAACAACAAAACCAAGACTAATATAAGTAGATCAAATTCTATTACCAGTGTGAAATAAAAACAAAGAACAATACTCTTAATAAAATTCTACCAGAGAGTAGTAAAACAAAGACAAATACTCAAAGAGTACAAATCCCCATCACAAATCTAGTAAATTCCTAACCAAGAACATAAAGAATAACAGAAAAGACAAATATATCAAAAACAAATGAATCCCCAACTCAAAACCCATACAAATGAATTCTGAAAAACCCACCATAGAAGCGGCGACATCAACCAACAACATAACAAATTTATCAAACGCCGAGTAAAACCAAATAATTACATCTCAAAACCAAAAACAAACAAAAAGGAAACGCCAAACAAGAATAATTAACAAGGAAAGCAAATACGGAAGAAACAAGGAATCACAAATCAATTCTATTACAATAACACAAAGATTTACGCAGGGGAAATAAAGGAAAATCATCAAATTAGACAAATACCGTGATGATGGAAAATCTAGATAGAAACCGGAGAGAGTATCCGGATCTGCGAATCACTCTACTCCTCGAGACTTCAAGAAGACGAAGAAACCCTAACCAAGAAAACCAAGAAAACCAAGAAAATTATTGTTGTTTCTTTGCAACGACGTGAGAGTTTAATACCTCACGAGAAGAAAACGAAGAAAACCTCAAGAAACCCTAACCAAGAAAACCATTCTCGCGAGAAGTTAAATACCTCACAGAGAAGAAAACCCAAATGACGCAGCAGCGACGAGATGGAACGGTGGCTTCGCGTGGAACGAGCCTTTCTCTCCTCTTCTCGCACGCTTTCTCTCTTCTCGCAGAGCGGATGGAACGAGCTTTTCTCTCTTCGCGTCCTTTCTCTCTTCGCGTAGCCTTTCTCTCTTCCGTGGGTGTTATGCGCGCAAGGAAATTTTAGAAGGGTTTTTATCTATCCATATCGGTTAGCTACTCAACCGATATGAATAATGTAATAAAAATTGCAATTTTTATCTATCCATATCGGTTAGCTACTCAACCGATATGAATAATGTAATCAAAATTGCAAAAATGCCACCGTCTCCTTTTCCATATCTGTTAGTGGTTTAACCGATATAAATTGCTGATGTAAAATCCGTTTTTTCCACTAGTGACATAAACAACCATTTAATTACCCTAAACACCTAACCCACACATAATTACTCATCTTACAACCTATTATATATGAAAGAGAGCCCCCTAACCTCAAAATTGAAGAACTCAAGTAGTCTCTCCTTCACCAACACAAGAACCACCAAAAATAGCTTCTCCAACACTTTGAGCTTCAAACCCCATCCATCGTAAAGTGAGAATGGAAAGGAATTAGTGTATGAAATTTACACTAATAGAAAGAGAAAGAAAAATGAAGAAGAATGGGACCAAAACCCACTTACCACAAGCCAAAATGAAAAGTGCTCTTCCCTCTCCTCTCTCAAAAGCTGCCAGTCGACCCTCCTCTCTCTATACTCCTCCTTTTCTTTTCTTTCTTCAAAATGAGAAGGCAAAACCCTACACCCTAAGTTATTTCTTGAATTTGGGCCTATTAGTGGGCCTTGGGCCCTTTATTTGCACCCCCTAGCTACTTCAACCACTCCTTATTTTAATTAAATCACCACTCCCTTATTTACTACCCAACACCTCTTAGTTATATTAAATATCCTATTTTTAATATAACTAATCACTATAACACCTCCTAAATAAAATAAAACTTCAAATTAATTAATTGACTTAATAAAATGTTGTAATTCTCAACTAACTTAATTAAATAAATAATTAAATTATTTTGGGGCGTTACAACTCTCCCCCACTTAGAATATTTTCGTCCTCGAAAATCTACGCCAAACTCTGGAACTCAACAACAATTCCCCGTATCACCGTAACCGCTCTCATCCATGTCCTATCGTACGCGCAACAAACCAACACCTCCCTCTACATTCTTACTCCTCAAATAGATATTCTATCCTGTAGGTTACCAATATCCTACCCGACTACCCAAACACCGTCTACGGTTCACCCAAGACACGAATGCCTATATCGTCACTTTTATTTTCGTATTCAACAGAATACAAACGCAGACACTAGAGACAACCACAATCGTGGCCAGAGGCCCAACAACACCAACAACCGCAATTAACACAACAATATCAATCTCAACAATTGACTCAACAACTACCAACAACAACAATGAATACAACGCACCAATTTTTTCAACAATTGATACAACATCACCAATTTATCATATATCCAACAACATTCACATCAACAATTAACACGACCACAACAACAAAATTCAACTCCAACCTATTCAACAAATTAATCGTTTTTTTTATTCAACGTTCAAGCTAACCTACCTAAACTCAGGTGCAGAAAATTCTGTAACTCTGCACCTACTTTGGCGAATTAATTAAAATAGTAAACGACATCGGATTTCGACAAATAAATACTTGTTGGAAAGCCCTATGGGTCTATTTCTTATCCCTAAGTTCAGTTTTTGAAGGAGAGTGTTTAATAGGTACAGTTTCAAAAATACGCATACTAGTTTCAAAAGATGCAGTTTCTGTCTTTCAAATTCAAGCAGTTCTATAATGACCAAAACTCGATCAAATTGCATGAAACTTGTGCATAAAGTGAGACAAATTCTGTCAAGTTTTCAAAGAAATTGGATTCGTTTGAAAATGAGCTCTTTTGAAAACGCAGAAACCAAAACATCGACCTATGTCCGTTGTTCCCGAATTTTAACCTAACTTGTTTCACCTATAACTCGAGTTCTACAACTCCAAATGCAACCAAATCAGTGGCAAATTAACAAGCATTCAATCAAGTTTTCAAATGACAAACCACATAATTTTTCAATTAGTAAAACGTTCTCAGTCACTGAAATACTGAACCCATGTCGAACATCTCAAAACAAAGAATTCAACAACACAAACAACCATCATAATTCAGCCACCATTACTAATAATTCTACACCGAGTTTTATGAAAACAGCATTTTCGAAAGTTCGCAAAAAGTATGCATAGCTTTACCGGTTTCCATGAGTCTCAACCTAAGACATTGATTCGACATCATTTCCACTCCCGAGTTGTATAACAATCATGCTTTCATTCTAAGCACAAAACACTACTAAGGTTCATTGAGGACACAAAAATTATAACAAGATTTAATTAATTCCTGCCTCCAAAGAACACACGTAGAAAACACATAAGCATAACCAATCATGCAAACAAATTAAACACACAAGCCCTAAAAGATTAAAATGTAGGCATCTTCTTGATCTCTTTATTCCTAGGGATTGGCTAACATGCGATTTTACAATTTCTCTAGAAAATAACATGGGACATATAATTCTACCAAATTGAACCGATTTCATATCACAAAGTGAGAACATAGCCAACACATACATTACAATACAATCATTTTGATACACGACTTGACATTAGTTTAACCAATTGAAATTAAATACTCTTGTCAACATTTAGCAAGGAAAAACTAGTCAAGTAATAGAAGTGCACAAAAGGTCTCATTGCACAGTTTTCATCATTAGATTTAGAAGCCACGTAAAACAATTTTCAAGAAGTGACAAATAATACTAGTGATAGCAACAACAATGCCAAAGTTAAGTCATAAAAACAAACACAATTATACAATTGTAATTCACAGTCAGAAAGTACTTAGAATTGTATACATTTGTTCCTAAAACCTTGACAATCATTATTGGACTCACCTTCACATAACATAAAAATTCTAACTCATCTAACCATGCAATTTAATGTAAACCTCATTATTTTCAAACAACGTCAAACCATAACCTAATCGGTCCAAAAGCTGAAGTCATGTCATATTTTGAAATAAAAATCCTAAAACAACTTGGGACAAAATTGGACACTTATTGACATCACATTCATACCCAATAGCACAAAATTTCCAAGTACCGTTGTTTTTTTCGAAAACCATAGAACTCACAGTTTGTCAAAAAGGAAACTATATGCGAAACCCAACCCTTCTATCACTCGAGCATGCAACCACATAAACAACTATTTATTAACTCTAAATTTATTTCCGACATAACTCAGAATGTAAGGAAAGTCAATCATTTAATGTTGACAAATCACATCATGCTCACGAAACAAGCCAAATTGAAACACTGAAAATGTCGAAACTTCAAGTTATGCAACCCTAATTGAGGTAATGAAAATATAGCATTACACAACATTTCATTTTAGCATACTAACTTCAAAGCAATTTAGCACAAGTCAAATTTAAACTCATATACATCACAGTAACAATCAACCTATAGCAGAGACGTCAAGCAAGTGCAACAATATTCAACAAGCAATCATTCAAATATTGTCCAAATATAACTCACTAAGGTTAAATCATATGAAAGCACTTTCCATATTCTAACAAGTTAATCAATCAATTAATCAAATTAAAATTAGTGCATGCATCCAAAGTTAATAATAACCATGAGTTATTGTCGCCTCTTTCATTGGGGATGAGTTATCGGGGTGATCAGTCCCTCCTACTCATGCAACCAATTAATTAAGGTCACAAAACTATTTCCTTTCAAATTTATAACTACCACATTAAAAGACTTTTAACGTCGTCTGGAGTGCGAAGGCGTCGTCACGACTCTCACTCCTTTGACGTCGTTAGAACTATTTTAATTACACATATCTTAATGGTACAAACTACAGTCGCAAACAACCAAAATCAATGCTACAACCAACAGTTACATATTTCAATCACACATATACCTCAATAAATCAATATAACTTTCAATCGCTATGCATCAAATAAATTACAAGGCATGTCAATGAAAGAACAAAACCAACAAAGGTAACAGTAATAAGCAGCAACATAATTATGATTTAGGACGAGTACCAAGACTCGAGGGTTAACAGACTCGACAACTTAGCCTTACGCACCGAATCAAGCTCTCGATACCACTAATGTAACACCCCCTTTCTATTTATCATAATTAGCCAATTAAAAATCAGAGTTTTCAAAAAACTTTTCCACGCACCACAAAGAGAGTGCTACATTTCGTAAAACAACATAAGATGGCACTTTAAAAACTCGAACACAACTGATGTGTGATATATAGCACGTCAAAATGGGGCGAACCCTCAAAACACTTGTTTAGTTTTACAACAACTTGAATATAATTCTCGGCAAAGACAATGAATAACAACAAGTCTAGAAGTATTTTAATACATCACCAAATATCAGACTAATAACCCTAAAATAAAATACTAAGTAACTAAGACGCCCCTCCCCGTGCTACATATCAGAGCATGACCATAACCAACTACTTCATTCGCTAACACCTACAGGTTGCCGACATGAGAAGCAACACGAAAGCAGTAGGGTGAGTCTCTTTACATAAATAATAGCAAATAGGATAAGCATTATATTAGGGAGGGCAACTAGCAACAATCACATTCCAACATTTAGCATATGACATTAAGTATGGCACATCAACTCACAACATCATAAAGCAACACCAATTTCATGAATGTATGCATGTATGCAAGTATGCATGTGGTACCATCAACCTTCATAAATTTTGCCTTGAGGGCACAACCACCATAATAGATATCAACAACCGTCACACGATATCAAGGCCGAAGCCCACAACCACCATAATAGATATCAACAACTGTCACACGATATCAAGGCCGAAGCCTACAACCACCATAATAGATATCAACAACCGTCACACGATATCAAGGCCGAAGCCTACAACCGTCATTTGATGCATATGAAACATGAGACACCATGAACAATGCATCAATCACACACAATCTCATTATATGCAAATTGTCACCACCAGAGCACAACCATCACAATAGATATCAACAACCGTCATACGATATCAAGGCCGAAGCCTACAACCACCATAATAGATATCAACAACCGTCACACAATATCAAGGCCGAAGCCTACAACCACCATAATAGATATCAACAACCATCAAATATTAATCAACCGTCATAAGATATTATTCAACCACCATCACATATCAATCAATCACCTTAAATTTATTAAGACCTCATCAACCACCAACTCTAGGACTAACACCAAAGTCAAGGGCCATCTCACCTCTAAGGACTAAACCGACACCCCCAAGGACTAAACGGTCACCTAAGGGACTAAACAGTCACCTAGGGACCAAAACAACATTTTAGAAGGACCAATAGTGCATAGGGACCAAAATAGCATTTTTGACACTTTGGGCAACATTGGCAACACCCGCACAAAATGCTGGATTCCTACAGCAGTACACCTACTTCGGCGGATTATTTAAAATAGCAAACGACATCGAAAAATTACAAAAGACCACTCGTCGGAAAGCCACAGATGTGTAGTTTCTGGATATATCTTTAAAGTTTCAAAACAATGAGCCAATTAGTACAGTTTTTATAAACAACCCGAACAGCTCCCAGTGGATCGACAGATTCTGTCCTCCCACTTCATTTTACTCTAAAATGACTTAAACTTGACCAAATGGGACAAAACCTTAGCCCGAACAAAAGAAATTTGAGTATAGTTTATAATGGAAAAAGAATCGTTCAAAACGGAGTTCATTTGAAGACATAAAACTTGCAAAAACCGAACCTACTTACCACAAGCCAAAATGAAAATTGCTCTTCCCTCTCCTCTCTCAAAACTGCCGTCAGCCCCTCCCTCTCTCTATACTCCTCCTTTTCTTTTCTTTCTTCAAAATGAGAAGGCAAAACCCTACACCCTAAGTTTTCTTGAATTCGGGCCTATTAGTGGGCCTTGGGCCCTTTATTTGCACCCCCTAGCTACTTCAACCACTCCTTATTTTAATTAAATCACCACTCCCTTATTTACTACCCAAGACCTCTTAGTTATATTAAACATCCTATTTTTAATATAACTAATCACTATAACACCTCCTAAATAAAATAAAACTCCAAATTAATTAATTGACTTAATAAAATGTTGTAATTCTCAACTAACTTAATTAAATAAATAATTAAATTATTTTGGGGCGTTACACACGTCCTCCCAGATACGCAACGCTTTTTAAAAAGCGCTGAATATATTGCCCAAGCGTCCTACCAAATACGCAGCGCTTGTTAAAAAGCGCTGAATATTGCCCAAGCGTCCTACCAAATACGTAGCGCTTGTTAAAAAGCGCTGAATATTTCCCCATTGCCTTCCCAGATACGCAGTGCTTGTTAAAAAGCGTTGAATATTGTCCCAGATACGCAGCGCTTCATTAAAAGCGCTGAATATTGCCTATTTGTGTTACTAAATACGCAGCGCTTTATTAAAAGCGCTGAATATTGCCTATTTGTGTTACTAAATACGCAGCGCTTCAGTAAAAGCGCTGAATATTGCCTAAATTTTTTTTTTTAATTTTTTTCTGTTTTGTGTGTTTTCCTTTTTATATTTACAAGTTACCTGTACAGCCAATCCAATCTAATCCAATACATAACAGAAACAAATACATAAGAGGAACCAAATTACATATAACAGAAACAAATTACATAAGAGGAACAAAAAAAAATAGCTAAGAAGTTTCATTATCTAATTCATATGTATCCAAAACAAGCTTATAAAGTTACAATAATATGAACCAAAAACTAGCTAGCTAACTTATCTGTATCCAAATCAAACTTTAAAAAAAACGGGTGACATAACTGCACCATTCTCTCCTAACCTCAGCAAGCTGCTCAACAGAGTATGTCTGGCACTTACAATCGGGAAAATACTGAAATTATATAAATAAATAAAATTAGAATTGAAATGGTTAAATATTGGAAAGAACCACTATTAAATCGAAATCATATAAAAATATATTATAAGTAGATACCTGACGGGGGATAGTGGTTTTCTTTTGGGTAATAATATCCTTCATATATTTCATGACATAATACCCACAATCAATGTTATTGAATTGTCTAGGACACTACAAAACATAAGATTAGTTAATTGTTAAATTGAGTTGAATACAGTTTTTTGACAAAATAATGTAATGTATAAGTTAGAAACTTACAATTATTGGTAACCATTTGACCGTTAATTTATCCACTCCCCAATATGTGCTTAAAGCGCTGAATAGAATGTCATATAACTATATTAATAACAATATATACATATATAAGTAAAAGTAAGAAATATGCAGAATGAACGAAATAAACACACCTGTTAAAAAGCTCCACAAACTCGACGTGGTTTTGGTAATGATTTTGAAGGGAGTCAAGGTAATACACGGTTTGTTTGCTAGGATTAATTGCAAATAAAACCCAATGTCTCCTACAAAATAAATTTACGAATAAGTAATTGACTACTATTTAAAAAATGCATGTTATATAAGAATGGGTAAAATTTCTCACCCTAGATTAACCAGTGCTAGAAGTAAGGCATCATCACTTCTATTTTGAGCTTCATTGAAGCGCTCAGTGACATAAGTTTGAACAGCAACCCGGTTTTGTTCCACAAGTGATTGATAATTTGGCAGGCTGCGATCCACTTGATGAAAGGTTGTACTTTCCGGACACAAGAACAAAAATCTATGTGTATGTTCGGAAGGGACCACAATGTCCTCGTACAAGTACCTACATTTAGATATATAAATATATATATATATAAAAATTAAATTAACGATATAATAAAATAAATTCGACAATGTCAAATAATAAATTACATAGTACCTGACATATATATTCATAACAATACCGGTTGCCTCATCCGAATCACATACAGCACGGATATCCTCACATCCGACTATTACTGGACCGCTAAATCCAAAAATTTCTTCATCAAACATTATGATAAGGTCTGTCTCCTTCATCACGTATTTCTCGTACGAGTCGGCCTGACCAATATTCCTATAAGCTTCATTAATGGAAGAGGAAGAGGCGGGCTGAGACACAATTGGAGAAGGGGAGGGATGATTCACTTGGCGAGAAGAGGAGGGCTGATCAATCACTTTTGGAGGAGAGGCAGGCTGAGAAACTTCTGCATAAGGGGTGGACTGAGACACTTTTGTAGAAGGGGTGGATCGAGACACTTTCTTGCCAATAGATTTTTCCAAAGATGGAAACCTCTCCGCAAAAGGCTTCCCAAATTTAATGTTCAAATCTTTCACCTTTTCAAGCAGTTTGTTCACCCACAAAGCCATGGGAGCTTTACGGGTTTGATATTCCCATTGAATGCATTTTTCAACGATCGATCATCGATGAGTAGATGGCAAAAATCTACGATGACCGGTAGATATTCTTCCTACCATGTTCCAACCACATCCAATCGGTGTTATCTTCACATATAGGGCATGCACACCGACCTTCGTCTCGCACCCGGATAGATTGCCGTATCTTTGGAAAGTCATTAATTGTGGCAAAAATCATAGCCCTCAAGTTGAAACTTTCTTCTCTCGAACCCATCATACACCTCTACTCCATTCTCCCACATTAGCTTCAAGTCTTCAATTAAAGGAGCCAAGTATACATCAATATCATTTCCGGTTGCTTGGGCCCGTAAATTAACAAAGACAACATCATATATTTGCGTTTCATGCAAAGCCATGGAGGTAAGTTATAAATCGCCAATATCACGGGCCATGTAATCGTGGGAGCTACTCAAATACCGTGCGGGTTAAAACCATCGGCAAACAATGCAAGTCGTAGGTTTCTTGGATCCAACCCAAATCGGGATAATCAATATCAAATTTTTTCCATTGCGGAGAATCCACCGGGTGTCGTAACATGCCATCTTTAATCCTTTCATCCTCAAGCCATGTCAAGTGTTTTGCATCTTCTGAACTACGGTACATACGCCTAAATCGAGGAATTATGGGAAAATACCACAACACCTTTTCTCGGAGCGAGAATCTTTCTTTTATACCGCGATGCATTACATTTAGGACACGACTTTAAAAATGCATGTTCATTCCAAATAGAATGCAATCATTGGGACAAGCGTGTATCTTCTCATAGTTCAAGCCAATGGACCCTAACATTTGTTTTGCATCATACATCCGAGAAGGGAGCACATTATCCTTCGGCAACATTTCTTTCAATAGTGTGAGTAATTCAGTAAAGCTCTTATCCGTCCATCCGTGGCAAGTTTTCAAGTTATACAACTTTATCACGACCAATAATTTTGTGAATTCAAGACAACCTTCATACAACGGGCGTCTCTCTGCATCCGTTATCAACTTCTCAAACATTTGAGGACGGTCATTAAGATCGTCTTCAAAAGCCTTTGCCATCTCTTCAAATTCGTCCCCAACAAATGTAGGTATTACGGTTGTCAATCGGTGCACATCTCTCAATCTTATTACCCATATTCGAAGATTCAACTCTTTCCTCACCATGCATTGTCCAACAAGTGTAAGTTTGATCAATTCCATTACCCTTTAAATGTCCTTTCAACTCGTCTGCATTAACTGATTTTACATAGCAACAACGTAAACAGGGACATATCATATTACTAGATCTCACTAAACGTTTAACAGCACAGTTCACAAAATAATCCACTCCATCTCTATATTCCTTGGATAGACGATTGGCAGACATCCACTTTCTATCCATAATGTCCCAATATCTATAATAAATTCGGATAAGAGAATTTACAATTTTATTGAGAGTGAGGGAGAGAAGAGAACCGAGAGTGTGAGCTGAGAGAGAGAGAGAAAGACGTGAGCGAGAGAAGAGTGCAGAGCTTGCTGAGAGTGAGAGTGAGAGCGAGGGAAGAGAGAACCGAGTGAGAGTGCAGCTGAGAGGGAGGGTTAATTTGGTACAGTAATTAGGTAGAAAAATTTAAGGCAATGGGTGACGTTTTCAAAAACGCTGGCTATGGTGAGAACGCGTCATACGATGCGTAGCGTTTTTAAAAAACGCTGGCTATGGTGAGAACGTGTCATACGATGCGCAACGTTTGTAAAAAAGCGCTGATTATTCCTTGCGTGATGGGGAGCGTTTAAGAGGAAGCGCTGGGCATAGGCTAGCGTGTTTCTGTGATTGGCAGCGTTCTTTGTAGAAACGCTGCTTATTAGCTAGCGTGTTTTTGTGATTGGCAGCGTTCTTTGTAGAAACGCTGCTTATTAGCTAGCGTGTTTTTGTGATAGACATCACTCTTTGAGGAAACGCTGCTCATGGTGACGCTCATTTTTAGCCAATCTGGCGTAGTGAGGGGGACTAGACGAAAACCCTTGGAAAGTTGAAGCTAAAATCAAAACAATAATAGGAAGCCCCCAACAGAGGCCCCTAACAAACAAGAAACTAAAATAGAAAAGCAAACTAACAAAGGTTAGATAAACAGATAACCCGCCAAACTCTGGCCAAAAGCTGATTTACTGAGAATCCTAGGACCCGCTATTAAGATCAGATAAAAAAGCAACAAAGATAGAATTTGTCTTAGAGCGAGTGTTATAGTCTACTGTTTTCTGGACTAGTTTCTTTTGGTTTTACTTTTTCGGGCAGTGGACACCACTGGTTCAGGCTTATCAGCAATAGTTCCAAGGGTCATAGGATCATCAGCATCGTCTGACACATCACCCCAAATTTTCCCTGAAATTCCCATGTCAGATATTACCATGTCTGATTCTGAGGCATATAGTGAATCTAGCCTAGTGGTGGGAGGTTAAATTGAATCACTACCAGCTCGACTAGCATATTAGATGTGTTAGGGGTAGAAGCAGTCGGCAACTTCTGGAGCAAAGCAATCTCTTGCGGTTGCAAAACTACGGGCGAAAAATGCTTACCATTATTTGAAGCAACCGAGTCATGGACATTTGAATCATCATTCGATTGCTTTTCACTAATCTAATTCGGTGAAGCTTCCCCGTTTTCTTGTATCTCGATGGGTTTAGTAGCTTGAGGCTTATAGACATACGCTTGATTTTCCTGATGCTTCCTTCCTTTGGAAGCACTAACAGTATGACCGACAGTTGTACAACTCATACAAAAGGAGGAAAGGTCTCCATATTCAATACCCACTGAGAAAGCATAACTCGGCCTCTTAACCAGATTTGATCTCTAAGCTCGATTTCATATATACATACACATATATATATATATATATATATATATATATATATATATATATATATATATATATATATATATCAACCAAGATGCGAGCAAAATGACCAAATATCTTTAAAGTGAGCTCTTGTTTGTTGTATC
This sequence comes from Oxytropis ochrocephala, assembly GCA_020916435.1. Lineage (NCBI taxonomy): Eukaryota > Viridiplantae > Streptophyta > Magnoliopsida > Fabales > Fabaceae > Oxytropis > Oxytropis ochrocephala. Next base: position 92,374,358 of record CM037092.1, on the reverse strand, counting down.
ATCTAGTCTAATTGATATACCAACACACATAGCTAGCAATAGCAAAAAGGATTTTGGGTCTCCAATATTCTCGAGCAAGACCTGTAAACCTAATCCAACAATGAATGTTTTATATTGGAGGGATTAAAGCCAGGCTGCCAGTCAAACAACCGCATCAACCCTGGCTTGCACGGCCAAGAAGGCTGCGACTGAACTCTCTGTAAATCAAAGAAAAATCATAATAACCTTTCCATAAGGAAATGAGACCCTACTTACGTGTTGGTTGCCAAAGAGCTTGAAGCTTGAATTTCAAAGCATCTATCTTGAAGGGACTGTCTCCTTTTTGAGAATAAATGTCGTCCAAGAAGGTGTGTCTTGCATCCCTCCAAACCTGCCAAATACTCTTCTTCTGGAATTAAGATAGACAAATCATCTCCTTTTTTGCAAGGCGCAGGAAGTTGACTAGGAGGAATGTCACAAATCTCATTAAAAGATCCTGATAAATCTTGCTCAAAATATTTAGTTTTTGTTGAAGCAAAAACATTCAACTTTGGGTGAACAATTTCTTGAGAAATTGTAGGACCACTATTTTCCATAGCTGCCGTAACTAGGCTTTTTCTGGAGTTAGTCGCAAGCACAGGAACCAACTTAGGGAACAAAACTTGTATCTCAACTGCCAATGCCGTAGGAGCAGACCGCGCAGACAGCAGGGCTGAGGGATCAGACACGTGATGATGTGAGCCCACTTGCACGGAGTTTGGATGAAGATCATAAATATATAAAAAAAAGTCAACAAGAGCACATTGAAGGTGACCATGTAAATAGTAGGGAATTTCTAGATAACCAACTCTTGTATTTCCTATGGTTTGTTTTTATTTCAATAAATTGTAAGACACTTTTGATTGAGCCATGTTGGCCTTGGATAAGTGGCTAAGGCCTAGTAGCTTAGTTTGTGGCCTTGGGTTCTTGTTTTGTATTTCTTTTGGACTTTAGTTGTGGTCCTAGGATCCACGTGTCCACAATATAAATGCTTGAAACCCTAGTGTAATCTTAGAACTTTGATGAATGAAATTCGCTTTTACATTTTGAGCATGAGAGTGTCCTAATACCTAAGTGAGTGGTGAGTGGCTAATTTCTAATGTTAGTGAAGGTTCATCATGGATTCTCCAAGGTTTCTTGTGATGAGAACCTTAAGCACACAACGTTGAGGCTAGGAGAGCTCAAGGATAGTGTTGTCCTTATCATCTTCCCAAGGAAGAAGTTGTGGACTTCCTTCTCCCATTTTAATTCCTATCTTCTCCACATTTGGTATTTCTTCCCTTTATGTAAGTGTTGTGTCTTTTCCTTTTGTGTTGTTGAGTTTTGTTCAAGAGCTTGTTGTGAGAAATTGTTCATTTGCCATTTTCTAGATCCTAAACTTTAGAGATCCAGTTAGATCTCATCAAGTGAGTATCAAAGCTAGTGAAATTTGGCAAAAAAAAACTCACAATTTCATTTTTTTCTTATTCCTGTAATAGTTACCGTTCATGCGCTTTTTTCATTTTTTTGGTCCAATTTTGTTTTTCTTGTTATGTGTGTTTAAGTCTGAATCGTTCGTTGCATCTTGTGCTTTGTGAATTTTGCAACATAACACACCTTCATTTCATTTAATTTGAGCCGGTTTCACTAAATTCGACATCAAAACCATAACAATGTTTCAACCTCAATCTCAACTTTGTTTCTGATTTTGCTTTGTTTTCTCTTGAATCTCTTGGTTGAGTTTGTTTACTGCTATCATTTAGAGTCTATTTCAAGTGGTTTGATGAATTTTAGTTTAGATTTGAGCATTCTACCATAGCCAAAAACCGAAAACACGTTTTACTACTGTATAATCGTTTTTTTCGTAAGTTCTTCCACTTCAAATTGATGATGAATTCGAATTCCTTGTAAAATTTCGCATGAAATGGACTACTCATTTGTTTAATTTGGTGAAGAATTGCGAATTCTGAAAATTGTGGCTTGAAGGTTTCATCTTCAACCTTGTACTTTCATTCCCAGACTTCATTTGATCCAATATTGTTTATTGAAAAATATAAATTGTGTTTATGGATTTATTATAGCTCCTTTTTCAGTGATTCAAAAGCCAGGTTGTTTGTCTCAAAATCTAGTATTATTTGAGACATTGAAAAAAAAATTAAAAAAAGAAAATACTGCAAAAAAAACTAACAAAAAAAAAGTAGTATAATCAAAAGAAAAATGAAAAAAAAAAAAACTCATCACGGGAGCATCATAACATTTCCAAAAAATCCAGAAAAGTTCTTATTGTTACTCAACATCACGGGAGGATTCTCATTGGTTCATGAGATGAGAACCATAGCTCACTTCCTTGAGGCTAGGAGAGCCTAGGGATAGTGTGATCTTATCACCTTTCCAAGAAGGGTGTGGTGATCTTCAATCTCCAACACCATTTTCATCTTCCGTATTTGCATTTTCTTCCTTTCAAGTAAGTGTTGTTCATTAATTTGTGTTGTGTTTTGTTCATCTTGTTCTTGTGTTTTTGTGAGAAATAACTTATTTTGCCAATTTTCTAGATCCTAACCCTTAGAGATCATGTTAGATCTCATCATGTGAGCTTTCGATTGGCTACGTTAGTTTTTTTGATATTTCAGTTAATTCTTGCACTATTAATAGATTTTGTTCTTGTGTTCCTGTGTAAACAACTATCCATTTCTAAATCAATAGAATGCAATAATTCTTGCACTATTAATTTGTCCTCTTTCAAAAATGCATCCGTTATCTTTTAATTCTAAAAACAATCATTGTGATTTGCCTTTTGATTTGATTCATTGTGATGTGTGGGGGCCCTTTCACAAGCCAACCCTTGAAGGGCACCATTATTTTCTCACTACTGTGGATGATGCATCAAGATTCACTTGGATCCATCTGATGAAGGCCAAGTCTGAGGCTACTGCTCTCATTCAGCACTTCTTCAAGTTTGTCAAAATACAGTTCAACAAATCCATCAAAGCCATCAGAACGGATAATGCAAAGGAACTTGCCCTCAACAGTTTCCTACAGAGTGAGGGCACACTACATCAGCTTTCTTGCTCTCACAGACCTCAGCAGAACTCTGTGGTGGAGAGAAAACACCAGCATCTACTCAATGTGGCTCGTGCTCTCTACTTTCAATCTAAGGTGCCTCAACAATTTTGGGGAGACTGTGCTTCCACCTCTGTCCACATCATCAACAGGCTGCCATCACATTCACTCAATGGTAAATCACCCTTATTATACAATGCCACTCCAAATTACTCCTCTCTTAGTGTTTTTGGTTGTCTAGTCTTTGCATTCACTATCCATTCCCAAAGACACAAGTTCTCACCTCGTGCCACCCGTTGTATCTTTATGGGTTATCCCTTGGGGATGAAGGGATACAAATTGTTTGACCCTAAGTCTCACAAGTTCATAATTTCTAGAGATGTCCAATTCTATGAAACCACCTTTCTGGAGTAGGCTCAAGGCCCAGTACAGTTTAATAGGCCCAACACGGCCCAACTTGGCGTGCTCCACAAGATATGGCCAGAGCGCCTGTGCCACTATAAAAGCAGCACAAATCCCGAGAATCAGGTACGTTCTCGAACCTTGTGCTATCTGCCCGAGCGACCTCTCACTAGATCGTCGGAGTGTCTTTGCAGGTACCACCCGAGGTGCTCAACGCGTGAAGCCAGGACCGGTCCTTTCACTCTTTCAACGACCGGCCCATTCGACGAAGCAACAACTACAACTCTTCATTGGTCAAGGTACGATCAATTGGCGACCACGATGGGAGGCGGCGCTATCCTACTTCAACTATGGCTACGCGAAGACCGCCCCGGACATCATTACAACCATGCTTGTTGAGCGACCTAAGATGTTGGACGACCTAAAGTGGGCGACCTAAAGAGCATGGACAATCCCAAGACGCCTAAACAAAGCGCAAAGCGGCGGGAGGAATCTCGCCCTTAGTCTGCGAGCCATAACGTTGGCCATGTTGACCCGATTGAAACATACGAATATGCGTTGGAAAGCTGAGAAGCAGAGCTACAGCTTTCATGTTGAAGTCAAAATCCAATTCGGGCGTCTTCCACCCGTTTCTGCTCGCCCAAAGTGGGGCGCCCAAAAAGCTGGTCGCCGTGAGCGACCCAAAAGGTCTGTCCATACGGAGACCATAACTTCGTTCACGTTCATCTGATGGGGGCGTGTGAGCATGCGTTGGAAAGCCGAGAAGTAGATCTACAGCTTTCATGTTGAAGTAAAAATCCAATTCGGGCGTCTTCCACCCGTTTCTGCTCGCCCAAAGTGGGGCGTCCAAAATCTGGTCGCCCGTGAGCGACCCAAAAGGTCTGTCGATCACGGAGACCATAGCCGTCCCACGTTCATCCGATGGGCGTGTGAGCATGCGTTGGAAAGCTGAGAAGCAGTGCTACAGCTTTCATGTTAAACACCAAGTTATATTCAGATGTTCTACACCCCTTTCGGGTCATCCAAGTAGGGCGCCCGGCTTTCTGAAGCGAAGAACGTAGGCCCCGGCGGTCTGCGAAGCGCCACCGAAGTTGGCCCAATCGAGCGCCATCGAAATGGCCCAAGGGTCGAAGGACCCACCAACAAGTGTAGGCCCCGAGCGGTCTGCAGCGCCACCGAGTTGGCCCAATCGAGCGCCATCGAAATGGCCCAAGGGTCGAAGGACCCACAAACAAGCGTAGGCCCCGAGCGATGCATGCAACGCGCCGCCAGAGTTGGCCCAATCGAAGGTCACCGAGTTGACCCAAACGAGTGCCACCGAGTTGGCCCAATCGAGCGCCACCGAGTTGGCCCGGTAGATCGGTCGTGCATGACTCCACGTGGGCAGCGACCCCTAGATACGTTTTGGTCCCGAGCGACTTCAAGCCAGACCACGACTTGGTGTGGCCGCGACCACGCACTTCAAGAGATGGAGACCGATTGTGCAATTCAACCCGACCGCTTACGGCATTACTCGGGGTCAACGACTCAAGCCTCAACCCGCCCGCTGGCGACCTAGGCTTGGGGGGCAACTGTTCTGGAGTAGGCTCAAGGCCCAGTACAGTTTAATAGGCCCAACACGGCCCAACTTGGCGTGCTCCACAAGATATGGCCAGAGCGCCTGTGCCACTATAAAAGCAGCACAAATCCCGAGAATCAGGTACGTTCTCGAACCTTGTGCTATCTGCCCGAGCGACCTCTCACTAGATCGTCGGAGTGTCTTTGCAGGTACCACCCGAGGTGCTCAACGCGTGAAGCCAGGACCGGTCCTTTCACTCTTTCAACGACCGGCCCATTCGACGAAGCAACAACTACAACTCTTCATTGGTCAAGGTACGATCAATTGGCGACCACAGTGGGAGGCCCGAGCGCTATCCTACTTCAACTATGGCTACACGCGGAAGACCGCCCCAGACATCATTACAACCATGCTTGTTGAGCGACCTAAGATGTTGGACGACCTAAAGTGGGCGACCTAAAGAGCATGGACAATCCCAAGACGCCTAAACAAAGCGCAAACGAAGCGGGAGGAATCTCGCCCTTAGTCTGCAGGCCATAACGTTGGCCATGTTGACCCGATTGAAACATACGAATATGCGTTGGAAAGCTGAGAAGCAGAGCTACAGCTTTCATGTTGAAGTCAAAATCCAATTCGGGCGTCTTCCACCCGTTTCTGCTCGCCCAAAGTGGGGCGCCCAAAAGCTGGTCGCCCGTGAGCGACCCAAAAGGTCTGTCCAGTACGGAGACCATAACTTCGTTCACGTTCATCTGATGGGGGCGTGTGAGCATGCGTTGGAAAGCCGAGAAGTAGATCTACAGCTTTCATGTTGAAGTAAAAATCCAATTCGGGCGTCTTCCACCCGTTTCTGCTCGCCCAAAGTGGGGCGTCCAAAATCTGGTCGCCCGTGAGCGACCCAAAAGGTCTGTCCAGTACGGAGACCATAGCTTCGTCCACGTTCATCCGATGGAGGCGTGTGAGCATGCGTTGGAAAGCTGAGAAGCAGTGCTACAGCTTTCATGTTAAACACCAAGTTATATTCAGATGTTCTACACCCCTTTCGGGTCATCCAAGTAGGGCGCCCGGCCTACAAACGAAGAACGTAGGCCCCGAGCGGTCTACAACGAGCGCCACCGAGTTGGCCCAATCGAGCGCCATCGAAATGGCCCAAGGGTCAGAAGGACCCACCAACAAGTGTAGGCCCCGAGCGGTCTACAACGAGCGCCACCGAGTTGGCCCAATCGAGCGCCATCGAAATGGCCCAAGGGTCAGAAGGACCCACAAACAAGCGTAGGCCCCGAGCGGTCTACAACGCGCGCCACCGAGTTGGCCCAATCGAAGGTCACCGAGTTGACCCAAACGAGTGCCACCGAGTTGGCCCAATCGAGCGCCACCGAGTTGGCCCGGTAGATCGGTCGTGCATGACTCCACGTGGGCAGCGACCCCTAGATACGTTTTGGTCCCGAGCGACTTCAAGCCAGACCACGACTTGGTGTGGCCGCGACCACGCACTTCAAGAGATGGAGACCGATTGTGCAATTCAACCCGACCGCTTACGGCATTACTCGGGGTCAACGACTCAAGCCTCAACCCGCCCGCTGGCGACCTAGGCTTGGGGGCAATCTGATGCAGGTAGGCTCAGGGCCCGGTGCGGTTTAATAGGCCCAACACGCCCAACTTGGCGTGCTCCACAAGATATGGCGAGGCGCTGTGCCACTATAAAAGCAAAACAAATCCGAGAATCAGTGCGTTTCTCGAACCTTGTGCTATCTGCTCGAGCGACCTCTCACTAGATCGTCGGAGTGTCTTTGCGGTACCACGAGGTGCTCAACGCGCGTGAAGCGGGGCCCGGTCCTTTCACTCTTTCAACGACCGGCCCATTCGACGAAGCAACAACTACAACTCTTCATTGGTCAAGGTACGATCACTTATCATAATATTACTCATGACTCTTCTACATTAAATCCTTTCTCATTGTCCATTCTTCCACAACAACCTTGTGAACCACACAGGATCCAAATCTTCCCACAAATGACACTACCATTCCTTTCCCTATACAAGAAATTGAGCCAAACCATGAGCTAGTTCCTACTACTCATCCTGCTCCTGATAGTGCGCCCACTGGTGAGCCTACTCCCACCGACGAGCATACTCCTCTCATTTGAAAATCTTCCAGAACTATAAAACCACTTGCACATCTAGATAATTATGAATGTAAGTCTATTACATATCCCCTCCAGTCCTACCTCACCTATGACCATCTCTCTCTCCCATACAGAACCTCTATACACAATGTTATGTTGCGTGAAGAAATTTTGCTTCTTTTAAATATTTGTCTATTACTTTCGTCAAACAAACATATAAAAGAGAACATCAATCTTACTGCAATTTCGAACAAGTTATCTGGAAATCTTAACTAAAAGAGGGGAAAATAAGTTCAAAGGAAGAAAAGAGCATATAATGAGGGCCGATTATTGGGATGTGCAAGTTGTGTTACTGCACGGTGCCTAGGCCCAATACAATTTTTTAGTGCTAAAAAAAATAGTATAAAACAAATAAACATATCAAAGACTTTGCGAATTTAACTGTGAGTTGATATACTAGCGCAGCCGTAATAGCTTCATTGAAAAATTATTGGTTCAGAGTTCAATTCGGACGTATAGTCTTTGGAATGTTTTTTGGTGAATAAAACAAAACCGACATTTTAACACCTTAACCGTTTGCACTCATGTGGATCAAAAACCAATTTTTTAAGCAGTTATAATTCATTTTTTTGGTACGTAGACAGATGATCACTACTGCTAGAAATACACACGCACACACAATTGCGAGAGTCTTTACTTGAACCCGAAACATGATATCCAACCTAACATGATTTTGGCGTTTCTTGCCAGGTTGAGATAGGCGCTACAGATAAGCGATTATAAATTTTTTGTACAGTTGAAAAAAATGCATTGGAAATTTATTTGAATGATTTTTTTATAATATAATTACAATGAATTTTTGGTCAATTTAGAACAAATGACAAATAAAGATCATACACTAGAATTTTTATTGTTTAAATCATTATAGAGTTGTAACATAAAATAGATAACAATAGTTGTATTATTAATCATTTCCCCCAGCTGCATTCTGAAATTCAGAAAATAGTTATTCACACTATTCTGGTAAAGAATCAATTGATGTGGGATTGCTTCAGGAGATTTGACTTTAAATAATTCTTTTATTTTTCACAATCCTGCTGGGCAAAGTAGTCCCCTGGACCAAGACAGTTTGGAAGAATTTTATTTCGCCTTCAAAATCCTTTATTTTTTGGAGGGCTCTTCATAATAAAATACCAGCAGATTATCAACTTTGGATTAGAGACTGCACTGTTGTTTCTTTTGTAATCTTTATGGTAGTGATTTAGAGACTTCTCATCACATTTTCCTTGTCTTCCCTTTTGCCAAATATATTTGGAATTAGCTCTGAGGTACCCTAAGCATCCATATTGATACTTATTCTTTTCAAAGCATTTTAACTTCGACTTCTCATGGTTGGAGGTCTCAGTTGCGTGAGATTGCCTCTACTACGATAGTACATTTTTTAAGCAATTTGGTACTGGAGGAATACTGCTAGATTTGATGATAATTTGATCCCGTTCCTCTTTGCCATTAGTTTAATTATTTCCAATGTGACCTTAGTAAATCTATAATGTCTTCCTCTATTGCTGAATTTATGATTATAAAAACCTTTAATGTCATTGGTAATTACAGAAATTCTTCAACCATCAAAGAGGTAAATTTGGATCTCCCCTGTTCCTTATATGATAAAGTGCAATATAGATGGTGCTGCTAAAGGTTTTCCTGGTCTAGCTACTTGTGGTAGTATTTTTTGAGACAAAAGTGCTGCTAACCTTGGTTGTTTTTCTGCTTCCATAGAGCAAATGGTTGTACCTTTGCATGCTGAAAATTTTGGGGCTATGTTGGCTATAGAGATTGTTTTTGATAAAAGTTGGAAGTCTTTGTGGTTAGAATGTGATTCTCAATGAGTGGTTTCTGCCTTTAAGAATTGCAATGTAGTTCTTTGGACGCTTCACAGTAGATGAAATAATTGTTTACACTTGACTAGACAGATGGATTTCGTATGCACTAACATTTATAGAGAGAAGGTAATGTCTATAGTGATAAGCTTGCAAGTCATGGAACTAATTCAAGTTGTTTTACTTGGTGGAATCTTATCCCAAGCTTCATTGTTGAAGACTTTTTCAGGAATAGGTTGGGTTTGTCTAACTATAAGTTTTGTGAATTTCTTCCTTCCTTAGATGGATTGGACTTACGCTTTGCCTCATTTTTTTAGTTTGCTGCAAATGAATGTTAATGACTTTGGTGCCAACCTGGTTGGGATTAAAGTGGTTATAGTGATATTTTTGCACACCCTTATATATGATTGCTTTTATTTTCTTTCAGTTATAATGATGTTTATGCTCATGGGTGTTGGTCTAGTCCCTTCATGTTTTTTAATATAGTTTCTTTTTTTTTATCGATAAAATTTAGGGAGGGTACTATTTTCTTCCTGATGTTTTTTTCCTAAAAAGGGTTTTGCATCAGAACGTTTTATTGATGCTCCAAACCCCTTTATTTTGCTTAATTTAAAAAATAAGTTGTATCATTTCCAACAATAAGTAATGTTGTTAACAATTTTTTTTGTTGTTATTTTCAATTATAATTTATGTCATTGCCAGACACTCCTATTATATCCAATGACCTTATTTGTCATTGGAATAAATCTTTTTCCCAACTAGAAGGAGGTTGTTGAGAAAAAAAGTTCTTATTACAACGACTTGAAAATATTGTTGTTAACTGCATGTAATTACCATCAAGTTAATTGTTGTTACGCTGCCTATTATCTTCATTTTTGTAGTGATTTATATAGGATTGTAGTCTATGTTCATTATAGATAGAAGCTGGTAGAGAGAGTGAAAAGTTAATTTAATCAAAGTTCAAGGCCCTTTGCTTAACATTTGTCATTCATTAGGATTATCAAAATAGTAGTAGTTTCATCATATGTTTGATAGAAGTATAACTACAGGCCCAATTGTTAAGTTTTGATCGGGTGCTCCAAATTGTTTGGGACTATCGTGGGTGAGACCAATACCTCTTGCAATGTAATTGGCCGGCCCACATTCGAATTATTCAACACCATTTGCGCGCGACGTTTCTCTAACTCTACTGGTCAACGAGTGAGATTCGGAATTTATGTGGCCACAATGAGAGACCACCTCGTACTATTTTTTTTAATATAAATCTAGTGGCGGAGCCACATATTGTTGAGGGAGTTCACGGTGGGCGGTTGCTTCTCTGTTCTCTCTCTCTCTCTCACTCAGTCTCACGGCTTCTCTGTTCTTCTCTCACAGCAGCAACTTTTTTTTTTCATTGAACTCTCAAAAACACTAAAACAGGTTAGATTTCTTCTCTTTTCTAGTTTCTGATTGATTGTTTAATTTTTGATTTGGTGAAAGTTGAAAACCCTAATTGTTTAGTTTCTGATAACCCTAATTGTTTAACTGCTTAATTTCTTCGTTTTGACTTTTATTTTTAATTTTAAAATATGTTCTCTACCAGTAGGATAGGATGAAGGATATACGAAGCTTCATGTAGTTGGCAATGACCTTTTTAAATACCAACATTCTATTGGAAATATTAGTATATAATTTAAAGCTGAAATTTCATTAATATGATCAATGTTTGAACAACAAGTTGTTTTGCTCTTTTTTTAGTTTTTTAGCTTGTTTTAGAAAACTTTTCAAGAAAAAATAGTTAAGTTAATATTGTGTATTAGTCTCTAAATTGTATTAGCTTAATTCTTTTTTTGGTACATTGTATTAGCTTAATTCTAATTAGTATTAATAGTGTGTTTGAAAAATGTCATCAAATGGATATATTTTTATCAAATTGTGTATTTAAAAAATTTGACACCCCCGACTTCGGGGTCCTGGATCCGCCACTGTATAAATCAACATCACCCAAATTCATTAAACAATTTTTCTTATGTTTGTTTTTTTGTTTCTGTAGACAAATTTTGGATACATCGTTGATTGCATTGATATTTATAAACAACCTGCTTTTGACCACCCTTTGCTGAAGAATCATAAGTTGCATGTATGTATTCAATTTGAATGAGCTAATAAGGCTAAAAAAATTGGTTAAACTTTGTGATTATGTTTCCTCTTTCAATGATCATTTTTTTCTTTTCATTAATTGTAGACAAAACCTAGCAGCCAAAACTCAAATTCAAAAAGAAAAACAAGTGCGGAGGTTTCATCAACTAAGCCCATATTTGGACTTGGGAAGGATGAGTGTCCAACAAGAACTGTTCCTATTCGAAGGACAACTAAAGAAGAGCTCATACAAGCTCAATCATTGCTTACAAGTCTTAGGACAGACATCCCTGGAAATCATGTAAGTTTTATCCTCTATGCCTTCACATTTAAATACTTTTTTTATATATGTTTATAAATCAGCTACAATGTTTTCAATTGTAGAGTACTTATATTATATTATATTATATCAATTTATTGAATTCATAGGCTGCACAAACAACTGTCCTAAAAGGATATGATACATATTATGGAGTAAGTGAAACAACTAGCGTTTATAATCCCAAAGTTGAGAATGATCAATCAACTACTTCTATTATGTGGGTTCAAAATGAATCTATAAACAACACTAATAAGGTTACTTTTGGATGGCATGTGAGTTTTATTTTATTGATTTATCTTTATACTTTATTTAATTAATTTTCAAAAAAAGAATAGTTTGCGTATGATTTGTCAATTTGGTTATATAAAGAACTACATACTTAATATTTTATATCCATTTGGTGCTAGGTGTTTCCAAAATTATACGATGATGGTCGAACTCATGCGTTTGCAGTATGGACGAAAGGAATTATTTTTTCAAGTTTTTTTTTTCTCTTACAAGTTAATTTGGAGCTTATAAATTTATGCTTGTTTGGTCCCAAAAAAAAAATTATGCTCTTATGTTTTTGAAGTAAATTTTACATTTTCTGTACTGCAAAAACAAGTCCCACATTGCTACGTAATGGAAATGACAACATTGGATATTGTTGGGACTTTTGGTGTGAATTGCAAAAACAAGTCCCACATTGCTAAGAGAGTCAAGGAGGAGGCTAAGGCAGAGAAGGAGAAGAATAGCGCCGAGGTGGAGCAGCTAATGATAAGGCTGAGTTGCTGAAGAATGTCGCCACTAGGGTCATGGCCGGTTTCCAGCAGTGTGTGGACTTGGTGCTTGTTTCCTGCGGTCATATAAGGCAGTCGATGGTCAGATTGTGAAGGGGAAACCAGGTGGTGGCCCTGTGTCCGAGGACGATATCATTTATGTGCCTCCTTCGCAATCTTCCCCGGATTCTGCCGAAAAGGAAGAGATCGCAGCTGCTGGAAATGAGACTCCTATTGCCGAGGGCAACACTACTACTGTCGAAGGCAATACTACTCCTGGTGATGAAAAGCTCGTAACTACTGCTTGCGGAGTTGATTTGCTAGTCTCTTTTATTTTCGGAATAGTTTATTTGTGGGTGGCCTCGGGTGTGTCTGGGGCCGCCATTGGTTTGATTTCAAAGATTGTCCATATTTCGTTTTTGATTTCGAAAACCCCAAATCTTGTTTTGATGTTAGGAAAAAAAATGAGAGAGCAGATTGCAACGATTGTTGGAGATGATGAGGAAGAGGATTTCTGCACCTTATTTATTGAAGAAGAGGATTTTTGAAGTTGAAGTAGAGGATTTTTTTCTTCCATGGCTACTGCACCTTATTTCTTCCATAGCTACTGAACCTTACTTCTTGAAAAGAGATTTTTTTAATTTTTAATTAAAATTAAATATAAAATAATGAGTCAACAAGTAAAATTACCATGTAAACATAAAAAAAAGCACATAAGGACTCAAAAAGCTAGATACACGTTTTTGTAAAAGAGTGAAAGAAAACTGTTAAAAAAGGCAATGATGCAATGTTTTTAAAACTTAAGGGACTTTTTTGTCAAAAAAAAACTTAAGAGACCTAATCGGTACAAAAAAAGAAAAGTGACCTATTTGTTTTCTAAATATAAGTTAAGGGACCTCGAGAAATATTTTTCCTATAGTTTTTTAAAGCAAAAGAAAGGAATATAAAGGCTCAGCTAAACTTTCTGATACAAAACTCTCTTTAGGAAAAAAAAACATCAAGAAAAAAAAGTATTCCTAAATTTTATTGATAAAAAAAAGAAAATGAATTGAAAACATGTGGCGACAAGACCAATACCCATCACCATAAACAACATTATAACTAAAAGGATATCAAGTATATTGTATTGTTTAATAATTAAAATATCTGAATAGTCATCAAAGCTTTTAACTTATAAGTATTTCTTGTAGTAATTTGCGCAACAAGACAGCAACAACTAAAGTCACTCATAACAACACGAGCACGTTAGGAAAAAATAACTGGAGGCGTCTGGTGACTTGTCCTGAAAATTTTATCTGCCTCTACAGCGCAAATTCCCCGAGATACACCCGGTTCGTCTCAATCGCAAGTAACGAAAGAAGAATCAGAACTTGCAAGAATGAATATTTTATTCGGACAAGAGATGAACCTGTGACTATATCTTTTGAAGAGAGATACCATTTTTTCTCGATCTGTTAAAACTCATGCATCGTATGTCTCTCTGTATCAGTTCCAAAACTTTTCCATATTATATCTAAAACCAATGTGTATCCGTTGGAAATGCTAAGTATTATAATTATAAAAAACGGAACAAGTAATAAATACTTTTGATAATGTATACGTTCCAAATGCAAGCAATTAAAGCACCTTTATTTGGTTGAAACGTAAACTTTATTGTTCAAAAACTGATGGCTTTTCATCATATTAAAACCCACATTCATCTCTCTATCCGTTGGTTATTATGAATATATCATAAGTTCATAACCATAAAAAAGAAAACGGAAGTGAAACGTAAATTTAAATAAGTTTCAACGTAACTTTGATTTAAAATATGATAAATATATAATAATGATGATAAAACAAAAATATGTTATATTTACTTTAAAATAATTTATTTCACACTTTTGAAATATTTAGTAATAAAATTACAACATTTCTATAACGGATGGAGTATTAATTATAATGTTTTAATAGACTTGGTTCTAAATTAAATTAAATTAAATTTTCAGTCAAATAGATTAGACCGAATTGAAAACATACGTTGACCAATTTTCAGTCAAAACGTAAAGTAATAAAAAACGATTTGTTTTGACTAGAAATTTAATGTTTTAGAATTAATAAATTAATAACTAAATAATTTATAAATACTATATATACTGATATACAAGTAGTCATTTCTTAACCTTTCACAGCAAAATGGCCACAAGTATCACTCATCTCATTTTATCACGGCGATTATATGTGTTGTTTCGATTTTGGCTCAGGTAATAAATTAGTCTCAAAAAAATTGTTGTCTTTTCATTAAAAATTGTATATATGATTTTTTTATGCAAAAAAAAGAACAAAAGTTTCATTTGAAATTTTAAAATTCTTAAGAATATTAAGTAAAATTTGCAAGAAAATAATAGATAGATATCTAACTTCTCTCTATTTTTTCTAGAAGGTTAATTCATTAATGTTTTATTTTGATCTGTCCTCAAAATATTTTTCTTGTATATGATCGCAAAGTAATGACATTTTGTTGATTGCAACAGGAGGAATTAATTTGGCTAATGCTGCAGAGGTAAACTGTTTTTGGATGGCGGCATGTCCATATGATCCCGCGTGTGCTGATTATTGTATTGTCAGGCGCGCTCGTGGAGTTTGTGCATACCATAATTGTTGTTGCATTCATGAATAACATCGTGTTGGAAATAAAATAAAATAGTTTTCAATTTGAATGAAATAATATTGTTAATTGTTATGTTTTTTTATTTAAATTAATAAGTTTTTGTGGAAATTTGTTTGTCTTTCGTACATGTTGTTGGGGCTGAGCGGAGAGAGAAAGTAACGCATAACGATTTTTAAACCCGGCTCCCAACACCCATATAACACTTATGTTTTACCACCTGTTATGTTCTTGGGATAAAGATTTTGTGGATATGATTTCTACGTATATTAACGCATTTTAATAATCATGTTCTTATGTAATTACCATATAAATAAAAGTCAATAAAACAATTGTTTATGTCTAATTAAAGAGAGGGAGACAAAGAGGCCGCGAGAGAGGGGAAAGAACATTTTTCTTAAGATTGATAGGAGAGAGTAAGAGAGATAACATTTTATTTTAAAGTATTATGAAATGTCAATTTTCACGTAGAAACGTATTTGTCTCTTCGAAAAATAATCCAACTTCTCTCCAACCATTTTTCTTGAATATATAGTTTTTCTATTATACTCGATCTTTCTCTCCAACTTCTCTTTTTCCGTTATTTAGAGAAACATTCTTATCTATTAACTAACCTATCCTTTTAATAAAAGATACATATCAACCTATTATTTTCATTGTGTGTCCATATATTTTTGTAGACTTGTTTTGGTTCTGATATTAGCGTGTAGTATCAGCGACTTTATCGATGATTAATCTACGTCAGGAAGCATGACTGACCACTTGTGTAAAACCCTTAATTACATTTGTTGTAACTCGTGACAACACAAACTTTAAAAAGCAACAAATCAAAATGAGGCGGTCAAAATAATACCAAACAAAAAATATTATTAATAATAATGATAGTTATGAATCCTTACATAACAAAATTGTGTTTTACTCAAATGCAGTATCTACTAATATATATATATATATATATATATATATATATATATATATATATATATATATTCAGTTGAAGATGAACAAGTCGTTCAACGACAAACGATACTGATTTCACCAAAATCAATTTCAAACAAAACTATAAATATAATTAAACCAATGTAGTGTGTTTTCAAGTTTCCTCAACATCAGAGCTATTGTCCTTGCTATCTAAAAACAACACTATTAATGAGATATAATCTCAGTGAACAAAACAAGTTCTAAGAAGAAATTCAAAAACAATGTTGTTCTTAGCAGGTGCGCTAGACGGAAATATAATAATACACCATTGAGTAATTCCTTAGTTCACATAACTTGATCCGTTGGTAGCCAAGCCGGTGTGAATCATAGATTCATTGTAAATCCCCATATTCATTTAGTTATATATTTGGTTCGTAGAACCAGTGTGAATCCCAGATTCACTCGATTATATGGATGGTTTGCAGAATCAGTGTGAATCCCAGATTCACAAAAGTTTATAAATATCTGGTTCCCAGAATCGGAGTGAATCTCAGATTCACAAGGTCTATGAGCTCAAAACCATCCTCCATCACAAATGGAGGTATATAATATTTCATCCCAGATGTGAATTTTTTTAATAAATTCTATATCCCATCCCAAATGGTGATATCTCTCATCCTATTCCCGGAATAGAATGTGCATTGTCATACCTTTCCAAAAGGTGATGACTTATAAATACATAGTAAAAGGAAAAGTGTCATCTCAAACAAATATAAATTGGATTATTCATCACCATGAAATTGGATTAACTAAGCAGGTGCGCTATAAATACATAGTAAAAGGAAAGTGTTATCTGAAAACAATATTATTAATGAGATATAATATCAGTGAATAAAACAAGTTCTAAAAAGAAGTTCAAAAACAATGTTGTTCTTAACAGGTGCACTAGTCGGAAATATAATAATATACCATTGAGTAATTCCTTAGTTCACTTAACTTGATCCGTTGGTACCCAAGCTAGTGTGAATCCTAGATTCAATTCACTGTAAATTGTACACCTAATAATGTCTTAGAATTAAATAAGTTAGAACCCCTTTTTGTTTCATCTTTGGAAGTCTAATGATGCGAGATATTGATCCTTTAGTGGTATATACAATTTCAAAGCATAAAACTAATTGATATTAGTTGAGTAAAATATGAAAGCACAACCATAGTTTTCTATAGCAACACCCACTGCTTTTCAAGTAAAAATTAGTCTCAATCAATTCTAGCATCACCAAATAATTAAAAGCCTTGTGTTCGTAAGAAAATGTCAACGGAAAAGAATAGTCAAGCAATAGAATATTCAGAGATACAGGTACATTCTCTCGATTAATCAAAAATAAGATCATCATACACCCAATAAGGCACACACACAAATAAATCACAACTTAATTCTCCTCCCTAATGCTTGTTAAGAATAATTAGTGCTCTTTGAAAATACAAAAAGACCTACGAGTTCACACTTTAATTTTGGAAGAAACTCCTCTACCACAGTCCAATTTAGGATTTTTTTAAAAAAAAAAAAAAAGGAAGGTGGCCCGAATTTATTGAAAAAAGGAAAATGAAAAAGACAGAGTAAAGCGGAGGGGACTAGGCCGAGATCCTTGCCAAGAAAGAAAAAAATAAACACAATAGAGCCTCTAATAGAGCCCCTAAAACATTGATGCCTCTGGACTAGACAAAACCAAGCTAACTAACAAAAATAATAAGATACTCAAGCTAGAAAAAGCCGATTAAAAGGATTCAAAGATAGAATTAGCTTTTGATCGAGTATTGTAACCAACAACCAACCGCCTTTCTTTATGCGAGTTTCTTGATTGAGACTTGGATCGACGACCAAGCTGCATGCACGCGCGGTTGTTACATGCGAATCGAAGTCACAAGATCACCAACATCATCCGAAGGGCCACCCTGAGCTTCCTTAAAATATTCATGTCGATTCAACTACCGGGTTTGATGTAGCGGCGTGTTTTGAGACGGCGGGCTCATCCTCGTCACCCGAGACATCCCCACTTCTTCCCCTGCAATTCTCATATCGGTACATCCACAACGTTCATGGGAGAAGAATGAACCTCCTCCAAGAGTTATTTGATGAAGAATAATCCACCTGGTGGTGGGAGGCTTAGTGGAATCACTACTGGGTTCGACTAGGCTGCGGATGGGCTAGCATCCATCTCTTTGGGTCAAAGGCTTATCTGCGATAACCAAGACGGGGTAGATCACTACAAGAAAACGTAAATTTTCGTGGATTTTTCCGCCAAAAAACAGCAAATTCCGCCGCAAAAACGTGCATTTTCGGCGGATTTTTCCACTTGATAAACGTTGGTGGCAACGTGTTTTGGCGGAATTTCACCGATAATTTCCGCGGATTTTTTGTCATTTTCGTGGAAATTTGACGCGAATTTGCGTGGATTTTCCCCGGTACTTTCCGGGGGAATTTTGTCATTTTTGGGGGAAAATCCGCCGCAAATGACATCTTTTTTTTTTTTTTTAAAAAATCCGCCGGAAATTACATTAATCCGCCGAAAATTATTTTTTTTTTTTAAAAAAAATAAATTTGAAAAACAATAAATAAATTTTTTCTTTTTTAAACGTTTTCTTTTTTAATTAATTTTTTTTTGTAATAATTTTATAAAAATATTTAAAAAAAATTTAAAAATAAATAAATTTAAATTAAAAATGGTTATTATTATTTTTTAATTAATTCAGAGGGATGTTTGAGAGCACTGGGAGACATACTAAAAGTTTGTAAATGTTGATATTTATTTATTGGTTGGGTTTAATTCGGATATGGAAATGGATGAAGAAGAGATTTGCCAAATCATGTTATTGGGTGAGGATATGTCCGGTGGAGGAAAGGGTGTTTCGTCTGCTTTGGCATTGTCAAATGCATTCACAAACCTTGCTGGTACGTTACCTTGATTTGCATTGGGATTGTATGTTGAGAAAAGAAGGAAAACAGAGAAATGAATTGGTGAGAAAGAGTGAAGATTGAATGTAAATGAGTGTAAATGAGAGTGAAGAATCGGTTTATTAATAGAGAAGGGAGAGAGCCGTTTGAAAAGAGCTGTTGAATGTTAGGCGTTTTCGGCGGAATCACGTCGTTTTTAGCGAATCGAGCGCGTTGAACGAGGCCTCATTTGCGGCGGAATGCATGTCGTTTTCGGCGGAATTCAGCGCGTTGGACAAGGCGTTGACTGCAGCTGTCATTTTCGGCGGAAACACGTCATTTTCGGCGGAATTTAAAATTCAAATCAGGCGCCTTTTTTTTCATGCAGTTTTCGGCGGAATGCATGTGCTGTTTCGGCGGAACTTATTTTTTTTTTCCTGCCCTTTTTTGTTCTACTTTGTAATCCGCCACAAATTCAAAAATTCCGCCAAAAATGTCAAACAATCCGCCGGAACGTTTCCGGCGGATTTAATCCCCCAAAAAGTACAAAAATCCGCCGGAAATTTTCTGGGGGATTCAAATCCGCCAGAAAGTTATGCCTTCTAATTTTAGTTTTTCTTGTAGTGGATGAGTCATCGGAAGAATGTGTGACCTCTTCTACAGACTCAATTGGAGAAGAGACCCCTTGTTGTTGATGTAGCTGAGAAGGTTGTTCATTAGAAGAATCCCCTTGTTGCTGAGGTCACTCATTAGAATCTCCTTGTTGCTGTTGAATCTGAGAAGGATGCTCAGTATTAGAAGAAACCTCTTTCTGCTAATGCTCCTGAGAAGATATCTCATTATTAAGGGCCTTATGCTAATGGTGTCTCTATTGGTGTAAACTTACTTATGATGAGCTTCAAATTGACATTAGAAGGAATATCTAACTGAGTGAAACATTTTTTCTTTTTAAAAACATTTGAATAGACACCAACATCATTTTTTTTTTCAATTATAATCATCAAGCCTGTCATATTTGTTCCTAAGAATCTAGCAATAGACTTGCTACTATAACATAAATTAAATGAGATAACTATTTTCACAAAAGAATCACAGACAACACTATTTATAGACATTTCACTATCTAGTTAGCATAATTTACTATCAAACACATACAACAACCAAGGACAAACACTTGCAAATTTATCGAGCACACAAGAAAATCATGTCAATGGAAAATAATAGTCAAGCAATAGAATATTCAGAGATACAGGCACATTCTTTCAATCAATCAAAAATAAGATCATCATACATTAGAGTAAGAAACTCCCCCCTAGTGAACTATCTCCCGAGCTCATGATTGGCTAAAACAAATCAAATACCAAATCAATAGTTTCCAATGAAGTCCGGATACGAGATACGATACGGGATACGATACGACACGATACGTGGATACGGGAAAATTTAGAAAATCAAGATACGATACGGCAAGGATACTTTAATAAAAAATTAAATTAAAATTTAAAAATATAAAACATTAAGATACTTTTGGCTATGTTGTAATAATAATCATGTACTGTGTTGTTATTACTTTGTTTTAGGAGGGGGAGAAACAGTGAGCTAGACTTTTTCTCACTGTTGTGCACTCTGCACGAGGTACTCTTTTTCCTCTTAGAGTCTTTTTCCCAAAGGGTTTTGGCCCTGAGAGGTTTTGAGGAGGCCCTCCCCCTTCCATTGCTTTTTCCATTGTAAGGGCCGGGCACCCCTTGTGCTCCCTTCAATTGAAATCATTGCTTATCTAAAAAAAAAGTAAGCATAGTCTCCCCTCCCGACAAAAACTCTGTTGGGAGGGGAGAACCACAGGTACTCGTGGTCAGCTAGGTTCCCCAACGTAGATTAGTTATCGGCAAAGCCGGTGGAAATTGCGCAACAAAAACACGGTAAGCCAAAAAAAGTTAGTAAGCATAGTTAAATATCTTTTCCCCACCCATTTTAAAATATATTCTTCCTCCTACGAACATGTCACAAAATAAGTTTAGGTTATATAGAATTGCTTACTATTCACTATTTAATACTAACTGTGTCATTCTCCTCTCCTCCATCTTCATCATCAAAAAATAACATAGCTTCAAACTCTGGTTCATCAAGAGATATCTCTGCTAATTCAATTCCAACAACATCAAGTGGATCATGTGTATCTCCACTAATGTCCCACATCTTTGTCTCTACTTTACCATATCATTCATCTTTCCTAGACAAAAGATGAAGATTAGTATGCACAGAAACCAAATTTTGTGCCCTTTTTGGATCCATTTTTCTCTTCAAAGAAAGGATAAAAGAGTAAGTATCTAATCGTTTTTTGATTTAAAAATAAATATAAATTGTAGGATACTCCCATCAGGATACATATCCTGTAAGTATCCAGCAAGTATTCGGTAAGTATCTGGTCTTTTTTGATTTAAAAATAAATATAAATTCTTGGATACTCTCAGGATACGTATCCGGAAGTATCTGATACGTATCGGTATCGGATACGGGTACGTGGCCTATTTTGGAGTATCGGGACTTCATAGATAGTTTCCCAATGCTTGTTAAGCACAATTGGTGCTCTTTGAAAATACAAAAAAGACCTACGAGCCCACACTACTTTAATTTTCGAAGAAACTCCTCTACCGCAGTCCAATTTAGGATTAAACGGCTCTAATACCATTAAATGTAAGACCCTTCATTACATTTGTTGTAACTCGTGACAACAAAAACATTAAAAAGCAACACAATAAGAATTTTTTAAAATGAGACGGTCAAAATAATACCAAACAAAAAAATATTATTAATAATAATGATAGTTGTAACACACTAGTATTTCTAGTTAATAGAAATATACCAAAATGTACTTATTAGCATACATTAGAGTAAGAAATAAACTTGTCTCAGACATTGAACAATCAAAACTCTCGAATTCCAATCAAGAGTCATAAACATCTTAAAGTACTTAGAGTAATCCAAACAAGTACTCAAGTGTCAAACAAACCGACATAGCGTTCAATATCCAAAAGGAAATAGAGCCATTAGGTCTTTACACTACGCCAGAATTGTAAAAAGAGATCGCCACCTTTAGTAGCGTTTATAAAAAAACGCTACCCATTTTAATAACACGCTACACCATTAGTAGCGTTTTAATGTAAAACGCTACCAATTAGGTAACACGCTAGACAGATCCCTAGCACTTTTACTTAAAACGCTAGCAAATTAGAAAACACGCTAGACAGATCCTCTAGCGCTTTTATTCAAAACGCTAGCCAATTAGAAAACACGCTAGATAGATCCTAGCGTTTTTATAAAACGCTAGGTATTTAGTAAACACTCTAGACGGATCCTAGCGCTTTTATTCAAAACGCTAGGTATTTAGAAAACACGCTAGATAGATCCTCTAGCGTTTTTATAAAACGCTAGGTATTTAGTAAACACTCTAGACGGATCCCTAGCGCTTTTATTCAAAACGCTAGGTATTTAGAAAACACGCTAGATAGATCCTAGCGTTTTTAGAAAAACGCTAGGTATGGTTAAATAATATTTTTTTGTTTCCTATTGAGCTACTTCCTTTCTCATTCTAACACTCTCACCCGTAAATGCAAAATCACTCACCCGAAACGCAAAAACCCTAACACCCTAACTCAAATTAACATCATCTCTCTCAAGGAAAATCATCTCTCTCGAGTGAACATCATCTCTCTCACTCGCACAACATTGGTGAGTTTTTGTTCCTTGCTCTGCTTTCTTGTTAGATATTAATTGTGGGTTCTAGTTTAGAAATATATTAGTTTTGTCACTTGTGCACACTAGACTCTTCTTTTTTTTTTTACCACTAGCCTCTTCTTGTTAAACATAAATTAATTATTTGGAAGACTAGACTATATGGTTCCTTTGTCTTGACCAAAGGACCGAGAATAGAAATAGAATATGATATAGATATAGCTTGGGAAAATAAGGAGTGGATTTGAAAAAATTTTAAAAGAGGAATTTTTGTTTGTTTTTTTATGAATTGATTCTTCATTATATTCGAATTGCTTGATGGGTCATATGTTAAAGTTCTCTTCTCGTGATTTTATTATAAATATAATTTGGAAATTATGGATAGAAATTGGATGTCCGCCAATAAATGCGTCCAAGGAGTATGCTTGCGGAGTGGATTATTTTGTGAGTTTGTCTTTGTTGAGCGTTTAGGGACTTCTAGTGGTATGAAATGTCCTTGTTTAAGGTCTTTGTTATGTAAAATCGATTCTGCAGAGAGGAGTTGGCACGACATTTAAAGGCGAATGGAATTGATCAAAGTTACACTTGTTGGATAATGCACGGTGAGAAAAAGGTGAATCTTCAAATATGAATGATATTAGTAAGAGATATGCGCCACGCGGTTGACACCGAACACATTCATTTGATGCGAACGAATTTGAAGAGATGGCAAAGGTGGTTGAAGAGGATCTTAATGATTGTCCCGAAATGTTTGAGAAGTTGATAAGCGATGCACGAGACACCATTGTATGCGGGTTGTAATGAATTCACAAAATTATTGGTCGTGATCAAGTTGTATAACTTGAAAACTCGCCACGGATGGACGGATAAGAGCTTTACCGATTTACTCTCACTACGAAAGAAATGTTGCGAATGATAATGTGCTTCCTTCTCGGACGTATGATGCAAAGCAAATGTTGGGGTCTATTGGCTTGAACTATGAGAAGATACACGCTTGTCCGAATGATTGCATTTTATTTCGGAATGAACATGCGTTGTTAAAGTCGTGTCCTAAATGTAATGCACCGCAGTATAAGAAGAAAGAGTCCGCTCCACAAAAGGTGTTGTGGTATTTTCCTATAATTCCTCGATTTAGGCGCATGTATCGTAGTTCGGAAGATGCAAAACACTTGACATGGCATGAGGATGAAAGGATTAAAGATGGTATGCTACGACACCCTGAGATTCTCCGCAATGGAAAAAATCAATATTGAGTATCCTAATTTCGGGGATGACCCGAGAAACCTACGCCTTGCATTGTCTGTGATGGATTTAACCCGCACGGTATCGAGAGTAGCTCCCACAAAGACATGGCCCGTGATTTTGGCGATTTATAACTTACCGTAGTGGCTTTGCATGAAACGCAAATATATGATCTTGTCTTTGTTAATTTACAGGCCCAAACAACCAGAAATGATATTGATGTATACTTGGCTCCTTTAATTGAAGACTTGAAGCAAATGTGGGAGACTGGGTAGAGGTGTATGATGGGTTCGAGAGAAGAAAGTTTCACCACGAGGGCTATGATCTTTGGCACAATTAACGACTTTCCCGCATACGGCAATCTATCCTGATGCAGATAACAAAGGGCGATGTGCATGCCCTATATGTGAAGACAACACAGATTGGATGTGGTTGGAACATGGTAAGAAGAATATCTATCTTGGTCATCGTAGATTTTTGCCATCAACTCATCACTATCGATTGTGGAGAAAGGCATTTGATGGGAATACAGAACACGTAGAGCTCCCGCCTTTGACGAGCGAATGTGTATTTGAAAAGGTGGAAGATTTGAACATTAAATTTGGGAAGCCTTTTGCAGGAGAGATTGCCAAACGGGGTGGAAGAAAAAGTCGATTTTCTTTGAGTTGCCATACCGAAGTCATTATATGTAAGGCATTTCATTGATGTGATGCATGTTGAAAAGAATGTCTTCGAAAGTGTCATTGGTACCTTACTCAATATGCCGGGTAAGACTAAAGATACCATCAACTCAAGGTTGGATTTGGTTAGTATGGGTTTGAGACCGAATTGGGTCCCAGTAAAGAAGGGTACACGTACATATCTACCTCCGGCACTCATACTCTATCTAGAAAGGAGAAGATCGTCTTTTGTGAGTTTCTTCATGGAGTTAAAGTTCCAGAGGATACTCTTCAAATGTGGCGACTCTTGTATCGATTAAAGACCTCAAGTTAAAGTCTCTAAAGTCCCACGATTGTCATGTTCTCATGGAGAATTTGCTACCCATTGGTATACGATCCATTTTGCCTAAGAAAGTGCGTCGGACCTTAACCAAACTTTGTTTATTCTTTAAGGCGATTTGTAGTAGAGTGATTGACCACGAAAGTTGCCAACATTGCAAAGAGAAATTATCATCACTTTGTGTGAGCTTGAGATGTATTTCCCACCTTCCTTTTTTGACATAATGATTCATCTAATAGTTCATCCGGTTAGAGAGACACAATTGTGTGGCCCATGTTACATGAGATGGATGTATCCGTTTGAGCGTTACATGAAGATATTAAAAGGATATGTGAAAAACCGATCACGACCGAGGGGTTGTATTGTTGAGCGCTACATAGTTGAAGAAGTCGTTGAGTTCTCGCACGCCTATCTATCTAGTCTTGAATATTCGTGGGGGGACCGCCAAGGTCTCGTCATGCGGGAAGGATTAGTAAAGGGATGACAGGAAATAAATTAGTGATGGTATCAAGGAAAGAACTAGAGCAAGCACACTTGTACGTTCTTCACAATGATAGTGAGGTTGATTCATATGTTGCCAAGCACAAGGAGATTCTTAAGAGTCAATTCTGGAAAGAAGCAAGTTTGGTTAGCAAAAGAACACAATAGGAGTTTCATAGTGTGGCTAAAACATCACATTGATGGTGAGTGTGTTTGAATCCTACTTGATTTCAAAAAGATTGAGATGGTTAGCAAAAGGTCCAAATATACATGTCTTCTCTTACAACGACTATCTAATGAACGAGTGCACTTTCTATACAAAAGAACAAGATGATCGAGTAAAATGCAAAATAGTGGGGTGACTCTTGTAGCTCATTCTATGCATGCATCCAAAGCAAAGATAGAAATCCCATATATGCGAATATGTCTTACTTTGGCTTCATTGAACACATATGGGAGTTGGATTACAATATGTTTCAGAGCCTGTGTTCAAATGTGAATGGGTTGACAATAATCTTTGGTTTACTGATTGATGAATTAGGGTTCATGCGGGTGAATTTCAACAAGTTAGGATATAAAGATGAACCTTTTATTTTAGCATCGCAAGCTCAACAAGTGTTTTATGTCACCGATCCGATTAATATCAATTGGTCTATTGTTCTATTGATGACAAAAAATTTGTGTATAACAACGATGATGATGAAGCACCCGATGATGTTGGTGTTGAGGACGACCCGCTTCTTCGTAACATCGTAACCAATAATAGGGAAAATACTTCTATAGAGGATGTTGTATATTTTAGAAAAGATCATAATGATGGAATTTTTATTCGTCGGAAAAAAATACCAAGACGCGAATTGCAAACAAAATTTTATCTAGGAAAAGGAAAAGGTAATATAGACTTAATGATTTCTCGTTATTTTTATTAATAGATAATTATTATATTGTTTTTGTAAATTTAACAATAACATGGATTATGTTATATTGCAGTCGATGGCATCACTTAGTGATCATGAGATCTAGTGGTCAAGACAAAGAGTCATATATGGTATAGCTTTAATTTGTAGCTACTTTTGAGTTTCATAATGTAAGTTACTTATTATGTTGTATGATTTGTAAACAAAAATATCTATTAATAGGTTGAATTTTGTGTGTATCTATATATTGGATTGTAATGATATTGGCTGAATTTTGTTGGAATGATATTTGATGAATTTTGCTGGAAGGAATGAATTAATAGGTTGTAATTAAAAGGAGAATAAACAAAAATAAAAAAATAATTAAAAAAATCAGTCAATAGGTAGCGTTTTAGAGTGAAAACGCTAGAAATGAAGTTAAAAATTCATTCAATACCTAGCGTTTTAAAGTTAAAACGCTAGGAATTGTAAAGAGAGCTAGAGGATCCCTAGCGCTTTCTGACAAACGCTAGGAATGCTAATAAAGGTGCTATAGCATCCCTAGCGCTTACATAAAACGCTAGGAATGCTAGTAAAGGTGCTATAGCATCCCTAGCGTTTTTGAAGAAAACGCTAGGAATGCTATAGCACCTTTTACTAGCATTCCTAGCGCTTTACTTAAAACGCTAGGAATGGTAAACACGCTAGTTGATCCTCAGCGTTTTACATAAAACGCTAGGAATGCTAGTAAAAGGTGCTATAGTATCCCTAGCGTTTTACATAAAACGCTAGGAATGCTAGTAAAGGTGCTATAGCATCCCTAGCGCTTTTTGAAAACGCTAGGAATGCTATAGCACCTTTACTAGCATTCCTAGCGCTTTAACAAAACGCTAGGAATGGTAAACACGCCGCTAGTTGATCCTGGCGTTTTATGTAAAAACGCTAGGAATGCTATTAAAATTTTTACAAGGCGCGCCTCTCATCTCCTCACACACTCACGTACAACCCGTAACTCATCTACCTAACTTTTCTCCACGAACAACCCGTAACTCATCTTCGCTCATCTTCGTTCATCGTACCTCTTCGCTCATCTTCGTTCATCACCGCTGCACATTTCGTTCATCTCCACGCACAACCAGTTACCCATTTCTTTCATCTCCACGCACAACCGGTTACCCATTTTCGTTCATCTCCACGCACATTTCTCGTGTATGGATTTTCTTTTTCTCCCGATTGTATTGTACATAGATTGCCACTCTGCTTGCATGTTAGTTATAACAATGTTCTGTTATTGAACAAAAGATTTGATACTAGTCTGTACATGGCTTCTAGGTTACTCTTACTCTAGGTTTACTCTAGGTTACTTAGTGCATGTTAGTTATAACAATGTTCTCATTATTGGCATTTTGAACAAAAGATGAACTCTTGATACTAGTCCATACATGGCTTCTAGGTTACTCTTACTCTAGGTTTACTCTAGGTTACTTAGTGCATGTTAGTTATAACAATGTTCTGTTATTGGCATTTTGAACAAAAGATGAACTCTTGATACTAGTCTGTACACATGGCTTCTAGGTTACTCTAGGTTTACTCTATGTATGTTTACTCTAGGTTACTTAGTGCATGGCTTTGATCATTACTTTGTGCATGGCTTCTTCTATATTTTGTTAAGTGTTTGTTGGTTCTAAACAATTAGAAAGCTAAAACTCACCGAGTCTTATTCATTTGGGTGATTGCAAGTCGATGGCATCACATAGTGATCACGATAGTAGTCGTGGTGGTGATGGGGGTGATAGAAACACAAAGAAGTTCACTCCCGAGGAATTACATCGAAAAAGAATATCGTCAATCGGATAAGTAAAGGACACGAGAAATATAAGGTAAGTTAATTACTAATTATTAATGTTGTTCTCTACCTTTCCAAGTTATCTAATTATTTAATGATTTAATTATTTAAGGTCCGATGGAGTGTTAAAGGTTTGCCAATTGGAGACAACGGCACAAATTTAATTAGCTTTATTGGTACTAAGGTGAAGCAAATCTTTCCAATTTCAATTAAAAGTTGGAATGAGAAAGATAATCGAGTTTTGCCTAAAACCGAAAGATGATTTTTGGGACTTAATACAGTATATAATTTTAGACCTCTTTAATAATCTTATTTAGTGATTTTTAGTTATATTTATTTAATCCATTTTTATGTATAACTAGAAACACTTTGATGTCGATGAGTCCCAAGAGATTGGATATTGAAGAAGCGGGAAGGTTGCATAGGGCTTACGTAACTCGATGTGGGGAAAAAGTATCTCAAACGTCCCGATGGGACCATCGGACAGAGCCTCCAAAGATCAGATGGGAATTATAACTAAGGAGGAATGGACCAAATTTGTAGATATACGCACTACTGATCCGGATTTCTGGTTAGTATATTAATTATTTAAGTTATATATATATTTCACAAGTAGATATCATTCATTAATGTAGTAGTATCTTTTAAATAGAAAAAGAGCAAAGCGAATAAAGAAAGAGCTTCTAATCCCGAGAAATACCCTTATAGAGGAGGTTCTAGTGGATATCAAATTCTCGAAGAAAGATTGGTAAGAAATTAGTTTAATTTATTATGATTTAATGAATCTTTTAATTTACAGCTTGATTAACAATTATTAAACTTAAATAGTTATTGGAAGAGGGAAAGATCCAACTCAAGAATCCTTGATCGCATTTATTGTCCGGTTAGAGGCGACAAAACAAGGATGGGGAGATTGTGGATCCGAAAACTAAGGAGGTCAAGGACAAAATTGTAAGTATTTTTTTAATCCGTTACTCGATTTTTTTGACACGTGAACATATTTTTTATTGTCGATTAAATTTCGTTGACACTTGTTTATTATTTCTATCCGTTACTCGATTTTTTTGACACGTGGACATATTTTTTATTCTCGATTAAATTTCTTTGACACTTGTTTATTATTTTTATCCGTTACTCGATTTTTTTGACATGTGGACATATTTTTATTGTCGATTAAATTTCACTTGACACTTGTTTATTAATTTTATCCGTTATTTATGTTTGTGCATCGAGAAAGCATATCACAATCAGTATCACAAGGAGATTTAACAGATTGTGATGGTCACCAAGATGTCCTTGCTCGTGCCTTGGGAAGGGAAGAGAGACAGCAGGTCGGATTAGAGGTTATGGATATGGGATTCCTCCGACAACCGTGTTTGGGCCAAAGAAGAGCCAAAGCAAGGGTGCGGGGGATTGTAAAGTCATGGCGGAAAAGTATGACGAGCTATCCAAGAATGTTCTTTGTGCTAATGGAAGAGAGAGAGATGTTTAAGCAGCTCTTGGCACAAAGGATTGGTGCACCATCCCCTGCACGCACCACCCCTGCTGAACCTATTGAGCCTCGCCGCACTTCATAGCGCCTCGAGATAGTTTGCACCATCCCTTCAACACGGTATTTAACAAAACTCGACTGTTTTTGTACAATTGTATTTGATAAAATTATCATGTATATTTATTTTTCTTTATAATTGATTTAGGATAATCTGTGAGTGTGAGCTATATATTGCAAACCCACATCGAAAGGTTGCAGTGGGTTTGATATGTAACCAATTGAGTGCCACACTGCACAATCAGGCCATGCCTGAAAACCATTTGAGAGTTAGGGTAGACTATTCAATAGAGGGGTCCGCACCATTGCCTGGTCCAATTGCTAATGCGGGATATATTTACTGTGGATCAAGCGCTTAGTACTTTTGTGGCATGGCCTGAACAACTTGTCGTTGTAAGTGACAATATTTTTGTTAATAATTAAATGACTATAATGTGTGTTAACTAACTAGCTAATTAATCATTTTTTTAATATATACTAGGTACCCCATGTGTCCCGACCTTCCCCTTCCATGAAAGTTTCCCAACCTTCCCCTTCCACTACCAAACTCTCCCGACCATCTTCTATACAACCACCCAACATGTTGGTCAATTTCCCAATGATGAATTCCGAACTACATCGATTCTCTAAAGGTCCACATTCAAAAAATGAACCAGACGACTCGATTTTTTTACCGCCCGATAAAATTGTGGGCACTGAACAGTTGGTAATGATCAACATCGAGGATATGAAAGCTATAGTTGAGATGGATTGGGCCACGCGCCATCGATATCGAGTATACCGAGGTATGTATTAAATTATTTGTACACAATAGTTGTTTATATTAGAGTATATATATGAGGATCTCAAAGTTGTATATATATTATTTATAGGTTTTTGTACAATCGTCTTCTGTCCTTTTCTCAACGGACACGTAGTATTTCTTCTTGTGTCCGGCTTGTATAGTTGTGTTTCATAAAGGTAACACAGAGGAACGCATTAAGACTATAAAGAGTGAAGTACAAAGTTATATCCATTCACGCTTCATGGAAGCCAAGCATTTGAAGGGCGACTCTTTATTTTTGGCACCACTCAATAATGGGTGAGAAATTTAGTCTTCAATCACTTGTTTAATTATTTTGAGGATTGTATTATAGTGTAAATTAATGTGTACTCATTCGTTCTTCATTTACTTGCAGCAACATTGGGTACTCTTTGCAATAAACCCTAAGCACAATGTTGTCTATTATCCGGATTCACTTCAAGGCCATTACAACGTCTCTACGAAGACTTCAGTAGAATCGGTTGAGAGGTGTGTATGTGTAACCCTCTCATTTTAATTTGTATAATTTAATATATGTTTTTGTTCAACTTAACGTTATATATATATATGTATGACGTTACGATTAGGTTTGAAAGAATACTTGGGATTATCTACAAGTAAAACAAGATGGCTACCCATAATCGTAAGCTTTTTAAGAATCATTCTTATAATTTTAATTGATTTTTGGTCATAAAAATGTGACAATTAAGTTATAATCTTTTGCTTTGTAGTGTCCTAAACAACCAAATAGCAATGATTGTGGGTACTATGTTATGAGGTTTATGAAGGAGATTATCACTCATGACAAAGTAACAATCCCAACCAAGGTAACTACTTAGATTTCTTTTTATATTGATATTATAATACTTACTCAAATTTAATAAACATTTTAATTCTAATTTTATTTCATTTTATTTTCAGTATTTTCCCACTTTCAAAAAATCCAGAATTACTCTGTTTGAAGAACTTACAAGATGAAGGGGGAGTGGTGCCATTATGTTTCTAGCTTTTTGTAGCAAGTTTTGAGATTCATAATAGTTTAGTTATTATTTATGTTGTATATATTGGATTTATATTATGTTGTAAGTACTTCTTAGAATGATATATATTGGATTGGAAATATTATTTGATGAATTTTGTTGATCGAATTTTGTTTGAATGATATATTGGATTGGAATGTATTTTCTGAATTTGTTGAAAAGGGAATGAATTTATAGGTTGTAATTAAAATGGAGAACAAACCAAAATAAAAAAATATTTAAAAAAATTCAGTCAATAGGTAGCGTTTTAGAGTGAAAACGCTAGAAATGAAGTTAAAAATTCATTCAATACCTAGCGTTTTAAAGATAAAACGCTAGGAATTGTAAAGAGGAGTTAGAGGATCCCTAGCGCTTTTACTGAAAAACGCTAGGAATGCTAATAAAGGTGCTATAGCATCCCTAGCGTTTTATATAAAACGCTAGGAATGCTAATAAAAAGTGCTATAGCATCCCTAGCGCTTTATATAAAACGCTAGGAATGCTATAGCATCCTAGCGTTTTATATAAAACGCTAGGAATGCTAGTAAAAAGGTGCTCTGAAGATCCCCAGCGTTTTATATAAAACGCTAGGTATGGTAGTAAAAAGGGCTATAGTATCCCCAGCGTTTTAATTTAAAACGCTAGGAATGGTAGTAAAAAGGAGCTATGGGATCCCTAGCGTTTTTATTTAAAACGCTAGGAATGGTAGTAAAATGAGCTATGGGATCCCTAGCGTTTCTGAAAACGCCAGGAATTGTAAAAAGGCGCTGGTCAATGGCTAGCGTTTTATATAAAACGCCACGTATGTCTAAAACACGCTGGGTAAATGGCTAGCGTTTCTTAAAACGCTACTAATGGGGTGTACGCATTAGTAGCGCCAGCTTCTCTAGCGTTTTAAAACGCTACCAATGCCCAAAAAAAACGCTGACAAAGCTTGTACGCTGGCGTAGTGTTACAACTTAACCAAGGTGGAAAGTCATAAACCTAAGTACAAAACATAAACAAGGAAACTAAATCAACATAGTAGAACTACTATATCTTCACATCTCCAAGACATACCGCCTAATCGTGCTTCTTCGTCTTGTGTTTCCCATGTTTATCTGAAAAACAACAACATATAAAGAGTGAGATACATATCTCAGTGAGTCTTACCGTGACCCTCTTACTTATCAATCGGTTCAATTATGAAACCTTATTAAATTCGTGATTTAATTTATAAACCACGTGCATTACTTGTAGCACAATACCGACTGCCATACAGTTAAACTCCAGGTAAACAGTGCAATAATAACTACTTACATAACACCGACGACCATACGGCTAAACTCCCGGTGAACCCCCTCCCCTCTAGTACTTTCCCTAATGGTAAAATTATAGAGCCTAGGATTAGGGGCTCATGACTTCCCCGCCTACTATGCTAAACTCTTTGGGTCATCACCCATACTTGACATAATTTATATATCGTACCTGCGTTGGGCCGTCTCATAAACTAGATATTAGTTATATATAAAAACATAATTTAATCTATGATATGTTATAATATCATGATAGCACAAGCAAGAACCTATATCATAGTCCAAACATCATTTATAATCCAAATTTTGGTTCCCACACGTATATTAGATCTTACGATTTTTCGAAACATTTATAAGTTTGAAAACAATTTCTTAAATTCGTCTCGAACATGTTTAAAATCATGTTTTTATCAATCAAAATTCATTAACATTAGTTGGAAACAAGATTAGAGAAGGTTTGGAGTCGAAAGGAGCGACAAAACGACGTTTTAGGCACGACCCATGCTAAAACCAGCACGACCCGTGCTTGCTGGAAATTCATTTTCCAGTCTCCTGGAAATTCAAATACCTCTAGTTATTATAATTTTCTGGCCCCACTTATAATTACTTTGAAATGGTAGCTACCTACTTCGGTTTCTTCCCACTACAACAGGCGTTATCTTGGCCAAAAACCTTAGAAAAATACTAAAAAACTATAAAAAAAATGCGGCATTTGTTTTAATACAATTAAATGTCACAATATTTTATTGAAAATCAAGATTAATTTATTTTACTTATTCAAGTAAATTGTTTTTAAAAATTAATATTTCCAAATGAGTTATACGAATTTATCAAAATATTAACTATTATAAATAAAAGGTGAATACAAATAAACATGTTTTTGGATGCAAACTTAAATCATTTCATTCGAAATGGATAACATAAACATGGATGAATATAATTAAAGTTAATGATGCTAGCATAAGACCTAGATATTGATGTAAAAAAAAGGCCTTAGATGTTCTAGCTAAGTTGAGCAACTTGGCTGGTTTGCCTCATAGTGAAACTTATCCTATAAAGGTTCATGGCGATCAAGAATTTTCATACAATTTGTAAAAGTTGAATCAAATTCATTGTGAAGAAAATTTGAGTCTAAAATTCCATCAATAATTGGTTTACAATCTAGGTCAATGGTGATATTAGAGAAACCCTCAAGTGTAGGGGTTTCTTGGAAACTAATATACTTCTTGCTTTAATGAAAGTGCCCTGATAATTACGGATGCAAAATCCTAACTCGAAGCAACCCCCATCATTGAATATTACAGCATCTACGTTGCACTTCAATTCATTTTGTCTTGACCTAAGCCATTGTTGCGGTGTCGCTACTGTGTGCAGTGAATGTCTCTACTGTAACTTCCTTGCATTGCATTTGTCCATGAAAGCAATAAATCTTTGGTGTGGATCGTATTTCTCTACAAGTGTCTCCACCTTCTTCATTCCATAGCTTATTATTACGCTTGTGCCATATTAGATCCCTCATCATGAATGCATAATTCCTATTGTCTGAAATGTGATGTTGCAGAATACCAAGAATAACTTTCTGCAACCATAAAACACGTGGCAGTCATCTTTCACTTCTACTTCACGATATTGGAGGTTTTCGCGAGTAAGGAGACAACCTCACATAGCTCTCCCGTCATATTCTTCTTCGGAGGAAGGTAATTATTGACCCTTCTCTTGCATTATGTTCTTTTTGTGGGGATCCTTTGGAGACTTCTCTTCATCTTTTTTGCGATGCCCCTTCGCAATCAAAGTCTGGTTTGGCATTATTCGTTGGTTGGGTTGGCAAATATGCCTTTCCCCTCGAATTTGTCCTCTTTCTTCTCCGTGTTTCGGGCGTTCGGTGGTGGTGGTAGGGAAAAAAAGGGGTTGAGCCTTATCTGGCACACAGTTATTTGGTTGCTTTGGATATGCGTAATGGGTGTATTTTTAAGGGTAATGTTCTGGATTGTGATTTGGTTGTTCATCGGGTGAAATCAATGTCTTGGCAATGGTTTTTGGGGAGGTCAAATGGATCCCAGTGCCTGTATTATGAGTGGCATGTGGCTCCTCTTTTGTGTTTTAGTCGAATGTAGTGGATCGATCTGTGTTTCCTAGCTTGTGTATTTTCTTGTTTGTTTTCTTCCCTTCTCGGTTCCTTCCTTTCCTGTGGGTGTCTTGTGGCCCTTGCAATACCACTAACATAAGACAACACAACCATCATTTTAACCAGTCCTAATCATTGTCCCAGCCACAACCAAACCTGACTAATATAGCAAACGATATGTCAAATACTACCGCTGTATCATTTTATAGGTTGTTTTAGCAAAATCAATTTGTCCCAAATTAATTGTTGTTTTACATTTTCAAGAAAATATTTAATATTTTTTCCACTAATGCCCCTATTAATCATGACATGGTTAAATGGTAAATTAGACAATACTTTTTACAAAATCTAGATTACTAATCATTTTTTTTAATTGGTGTGTCAAAACCTTAAACTGCATATAAAATGAGACGAAGGTAGTAATTTTGAAGGCAATATAATTTTATCAACCCATATCCATACAACGACTATCTATCATCTGATAACACGAATGGCGATGTGGATGATTACTATAGATATTAAGTTTTATTTTATTTCTATTAAATTTTGATGTGATTTTGGATATTGCTATAATTATATATTTTTTGTATTGAAATTTTGATATTAAAATTACCTTTTCTGCATACACATAAAAGGGCCCAAAGGATATGGGACTTTCCTTCAACAGAGATGTACAAGGTTTTTTTTTTTTTTTTTTTGGTGAGAAATAAGGGGAACAACCCCACAGAAAACGAAACTACAAAACAGCAAGCCCATCTTTATCCAACCGAAGGAACGGGTGAATTAAGACAGGGGCAATGTCGAAAATTAAACAATTACGCGGAATTGAAAAACTAAGGTTAGCAAGAGCATCAGCTACCAAGTTGTGGTCCCTAGGAACCTTTGACCAATTAACAAAAAGACCATCATTAATTAACTCTCCCACCCTATCAATGATGAGAGAGAAATTATCATTGTTTGTTGAACTACCCGAGAGGAGATCAATTGCCAAGATAGAATCAGATTGCAGGCACAAATTGTTCCAACCCTTATCCATGGCAACCTCTAAACCCTTCAAAATCGCCCTCAGTTCTGCCTCCAATACAGAGCATGTCGTAAGCTTCATGGAAAAAGCACATAGAAACTCTCCACTGCTAGTCCGAAACACACCACCACAACCAGCTGCAGTACCAAAATTTTTAACAGATGCGTCCACGTTCAGCACAGTAGATCCATCATTGGGAGGGGACCATCTGAGCTGCTGACTGCCATTGTTCCTTCTATTGAGAGGATCCAGCGCATGAACTGTCATCTTCCCCACAATTGAAGACTAAACTTGAGAACGAGCTCTGGCCAGAATTGAAGTAAAACAAACGCTAGATCCAGCAAAGACAGTTTCGTTTCTCGCATACCAAATGCTCTCCAAGGTAAAAGCAAACAACCCTCCAATTTTGATGTTGAATATGTTGATTTGCAGAAAGATTAAAATCAAGCCAATTAATCCAATTATCAAACCTGAAAAAAGAAAGGTTGGTAGGAGAGACAATACAACTCCATAACATTTGTATCCTGTTGCAGTCCCTAAACACGTGGAAGAGAGACTCATCGTGACTTCCACAAATCGGGCAGACTTGATTCTCAGAAATGTGTCTTCGAGTTCTCTCAACATTAGTCATCAAGATCGAGCGCATAGCTTTCCAAAGGAACAATCTAACTCTTTCGGGCCCAGGCCATTTCCACACTAAATCAAAATTCCCAGGAACCGTATTCAGCTGCTTCTTCACAGAGAGATAAGCTGATTTCGTACTAAAAATGCCATCAGGAGCATTTCTCCAGACAAAGGAGTCATCATTATTCATGATATTTGGAGGAGGAATAGACAGGATATTTTGCAGAACATCATCAGGCAAGAAGTGTTCCAAGGTATTCCTATCCCAATTACCATTTCCGTTAGTAAAGTCACTAACCCTTCGTTGACGAAGAAAGTCGTCAAGGGGTTGAATTGTAGAATTGATTAGAGGAAATTTGAGGAAGTTCCAAAACTCCTCCCAAAACCTAATAGTTTCACCATTACTCAACTGCCACATAAGATTATGTCTTAAAGTATCCCAGTTCTTACACATACCCTTCCAAAAATTTGAACCAAGCTTCTTAGAATTCATAGTAGGGAAATTAAGAATACCAGTGTCATATTTTGTTCGCAAAACATTTTTCCAAAGCACATTTGGAGTAGAACAAAAATTCCAAGAAGCTTTCATCATAAAAGTCAGATTCAGGTCCCTCATAGTTCTCAGGCCCAACCCCCCTTCCTTCTTAGGTTGGCAAATCTTCTCCCAACTAATAGGGTGAAATTTCCTAACACCATCTTCCTCCCCCCAAATGAAACTTCTACAAATCTTATCAATATTGTCACAAACACCTTTGGGAATAGTGCAAGATTGCATTACATAAGAGGGAAGAGCTTGAAGAACCGACTTTGTCAAAGTCACTCTCCCAGCAAGAGATAAAGTTTTAGCTTTCCAAGAACTCAATCTGTGATTCACCTTCTCAATAACAAACTGGAAAGAATCTTTGGTAACTCTTTTGTGAAAAATTGGGATCCCCAAATATCTTCCAAGATCACTAGTACTTTGAAAGCCCAATTGATTTCTAATATCAACTTTAAGAGGATAGGAAACATTTTCAGAAAAATACACCCTAGTCTTCTCCAAACTAATCTTCTGACCCGAACAGTCACAGAAGATTTTCATAACATTCTTGATCACCTTAGCTTGGTCCACAGAAGCTTCAGCAAATAAGAGAAGGTCATCAGCAAAGGCAAGATGAGAAATGGGGGGACCTCTTCTGCTGAGTTTAATTGGTTTCCAATTCTTCTGGTTAATCTCCATATCAATTAAATGAAAAAGTCTCTCAAGGCAAAGCACAAACAAATATGGAGATATAGGATCACCCTGTCTAATACCCCTTGA
The DNA here is from genome assembly GCA_020916435.1 of Oxytropis ochrocephala. Lineage (NCBI taxonomy): Eukaryota > Viridiplantae > Streptophyta > Magnoliopsida > Fabales > Fabaceae > Oxytropis > Oxytropis ochrocephala. Next base: position 92,336,710 of record CM037092.1, on the reverse strand, counting down.
AGGGGAGAATTCATCAAGAGCTTCTCCATTCCATAAGAGTTTCATCTTAGGAGACGAGATGCAATACCAAATCATATTGATCAAATGACTAGGAAAGCCAATATCCATTAAGGTATCTTTAACAAAACACCATTCCAGCCTGTCATAAGCTTTCTCTAAATCAATCTTGATAGCCATCCAACCTCTGGCCCCTTTTTTACTTCTCATAGAGTGAAAAATTTCCTGAGCAACCACAATGTTATCATGCCCTTGGCGCTTGGGAATAAAAGCACACTGAGCGGGACCAATAAGCTTATCCAAAACACCTCTAAGTCTAGAAGCCACAATTTTAGTGATAGTTTTGTAAGAGACATTACAAAGCCCAATCGGTCTAAAATGCTTCATAGAAGTGACATTCTCTACCTTGGGAATAAGAGTAATAAAAGTCTCGTTAATCTCCTCAATCTTGCTAGGATCGGAGAAGATAGAAAGAATCAAGCTACAAAAAGAAGGACCAATTACATTCCACTGACTTTGGTAGAAAATAGCTTGAAAACCATCAGGACCAGGAGCTTTAAAAGCACCAAAACTTTTAATAGTAGCATGGATCTCTTCATTTGAAACCATTCTAGACAAAGCAATTAAAGAATCTCCATCCAAGCTAGGAAAACTATTTTCCAAAGGAAAGGAAGGCATATTGTTGCTGGCAGTGAAAAGGGATTTGTAATAGTTAGTAGCCAACATTTCAAGCTCATTTGGATCTTCAACCCAGTTGCCCGATTCATTTTGAAGAGCAGAGACATTTATTCTTCTCCTTCTAATAGTCGTAACCCCATGGAAAAATTTAGTATTCCTATCACCATACTCAATCCACTTGGCTCTAGATTTTTGAAACCAAAGAATTTCTTCTTGAGCAAGAACCTCCTCATATTGCCTCCAAGTAGCTTTTTGGGAATTAAGGAGATGGCTATTTCTACCATAGGAAAGGCTCCTGTCAAGATTCATCAACTTCATTTTAAGCTCCTTTTTCCTTTTAAAAATCTGACCAAAGGTTGTTTTGTTCCAAATTTTCAGAGAGTTTCGCATTTCGTGAAGTTGAGCAGGAAAATGAGCTATAGATGGCTGCCAAGTCTCTCTAACCAATCTATCAAAATCATAATGAGTCAACCAAGCAGCCTCAAATCTAAAAGGTCTACGGTATCTATTAGATCTATGAATAGCCTCAAATTTGATCATTAGGACTCTGATCAGATTTGTACTTTGGCAAATGATGAAGCTCAACTTCACTGAATTTCATCCTCCAAGCGAGATTGATCAACAATCTATCCAATCTTTTCTTAGTACCATCACGTTCCCAGGTAAAAGGATCTCCTACAAAACCAGCATCAATCAAATCACATTGTTGTAAAGTATTTACCAAACCTTGCTCAATTCTGATAGGATTGAGGAGAGGAGGTCCATGTCTTTCATTGCTAGAAGAGATAGCATTGAAGTCACCAACCAAAGCCCAAGGACCAGAAACATTCAGATGGAGATCCTCAATTTGAGTCCAAAGATCTTGTCTCTTGGCAAAGTGGGGAGAACCGTAGATAGCAGTCAAAAACCAAGGTTGATCATCATTATTATAAATCTCCATGTGGACCAATTGAGAGGAATTGGAAAGTATAGTGACATTCCAGATAGAAGGATCCCATAAACACCAAATACCTCCAGATTGACCCACAACATCCACAATAAATTGGCTATCAAAGCCACACCTCTTAGCAATTTTCCTTGCTAGTTTGTCACTAGTATGAGTTTCAAATAAAATCATCATAGCACAAGAGAAATCCCTCCTGATATCATTAATTAAACCAGCAAAGCCTTTACTAGCAGTCCCTCTACAATTCCAGGCTGTAATATTCATTGAGAAGGCTTGAGTTTTTGAGGTTCTACAACCCCTGAGACATCCATAGGAGAGGCACTAGATGAAGTACAAATCTCCATTTCATTACCCTCCAAAATAGGTTTCTTCCTGCCAATATTTATGGCAGTATCATCCAACTGCCTCAGAGCAGTTCCATTGTTTACAGGAGTTTCTAGAATGCGAAGAAAAGCAATTTTTTTTTCATCATCGATATTCCTCATGTACTCAAGGACCAAGTCCTCCTTTTCCTTATTTATTCTTTTTACATCATCATGGTTTTCACCAGTTATACTACTAGCCGTAGCATTTTCTTTGTTTAACCGATTGGTATCATTTGTCAAGGGCATCTCTACCTTGCTCACAGGTTTGGACTGCACAAGTGGTTTAACCTGAGATATGTTTGTGTTTATAGCTTTATTATTCTTTGAAGCATCTTGCTTGTTCTTACCAGCAAGGGGGTTACGTACCTTTGTATGAGTTTTACTAACCAAGCTCGATTGAATAGGGACAATAACAGAGTCATTATCAATAGCAACTGAAGGAAGTTCAGGAATTTCTGGTTCAGCCAAAGCAGCAAACCGAGAGGCAGATTTAGAATTGGCATACTTGAAATTGCCATCAGCATTGGTAGGTTTGACATTTTGATTACCAGAAATTTTCACCTTTTGTTGATTAATTCTTTGAAAATTCTTTGGTATGTTCCATGGACCATAGTTCAATTTAGAAGCTTGTTCACTCACAGGGTTATTCTCAACATTTGCAGGTCCATCATTAACCATAACCATTTGTTTTGCTTTCTCCAAATTGCAGGCAGTTGGATTCTGGTCTGTTGCTTTATCATCAGTACTGGCAGTAGTGTTCTCAGTCCCCATGAATTCCGTGCACTTATCCTTCTTATGGCCATAACGCCCACACCTAAAACAGATGGCATGAAGACCCTCATATTCCAAACACATTTTCTGCCCACCAACATCAATGTGTGAGGGAAGTTGTTGATCCAAATCAATTTCAATACTAATACGGGCAAATTTGCTACGGCTATGGAGAGAGGTGAGTTTATCAATCCTCAACATGGTTCCAATAGTTGCCCCAATCCTTCTCAAATACTTATCATTACATAGCTCAACAGGGAGGCCAGGGATTCTCACCCACACAGCAATCTTACGAACTCTATTAGCAGAGAAAGAAAACAAAGGACGCCATCTTTGGACAATAAGATAATGATCGGCTACCTTCCATGGACCCTCAAATAAGGCATGTTTGTAGTCCTCCTGACAAGAGAGACGAACCAGAAAAAATCCACCTACTAGGTCAGTAATCTGTATCGGACCAGATTTGGTCCAAGTTCGATTGAGCTTAGCCTCCAACATTTTAAGGCTCACACGTTTGCCCAAAACATTCACAATGAGTGTATTTTGCCATGGAATAGACCATTCATTGAGCTCTTCATCAGTGAAGGGAACTTTTGGAATCGGTTCAAAAGGTTTGGGCATTGATTTCTTCTCATTTTCTTCAAAGTTATACCACTTATTCTGATTTCCTCTTCTTAAACCGAATCTTCAGAGGCATTCACAAGGCAGTCTTTGTAAGATTGCGGGTTGGAAGATTCATCCATAAGAACATCGGCTTTGGCAGCAGAATCAGAGAGAGAAGGGTTGTTATTCCCCTTAATCTTCTTATTGCATCGTTGCAATGTTTCTGTAACGTTTGTAGAAGGAGATAATGCAAGAACAATTTATTTTCCAGGAAGATTAACCAGATCTAAAGGAGAAGGCTGCTGTAACCTAGAATCATCAGGAGGCTTTGAAGAAGCCGGTGGTTGGTGTAGCGGGCTCATGCCCGTGAGCAGGGGACAAGAAATAGTCAACAAAAGTTAAAACCTAGCAGAGGAAGTCGGTTCTCTATTTCTCAATGTGTTTGTACAGAGATGTACAAGGTTAATTCAACGTATCGTCTGTTAATGGAAAACATTACTGATAACTCTAATCTTGTGGTGTGACAACAGACGACTTTGTGGCAACAACTTGTTCCTCAAAAAGTAAAAATCACAGTTTGGAGAGCTTTTTTTTGTTGAAAGGCAAAAGAACTATATATTCAAGAGGCACAAGGGGTACATCGTCCTGAATACAAAGAGAAGACACTTCACTTTTCAAGGGTCACAAGACACCCACGGAAAGGGAACGAACCTGAAGGGAAGAAACAAACAAGAAAATACACAAGCTAGGAAACACAGATCGATCCACTACATTCGACTAAAACACAAAAGAGGAGCCACATGCCACTCATAATACAGGCACTGGGATCCATTTGACCTCGCCAAAAACCATTGCCAAGACATTGATTTCACCCGATGAACAACCAAATCACAATCCAGAACCTTACCCTTAAAAATACACTCATTACGCATATCCAAAGCAACCAAATGACTGTGTGCCAGATAAGGCTAACCCCTTTTTCTCCCTACCACCACCACCGAACGCCCGAAACACGGAGAAGAAAGAGGACAAATTCGAGGGGAAAGGCATTTGCCAACCCAACCAACGAATAATGCCAAACCAGACTTTGATTGCGAAGGTGACGGTTGAAATTGATAGTTGTGTTACAGTGGTGGCCCACTACAACATTTTGATCCTACGACAACGCTTGAAAACCGTTGTGTGATGTCAAAAAACTGTTCCCTTTTCTATCGGCAACGGTTTTGAAATCAAGTTGTTTTTTTCGCGGCGTTGCCTTTGGTTTAGGCAACAGCGGTTTTTACTAGCAAAGGCAACACCAATCAAAAAACCGTTGTTATTGAAAGACAAAAGCAACGGTTTTTCTTCTACTCTATGACGACAGTCAAAAACCGTTGCAATTTAGGACAACGGTGAATAACCATTGCCAATTATAAACCGTTGCCTATAACTATAAAATGCAACATTTTCAAACCGTTGCCATAGACAATAAAATATGAATATATATATATATATATATATATATAGAAAAATAATGAGAGATCCTTTTTATTCCTTCCCAACGAAAAAATCACGTTTGATATCATTCAAATTCAATTCAAAACCGATGTAAGTAAGAAGAGAATACAAATCTCATACTTTCCATGCTCTAGTCTAAAATAGGCCCATCCATCACAAAAATATAATATTCGAATCTGCCAACATTAGATCCATTAATTTTGATGCAAATTTGCCAAGTCAAAAGCTTATTATTATTTGACTTGATACATCAATTGGATACAATTGTGCAGTTACTTATATAGCTAATTCTCAATAAGAGTTTCTTCATTCACTCCTCTTATAGCAGCCCAATTATTCTATTCAGCATGCCTTACTCTCCTGCACAAGTCAGAATAACAATCACTTATACAGTGTGTTAAGAATTTCGTGTGACAAAGAACCTAAATAAAGAAGTATAGTTCCAATACTGAGCTTTATTAACCATCCACAGATTCACTAAGTGTGAACACCCAATTTTAATCAGTGTCGAAGTTTAGTTTTCTACACTCGTGCACGGCAAACGCACAGGTACAAGATTAGTTACTGCATCTCTCGTTTCTTAGGCTGGTGTTCAATGATCCAATTAATAAAGTGTTTCTCGTTTATTTAAATTGATGTTCTGTAACCTGATTGTTTAGAGTCTTCTCGTTTGAGCAAGTCGTTACACTTTAATCCGTTTATTAGGTGCTCTTTGACTAAAATTGGACCTACACTCACAAGTTTGAGCCTAGACGCAGTCATGGGGCCTAACACGAGTTATCATTAGATCGAGTTCGGGCTTTAGACGTAGTTGGGCTTATGAATTCATTTTGTGCCTAGTTTACGATTCTTATCAGTCCGTTGGGCCCGATCCGACCTATGTTGCGCTTGTGATCGGAGTCGTAAAATGATAAAATAAAATATATCGCGGGAATAAAATCATTACAACCAGCTCAAAAAAATATTTACAGTTGTCCAAAAATAAAAGGATAAAACAAATCCGAAAATAATAGAAAAATGCGAAAAAAATATACAGAGGTGCAATCAGTTTTTTTTCAGCTGCTCTCCAACTGCTAATTTGGGCTGCAGATCTGAAAAAGAAAAAAATCAAAGTCAGTCAAAGCCCAAAAGACTGAAATTAAATACTCTAACCTATTTTTTTAGTATAAAAAGGACAGTCATGGGTCAGTCAACAGCAGCAGCAGACCTCGAAAATCACCCAAAACAAAAGATTAGGGTTTTGCATTGAAACCCTAATCACAGAGACTCTAGATCTGAATTTTCTTTTGAGAAACAAGAAGGAGCCTAGGTCCGAACAGCAACAACAGAGCCACAGTCAGGTTCAGAGATAGTCACGTTTAACAGATCTCGTCATTTCTTCGCTGAAGGAATCAGATCCAGGTTGGTGAGCGATTTTTTTAGTTTAGATCGAAAAAATATGTACATTCTGTGTGTTCTGATATGAATGAATCAACAGAGATCAGTTTGTGTTGTTTTATCTTTCTTTTAAGGGTGGGTTAGATCTGTGATACAACGAAAATGCTTCGATCTGGGATTAGCGACTAAAAAAAAAACAAACGAAACAGAACTAATTTAATACAAGTTCATACTAGTTTAAAATCAGAGGATGTTTTTTTTGGGTCAAGAAATAAAACACAGCCAGTAAACACAGCAAAACCAGAAAGAAGTGGAGTAGAAGAGAGGAGGAATAAAAAAAACACACGAAAAAAGAAGGTCGAACCTGTAAATCGCCGTCACCGCCGGCGAGAGCGCCGCCGCGGGCTTCGGCTTCTTCGGCGAAGTCAGGCCGATCCCCACCATCGCGAGCCCACGGTGTTCCCACCTCACTCTCTCGCTCTCTCTCTCTGGAAGCCTCACTCCCCACTGTCAGACCTCTCTCTCTTTCCCATGGGAAGCTGCATATTTTCCCCTCCCTGGAGATATAAGCGGCGCAAGATGAGGGAGGGAATTGAATGAGCTTAAAAAACCTAAGTTTAACATTATATACGGAGCTTGCTGATTCATTTTATTGCTTTTAAGCCCAATTACAAATCGCACCCCCTCTGTTACCTCGCACACCCCCGACCCATTCTTTTTTTGACAGCGCCCCAGACAAAAAAATGCTAATTGGGCCCATTATTTGTACTCTCTCTTTAATAATATAATCCCCTATAACTACTTACACCTCTTTTACTATTGCACCTCAAATTTCTATCATTATTTTTCTCAATTTTCTCGCATTAATCGTTATTGTATTTATTTATTGTTATTTAGCCTTTCCAAAAACAATAATATAATTAGGATTTGGTCGAGACGTACGTCTTATCAAATCCGCAAAACCGGTTTAAGAGACCCGAGTTGTACAACTTGGTCCTAAACCACTTAAAAATTAAAACCGAACAACACGTCTTTTTGAAAAACCCCAAATCAGTTTATTACTATGTAGCATCTATTTTCAAAAATAAAAAAATAGGGGTTTGGCCGAGATGTACATCTTGTCAATCCCGGTTCAAGAGACTCGAGTCTTACGACTTAGATCTTAAACCACTTCAAAACTAAAATCAACCCAACCAACAAATTTTCAGGAAGAACTACGTGACTTTTGAGTCTCTCATCGCACCAGAGAGTACGTAGGCGCGGGGTCTCCCTGTCAAAGTCAAAATTAAAATTTTCCAAATCAATCCCTATTTCATTTCCTTGTAAATAATTGATTATTTTTCTACTGTTTTTGTAAATATTACTTTGGGGTAAATAAATAATTAAACGACTCAGTAATCATTGCACAAATCAAATTTAGGTAATGCTTGTCTTAGGGCGGATGTGTTAGAGAGTGCGATGAAACTAGTTTTCACCCTTCCCTTCAGCATAACCGACTCCCGAATCCAACCTAGTTACGCAGACCAAATGACTTTAAATTAGGTTTTTCTCAATTTTCCTATTATTAATAAATTGGGTGGCGACTCCTCGAATAATTTATATTTGAGCCGTCAACGTCGAGATCCAGGTCACGACAGATGGCGACTCCATTGGGGATTTGTGAGAGTCAAGCCTGTTTGATTTGTTTGTGCAAAATATTTCTAAGATATTATTTTATTTACCCTCTGCTTATTTGTTGTATATATTTGTTTATATGTTGTTTAAACCCTAGGTTAGAAGACATTTATTTTGCTATTTGGTTGTATTTTTCTGGATATTTTGCAGGTGCTTTTCCATCTTCACCTTTCTTTTTAGGGTTTGAGGTTTGTATGCTCCCTTCACACACTACACCTACACTGTGAGCACACACTGAGAGTTGAGCTCACACCGGAGCCACAAAAAACACCTAAGTTAGAACGAGGATAAGTGGGACTCATTCTGGATGTACATCCTATGTGACTTCCATGAACTCCTCATCTAGAGCACGATCCTTCTATGCGGGTACTCACAGCCGGGATGTACATCCTGTTGTGTTTAATCTTCTAGAAGGGTACTTGGCTCTAGAGACCTTGAATCTCCATAGGGTATAGTTACCAACCCTGTGAGTATTCACAGTAGAGACATTAGACCTATAGGTCCTGATGCTCAATAGCATGGGTTAACCAAACTAGGTCACAAAGGGAGTTACGTTACCTCTTACTTTACTCTTCATGAAAAAAAAATTTCATCAACGATTATCTCTTATTTCTAAAAATTATTTACAAAAAATCTTTTCCACATGCATTACTCATTTTTGTTTTTACCCTCCTGACATTTGTTTATTTGTCCAGGGAAGTTTGCCAAGGAATCCAGGTTCGAGGTCCGAAAGTGAGTATCTTTGTAAAAAGGCAAGACATGGAACTAACAAAAGAGAATGGAACAAGGATGTAAAAGTTCAAGTGGGAGCAATCACTGTGTTGGCCCAATATTATGACGCCAAGCTGAGATGTTTTACTTTCTCCAACTTTCAGTTGGCCCCTACTTTGGAAGAATTCGCACTTATCACTAGATAACCTCTGACAGCAAAACCGTATCACTACCGTGGGAACTATCCTACCATTGGAAAGGTTGTCAAGACACTGGGGATCGATTCTGATTGGTCGAATTACACCAAGGCTATAGGAATGACTCCCGAAGGAATACCAAGGGTCTGGTTGGATGAACTGACGAGGAAATTGATCCAAGAGGAAAAATGGGAAGCCCTGGTACATGTATTGGCTCTGTCAATCTACGACTTGATCTTATTCCCAAGGAGAGGAAATTTTGTAAGCCCTACTGCATCTGATGTGTTCATGGCCCGTAAATGCCGAGGGGAGAGCTCCACATTCCCGATCTTGGCAGATGTATACTATACTTTGCACCAATGCCACGAGCTGAACGGAAAAAGAATTGAATGTTGTCTTCCGGTATTATATGTATGGTCAGCTGCTCATGTCCTCAAAAGGAAGAATGGGTCATTCTGCCCTGTCTCTAAATTGACAAACATGGGATCTCAGAGTTACAGCGGAAAAGAGTGGAAACAGATGTTTATAGAGCTCAATGAAGGCTCTGTGTGTTGGTTCCCACTGTCAGCAGGTGTTGTACGTGTTGTAGCGACCGAAAAATCCGGGAAAGGATTCTTCGAAGTTCGAAAGGAAGCCGCCACCGAAATTCTAGTTTAAGGGCAAAATTCGGGAAATCCCTTTAGTTTTAGGATAAGGCAAGTTTAGGGTTCGGAGTCGTTATGCGTGGGGAAGGTATTAGCACCCCACGACATCCTTTGTCTAACTAATTAAGATTTATTAATAATTACCCTTTTATTTATAGAAAAAAGACTTAATTAAATTTTTATTTTTAGTGCTTGACAAGAGAGGACTCTTGCTCCTACGTACCTCCGGATGCAATGGAGGAATCAAAGCTACGTAGTTCTTCCCGAAAAAGGTTTGTTGGTTGGTGTTTTTTTAGTGTAGGGTCCTAGGACTCCTTGAATCTGCTCTGACTCATCGATTCTAGGGCGACTAACCCGATTGTACAACCGACTTAGTCCCCTACTTTTTGAAAGTATTTTTGAGGTTTTTGAAAGAAGTTTGTTTGATGTGAGGTGAGTTGGTTTTAGAATAGGTATTCTAGAACTCCCGAATCTGACTCATTAGTTCTAGAGCATTGACTAACCTGGGTTGTACAACCGACTTAGTCCCTATTTTTAGAAAAAGTGATTTATTTATTTACTTATAAGTTTTTAGATTCTTGAATCTGCAATTTCATTGGTCTAGGATGATGACTAACCCTTGTTGTACAAAACCGACTTAGTCTTTTATTTGATTTTGAAGAAATAAACTAATTTGTGCATAAAAAAGACAAACGATAATTAATAAAGACTAGGCTAAAAAAAATAAATAAATAACTATATACATAAATAAATATGAATAGATATATAAATAAACAATAAACAATAAACAAATAAATAAATAAATAAATAGATCATATTATAAATAAATGATAAATAAATATGTACATAAAAATAAACAAAATAAATACAAAACTAACCTGGACTCGACGAGTGCCGAACGAGATCGAGCAATCGACCGTGTCAATCACGAAACCCCGGACTCCTATCTGGTCCATTTTGACCCCAAGACCGCAAGAACCGCTTTGAGAATCGAAAAGCCGACTTAAAACGTCCAAATGATCAAAGACGGGTTTTTAGTGAAATGAGCCGCGAACGCTTTGACCCAAAAGATCACTTAACCCGCCAATGATCCCTCCTCTAATCTTCACCTCTCAACCCCTTTTATATCCAATTGCTAGGGAGCTCTTGTTTCTTGTGAGCAATGTGGGACTAAAACAAAGTAGAAAGCAATTCCCCTTTAAAACACAATTTTCGTTTTTCTCAAACTCATCACCGTAAATTTGCGATTCGGATTCGTTAACCGTTGGATCGTCTTTCTTTTTTTGACAGCAGGTTCGTGACACATATATCTCGCTTTTACCGTTCGGATCGTCGAAACGAGGTCTGAGGAGAGAGAAATTGCCTTCGCAATAATAAGCTGCGAGCTTTTTGTCCGTTTTTCTCAAACCTCTCATCGTAAAAGTGCGATTCCGAATCGTTAACCGTCGGATCGTCTTCATTTTTTTACAGCGGGTTCGTGGGAAATATGTCTTCACTTTCACCGTTCAGATCGTAAAAACGAGGTCCAAGGAGAGAAATTTCCTTGAATAGTAGCTAAAAACTAACACAGAAAATACGCAAAAAACTACTATTTTTGTAATTTTCAAAAAAGTTCAAAATAAAATGATTGAAAAAGTCCAAAATAAAAACTATTAAAAAGAACTCGGACAAAATTGGGGTATAACAGTGCCCTCTTTATTTATATTTTACTAGAAAAGGTGAAGTGTATTCAAATTTTTCGTAGTGAAAATAGAAATAAAGATAAAATAAACGTCAATTTTGTCCATTTAAGAGGAAGCGAAGGGTTTGAGAGATAAGAGGGAGTGGTTAATACTTGGCGCATTAACGAGAGAGTTGAATGAAGGGTCAACAAGGACTGAAGGAGCACTAAGGCTCTGAAGGACCACTCGAGGTGCGGAAAGGCCGCCTAGGCCTTAATTGAAGGACCATCGTGGTGCGAAGGAGCGCAACTAGCTACGGTACTAGTTAAGCGGTGCGAGGGGGCCTTTATATTCGGCGGCCATGATGGGTCAAGATCGGTCTAGAATCGATATGTTGACCATGAAGGGCGTCCACTCGTGCCTTAGGTGACCTGACTAGTCGAAGGACCACTCGGGAGTCTGCGAAGGTCCGCCGGGCTCGACTCGACGTTGCGACACGGGCCACTTAGGGCGAAGGGCGTAGTGCTCTGAAGGACCACTCGAGTCCGAGGATCAACTTGGTGATCTGTGCTATGATATGAGATTAACGCTTAAAGCGATATTAGAGGAACAAAACGTGAGGAATGACACTTATCGTGTTTATCCGAGCATACCTAACAATGCATCTTCCCGAGGAGGGAAAAGCTTTCTTCATTTGGCAATGCAATTAATGGTGCACGCGTACGTGCGATGATTGGTATCTGGTGGAATGATTTTTTCCTTTTTGTTTTTTGCTTTTTGCTTGTTACGTACTAAATGCATGAAATGCAAATGTGAATATGATGCAAATGAAATGATTGAATGCAAATGCTATGGTTCATGGTGCGATGATATGAAATGATTGATTGGGTGTAGAAACATTTTTTTGTGATGATGAGATGTGAGGCTTTGGATCACGAGAGCGGAGATGAATATTGATCATTCTTTGGAAAAGTTAGTTTTGATTCAAACTTCGGCAATCTCAAGGTCGTTATCTCTGAGACAACGACACGAAAAGGTACTTGATTTGTATTTGCAAGCTCGTTCATTTTCTCTTCCATTATGATGCCCCATGATGACCAAAAGTTTATGTCCACAAAGTTACCTAAGTGGATCTTTAGCATCATATGATCAACTTGTGTTTTCTCTCTCTGAAGCATTGTTTTGTGAAGATGTATAGTAGTGCGAATATAGATGAATGAGTCAGTTAACTTGGGGTTCTAAAGACCTAGGGTGTGGACATTTGTGGCACATGAAGGGGGTGAATGAGTAGTGGTCTTTGTCAAGGTCATGAAAGGTAGGTTTTCCCAAGCCAAGAAATGCAGGACTGCCCCAATTTAGATTTGCCCCTGTCTAGTGGTGACAAGCTAGGGGTGTAGAAGATGTTGAATTGGGAATGCATTGGCTTTGGAATGAGAGGCGGAAAGCAAGAGATTTTATCTCGACCCATAGAGGATGGTGTTGCCCCATTTATGGTAAGGACAAAATTGACCCAACCGAGTAGCATTACGAAAGGGTAGATTTGGGATCTTTGGGTTGAGAAATTGCCCGATATGGTTTTGCGGGCGTGAATATAACAGAGATGAGATGGGTGTAGGTGAATTTCCCCAATTGTAGGTGGAGTGAAGAATGACAGGATTGCCCACTTGGAATGGTGTTTCGAATGGTTGCCTTTAGTGAGATTGGGAAAGGTGACGGAGTTAGGGTTATGGGTTTTGGAGTTTATGCAGGTATGGCTATAAATTTGGGTGTGGTATGGGATGGACAACTGTACAAATTTCCCCAAGTTCAAATGGAATAGATGGTGAAAGGATGCCCCACTTTAGGATCTAGGTGATGATCCTAGTATAAACTTTTGGTTATCTTTAGAATGACTCTCGGACTACAATAGTCTTGAGTTTGCTATGATGAAAACTACACTTGGTGATCACTAGACCTTGTCTTAGTATAATCAGAACTTGAATGAATCTTGTGGTACAAGCCTTTTGATTTTTCTTTTGTTTTTTTTTTTGAGATATATTTTTTTGAGCAAACATATTATAAATAAATAAACTTACTTGTCCTAAAATTAAAACTTTGAGAAAACAAAAGCAATCGATCAATGATCGAAACGAACTCAAGAGGGTTGTAATGTGGCGGTGGTTAATGATTTATGAAGGAAGGGATAATTGGGCTCAAAGAGGTGTTTGATGATGATGGGACAAATGATTTGGTGATGTAACTTGGCTAATGGGTGATGATTTATGAAGGAAATGGTTTTTAGGCTCAAAGGAGTGTTTGAGATTTTATTGAGTAATTGATGTGCCTCATGGTTGGATGAACTTGTTTAGAATTGTAATGTAGCCAAGGGTTTATGGAGGATAGGATGTTGAGGCCAAAGGAATGGTTTGAGGATTGATGAGACAAATGATTTTATTCAAAGAGTGTAGTTTGGCTAATGGTTAATGCTTATGAAAGAAGGGTTTATTAGGCTCAAAGGAGTGTTTGAGGTCTATTGAGACAAGAATCTCCTACATGTCTCGTGGTAGAATGGATCTGTTTAGATGGATTGGGAAGTGTTTGAGGGTTTATTTGAGACAAGGATCTCTTATGCGTTTAATTGTGCGAAATATCGACTCACGATTCTTACTACTTTTACTTTTTTTCCGAAATTTTTCTTTTCAATCCTCTCTTTTTCACTTTTTTTTTGTGAATTTTCTTTTCTTTCTTTTGAAATGAGTGAGTGATAAAAGTGATGCACCATTTTTTGATGCGGAATCGATCCTTGTCTAGGGTTTGGGATTTTTGGCTTAAGGTGGGTAGCGAAGGATTTTTGAGGATATGGAATGATGGTCCAAACTTCATTTCAAATCGTGATTGCTCGGTTTCTCAAAAATTAACTCAAGGACAATAATTTACTTATTTTTATATATTTGCTCTTTTTTTTCTTTATTATTTTTTTATGCCCTAATTTTTGCTTAAAATTTTGCTCTTACGAGTTTTCAACCTAACGGGCCTTTTTGAATTTTTTTTTAAAGGACTTGCACCAAAGAAATACAACGTTGACAAGGTATTTTAGAGATCACAAATTTGCCCCTGTATGGAAGGCCTAAAGCGTTATTTCATTAGTGAGAACAAACCAAAAAGTCGACTAGGTAGGGGAGTATGTACTTTAGGGTGGTCAGGGTGGGATTAGACTTGGACGGGGGATGATGACAATGTAGGGACATTAACTGACTCAAACAAGAATGAAGACACATGTGACACATAAATCACTACACGAATGCTTCATAGAGAGTTAACATCAGTTTTAACATGAATGAAATTTTGATGGACTATTTTGGTCATTCATCATGGGGTGGATGAGATGCAACACTTTGTTGAAAAAATGTGAGCAGTGCTAATTTGAAAAATTGAGTGCCTTGAAACGCCTTGAGCTTGCAACTAAGTATGGCTAAACTTTTTCAAAAAGAATGATTTACCTCACAAGAATGTCTCACCTCTCATCACAATCTTTCTCTAAAATTATGTTTTGTTTTTGTTTTGTTTTTATAATGCATGATGTAAGTATGCAAATGAATGAATGCGCATGAAATGAGAATGCGAGCGAATGAATGAATGTATGTGAAATGCAAATGTAATGTATGTGTATGAAATGATAATGTATGATTTTATTTGTCGCGTCGGGGAATTATAAGTTTACATTTGGAGAGTAAAGTACAAAGTTTAACTTTGACTTTAGCATGCACGACTTCTCTCCAAGGTAAAGATTTAAATTCCCACGACGGTCATAAAAGTGCATGCAACAGAGAGATGTTTATTTGTTGTATGCATGTGGTATATTTTCTAAAAAGTAGTAAAAAAAAAGATTTTTGGTTTTTTGATTTTTTCTCGATAAAAGACGGTATGCATAAATATTTGTTTGAATGCAAGGGTATAAAGCTCCTTTGTGACCCTAAAAATGCATCTTCTGAGTGGGTCTAAGGTTTCTTTTATAGTGAACCTCACGGGGATGGTTCTAAAGAATCCTATACATGGTCCCTAGAGCCAAGGACTCGATCAAGAACATCGACCCCAACAATAGGCAAGCTATTAAAAGGGATAGCATCCTTAAAAGGAATCAAACTCTAGGTGAGATTTTCATGACCACCCAACGAGGCGTCGTCCCCCGCAGCCATCATTACACAATCTCGTTCTAACTTAGGGTACACTCAAGTCCGGGTAGAGGACCTTTCTCACATGTGTGTGCGAAGTGTGTGTAGGAGCAAATTTAAAAACAACCCAAAAGTGCAAAGCAGGACAAACAAACACATATACAAATATCGTCTTCTATCCTAGGGTTTTACACAAATAAATAACATATTTATGCAAAAGCAAATAAATAAATGAAAGGGTAAAAATTGAATTAATCCTAAATTAATTAGACTAGGTTTGACTCTCAAAAATAAATAAATCCCGATGAAGTCGCGGTTTGTAGCGACCAGAAAAATCCGGAAAGGATTCTTGAAGTTCGAAAGGAAGCCGCCACCAAATTCTAGTTTAAGGGCAAAATTCGGAAATCCCTTTAGTTTTAGGATAAGGCAAGTTTAGGGTTAGGGAGTCGTTATGCGTGGGGAAGGTATTAGCACCCCACGACATCCTTTGTCTAACTAATTAAGATTTATTAATAATTACCCTTTTATTTATAGAAAAAAGACTTAATTAAATTTTTATTTTTAGTGCTTGACAAGAGAGGACTCTTGCTCCTACGTACCTCCAGATGCAATGGAGGAATCAAAGCTACGTAGTTCTTCCTGAAAAAGGTTTGTTGGTTGGTGTTTTTTAGTGTAGGGGTCCTAGGACTCCTTGAACTGCATGACTCAACGATTCTAGGGCCGACTAACTTGGATTGTACAACCGACTTAGTCCCCTACTTTTTGAAAGTATTTTTGAGGTTTTTTGAAAGAAGTTTGTTTGATGTGAGGTGAGTTGGTTTTAGAATAGGTATTCTAGAACTCCTGAACTGTACAGCTCATTAGTTCTAGAACGCTGACTAACCCGGTTGTACAACCGACTTAGTCCCCTATTTTTAGAAAAAGTGATTTATTTATTTACTTATAAGTTTTTAGGATTCTTGAATCTATGCACTCATTGGTCCTAGGATGATGACTAACCTTGTGTACAGCGAGACTTAGTCTTTATTTGATTTTGAAGAAATAAACTAATTTGTGCATAAAAAAGACAAACTGATAATTAATAAAGACTAGGCTAAAAAAAAAAAAAAATAAATAACTATATACATAAATAAATATGAATAGATATATAAATAAACAATAAACAATAAACAAATAAATAAATAAATAAATAGATCATATTATAAATAAATGATAAATAAATATGTACATAAAAATAAACAAAATAAATACAAAACTAACTTTGGACTCGGCGAGTGCCGAACTGCACGGTGAGCAATCGACCGGTCAATCACGAACCGGACTCTATCTGGTCCATTTTGACCCCAAGACCGCAAGAACCGCTTTGAGAATCGAAAAGCCGACTTAAAACGTCGAATGATCAAAGAGCGGGTTTTTAGTGAAATGAGCGCGAACGCTTTGACCCAAAAAGATCACTTAACCCGCCAATGATCCCTTCTCTAATCTTCACCTCTCAACCCCTTTTATATCCAATTGCTAGGGAGCTCTTGTTTCTTGTGAGCAATGTGGGACTAAAACAAAGTAGAAAAGCAATTCCCCTTTAAAACACAATTTTCGTTTTCTCTCAAACTCACATCACACGTAAATTTGCGATTCGGATTCGTTAACCGTTGGATCGTCTTTCTTTTTTGACAGCAGGTTCGTGACACATATATCTCCGCTTTTACCGTTCGGATCGTCGAAACGAGGTCTGAGGAGAGAGAAATTGCCTTCGCAATAATAACTGCAGTTTTTGTCCGTTTTTCTCAAACCTCTCATCGTAAAAGTGCGATTCGGAATCGTTAACCGTCGGATCGTCTTCATTTTTACAGCGGGTTCGTGGGAAATATGTCTTCACTTTCACCGTTCAGATCGTAAAAACGAGGTCCAAGGAGAGAAAATTTCCTTGAATAGTAGCTAAAAACTAACACCCAAAAATACGCAAAAAACTACTATTTTTGTAATTTTCAAAAAAGTTCAAAATAAAATGATTGAAAAAGTCCAAAATAAAAACTATTAAAAGAACTCGGACAAAATTGGGGTATAACACGTGTGCTTTTCTCTTGTGGTGAATTCCCGAATGTACCCCTCATAGGGACCTTAGGGTGTATCAACTACAACCACTGTCTTGGGATTACGACGATTCTGCGCTACTCTTTGACAAGCTCATCGCCTCAGAGAGCTGCTACTTAGTTCACGGTGACCTTAAGGATGAATTTATGATAGACAAAATCCATGAGGCATGGAAGAATGTCACCTACAAGCGAGAAGAAGCGGGGACAAGAGGTCGAGAAATACAGAATGCATACAAAGAATGGGTAAGGAATAGAGTCAAAGAAGTCAAGTGCCTTTTTCGGACATTAACGCCCATTCCGCAACAAAAAGCAGAATCTGATCCTAGAAGAAAGCGATGAGGTGAAGATTCTTAAAGAAAAAGCGGCTAGAGCGAAAAGTGAGAAAGAGGTCAGTAGAAGTCGAATTGAAAGATGCCCGCGATGCTCTCGGAAATCTAAAAACGGAGTGTGATGAGAAGTCTCGATCATTGTACGGGCCAACAAAAGGGCCCGGTCGAGGAAAGTTCGAGATGTCACATAAGTGCCACAAATCAAGATCACGAGAGAGCGGTCGCGAGCCATAGGGAAAATGGGAAGCTAAGGAAGGACCTCGGGAGATGGAACAACAAGCCGACAACTCTCCAGATCTAGATAGAGAGGCAAGCCGCCATGCACGCAAGAGATCGGGGGTTCGGCGAACAGACTTACAATGGTATAATCAAGGATTATCAGGAACACTTAGAGGAAAAGCATTTAGAAATACAAAAAACCTCAAAGACGGTGGAAGTTTTGCGTGAGGAAAATGCGGCGGTGAAAAGCGAATAGCAAACCTTGAAATTTGTCCAAATAGAGAATCAACAACGCATCTTTCACCATGACCAAGAGCTCCAGAAAATCATTACTCAATACGAAGAGAGAATCCAGAATGATCGGTTAGAGGTGAAAAATGCGATCAGCATGTACAGGGCCGCCATTGAAAGGAAGGATGAAGAACTGAGGAATTTAAAGCGTTTGGCTGGAGAAAGAAACCACTTCATGGGGATGATCGGAGCGATGAGAGAACTTTGTAGACACTTGGTATGAGGTTGGGCGATGGACCCACAAGTTGGAGGATGTCGGAAGAATCCCGGGCTAGTCCGCGTGCCCAGCAGAAACTATGGCCAACCCGCTCACCACCCCTCGGGAGGCTATCGAGCTGATCGAAGTGTGCAAGAGGCTCGTGGAAGACTTCGAGGAGTTGGTCAAGCAGGCCAAGGTAGACGTTGTTGTGACTGAAGTCGACGTGAACGATGCTTGAATGATTTTCCCTTTTTGTTATTTTGATTATGTATTTTGAAGAGCCCGTTTATTGTGGTCTCTGTTTTTGGATTCTGGATTTTGGATTTCGGATTTTCGACTTGTTCGCCTTGAATGTTATCAATGATGAGGATATTTGTTTGTTTTGATTCTCCATGAGTTCCATGTCTATGATTTATTTGAAATCTCGAACCAAAGATACTCACTTCGCATCCTCAGAACGACCTATAACGATTCCTTAGCAACTAACTGGTAATTTAGTTATTTCTCGCATTAAAATAACAAAACGAAATGAGTTTTCTTCTCTTTGATAAAACAGGAACTTAGCAACCATTGCGCGAACTAATCGAGAGAACACCAATCCTACTCGAGTCTACTTTACGAGATCAAGAGCGAGAATGGTCGAGCCGGTGGATTTGTCGGGAAGGAATTTGACCCGAGAGTAGATGAGATCGGGGAAAGAATGGGAGAGGTAACCGCATTGCACAAACTCGAATGGAGGAGACTCTGCAAACTATCAGAGATGCTGTTACTCTGCTGTCGACACGGGTAATGGGCCATGCGGCAACCAAGAAGAGGATAGGATCCCGAATCCGCTTAACGTGGAGATTCCCCAAAATAGGGGCCTCGACGGCATGATTGGATTGGGAGTGCGAAGCTATTGACCACTAATGACCCGGTGGAGGATGTTCCACGCCCAGTAATGGAATGAATGAAGGCGCGCATGCATGTTTGAGAGACGAGGCGAATAGATCATGGATGGACAAAATGGAAGAAAAGATCAAGGCCTCCGAGTCCGCTCCTTCGGTCCCTGGGGGTAGATGAACTCGCCTACTACTGCGATGTGGTGATTCCCAGGACTTTAAAGTGCGGATTTCACAAAGTATGATGGGAGCACTAACCTCTTCACGCATCTAAGGACCTATTGCACCAAAATGTCGATATGGTCCAAAGATGAGAAGTTCCTCATCGACCTTCTTCCATGAGAGTTTGACGGGGCTGCATTAGAATGGTACATCCGGATGGATCACTCCAAGGTCGATTCTTTGGAGAGACCTTGCGACATCTTCATGAATCGATGCAGTTCAACATGGATATGGCTCCAACACGTGAAAGCAGTTGGGGTATTGCGAGAAGAAGAACAATGAGACATTCAAACAATACGCCCAAAGGTGGAGGACGCTTGCTGCACAGGTTCAACCACCGCTCACTATCTCGGAGCTGTGTTCCTACTTTTTGGGAACTTTAGGGTCCCCCTATGTGGCCGCAATGGCTGGAGCTGCATATAGGGATTTTTTCGATCTAATAGCCGCAGGAGAGAGAATTGAAATGTTGACAAGAGCTGGAAAGCTCCCGATGAAACAATCGAAAGCGGGCAATCGAAAAAGAACTTCCTCGAAGAAGAAGGAACCTAAGTCGATTACATACGAGCCTCACGGACATCAACCCCCAGCAACCACAATACAACCAGCCACACCCAAATACCCCATACACCCCAAACCCAAACACTAACCCTTCACATACACCATCCTTCCCAGTAAACAGTATCCCAGGGGGACAATCCCAGCCGCGACCAAATTTCCAACAAAACCGTACAAATTACCGCCCAACACAAACAAACTTCCCACCATTCCCCAAACTCTCCATCACCAATGCGAGTTAATCAAACAAGCCGCGAGACGCTCACTTGATTGCGGGACTACCCGTGAAAAACGGGAACCTCCGTTTCGGCGTGGTACAACGCAAACTTAACTTGTCAATACCACATGAAATTGCGGACATTCCATTGAGGATTGTGAGGCGTTTAAATTGGTATGGGAGGTTGATTACTCACGGGAGTGGACATTCGGGAGGAGACGAGGTCCAAATATCAACAAAAACCTCTCCATGATCACAATGGGAGCGGGGGTGGTGAACATGGTGGAAGGAGACCAAACGCCTATCAAAAAGGTTCTGAAACTTCGAACCCCTATGATAGAAATATGGGAGGGATTGAGCAGAGCTGGTTATGAGGTATTAGCACCGACTAAGGAGAAAATCAGATATGCTATGTATAACGAAGAAAGAAGGTGTGTGTACCACCATGGGTGTGAAGGTCATGACATTGAGGGCTGCTGGAATTTCAAAGCTTTTGTCCAAAGTTTAATGGTGTTAGGGGTTGTGCAAGCTAAGGGATCCATGCTGCAAGAAGAGGTTAATGTTCTAGAACGCTTCGTTCTCAAAGTTCCCCCACTCAACCCACCTGTGGCGCCAGGAAAGGTTGTAGTGACAGTGAAGAAACCTATACCTTTCGTTTTCCAGAACACCCACGCAATTCCCTGGAATTATGAGCCCCAGATTGAAGTGGTGGGAGGACCTGCTGAAGGAAAAGCAAGTGAGAATGAGTCTGTCGAGAAATCGGTTGGGAACGTGGTTAGCGGGATAACCCGAAGTGGGCGATACTTCGGTCCAGAAGAGTCCGAAAGGAGAAAGAAAGATAGGGAGGTGGAAAAGGAGGATCCATCAGAGGAGGAGTTCCTAAAAATCATGAAGCAGAGTGAATATGATGTGACAGAGCAATTGAGAAAGACTCCGGCTCCAATCTCACTATTATCTCTCATTCTATCTTCAGAGATACACAGAAAAGCCTTGTTAAAGACACTAGAGGAAGCATTTGTGAAACCTGATGTGACCCCCCAAAATGTGGTCAACATGGTAGATCCGATGCAGCGAGTCAGCCAGATTATATTCTCCGAGAATGAAGTACATCCACAGGCAAAGGGAGAGCATCGTGCCCTGCACATCACTTTGAAGTGTCGGAAGTTTGTGATAGCGAAGGTGCTAATTGATGGTGGGTCGGCCCTCAATATCCTGCCCATGGCCACCTTGACCGCATTGGGATTAGATGAGAGAGATCTGACCCCTCAGTCCTTGATGGTTCGTGCTTTCGATGGATCAAAGAGGAGTGTCTTAGGTGAAATAATTCTCCCGCTGGAGGTGGGCCCGAGCATCTTTCGCGCTTTGTTCCAGGTCATGGTTATTGATTCAGCCTACACCATGCTATTGGGGCGACCATGGATTCATGAAGCTGGGGCGGTACCCTCTACTCTCCACCAGAGTGTCAAGTTCATTGAAAACAGACGAATTATCACAATTCGCGGAGAGGAAGAGATATTGGTCTCAAAACCCGTATCCCTACCCTACGTGGATAATGCTACTGAGGAAGTGACCAATTTGTGCCATAGTTTCGAGGTGGATGAGCCAAAGGTCGAGGAAAGAGGACCATCGAAGCGCAGTGTGAACCAAGTAGTGGCTCGAATAATGACAAAGAATGGCTATGAGGAGGGGAAAGGTTTGGGTCGAAACTTACAGGGAGTCTGCAGGCCCATACCCGTGAAGCAGAAGACGGATACCTTTGGGATCGGCTATGAGGAAGACCTTGGGTCAAAGCACAAGACACTGGCAGCTGGCAAAGAGAAAACTCAGATAATCCCGCATCTGAGCGACACATTCCCTGAACCGGCAGAAGTGGTCTTGCCAAAAGATGCAGTTGGCGCTATGCACCACTTGGTGATCAACATGATGGACAAGGAGGATGCAACGGCAGGTGGCGTTATCCTCCCTGACACCAATCAAGAGTCACTGAGCAATTGGCATGCTGAGCCAGTTATTGATGTTGTTACTTTCATGTAATCGTCTTTTACTTTGTTTAATTTAGCCGAGTAAGGCTATAAGACTTATGTTATTTTGCTTGAGACAATAATTGAATGAATTTGCATGCATTTCTATTCATTGTTGTTTCGTTTCCTCTCCCGATCTCTCTATAATGTCTCACTCCTCCCCCTTATTTTTATTTTATTTTCCTCCTTTTCCCTGCTATTTCCCAACTCCGTTATAAACTACTCTCCAGGGATACTAACTCGCAAGAGTTTTGCCTCATTGTGAGAACGTCGAGAACTTGTCATCTGATCCCCTTACGACTTCTAGTGAGAACTATTTTGAGTTGGAAGAAGATGACGACCTGATCGACAGATTTTCGAAACTTCTAGGGCACACTGAAAGAGAGTTTGGGTTGAACGATGAAACAATAGAGGTCATCAATATGGGAACCGAGGACAAGAAGAGAGAGTTGAAGTTGGTAAACAACCCTGAACGGGAAGAAATGATCGCTTTGTTTAAAGAGTATCTTGATGTTTTCGCCTGGTCCTACAAAGATATGCCTGGCGTTGATCAAAAAATAGCAGCACATAATATTCCTCTCTTTCCGGGTGTAAAGCCAAAGAAACAAAAGCTGAGAAAGATGCACCCAGATATGTCCTTGAAAATCAAAGAAGAGGTGACCAAACAATGGGAGGCAGGGTTCTTAGAAGTCTCGTTGCATCCAGAATGGGTAGCTAATGTTGTTCCAGTACCCAAAAAGGATGGGAAAGTCAGGATGTGTGTGGACTATCGAGATTTGAACTAGGCTAGCCCCAAAGACAATTTCCCACTTCCTCACATCAATTTACTTGTTGACAACACCGCTAAGAACCACTGTTTCTCATTTATGGACGGTTACTCTGGATACAATCAAATCCCCATGAATGCTGAAGATAAAGAAAAGACCACATTCATTACTGCATGGGGAACCTTTTGCTATAGGGTGATGCCTTTCGGTCTAAAAAATGCTGGGGCAACATACCAACGTGCCATGGTTGCTCTTTTCCATGATATGATGCATAAAGAGATCGAGGTGTATGTGGACGACATGGTCGCAAAGTCTCAAGATGGAGAAAGCCATGTTGGGGTGCTGCGAAAGTTGTTTGAACGGCTCAGAAAGTACAAGGTTCGATTGAACCCCAACAAGTGTGTGTTTGGGGCATCTTCAGGGAAGTTACTCGGATTCATTGTAAGTAGGGATGGCATAAGGGTGGACCCTGATAAGATAAAATCTATTCAGGAAATGCCTGCCCCCAAAAGCGAGCACGAAGTGAGGAGCTTTTTGGGGAGGCTGAACTACATTGCTAGGTTCATTGCCAATCTGACTAGCACATGTGAACCCATATTCAAACTACTGAGAAAGAACCAGCCAGGTAAATGGGACGAGAAATGTCAAGAAGCTTTTGACAAAATAAAGGACTACTTGTCAAATCCTCCCGTTTTGGCTCCCCCAACGCCAGGCCGACCGTTGATTTTGTACTTGACTGTGTTGCCATCATCCATGGGTGCCATGTTAGGACAACATGACGCTTCAGGAAAAGAGCAAGCAATCTACTATCTAAGTAAGAAGTTCAATGACTGCGAGACCCGCTACATGGCAATCGAGAAAACATGTTGTGCGTTGGTATGGACCGCTAGGAGACTCCGTCAATACATGTTGTACTACACTACATGGTTGATTTCGTTTTGATCCATCAAGTACATCTTGAAAGCCCCCATGTTTCTTTGAGGGTTTCAAAATGGCAAGTGATATTATCGAATATGACATTAAGTCACGTGTCACAAAAGGCTATTAAAGGAAGTACCATCGCCGACTATCTGGCCGAAAACCCACTTGAGGAGGCGGTCGTCTAGCTTAGATGAAAGAGGAATAATGGCGGTGATGAAGAGCCGAGACCGCTTGGAAAATGTACTTTGATGGAGCGATTAATATGTGCGAAAGCGGCATCGGGCGATGGTGATTTCACGAAGGAAGACAATACCACTGTTGCCATCAAGTGAGTTTTGAATGTACCAACAATATGGTGAGTATGAGGCATGTGCAAATGGCCTCTGAGTTGCAATTGACACAGGCGTGAGGAGATTAGATGTGTTCGGGATTCAGCCCTCATCATTTACCAAGTAAAGGGTGAATGGCAAACCAAGGACTCCAAACTAGTGCCCTATCAAAAGCATCTGACTCAGCTGGTGGAAAACTTTGAAGAAGTAACATTCACTCATCTGGCGCGAGACAAGAACCAATTTGCCGATGCTCTAGCAACCCTGGTGGCAATGTTTAAGCTAAATGTCAATGCTGAGGTCCAGCCTATCTGTATAGAGGTTAAAGATGAACCGGCATATTGTGGAAATGTGGAAGAAGAAGAGCCAGACAGCAAACCATGGTTCTATGATATAAAACAGTACATCCAACATGGTGAATACCCAACAGGTGCAAGTGAAATAACCAAGAAGACAATTAGAAGGTTGGCAATGAATTTCTTCCTGAGCGAAGAAATACTTTACAAGCGAAGTCAAGATGGTACTCTGTTGAGATGTGTAGATGCACAAGAGGCACGAAAGATTATGACTGAGGTACATGAGGGTATCTGTGGAACGCATGCAAACGGACACATGATGACCCAGAAAGTTATGAGGAATGGGTTTTACTGGACCACCATGGAAGCTGATTGTATAGCTCATGTGAGAAAGTGCCTCAAATGCCAGTTATATGCCGACAGGATCAATGCGCCCCCTTTTCCTCTGCATAACCTGACAAGTCCTTGGCCGTTTTCCATGTGGGGAATCGACGTGATTGGGCCGATTAATCCAAAAGCATCTAATGGGCATCGGTTCATACTAGTGGCAATTGACTATTTCACCAAGTGGGTAGAAGCATCCTCGTATGCTAGCATTTCCCAAAAAGTATTTGCCAAGTTCTTGAAGAGAGACATCATCTGCCGGTATGGGATCCCTAAAAGAATGATCACAGACAATGCTCCCAATCTCAATGGCTCTGAGATACAAAGACTATGCGAAAACTTCAAGATCAAACATCACAATTCAACCCCATATAGACCCCAGATGAACGGTGCGATGAGAAGCGACAAATAAGAACATCAAGAAGATCGTTGCCAAAATGGTGGTTAATTACAAAGATTGGCATGAGATGTTACCCTACGCTCTACATGCTTATCGCACTAACATACGATCCAGCATTGGGGCAACGCCATTTTCTTTGGTATATGGGATGGAAGCTGTGTCCCCCATTGAAGTTGAAATACCATCCTTGAGGGTTTTAATGGAGGCAAATCTAGAAGAATCAGAATGGGTAAAAGCTCGATTTGAACAGCTGAATATGATTGAAGAGAAGAGATTGGCAGCCATTTGTCACGGGCAGTTGTATCAAAGTCGGATGGCCAGGGCCTTCAACAAGAAAGTACGCCCCAGAGAGTTCCAACCTGGAGATTTAGTTCTGAAGAAATTACTGCCACACCAAGAGGATGCTCGTGGTAAGTGGGCACCCAACTATGATGGCCCCTATGTGGTCAAGCATGCGTTTCCAGGTGGAGCCTTGGTATTGATCGATATTGAAGGACACGAACTGCCGAAGCCGATAAACTCAGAAGCTGTCAAGAAATTTTATGCCTGAAAAAGTAAGAAAAAAATAAAAGTAAAAAGTCCCGCTAGATTGGAAACCCGAAAAGGGCGGTCTAGGCAAAAATTAGGGGCAAATAAAAGAGAATCCCGCTAGATTGAAAATCCGAAAGGGCAGTCTAGGCGAAAATCAGGGATAATAAAGACCCGGTAGACCGAAAACCCAAAAGGGCGGTCTAGGCAAAAATTAGGGTCACCAAAGCTTGCTAGATTGAAAACCCAAAAGGGCGGTCTAGGCAAAAATTAAGGCGAAAAAAAAAGAAGGGAAAAAGGGAGGGCATAAACGGCAGAGGAACTCAATGATCACACTCACACCAGGGGCAATATGGTTTCTATGGCTGCATCAGAATCCACTCAAGTAGTCGCATTAAGGGTTTCAGGAGGGTCAGCAAATGAGGGATCGACCAACTCATAATGGGGCAAGAGTTGTGTGGGGTTCTCTATCCATGACCACTTTTCCCATTTGTACTTCTTCATTCTAAGCCAATGTCAAACCATCTTTGCTGGTCGTTCAATTGTTTCTGCATTCATGTTGTTCTTGCATTCATAATTGATTCTTTAGTTTGTTCTTTTATTATGGCATTCATGATTCATTCATCAATTTATGTCTCAAATAAAACGGCTTAAGTCTGGCAAACTTCAAGACGAGTATGTCAGTAATACCTTAATAACTGTAAAAAAATAAAAAATAAATATATATATATAATAATAATAAAGAACTCAGTTGACTATCAAATATGGAGAGGTAAACCCGCGCCCTTCACTACAAAGGCAAGAGAACTCAGAGGTCGCAATGAGTCTCAAGGGAAGGCATTCAGGAAAAAGGGATCAATATTAAGAAAGGACGACATGGTTCGCAAAGGAAAGGGGAAGTATACGAAAGTTGGATTGGTTGAAGGTCATTAGTTCGCAGTAATGGTTCTAACCCTGAAACAAATGCGTTCACAAGTAAGCAAGTTATTTAATTTTGTGCCAACGGTTCAGCCCTGGCATTTTGTCTTTATTTTCTTGCTATCGGTTCCGCCCTGGCATTGTCTTTAAATTTCCTGCTATCGGTTCCGCCCTGGCATTGTTTTAAATTTCTTGCTATCGGTTCAGCCCTGGCATTGTTTTTAAATTTTCTTGCTATCGGTTCCGCCCTGGCATTGTCTTTAATTTTCTGCTATATCGGTTCATACAGCATTGTCTTTAATTTTCTTGCTATCGGTTCCGCCCTGGCATTGTTTTTAAATTTTCTTGCTATCGGTTCCGCCCTGGCATTGTTTTAAATTTCTTGCTATCGGTTACGCCTTGACATTGTTTTTAAATTTCTTGCTATCGGTTACGCCTTGACATTGTTTTTAAATTTTCTTGCTATCGGTTCCGCCCTGGCATTGTCTTTAATTTTCCTGCTATCGGTTCCGCCCTGGCATTGTCTTTAATTTTCTTGCTATCGGTTCCGCCCTGGCATTGTTTTTAAATTTTCTTGCTATCGGTTCCGCCCTGGCATTGTCTTTAATTTTCCTGCTATCGGTTCCGCCCTGGCATTGTTTTAAATTTCTTGCTATCGGTTCCGCCCTGGCATTGTTTTTAAATTTTCTTGCTATCGGTTCCGCCAGCATTGTCTTTAATTTTCACTGCTATCGGTTCCGCCACGGCATTGTTTTAAATTTCTTGCTATCGGTTCATACCGGCATTGTCTTTAATTTTCCGCTATCGGTTCCGCCCAGCATTGTTTTAAATTTCTTGCTATCGGTTCATACGGCATTGTCTTTAAATTTTCTAGCTATCGGTTCATACCGCATTATCTTTAAATTTTCATGCTATCGGTTCCGCCCTTGCATTGTCTTTAATTTTCCTACTATCGGTTCCGCCCTGGCATTGTCTTTAATTTACTGCTACTGGTATCGCCCTGGCATCGTCTCCATTGTAATATAACCCTAACACCACACCTTCAACATCACCGGCTAAAATTGAGGTTCATATCTGTACTCATTTCTTACTTTGATAATACAACGAAGCGTCGTTTTTGTATTATATCGTAAAAAATGAGCCTGAGGAACAGCTATGAACACCCAATTTTAATCGATGTCGAAGTTTAGTTTTCTACACCGTGCGGCAAGCGTCAGTACAAGATTAGTTCTTGCATCTCTCGTTTCTTAAGGTCGGTGTTCAATGATCCAATTAATAAAGTGTTTCGTTTATTTAAATTGATGTTCGTAACTTTGATTGTTTAGAGTCTTCTCGTTTGAGCAAGTTGTTACACTTTAATCCGTTTATTAGGTGCTCTTTGACTAAAATTGGACCTACACTCACAAGTTTGAGCCTAGACGCGATCATGGGGCCTAACACGAGTTATCATTAGATCGAGTTCGGGCTTTAGATGTAGTTGGGCTTATGAATTCATTTTGTGCCTAGTTTACGATTCTTATCGATCAGTTGGGCCCGATCCGACCTATGTTGCGCTTGTGATCGGAGTCGTAAAATGATAAAATAAAATATATCGCGGGAATAAAATCATTACAACCAGCTCAAAAAATATTTACTGATTGTCCAAAATAAAAGGATAAAACAAATCCAAAAAATAATAGAAAAATGCGAAAAAAAAATATACGGAGGTGCAATCGCTTTTTTTTTTGCTTCTCCAACTGCTAATTTGGGCTGCAGATCTGAAAAAGAAAAAAAAATCAAAGTCGATCAAAGCCCAAAAGATCGAAATTAAATACTCGACCTATTTTTTAGTATAAAAAGGATGGTCATGGGTCGATCAACAACGGCGAAGCAGACCTCGAAAATCACCTAAAACAAAAGATTAGGGTTTTGCATTGAAACCCTAATCACGAGATCTGAATTTTCTTTTGAGAAACAAGAAGGAGCCTAGGTCCGAACAAAGAACAATAGAGCCACGATCGAGTTCGAGAGATAGTCACGTTTAACAGATCTCGTCATTTCTTCACAAGGAATCGATCCGGAGTTGGTGAGCGATTTTTTTTAGTTTAGATCGAAAAAATATGTACATTCTGTGTGTTCGATATGAATGAATCAACAGAGATCGGTTTGTGTTGTTTTATCTTTCTTTTAAGGGTGGGTTAGATCGTGATACAACGAAAATGCTTCGATCCGGGGATTAGCGACTAAAAAAAACCAAACGAAACAGAACTAATTTAATACAAGTTCATACTAGTTTAAAATCGGAGGATGTTTTTTTGGTCAAGAAAAAACACGACCGATAAACACAACAAAACCGAAAAGAAGTGGAGTAGAAGAGAGGAGGAATAAAAAAAACACGAAAAAGAAGGCCGAACACAGAAATCGCCGTCACCGCCATGGCGAGAGCGCCGCATGCGCCAGAGCCCGGCTTCTCCGCGAAGTCAGGCCGATCCCCACCATCGCGAGCCCACGGTGTTCCCACTCACTCTCTCGCTCTCTCTCTCTGGAAGCCTCACTCCCCACCGTCGGACCTCTCTCTCTTTCCCATGGGAAGCTGCATATTTTCCTCCTCGGAGATATAAGCGGCAAGATGATGAGGAGGAATTGAATGAGCTTAAAAACCTAAGTTTAACATTATATACGGAGCTTGCTGATTCATTTTAGGCTATTGCTTTTCCCACACCCCCTCCTACTCTTTCACACCCCTTAACAAATTTTATTCCAAAAATAACCTCGCGTGAAACGTTGAGTTCACGTGTTTAAAGACTGTTCGAACGACCTTGTTCGAACACGTTCGAATGACCTCGTTCGAACAGGTGAAATTACGCACAAGAGGGTGTGAAGTCAATATTTAACACACTCGAACGATGTCGTTCGAACGGGTTCGAACAGGGTCATGCGAACACGTTCGAATGACCTCGTTCGAATAGGTTAAAAACACTCAAAGAGAGTGTGAAGTCAAGATTTAACACACACGAACGATGTCATTCGAACCTGTTCGAAGGCCCGTGTTCGAACAGGTGAAAATTCGTGAAAAAAAAGAGGTTTTGGCTGGCCTTTTGGTCTTTTCACACCCTTGTGGGGTGTGTTTTGAGTAGGAGGGGGTGTGGGAAAAGCAATAGCCTTCATTTTATTGCTTTTAAGCCCAATTACAAATCGCACCCCCTCTATTACCTCGCACACCCCCGGCCCATTCTTTTTTTTTTTTTACAGCGCCCCAGACAAAAAAAATGCTAATTGGGCCCATTATTTGTACTCTCTCTTTAATAATATAATCCCCTATAACTACTTACACCTCTTTTACTATTGCACCTCAAATTTCTATCATTATTTTTCTCAATTTTCTCGCATTAATCGTTATTTATTTATTTATTGTTATTTAGCCTTTCCAAAAACAATAATATAATTAGGATTTGGTCGAGATGTACGTCTTATCAAATCCGCAACACCGGTTTAAGAGACCCGAGTTGTACAACTTTGTCCTAAACCACTTAAAAATTAAAACCGAACAACACGTCTTTTTCGAAAAACCCCAAATCAGTTTATTACTATGTAGCACCTATTGTCAAAAATAAAAAAAATAGGAGTTTGGCCGAGATGTACATCTTGTCAATCCCGGTTTAAGAGACTCGAGTCGTACGACTTAGATCTTAAACCCCTTCAAAACTAAAATCAACCCAACCAACAAATTTTCAGGAAGAACTACGTGACTTTTGAGTCTCTCATCGCACCAGAGAGTACGTAGGCGCGGGGTCTCTCTGTCAAAGTCAAAATTAAAATTTTCCAAATCAGTCCCTATTTCATTTCCTTGTAAATAATTGATTATTTTTCTACTGTTTTTGTAAATATTACTTTGGGGTAAATAAATAATTAAACGACTCAGTAATCATTGCACAAATCAAATTTAGGGTAATGCGTGTCTTAGGACAGGATGTGTTAGGGTGCGATGAAACTAGTTTTCACCCCTTCCTTCGCATATAATCGACTCTGAATCCAACCTAGTTACGCAGAGACAAATGACTTAAAATTAGGTTTTTCTCAATTTTCCTATTATTAATAAATTGGGTGGCGACTCCTCGAATAATTTATATTTGAGTCGTCAACGTCGAGATCCAGGTCACGACACTAAGCTTCATTAATCAAAATTTCTCGGGTGTTCACTTTCAAGGTCGACAAGATTATATTATTGTACTCTTTATAGGCATTATATAGTGTGATTCATTAGAAAAAATAGAGCATTTTATTTCATACCATCTTAGATCTTCAAGTTAGCAACGATGCCTCATTCATTTTTCAACACCAGGGCCTCTAAGTAGCAGTTCTAGTCTCCTGTGAATGTACTTTCGAACTTCATTATCAAAGTTAAAATACAAATTTTAAACCTGCAGATTAGATAAAAATTAACCAAACCAATTAGGACAAATACACACACACACATGCATGCCTTTTACATTCACCAGAAATGAACTAATTTTATATTTGATTTGCTTTAGGATATAGAAAGGTTATACTTAAAAAATTACAAGCTTGGTAAACCAAAGGAGAGGCGGGTAAAGTGCTCACCGAAAGCATTGCATGTGTTGTGTCAAATCCACCTACACAAATTTACCCAAACAAAACCATCTAGTCAAAAAAAAACAATTTCTCCCACAAAAACAAGAGTATAGAGTCAAAGTGGAGAAAGATCACAGGAATAAAGTCACAGATGTGTTCAATTAATCCAAACTCCAAAGGGAAGCAAAAGAAAATGGATCTTAAAAAGCAAGAAGAAATTAAACTTTGCTAGCTAAAAGGGTTTAGAATGAGCTAGTTAGCAGAATCCAATTCTATTGGTAACAAGGTATGCCAACGAAGGCATTGTAGCGTTGTTCTTCACATTATTCTTGGTTTCTTTGTTCCTTCCTATTTTGTGCATGCAATTGCCACTACTACATAAACAAAGAAAGAACTTTTCCAGAATGAACAGTTGTCTGCAAATATTTCAATATAAAGTGTATAGATCACGCTTGATTATGCATTTGAAAATCATGATATTATCTACTTAGCTTTAGATTCAAAAAAGCTAATAATCAAGGAAGAACAGTAAAACCACTCAAGTACATCAAAATATCACTAAGTAATCAGCAAGGATGATATTATCTACTAAGCTTTAGACTCAAGATCGCCAATAATCAAGGCAATGCTACAATAATCAGCAAGGAAAGGGACTTCCCACTGAAAAATCAACAAATCGTTTTTTAGTTATCACCAACAGTGTTAGTCTAAACACTAATCAATACAAAGGTATGCCATTCAATTACTAATGGAATCAAATATTCATCCTGGAAAAGATACAAACTGAAATTGGTCAAAACAAGTAAAATATGAAATTAATTATTTGGAAATGCAATCAGAAACACAAACCTATAACCAAACATACCATCCTCAACCAAGATTAGCAAAGTGTTTTTGGACATGCCATAAGAGAATCACTGAATGATTTTTGCACAGATGTCAATTGTTCCTGTAAGAATTAGATCCATGACTATCTATGAGTAGCAGCAACGATTAGTTGTATCATTCAAAAAACAGGATCTGATTGGTTTTTATTATATTCAAAACTAAGAATAACAGAAATTGACTAACTATGAGTAACAACACAGATTGCGTTAAAAGTGGATCAATCTATATTGAATGCAAATAGTTTGACTAAACTACGAGCAATTCAAACATAAAAACTGAACAGAAACCTGAACACATACAAAGGAAATCCTGAGAGAGAGGCGAACTAGAGGAAAGCGTGAAATCGTTAATCCGTGTGAAATTGCTGCATATGAAATCACCTCTGCTGCATGGAATCGCTGAACTCCAATTTTCCTTGCCTGTAATTACATGAAAATAAGTCACCAATCAAGGGGAAGGTACAGGTAAACTACAAATGCATGCAGCTCTAAATAAATGCACTTTCTTTATATATGTTGATGTGCTATGTGGTCAAGGAAGCTGATGTTATTACCTACTAACCTATAAAACATAAATGTTTCAAGTCATAGGCAAAAAATTGCTTAGAAATATGCAAAGATTGTGCAGCTAATCAATTTTATATTGTTAAGGTTTGTGCAGCTAATCCAAAAATTGCTTACAATGAGTACATTCATTGTAAATCTTACAAAATATCATGTTCCATGCTCTCTTCTTAAACAAATCAAACTTATAGTCAACAAGAATAGGCGCATTTACATACAAACACCAGATATAAAGTTAAATAATAAAGCTTATGCATTTTTCCAAACTAACAGAAGCAAAATACTCCGAACCAAAGAAACTCTTCCAAAATTACAAATTTAATGTGGAATCAAAATAAAAAACAATCTTCACACAATCTAAATATCATTTAAATAAAATGCAACTCTAGCATAAGGTGACAATTTTAACAAATCAACTTGTTGCTTTTCTATTCACTAGCAAAATATGTATTGAAGCCAAAGACAGAGCACCGAGAAACGCATATTACTTATAAAATAGAAAGAGAGCACCAGAAACTTTAACCTTATTTAGGCTTTGCAAGCGAGTAATCATCACAAAAGGCCCTTCTGCAGAGATCTTCAATTTCACTTGAGAGAGAAAGATGTAGCTCTAAGATACTTGCCTTACATTCAAAATTCAAATAAAAAAATCCCAAATACAACTAAAATAATTTCAGATACAACTAATTGAGGTGTTTGGAACCGTAGAAGAGAGAGATTGAGAGAGGCGAACCAGAGAGAGGAAAACCTCCTCTGTCAAGTTCGCTGAAATCGTTGGAGAAAGAGAGAGAGAGAGGCGAACTAGAGAGAGGAGTTTGCTTAAACCAAAGAGAGAAAGAGCGAGAGGAAAACCAGAGAAAGGGATAGAGGAAGAGAGGCAAACACAGAAATCATTGATCACGAGGGGAGAAAGAGGAATTTTTGATTTTAGGGTTAAGGGAGGAGGAAGAGAACAGCGATGAAAATTGATAGTTTAGGGCTAAGTTGATTTTAGAACAACGATGGAAACTTCTGAGTTTAGAGAGGAAGAGGATTTGCGATGTTAGGGCTAAGATGGGTTTTTATTTTTCTCTGAATGGTTAAGTTATTGGTCTTTGAGTTTTGGTTTAGAACAAAAAAAAATTGAGGGCAAAGAACCAAAATTTGGTAACTCAATTTTTTTTAATAATAATTCAGCCTACGGCAACTGTTTACCAACGTTGGCTAAAACTCAATGAAATAACTGTTGCCTTAGACTTTTAGGGAACACTTTTTAACCGTTGCCAAAAAAATTAATGAAAAAAATAGAATCAACAACGGTGGAATAAAACCGTTGTCATTGATATCTATGGCAACGGTTTTTTTGGCGATAGAATTTTAGGCGCGTTGCGTAGGGTCAAAATGTTGTAGTGAAATCATGACTAGTAATATCGTAAAAAAACCTTTATAAACTTTGCCATAAAAAAACAAATAAAGTTAAAGAAAGTTAACTAAAAGAAATTTAACAGAACTAAAATTAAATGAATTAAATATATCAAAACCAAATAAGGTTAAAGAAATTTAACTAGAGAAATTTAACTAAAACCAAATAATTCATTTAGTTTTGTGTTTTTCAAGTAAATTATATTTGGTTCAAAGCAAAAGTAATGAATATGGAGCCGCGTAAAAACTTTCTTATGCTAAACTCTCCTTAGGAAAAAGAGTATTCCTCCTAAATTTTATTAATAAAAAAAGAGAAAATAAAAAGAAAACATGGGGAACTAGACTAAAAGTCATCTTCATAAACAACATTATAACCAAAGGGATACTGAAAGAGTGCACCAAAGAGTGCAAATAGGAGGTCTCGAGTTCAACCCCAGAAAACAAACATTTCTCTCCTGCTACTAACATTGCTTATCAAAAATAAATAAACAACTTTAAACCAAAAGGATTTCAAGTATTTTGCAGGGGGTAAAAGCAAAACACCCCATATTTGCAGGGGGTAAAAACATATTTAAGCCATAATTAAAATATCTGAATAGTCATCAAAGCTTTTAAGTGATAAGCATTTTTATATAACTAGTATGCATTACTCGTGCTCTGCACGGGTATACATGTCATCGTAAGTTATAATTTTTAATTTATTCTTTCTGCTAAAATAGTCAATTTTATGTTTGAGTGTGTTATATGATTAAAAAACCGACTCTCGTACA
The DNA here is from genome assembly GCA_020916435.1 of Oxytropis ochrocephala. Classification (NCBI taxonomy): domain Eukaryota; kingdom Viridiplantae; phylum Streptophyta; class Magnoliopsida; order Fabales; family Fabaceae; genus Oxytropis; species Oxytropis ochrocephala. Next base: position 92,301,674 of record CM037092.1, on the reverse strand, counting down.
TTTCTCATCATTAATCTATTACGAATTATATATTATAATATATATAGGTATGTGTATGTATATATTTGAGAACTCTACTTCCAACAGAATAGATGAATTATCACCTATGATGTTGTTCCCTCTCTTTATCACACTCTAGATGTATAGTATGGCCCCAAGGTAAGATAAGACAGTAACAAATAGATACTTCAAGAAGGAAACGTTGAAATCATCTCAAATGGATTTATGTGTCTAAACATAATTGTGTCTCTTCTTTATTGCAATGTTTAACAATGTAAAAGAAGCATAAGAAAGTTTTAGAAAGGGCCAATTGCAGACTTTTCGGTCTTCTATTTCATAGTGAAAGTAGGCACTGTTCTATATCATAGTTCCATATCAGCAATTAAGCTGATAATACAATGATGACCAAAAAAAAAGCTGATAATACAAATATTTACTTAAAATAGACACTATCTTCACCTATTAGTCATAATATTTTCAAATGAGTTTAAAAGAGCTAAACAATTACTATAGATATCTAAATTTGCACACAGTAATGACTTAAACAACAAATAAAATTCAAAATAAGATTCCATTATTGTTCTTTGAGTTTAAATAAGTGATCAGAATCCAAAACCTATTGTTCATCAATAATTCTTAAAACTTTCAAGTGAGCTTAAATATTGACCACAAACTTCAAGTCACCCACCTTAAACAATATTAGCCAACAAATAGAACAAACATCTCATTGTAACTTTAATGAGAATCTATATAAAGTAGATGATATTTTTTAATAAGAGCTACCGAAAATCCTTCAAAACTGAGAAAGTACTTTATATAGAATTCAATTCCTAACTTTATATATACATAATGTTTATAATAATTGAATCCAAAACAACCAATTCACCCATTGTAGAATAAGAATTAAAAAATGATAGATAAATTAAGAAAAAATTGGGAAGATTGATTTCAAGTGAATCCCCGTTGCAATCACCGTCATCGTGGCTCTCTGTTGCCACTTTACATTTCACCCCATCGCCGCTTCTGCTTTTCTACCGCAACTTCCTATTTCTGCCTCATCGCCTCAATCTTGATTTTAAAATGCACCGATCATGTGAATCATTTACAAATCTATCAAATATCCAACAACTTCTCATCACTTACTCCATCAGAATAAAACAAATTCAAAAACTCAACACGTATAAGAAGTATTATTTGAATGAGTATTATCTGAGATAATTTCAACAATTCAAAAACTCAACATGTATTATCCAACTTTTTTAAAGAGAAATCACCTTTTGTAGAATAATAATTTAAAAACTGTAGATACTTTAAGAAAAAAAGTGGGAACAGACCATTAAAGTGAATCTTGTCCCAATCACCACGATTGTTGTCACCCGTTGACGCTCCCATCGTCGTCTCGCCTCTTCCCGTCGCCGCCTTCCATTGCCTCAATCTTGATTTTAAAAATCTATTTATCATGTAAATCATTTACAAATCTATTAAACATCCAATATTATTCAAACATCTAAACTCTATCACATTAATAAAATTATAAGTAATATTTGACTCACTATTATTCGAGATAATCAACAAAATAAAAAACTAAGCATGTTTTATCAAAGTAAAATAACTGAAACTCACCCAGAATTAAATATAATTTTCCAAAGGAAATTGAAATGCACATATCAAGTTCATATTCAACTAAAAATCATTGAGGTTATGAATCTAAATGGTCAGGGAAAAAAACACAACACGAATTTAAATGGACAACTGGTATATATATAACTAACACAAAAGATATACCAAGAGATGAGGACAGTACCTGGATATGCCAAGTTCAAATGTCTGGTTAGCAACTTTAAACTTGTTCTTAGATTCCAAATGTGCAAAGCATATGAAATGTAGAAATCAGTATGAGATTTTCCAATTCCATATGAATCCAGAAAAGCATATATGACTTCCTTATCATAACAATTATCCGCCTGCAACAAAATCTCATTTGTTAGCAAACTCGCCACTCAAAATCGAAGCAAGAAAAAGTAAACATAATCTAAGCAAGCAAAAGTAAACATTAAACAAATAAATGGTACACAATCATCCTGTTCTTTGAATATGTGAACACTATCACTATAGTCTTTTGATGTTTCAAAATTACAAATTAATCTGCAATTGTGTCTCATGTTAGTCAATTTGATATCTAGGACTAAATTTGTATGTTGATTCAGAATCAAATTGACGGTAAGCAGTTGCTTTTGAGGACTAATGTGACTAAAGAATCCATACTCACGGGTAGATTTATAACTTGGATGCAATGAGTGACAACGTCTCATACATTTGAAGAGAAAAATGATAGTTAACCTTCAAACAAACAATAGTAAGAAACTAAGAATAAGATTTTAAAACTCACATATTCAAGCCACACCTTGAGATACCGCAAATCATCCTTATACTGCTCCGAATGCCAAAAAGCACGCACACACTTGCTTTCATAAATCATCACCAGCCCCGAGCTATCTCCACCAGAGGAAATGCTTCTGAACCCACTTAATACACCTTCACCACCAATAAACAAAATAAATCATTAATTAACAATCTAGTTCCTAAATTCCACAATTGTTTTACTTTTACGTGTTTACAATGCACAAATTAATCCACAACGTCTTAATTTCTTCACAGATCCATCCTTCAATATTCCAAATTCATTGTGATAACAGATATATGCTAAAAGAATAAGTAATTTCTTCACGCTATTCTAATATTCTATTTCAAAATATCAATAAATGAGTAAAATTTGAAGGAAAACTCACTGTAGCCATGGGAGAAGAGGATCTTCTCCTTTATAATCATCGATATCTTCAATAAGTTTTCTGTTAAATAAAATTTCATTTGTGTGAAACAAAATAGAACGAATAATGAGAAATACAGTGAGCGAGTGAGTGAGGGAAGTACCTTCGGTGATGGATGATGGATTTCCTGATGTTATTATCGGTGTGAAATTTGAGCGCGTGATTGAGGAGATTGACATTGCATCCTCTCTTCAATGGCCTCACATTCTCTTTGAAGATATCCCACTTGTTCCCGCTCTCTCTCTTCGACGCTAGAAACTCTGTCTATGGATCTACCTTTGCCATCTCGCACTCGGCCATTGTTGTTGCAGTTCAAGCTTCTCCGTCCATCTTTTTCTTCTTCTCCTTCCAGTTCTGAGGGAATGAAAAGGAAGTTCTAGGTGAACAAAACAGTCATGGAAATTCTTCTAATTGAACAAAAAGTAATGGAAATTCATCATTCAGACTAAATATTTTTATTTTTATTGCATGTATGAAGGAAGAAAGAGTAGATGAAGGAAGAAGAAGAATGTAGAAAAGGAAGAAGAAAGAGATATGGCGAGAGAGAGAGGGGTGGGATTGATGAAGAGGGTTTAGGGAAGAAATGGGTCAGTTTTTTTCACATATTGGTCTCTAACCGTTAAAAAAATCATAATTAATTGTAATCATTTAAATTGAATTGAAAATATAAATAAATCACGATAATTGGCATTTAATAGGAATTGAATTGCAATTATGTACAGTGTTTTCTTGTCTTTATCTCATTAAAGGAGGGCGCCGAAATCTAAATAAATAAGAACTGTTGATTTTCCTTGGTGTGTCGTGCGTTGATTGAATCGATTGGTGCATCATCTAACAGTTTGGATTACAGCTGATGGAAGAGCATGGTAACGATCGCATGTGCATCAAAGATCCGATTGGTTGACATCCGTTTGATTCTTTCTTCCATTTCATCGCACTACATCTTCACCGTTCATGATGCCATGTACTCCCTCCGTCCCATATCTTTTGATGTTTTAGCATTTGCACAAGAAATAAGAAAACAATAAGTAGATAAAATGTAGACTAAAACACCCTTATTTAACATCTTGTTCTTGACAATTTTACTTTGATAACACATGCCTGCTCAACAATTAATATAACAATAATGATAGCAAATGGAAGTGAGCTTTATCTTGGAAACTCAAATGTAAATAAGTGCTGAGATAATTGCATCATATAGGGTAGTGGGTTTTCTCTTGGAAATTAACTCAAATGTAAATAAATATAGGAGAGATAATTAGTTTCTGTATATGTTCTTAATAAATATAGGAGTATTGATTTATTAAGGGTAAAGTTGGAAGATAGTAGTTAAAATAGCATTGATTTTGTAAAACATCAAAAGTTTTGGGACAAATTTTAGAGGCTAAACATCAAAAGATATGGGACGAAGGGAGTATTATTTTGTAGTGACGTGGAAATGACGTAATGCATTGCGTCATTTTTTTTACCTGCTGACGTGTCATGCATACGTCAGCTATTCATGATTATATTATTAAGATAAGATATCTTTTACTAAAATTTCATTATAATTTATTCTATGTATTTAATTTACATTAGTAATTATAGTGACTGTATAATCTCTGATAGTCTACTTGGGGCAAGCAATATGTAATTGCCTTCCCATGAGCTTATAAGTTCGGAGGTTTTCCCTAATTTGGATGTAGCCCCATCCCCTCTACCTAGCATTTTTGTAGCAATAGCAGTATTAATTTTAAAGTTTTAATAAAACTATTAAAACTTTGTTCTAATTTAAATTAAATTTTCATTCAAATAGATTAGATCAAACTGATAGCGTACATTGACCAAAAATGGCTAAAGCTAGTCAAAAAGTATTTGAAACTTTCAGTATCAAAACGCAAAGTAAATATATTTAATGAATATCAATTTGTTTTGACTAAAAATTTAATCTTTTAGAATTGTTTTGACAAAAAATTTAATCTTATAGAATTAAAAATTTAATAATAAATAAATTAACAAATACTATATAAGTTGATATACAAGTAGTCATTTCTTAACCTTCGAGAGCGAGAATGGCCACAAGTATCATTAATGTCATTTCTATCATGGCAATTATATGTGTTGTTTCAGATTTTGGCTTGAGGTAATAAACTAATTTCAAAATTTTTGTTATCTTTTTATTAAAAATTATATATATATATATATATATATATATATATATATATATATTTGTAAAAAATATTTCATTTGAAATGTGAAAATCCTTAAGAATATTAGGTAAAATTTACAAGAAAATAATCATTATATATATATATATATATATATATATATATATATATATATATATATATATATATATATATATATATATATATAACTTCTCTATTTTTTTCTAGAAGCTTATGTCATGGTTTTATGTTGATCTGTCCTCAAAATCATTTTCCTGTATATGTTAGCATGTTGATACTTTAATTTAAATTTTACATCACTTTAAAAAAATATCAAATAAAATCGTAAATCCATGAGTAATGACACTAACAAAAAAGGGTTTTGATCTTGGTACCCCCTCCTTAAACCCTATACCCCCTTTTGTACAAAACTTCCAAAATTACCCCTAACTAAAAACAAAAATCGAAAAAATCATCTCATAATTCATAATTCCGTAGTTGAAGAGTAAGATTCTCTCCTAAATTTTACGGAAACATCACACAAAGGATAAATCCGTAGTTGAATTCCTACGGAAACATCATACGTAGATGAATCAGTGAGTCTTCTTTGGTGCAACTTAGAAGGATTTACGGGAAAATTTACGGAATCATCTTCTTACGATGAATCCGTAGTTGATCTTTATTACGTATTTACGGAAATTTTACGGATTCATCATGCGTTGATGTTTCCGTAGTATAAATTTTGACTACGGAATGATCGTTGATGGATGTATCCGTAGTCAGTCTTCACTTTCTCTGTTCCAGAGACTACGGATTTATCCTAGGGAGATAAATCCGTAGTATATTTTTATGTTGCTGATTTTTGTTTATTTTTGCGATCTTGCGCACACCCCCGCTAGGTGGGAAGATTCCTCCATGGTCCAGTGGTTTGATGCGTCGAGGGGAGGTACATTGGACAGGTAGAGGAGGTGCGAGTGATGAAGGTCCTTCTGAGCCACCGAGTGAGCGGACACAAAACAGGATAGCCGGACACGCTTCTGAACGGCAGAGACGTGTTCGTGGACGTCTTCCAGCTCCTCCAGGTGACGATGACAGGGGAGTGCCTGACATGCATCATACAGGTTATGTTAGAGATGTTTATGAGCCTCCTCCTCCTGCTTTTGATAGAGGTTATCATAGAGATGTTTACGACCATGCGCCTGCTAGAGGTGATTATGGAGATTACTATGAGGGTGGACAGGTGGGGAATGATGATATTCCTGAGGATGATCCCCATGTAGAGGCTGATGATAGTATGGAGGCGGAGTTTGAGTTAGGTGAGGCTAGTTCAGAGGTAGATTTAGATCAGCAGGTTGAGTCTGATTATGACTTTGATGATGATGAGGCTGAGGACCCTGTTCAGCCTCAGCCGGCAGAGTTTGTGGAGCTAGACTTGGGTCCGAGGGATGGCTCTCTACTGCGTAAGAGTCATGAGCACGTGACATCTAAGCTGCGTATTGGAGTGGTACGTAATAGCTTATTTAATATGTCTTAAATGTTGTTATCTTTTATATGCATTTTTGTTAATATGTATTTATACATATATACAGGATCGCGGGAAGTTGAAGATTCCTGCGAATGGGGCCAAGTTACAGAAGCTTGTCCCTGAGGTGCTTCATCCAGATGTTGCACGTTGGGTTGAGAAGGCTGGTCTTACGGACCTTCAGTTCACCCCCATGAAGATAGTCAACCATGAGTTGCTATCTGCATTTGTGGAGAGATGGCATCCGGAGACATCTTCGTTTCACCTACCATTTGGTGAAATGACTATTACTTTGGATGATGTGTCCAACCTTCTTCACTTGCCTGTCTATGGGTCATTTTTCTTGCCAGGTAATAAATTTATTAATTTTTAAATTTGTTAAAAGTTGTTTAAAATTAGGGGAAAAAAACCACTGTAGACCAAAAAAAGAAATTATTTACTGTGAGACTATAAAGTAATTACGGTAATTACGGAAAAAAATTAAGTATATTAAAAAGTAGAACAGAATTTCATATTGGATAAGAACAGAAAACATAATACAACCTAGTTGTTCAAAGAACTACTACCTCTAATAGAAGGATATGAACCTAGTTGTTACCAGAAACATAATATTGGATATGAAAAACACAAATTGCAAAAATAAAACGAAAACGACAGAAAACATAATACAACCTAGTTGTTCAAAGAACTACTACCTCTAATACTACGGCGGAGTTCTTCGAGAGATTCTTCCATTTGACGAACAATTCGAGATAAGGTTCAATGACACCTTGGAATTCTTCATGTTTCTCAAACATTTGACGGCGTCTTCGTCATTCTTGATAGGCTTAAGGCACTTCCGAATACGATTACGTGGGTTCCAAATTTCTTGACGTAGGGGAGTGACATTCGATTTTTAATTTCTTGCTTGAACACCATCTAGTTTCACATTTTTATTACTTTTTCTTTCAATTCTGCGAATGTGATGTTGTTCTTAAGCATGAAATTTTTAGTTTTGGATCCATGACTATGAATCAACGGACCGAAATGGTCGTTCCAAATGATTGTAAGTCATCTCATACTCAACTTTACGAGTGCGTAAGTATGGGTTGTTGTGGTGCGGGTGGTGGTGGTTGAAGAAGATGCATCACCTCTTCTCGCAGTTCGTATTGTGTCCACGCATAACTCTAAGATCTGCCGCCCCATCGGAACGTTAGCTAGATGTTCCATCATTGCGCGGACGTCGTCGTCATTTCGGATCTCCATGATCGAATCGGGCGGTCCATCATCTCTACAATTGAACTTTTTGAAACGTATACGCTCCACGCCTTTACGCCACGCTCCTCGGGCGAATCTTCCTCTCACCCTTTTCCTTCATTGGGCGAAGGTGATGTCCTTACTCATCCTGCGAGAAGACATGGTTAGGACAACAAAACACAAAGCACCATGTTCGCTCGGTGGTGACAATCCCATTGTGGTGAAGAAATCATTAGGAATTTGTCGTTTGAGTACTGGGTTGAGCACAATTGCCATTCCATTTCAGCTGGGTTGGGAAGAAGGAGAGAAGGTTTTGGTGAAGAAGCAGCTGGGTTGGGAAGAAGCAGATTAGGGTTTGGTGAAGAAGCTCTGAGGATGTGAACCCCTTTTATAATAGGCGTGGTGAAATGTCAGCCGTTGATTTATAATAGACGTGATCGTGTGTGAGCCGTTGATTTAGGGTGATCATAACCGTTGATTGTAGGGTTTAGTGTCGGCAAAATCTAGGCCGTTAAATTGTGTCTGCAAAATCTTGGCCGTTCAATAAAAAAATACCCACACTCTGTTCACACTCTGCACAATGCAGCATGCACACTCTGCACAATGCATCACTCTGCACAATGCAACATGCACACTCTGCACAATGCATCACTCTGCACAATGCATCACTCTGCACAATGCAGCATGCACACTCTGCACAATGCATCACTCTGCACAATGCAACATGCACACTCTGCACAATGCATCACTCTGCACAATGCATCACTCTGCACAATGCAGCATGCACACTCATTTGACAAATAAGCAAAGCAAACCGAGAATGTCAACTCTGTTGAAGTCACTCCAACAATCTCCAAGAGAGGCAGTTTATACTTGTTGGTTTTGTAGGTGCTGTCCATAATCAATATCCTAGGGAATATCCTCAATAGGTTGATAGACTCAGGATGTGCCCACATGATGTCACCAATAACATCAGAGTTCTCAATTCTTCTAGTCCAACACACATAGTGTTCAGAATCTATCAACCTCATAAGCTCTTGGATCTCAGTTCTAGAACCTCTACAACTCGTCCTAAACATCCGGCGCTGCTTATACAACTGCGTGATAGTACTCAAGTTCCCCACAAATCTCTTCTTCAATGCACTTAGACTCTTCTCTGCTTTGACATTTAACAATGTATGCTCATCCAACATACTTTTCTCTTCCTTTGAGAATCGCCCAAATATTGGAAGTCCGATACATGATGGAGATGGCTTATGATTGTGTACACCACACCTAACCTCTACCTTCCAATCCTCAACTGGAGGATTCAGAGGTTTAGCTTTTAGCTTGAATGGACAATCACACTTCTTTGAAGATATCCTTCTACCTTTAGAGCAATCCACGTCTACTCCAGTGTGTTTCCCATGTTTCGCACAACCAAAAACAATCACATTTTTTCTCCCACTTTTGCCAATTGCTTTATCGGATCTGCGGATGATAACAACTATTCCGTTGGCTTTCCCCGTCTCTCTAGCCCAACGTATGAGATCATCACGGGTATGAAAAATCTACAAATAATTTACAATTATCGGATTAGACTAAATTCTAAGTACTATTTAAAATAATTAATGATAAATGCCCACCTCATTTGTTGTAAATGCATCCGATAGATCAATGCAATTGGGAAGCGTCCCCATCCGACATAGCCATATCTCAGATAATATTAACCATTGAAAACTTAATTAATTAACTAATTAAATAAATTTAAAAAAATAAAAAACACTACGGATTTATCTTGGATAGATAAATCAAATGCGCATAAAAAAACTTAACTCGATTTATGTTAACCACATAAATCAGTAGTGTAAATTAACACTCGGTTTATGTAGTTAACATAAATCCGGAAACAATTTTAAAATTTCCTACGGATTCATCAACATTTGAACAATCCGGGAAAAATTAAAAAAATACACTACGGATTTACCTTTAAGTGATGAATCCGGAAAAAGGGCGAAATTTTAGACTAGATCTGAGTTTTCTCATTGTTAATAATTTCTTTGGATCCTATGAGAAAGATGAGGATGATTCACAAAGAAATAACATTTTCCAAACTAGGTGTCTCATTCTAGGAAATGTATGCTCTTTGATAGTTGATGGAGGTAGTTGTGCAAATGTTGCTAGCACTAAGTTAGTGTCAAAGCTCAATCTTGAAACTACTCCACATCCTAGTCCATATCAAGTGCGATGGTTAAGTGATCATGGGGAATTAGAGATAAATAGGCAAGTCAAGATATCATTTTCCATTGATAAATATTGTGATGAGGTTATATGTGATGTAGCACCCATGGAGGCTAGCCACATATTGCTAGGGAGACCTTGACAATTTGATAGGAAAGTTATTCATGATGGTGAATCCAACAAATACACTTTCACCGTTCGGATCGTTGAAACGAGGTCCGAGGAGAGAGAAATTGCATTCTCAATAGAGCTGCAAATTTGGGTATTTCATCTTTTTGTTCTTATTTTGTAAGCTCTTATGCTTTACTTCACTTGCTTTTTCAATTACTCAAAGAGGGTCAAAAGAAAATAACATGTGGGATGATTGACCAAGAATCAAATCATGCATCTTTATATTAATTGTGGTTGATATGCACAAGCTACTTATCTTTTACTTGAGTACATAGAAACGTTTGTTGCACATACACTACTTAATAAAATAAAAAAAATATTACAATGATATAAGAACTCGGACAAAATTGGGGTATAATAATTTGCCCTCTTTATTTATATTTTACAAATTTTTTTAGTAGAAATAGAAATAAAGATAGAATAGACGTCAATTTTGTCCGTTTAGAGGGGAATAGAGGGTTTGAGAATAAGCAGGAGCGCGGTTAACACTTGGCGTATTAACCGCGAACAAAATGAAGGATCGCCGGGATCCGAAGGAGCACTAAGGCTCAAAGCCCACTCGGTCCGAATGAGCACTAAGGCTCAAGGACCACTAAGGGTCTGAAGGAGCACTAAGGCTCTGAAGGACCACTCTGGGTCTGGAAGGCTGCCTAGGCCTTATTTGAAGGACCATCGTGGTCTGAAGGAGCGCAACTAGCTACGGTACTAGTTAAACGGTCTGAGGGGGCCTTTATATTCGAAAGGCCATGATGGGTCAAGATCGTGTCTAGAATCGATATGTTGACCATGAAGGACGTCCACCGTGTCTTAGGCTGACACAACTAGTCTGAAGGACCACGCGGGGTCTGCGAAGGTCCGCCGGGCTCGACTCCGACGTTGCGACCTGGGCCACTTAGGGCACTGAAGGAGCGTAGTGCTCTGAAGGACCACTCGGGGTCTAAGGGATCAACTTTGTGATCTGTGACATGATATGAGATTAACGCTTAAAGCGCTGATATTAGAGGAACAAAACATAGGGAATGACACTTATCGTGTTTATCCGGGCACACCTAACAAATGCATCTTCCCGAGGAGGGAAAAGCTTTCTTCCCGAGGATGCGAGAAGCATGGGTGAATATTGATCATTCTTTGGAAAAATTAGTTTTGATTCAAACTTCGGCATTCTCAAGGTCATTATCTACAGACACTGATATGCAAAAGTACTTGACCGTATTTGCAAGCTCGCTTATTTTACCTTCCATTATGATGCCCCTTGATGATCGAAATTTATGTCCACAAAGTTACCTAAGTGAATTTTTAGCATCACATGATCAACTGGTGTTCTCTCTGAAGCTTTGTTTAGTAAAGACATATGTTAGTGCAAGTATGAATGAGTCAGTTAACTTGGGGTTCTAAAGGCCTAGGGTGAGGATATTTGTGGCACATGAAGGGGTGAATGACTGACTGGTCTTTGTCAAGGTCATCAAAGGTAGGTTTTCCCAAGCCAAGAAATGTAGGACTGCCCCAATTTAGATTTGATGACAGTGAGTGAATAACTTGCCCCTGTCTAGTGGTGACAAGCTAGGGGTGTAGAAGATGATGAACTGGGAATGCATTGGCTTTGGAATGAAAGGCGGAAAGCAAGAGACTTTGTCTCAACCCATAGAGTTTGGCGTTGCCCCATTTATGGTAAGGACAAGATTGCCCCGGCTAGAGTAGCAGCGTTTTAGGGTAATGAGTTGAGAAATTGCCCCAGTATTGTTTTGTGGATATGAATATGATAAGGGATGAGGTGAGTGTAGGGCGGATTTCTCCAAGTAAAGGGTGAAGGGATTGCCCCACTTGGTAATGGGATTTCAAATGGTTGTTTTAGTGAGGTTGTGAAAGGTGGCGAGTTAGGGCTATGGGTTTTTGAGTTGATCCGGTATGTATGTTTAGACTGGGTGTGGTGTGGGATGGACGTTGGACACATTTCCCCAAGCTTAAGTGGAACAAATGGTGAAAGGATTTCCCCACTTTGGGATCTAGGTGACGATCCTAGCATAAACCTTTTGGTTATCTTTAGAATGACTCTCAGACTATGATAGTCTTGAGTTTGCTATGATTAAAACTGCACTTGGTGATCGCTAACCCTTGGCTTTATATCAATGGAACATGAATGAACCTTTGGAGTGCAAGCCCTTTTTGATTTCTTTATTTTGAGTTTTTTTTTTTTTGAGATACATTTTTTTTGAGCAAACATATTGTAAATAAATAAACTTATTTGTCCTAAGATTAAAACTTTGAGAAAACAAAAGCAATCGGTCATTGATCGGAATGAACTCTAGAGTGTTGTAACGTGGCCGATGGTTTAGTGATTTATGAGGGAAATGATAATTGGGCTCAAAGTAGTGTTTGGGGATTGATGGGACGGATGATTTTTTATTGAGCAGTATGATTTGGCTAATGGTTAATGGTTTGTGAAAGAAGGGGTTATTAGGCTCAATGAAGTGTTTGATGATTGATGGGACAAATGATTTGGTGATGTAACTTGGCTAATGGGTGATGATTTATGAAGGAAATGGTTGTTAGGCTCAAAGGAGTGTTTGAGGTTTTATTGAGACAGTAATTGATGTGTCTCATGGTAGGATGGACTTGTTTAGGATTGTAATGTGGCTAAGGGTTTATGGAGGGTAGGATATGGAGGCCAAAAGAAGTGTTTGAGGTTTATTTTAGACAATGATCTCTTTATGCTTTAATAGTGTGAAGCAACAGCTCACGACTTGTACTATTTTGTCTTTGTTTTTTCTAATTTGTTTTTTTTTTTGAGATTTTTTAATCCACTTTTTTGACTTCACTCTTTTGTGCTCTTTGTTTCTTTTTGGCTGAGTGAGCTGATAAAAGTGATGCACCATTTTTTGATGCGAAATCGATCCTTGTCTAGGGTGATTGAGAGATTTTTAGGATTTTTGGCTTAAGGTGGGTGGTAAGGGATTTTTGAGGATATGGAAAGATGGTTCAACTTCATTTCAAATCATGATTGCTTGTTTTCTCAAAAAATAATTTAAAGACAATAATTTACTTATTTTATATACTTGCTCTTTTTTCTTTATTTCTCCTTTTTTGTGTGCCCTAATTTTTGCTTAGGCCGCTCTTACGAGTTTTCAACCTAACGGGCCTTTTTGATTTTTTTGTAAAGGACTTGCACCAAGGGAATACAATGTTGACAAGGTATTTTGGAGATCACAAATTTTCCCCAGTGTGAGGGTCTCAAGTGTTATTTCAATAGTGAGAACAAACCAAAAAGTCGACTAGTTAGGGGAGCATGTACTTTATGGTGGTCGTGGTGGGATAAGACTTGGACGGGGGATGATGACAATGTAGGGACATTAACTGACTCAAACAAGAATGAAGACACATGTGACACACAAATCACTACACGAATGCTTCATAGAGAGTTAACATCAGTTTTAACATGAAAGAAATTTTTGGTGGACCATTTCGTTCATTCATCATGGGGTGGATGAAATGCAACGCTTTGTTGAAAAAAATGTGTGAGCGAGCTGTTAATTTGAAAAAAATTGAGTGCCTTGAAACACCTTGAGCTCACAACTAAGTATGGCTAAAAAGAAGAATGATTTATTTCTCACAAACGCCTCATCTCTCATCAAAGTTTTTTTGGAATAAGAATTATGCTCGCTTTTTGATGCATGATGTAAGTATGTGAATGAATGAATGTACATGAAATGAGAATGCGAATGAATGAAATGCGCATGATATGAGAATGAGAGTGAATGAATATGAAAGTGTGGTTTATCTATCGCGTCAGGGAATTATAAGTTTTTTATTTGGAGAGTAAAGTACAAAGTTTGATTTTGACTTTAGCATGCATGACTTCTCTCCAAAATAAAGTTTTTAACTCCACAGCGGTCATAAAATGCATGCAACATAAGATGTTTATTTTATTTATTTTTGTAGTGCAAAGAAAAAGAAAAATGCATGTGGTATATTTTCTAAAAATGTAGTAAATAATGGTTTTTGGTTTTTTGATTTTTTTGATAAAAGACGGCATGCATAAATATTTGTTTGAATGCAAGAGTAGAAGCTCCTTTGTGACCCTAAAAGGTATCTTCTTGAGTGGGTCTAAGGTTTCTTTTATAGTGCCTCACAAGGGTAGTTCTAAAGAATCCTACACAAGGTTCCTAGAGCCAAGGACCACAATCAAGAATATCGACCCCAACAATAGGCAAGCTATTAGAAGGGATAACATCCTCAAAAGGAATCAAACTCTAGGTGAGATTTTCGTGACCACCCAACGAGACGTACGTCCCGCAGCCATCACTACACAATCTCGTTTTAACTTAGGTTTGCACTCAAGTCCGGGTAGATGACCTTTTCTCACGTGTGTGTGATGTGTAGAGGTGCAGCGTGTGTGTAGGAGCGATTTAAAATAAACCCAAAGTGCAAACAAAACAAACATTCATACAAATATCGTCTTCTATCCTATGGTTTATATATCACATAAAAATAAAACATGCAAAAATAAATAAAAAAATAAATAAGGGAAGGGTAAAAATTAAATCCTACAACTAATTAGACTAGGTTTTGACTCTCTAAAACGTTAAGTCCCCAGTGGAGTCGCCAACAGAGCGACCAAAAAAATCGGAATGGATTCTTGAAGTTCGAAAGGAAGCCGCCACCAAATTTTAGTTTAAGGGCAAATTCGGAAAATTCCTTTTAGTTTTAGGATAAGGCAAGTTTAAAGGTTCGGGAGTCGTTATGCGTGGGGAAGGTATTAGCACCTCACGACATCCTTCGTCTAATTATTTATGGTTTATTAATATTTACCCTTTTTATTTATAGTGAAAAGACTTAATTAAAATTTTAATTTTTAGTGCTTGACAAGAGTGGACTCTTGCTCCTACGTACCTCTGGATGCAATGGAGGAATCAAAGCTACGTAGTTCTTCCTGAAAAAGGTTTGTTGGTTGATGTTTTTTAGTGTAGGGGTCCTAGGACTCCTTGAACTGCATGACTCATCGATTCTAGGACGACTAACTGATTGTACAACCGACTTAGTCCCCTACTTTTTGAAAGTATTTTTGAGGTTTTTTGAAAGAAGTTTGTTTGATGTGAGGTGAGTTGGTTTTAGAATAGGTATTATAGAACTCCTAAACTGCATGACTCATTATTAGTTCTAGAACGCTGACTAACCCGGTTGTACAACCGACTTAGTCCCCTATTTTTAGGAAAAGTGATTTATTTATTTACTTATAAGTTTTTAGAGTTACTGAACTGTACAGCTCATTGGTCCTAGGATGATGACTAACCCGGTTGTACAACCGACTTTGTCTTTTATTTGATTTTTGAAGAAATAAACTAATTGTGCATAAAAAAAGACAAAAACTGATAATTAATAAAGACTAGACTAAAAAAATAAATAAATAACTATATACATAAATAAATATGAATAGATATATAAATAAACAATAAACAAATAAATAGATTATATTATAAATAAATGATAAATAAATATGTACATAAAAATAAACAAAATAAATACAAAACTAACCTGGACTCGACGAGTGCCGAATCGGACTGAGCAATCTGACTAGGTCAATCACGAACCGGACTCCTATCTGGTCCATTTTGACCCCAAGACCGCATGAACCGCTTTGAGAATCGAAAAGCCGACTCAAAACGTCCAAATGATCAAAGACGGGTTTTTAGTGAAATGAGCCGCGAACGCTTTGACCCAAAAGATCACTTAACCCGCCAATGATCCTCTCCTCTAATCTTCACCTCTCAACCCCTTTTATATCCAATTGCTAGGGAGCTCTTGTTTCTTGTGAGCAATGTGGGACTAAAACAAGGTAGAGAAAGTAATTCCCCTTTAAAACACAATTCCGCTTTTTCTCAAACTCACACACCGTAAAATTGCGATTCCGGATTCGTTAACCGTTGGATCGTCTTTCTTTTTTAACAGTAGGTTCGTGAGACATATATCTCCACTTTCACTGTTCGGATCGTTGAAACGAGGTCCGAGGAGAGAGAAATTGCCTTCTTAATAGAGCTGCAAATTTGGGTATTTCATCTTTTTGTTCTTATTTTGTAAGCTCTTATGCTTTACTTCACTTGCTTTTTCAATTACTCAAAGAGGGTCAAAAGAAAATAACATGTGAGATGATTGACCAAGAATCAAATCATGCATCTTTATATTAATTGTGGTTGATATGCACAAGCTACTTATCTTTTACTTGAGTACATAGAAACGTTTGTTGCACATACACTACTTAATAAAATAAAAAAAATATTACAATGATATAAGAACTCGGACAAAATTGGGGTATAACAGGTACAAATTTCTTCCTATCTTTTACTTTTCATTGTCTACTTTTGAATGGAGTTGGATGTTGCTTATCTTTGTCAAATGTATTGATTTTTCCCAATTTCCATTTGATCCTGGAGGTATGTTTGTATTGATATTTCTTTCTTCATGTATGACCACAACAAAAATCAAATTCGAGGTTGAATTTCTTCAAGAAGGATGGAATGTTATGTACGCAAAAAGCACGGAGTTTCAGGACTTGACACTTGGGCCGATGTCTTTTATGTAGTTGAGATTTTATATGAGTTTAAAATTGTAATAAGCCAAACATTTTTAGGCATGTTATTTCCCTTTCTTAGAAGCCTAATTGTGTAAGGTCTACTTTGGGCTTGAATTTGGGCTTCTAGTTGTCATGTTTTATTTTTAGTGAGCCCACAACCTATTCTCTATAAATAGGTGTGGTTTTGCAAATTGTAAGAACCTTTTGACCATATTTTTAATTTGAGAGGAATTAACACAAGTGCTCTTTCTAGGGTTCTTCCTTGAACCGTCTTTGGGATCTTATCAAGAACTTAGGGTTTTTGTGGCGATCCAATCATGAGAATTATCATCTTTCCATGAAAGATGTGGCTTCTCTTCACCACATAGATTCATTCCTTGTCTTTCCATCTTTTTGATTTTCTTCCTTTCGTGTCTTTTCTTATTTATTTGTCTTGTTTGTATTTGATTATGGAACGATACTTAGTTTTGAGTGAATTAGTAACAACAATTCACATCACATACTCTCCTAGAGGTTACCTTCTTTCTCAATCTAAGTATATTACCAACATCCTTGATCAGGCCTTGCTTTCTGATAATTGAGCAGTAGATAGCCCTCTTAAGCTTAATGTGAATTATGCTCCCTCTGATGGCGTCCTTCAATCAGATCCACTTTATATCGTACTTTGGTTGGCAGCTTGGTGTAGCTTACCATTATCAGACCTTATATTTCTTATGCAGTGCACGTTGTCAGTCAATTTGTGGTTTCTACCATCACAGTGCATTGGGTAGCATTCCTTCGCATACTTCTATATCTTCGAGGAACCCAAAATCAGAGTATTCTTTTTACTTCATCTTCTTTGGAATTATGTGCTTACTCTGATGCTGATTGGGCTAGTGACCCGACTAATCACAAGTCTACTACAAGATTTTGCATTTTTCTAAGGGGTTTCCTCATCTCTTGGAAGAGCAAGAAGCATGAAGTTTTCTCCCGCTCCTCTACAGAATCAGAGTATCGTGTTATGACAACCACTACATCAGAGATTGTTTGGCTATGTTGGCTTCTTGCTGATATGGGTGTCCCTCTCTTAAGCCACTCCTATGTATTGTGATAACAAGAGTGCCATCCAAATTGCTCATAATTCGGTCTTTCACGAATTCACCATACACATAACTGGCAAATGCACAATCTTATGTCACTAATCAACAGGGTTTCGCGCACATCTTTTCTTTAGCCTTGCCATCTTTATTGCATATGTCACACATATCTTCTCCAATACCTCATCAATGTATCCAAAGTAAGCATGCCTCCAATCATCCTTCAACAATAAAACTCCAATCACCCCCCAAAACCCAATATCAAATCCAATTGCTACTACAAAGTAAAACAAAATTTTCCCAGACTTGTCTTCTTTGCCATCTTCATCTTCATCTTCACCTTCACTTTGATCTCTGTCACCTGCTCCAGCGTCACAACGATTCGGCAGTGGTTCACCACAGAGAAAACTATTGCAAATATAAATCAATGGATCATTGAAGGTTGAAAATTGGTTTCCTCGTGGAATTGGTCCTGAAAGGTTGTTGTAAGACAAATTTAAATCTTCTAGAAAAGTTAAACTAAGCATGCTTTGTGGAATTGTGCCTGAAAGACGATTCTGAGAGAGGTCCAAGGATTCCAGTAACTTCATGTCTCCTATCCTTGTAGGAATTTCTCTTGAGAGAAGATTGTGTGACAGATTTAGGCCTATCAAGCCAGTAAGAAGAGTTATTCCTTTAGGAATAGGTCCTCTCAAGTTGTTATTTGACAAGTCAATGTTGGATAGCAGTTTTAGATTTCTAGTATAATGAAGTTCTCTTCCTTTCATGAATTGGATGACATCTTGGTCAAACCATTCAAGATATTGTGGCTCATCTAGATCTGCTTCCACGACCGAAGGTTTGCTTCCATGAATCATTGCTGTGAGGTTTCTAATGCAATGAGGGATTGAGCCTACTAACATGTTGTTGGAAAGGTCCAAGATTTGCAACATCGAAAGGTGGCAAAGTTGCGATGGAATGCTTCCTTGGAACTTATTTTGACGCAACTTGAGAATCTGGATTGAGGAAAAAATGTCTCCAATCCATGAAGGTATGGTCCCTGATATTTGGTTCTCTCCAAGATCTAAAATTACCAGTTGCTTTGAATTTCTCAAAAATGATGGAAACTTGCCGTGTAGACTATTATTGTTCAAATGCAACCATACCAAACTTGAGAGATTACCAAATGAGCTTGGAATAACACCTGATAGGTTGTTAGATGAGAGGTTTATCTCATTCAATTTTTGAGAGGAACTCCAACAATTAGGAAGGTTGCCAACTAAATTGTTGCCTTAAAGGACAAGATTGTACAAGGAGTTTATTTTGCACAATGAATTTGGAATGGAATCATTTATAAGATTCTCTCCAAGAATAGGTTCAGAAACATTGGGCAATCTATCGAATATTTTTTGGGAAGTGGCCCAGTGAAATGGTTATTGGCTAGGTTTACATAGTATAATAGCTTAGGAAATCTTATTTCAGATATCATGCCAGTCAAATGGTTGAAAGACAAGTCTAAAATGTGCAAATGTGAAAGGTTACCAAGATTTTGAGGGATGGTACCATTCAGAAAGTTTCCTGAAACATCAATGTATTTTAGACTTACCATTTGTCCGATACAATTAGGAAGAGACCCGGTCAAATTATTATTCTTAAGAACCAAATACATTAGATTTTCTAACTGTCCAAGGAAATTGGGAATAGATCCATTTAAATGATTATGAGCAAGGGTTAAATACTTCAAGTTTGACAATGAAGTCAAATTTTGAAGAGCTGAAGGAAGTGAGCCATTAAGAGCATTGCCACTAAGATCAAGATACTCTAATGAAGTCATGTTTCTAAAACAATCTAGATCAGTACCATCAAGTTCATTACCTTGAAGATAGAGAGATGTAAGGCTAGAAAAATTGCTAGAACTAACAAGTTGATGCTGATGACTACGTATCTTTTTTATGCTGCAATTCCTCATGGCTATTTCCAATAGAGAAGGAAGCATGTTAAGTGCTGGGAATAAGTTTTGTGCCTTACCAAGATACACATCACTCATGTAAAGATATTGGAGCAAAGGAAGTTTTGAAACCCAAGAGATATCATCGGAATCTAACCCAGAATTATAGCTTAGATCAAGAGAGTACAAGTTTGTGAGGTTTCCGATATTTTGGGGGATCCTGCCACTCAAATGGGAATCATAGAGAGAGAGGTAATGTAAATGCTTCATAGAGTCAATAAAAACTGGTATAGGACTAGAATTGAAACTGTTACCACAGAGAAGGATGCACATGTTTGATGAATTTCCACAGAACTTATCAAAGCGTGTCTATTCTGAAAATTTAAGTTTTTTTTACAGAAAACATTATCATTCTATTGATTGAGATTTGAGAGAAAACAAGTCGTGTGGCATCATTACATGGTAGACTTTTACGGAATATGGAGCCCTACACAATTTTCTTTTTAAATAAGCAATAATTTTATTGAAGGGAGCACGAGGGGTGACCAACCCTTACAATGAAAAAGAGTACCTCGCACAAACTGCACTACATATTGTTTAGGCTTTGGATAATCAACCTAACCCATTGTTTCTCCCCCATCTAGATTACATATTGTTTAGGCTTTGGAGTGGGTTAGTCCACCCCATTGAAATAGAAATAGATGAATTACAATTCAGTTTATAAATTCACCAACTCCAAATATAGCTTTTGACACGAGGCACAACCGAATCGACACTTGGTTCCTCGTTCTTGAAAATAGCTCTGCTCCTTGCGATCCATATGCTCCAAAGAAGTCGTCACCCATATAAGATGTTTCTTTCTCTTGGACTTTTTTCCTTTGCACAACTGGTCGCACCTATGAAATAGATCTATTATGTTTTGTGCTGAGTCGAAGACCAAACCAAGCCAAGCACTGACACTAGACCAAATTGAACTCGCGAACGAATAGGAGGAAAACAAATGGTGCACAGCCAGATTTACGATTCATTGCACATGGGACATAGAGCGTCCTCGGCTGAGTGCAGAATATTTCTATGCAACAATTCGCCGTGCACCGGCAAAGAATTCGACAACAACCGCCAACCGAACAACAATACCTTCGAAGGAGCTGCTGTTTTCCAAAAAGACGTCCAATAATTCGGAGTATCCGTATCATTGGAGTTGTAATCGTCTCGGATCAGCTGGAAATAATATGACTTAACCGAAAAAAGCGTAGACGGATCGTGAGGCCAAATCCACTCATCCTTCTTACCTCTAATGGGAGACGTCTGCTGTAGGATGCTACTAAGAATGTCACCCTCTGCCTTAATAAGCGGGTTCGTTGAGTTTTGCCACGGAACCAGCCACACCCAAGAATCATTGTGCCATTGTCCTAGACTAGACACCAAATGTGTTGTTGATTGCTCCCAACAGATAGCAAAGGAAACACCTTGAACAAAGGTTTAATTCCTAACCATTGTTCCTTCCAAAAATCAATATCATTCCCATCACTGAGTGTGCGTTTGATACACCACGCAAACCTTCTCTTGGTTCCTTACATGAGAGTCCAAATCAACCAAGTCTCTGCACCAAATAGATCCCACGCTCCAAATAGAGTACCACCACCACCGAGTCATGAACAAAACAAGATGCAAGATTATCAGTATCTATGAGATAACAACTTGCTCCAAATCGCACTAGGATCCATCGGCGCCTCCATTTCCACTTGGAGAGGAGCGCCATATTGAATGATTCGAGACCTCTTGATTCCAAGGCCCCTTCTTTTGTGATTTACTGATTCTATCCTGCCACCCAATACATACCATGCATGATCTCCTCTTTAATTCCCCAAAGAAAGTCCTTTTGGATTTTGTTCAATTTTTATAACAACCTTGGGCGCTTTATAAAAAGAAAACATATACAGAGAAATACTATTCAAGATGGAGTTAATGAGTGTTACCCGACCACCAATTGAGAGAAAACGACCTTTCCCTACACAAAGAGGCTGAGACTTCCTTTCTATTAATCACTACATCACTATCTCACCCTTCACTGAGAATACCATCCAATGAGTTCAAGTCCCTCACCAAATTATCAATGTTCAAGTCAACTTTACCATACACCTCCTTATTCTAAACTCTAATACTCCCCTTGAGTTGTTTCAATTTCTCTTTTATAACAAAAGCCTTGTGACCTATAACATTTAGCTCATTCCAACACCTGCATACCATAGGCAAGAAATCGACATGATCCAACCACACATTAAAGAACCGAAAAGGTTTGGGCCCCTAATCATTCACTGCACGAAGTAGCCAAATAGGTGAATGATCCGAAATATCACGATTCCCAATCCACTGACCAGTGATCCCCCAATCAGAGATAAGCCCCTCTGTAACCAAAAATATATCCAGTCTACTCATAGAAACTCCGTCAGAGCAAAACCAAGAAAATTTCTTCCCCGACACCGGAACATCAACTAAGTCCATGTCAACAATGAAACTATTAAAATCATCTAGTTCAGCAGCACCTGTGCTCACGCCTCTACCCCTTCTCTCTGAGAAACAAGATACAGCGTTAAAATCAGCCACAATACACCACTCTCCATCCCCATAACTCTGTTTGATAGCAACCAACTCTGCCCATACACGTCTCTTCGCTACTGTAGTACAAGGGGCATAAATATTCACAATATAGACAACTTTACCACGTGTGACAGTGCTAATACCAAGAAAACTCGTACCTGAAAAATGAGACGTTACCGTGCATGCACCCTCCAAGCAGGTGCATAAGATACCTCCCGACAAACCGCGAGAGGGTTGGTGTACCCACTGAAACTGACGATTTCCCCACAGCATACCAACCTCGCCATCCACCATCACCTCCCTCTTTGTTTCTTGAATACAGACAAACTGAAAAGAGCCGGAATTGATAAGAGAAACCAACTGGCGCCGCTTGCCCCACCCTCTAATATTTAAAGATAATATATTCATGGGATCCTGATGTTAGACGCCCTCCTACCACTCTTCGTCTCATCTCTTCTTTCTCCTTCCTCAATTAAGTCAATATAAGTGTCATCAGGCAAATTACTTTGCACTCCATATCGTTTGGCATTTTCCCAAACCTTCCTAGCAACTGCCTGACCATGAAGCGCCCAAAATTTATTTTTACAACATGCTATATCTCCACTTGAAATAAAACCCCCACATAGAACAGTTCCAGCTGAAAATAGAGAAGATTGGTGTCGACTACCCTGTTGAGATGTCTACGCCATGGCCGAAGAACCAAGTACAGGACCTTGCGAGACCTCAGCTAGCTCCCTCGGAACCTTCTTCAGCTTGCCTTGTGAGAGATCCCTTTGGATGCCAACACGCAACAACTTCCTCTGCTTTTTTGACTTTGTAAGACCCTGAACCACCGACCTAATTTGGATTGAAGGGAGATCTGCGACTTTGGGAATCAAAGAAGGATTGGTCTCCTCGACATAACTACCGGCAGAAGCAACAGGGGAATTCGCCTTGGAAACTGCGTCATAAGGAATATTGGGCGGGGAATGGCCCTTTAGATCGTGATTAATCTTCCTAGTAGGTGGCACTTCATTAAGCAATGCATTCAACTCCTCTTCTACCACCTCATCATCCCCGTGAACCTCATCGGTATCGTGAAACATGTTATCAGAGAAATTGTCCTCAGAACTTGAATCATTTAAGTTATTCTCCACAAAATCAATAGTTTATTTTGCGATGCAACCAGACCTCCCCATTCCTCTACTATACGAACCGTAAAAGGTGTGTTGTTGATGTACACCTTAACTTCCCTATTAATCAACTCCTTAGCCTGAGTGCGAACCAACATCCGAGCCGCATCAAAAGACCTTCTTCTTTCGGAACTGTCATCGACACCAACAAAAAGTCCCACCTACGCTGCGAGCTTAGAGAAGAACACCGAGTTCCAAGCGTGAACAGAGATGTCGTAACACCTCAGCCAAGTAGATCTCTTCAGTCAACATCCGTAGGTTTCCAAGGGCGAATCCACTTGAACCATTGGTATAGCCAATCACACGCCTCATCAATGTAATCAGGGAAGTCCTCAATGTAACACCCCCCTTCTACATAAACTACTATTTGAAAATCAGAGTGCGATAAAAACTTTTAGAGTGAACACTTGAGGGTGTCACATTTAAACCAAAACGCCTTTTCAAAACTCCAAAAAGAATAATTGAAATAAAACTCCAAACGCAGGATACATAGCACTAAGTAATATCCGGGAAATTATTACAACCGTGGCAAAGAAAAGCAACATTAACACATAGTTCAAAGATATAACAAATAACAGATAAACGCCCCCGGTGCTCGTGTCGTCGGCGACTCGACCATACTAGACGAAGGATCTCTAGTCACCTTCTTTCTTGTCACCGCGAAGACTTAGACAAATTCTGCGACAGACTTAGACAAATTCTGCAAAGACTTAGACAAAGACTTAAATAATGTTCAACAAAGACTAGACAACACTTAAACAAATTCTGCAAAGACTTAGACAAATTCTGCAGCACTTAGACAACACTTGCTATAAGGCATAAGGCCTCCTCATGACACACGCGTACATCCGGCAACACCAAGCACCACACCTTCAAAACATTGTTCACTCAAGCAATTTGACCACACCTAACAATCACTATGTTCTCTCCTATTTAATTTCATTGAACTACCACAATAAACACCTTAATACCCATTCAACATAAACCAACACTTCAATTTCAACATAAAACAATATCTTCATTCAAGCACCCATCCAAACACCTAGTGTGTACATAATTCCTCCTATTTGTTTTATGTTACATTGACAATTAGCCACTCCAATACCATTGACATACAACAAGTAATTCAAGATTCAACAAGAAATATCTTTACATGTACAACAACACCGTAACATCATGAAAATCAATCATATACTCGCAAACCATTTATATACATCACAAATCAGTCACCTAATTACTCCTAACCCCTAATCTCTATGTTTCAAGGTTTATAAATTATTAAGTATGCTAGAAAACCCCATACCTTGTTAAAACTTGAAGAAGAAGACCACCCTAAGCAACTTTCCCCAAAACACCAACACTCCAAGCCTTGATTCCTCTCCAAGCTTCACGAAATTCCTCTCCTTTTTCCTCTCTAGCCGTCGCGCCTCCTCTCTCACTTTCTAATTTTTGATTTTTCTCTCTAATGAGGGTTTCTCCTAAGACCCTAAGGTTTTATTAAATGGGTTTGGGCCACTTAACTCCAATGGGCCTTAATTGCACTCCCTAATTACTTTCTCATATCCTCCTATTTAATTAAAATACCACCCTTTTATTTGTTACACCCCACTCCTTAATTAAATTAAATACCCCATTATTATTTGATTTTTAATTCCCAACCATACGCTACTTTTCCTCCTACTTTTCCTCCCTCCCATAACCACTTTGGTTTTCCCTAGAAACTTGCTTTTAATAATAATAATAATAATAATACTAATAATAATAATCATATATTAAGTATTTCTAACACAATTTTAGTCCTTCTCAACATGGTCCCTATGCCAAAAACTCTCCAATTTGGTCCACTACCCTATCAAATCAACTCCAAATAATTTCTAATAAAATTTGGGGCGTTACAACTCTCCCCCACTTAGAATATTTTCGTCCTCGAAAATTAACTAATAGGAACATGGTTATGCTCTAACGGTTCATACCCAAGATTACAATTAACCCACCCAACGGCAAACAACAAAAATTCACAAAGAAGGTCTCTGTCGAAGATCGACAAGGGACACAGAGAACACACCAGGCAATACTACACCAGTCATAACAGACAATACAAGACTTAAACGTTCACAACATTCGACAGCAATAAACAACAACATAACTGTAACTTAGAACGAGTACCAAGACTCGAGGGTTAATAGGCTCGACGACTCGATAACTTGGCCTTTATTGCATCGAATCGCTCGATACCACTATGTAACACCCCCCTTCTACATAAACTACTATTTGAAAATCAGAGTGCGATAAAAACTTTTAGAGTGAACACTTGAGGGTGTCACATTTAAACCAAAACGCCTTTTCAAAACTCCAAAAAGAATAATTGAAATAAAACTCCAAACGCAGGATACATAGCACTAAGTAATATCCGGGAAATTATTACAACCGTGGCAAAGAAAAGCAACATTAACACATAGTTCAAAGATATAACAAATAACGATAAACGTCCCCGGTGCTACGTGATCGAGCGACTCGACCATACTAGACGAAGGATCTCTAGTCACCTTCGATTCTTGTCACTGCAAAGACTTAGACAAATTCTGCAACACTTAGACAAATTCTGCAAAGACTTAGACAAAGACTTAAATAATGTTCAACAAAGCACTAGACAACACTTAAACAAATTCTGCAGCACTTAGACAAATTCTGCAGCACTTAGACAACAGACTTTGCTATAAGGCATAAGGCCTCCTCATGACACACGCGCACATCCGGCAACACCAAGCACCACACCTTCAAAACATTGTTCACTCAAGCAATTTGACCACACCTAACAATCACTATGTTCTCTCTATTTAATTTCATTGAACTACCACAATAAACACCTTAATACCCATTCAACATAAACCAACACTTCAATTTCAACATAAAACAATATCTTCATTCAAGCACCCATCCAAACACCTAGTGTGTACATAATTCCTCCTATTTGTTTTATGTTACATTGACAATTAGCCACTCCAATACCATTGACATACAACAAGTAATTCAAGATTCAACAAGAAATATCTTTACATGTACAACAACACCGTAACATCATGAAAATCAATCATATACTCGCAAACCATTTATATACATCACAAATCAGTCACCTAATTACTCCTAACCCCTAATCTCTATGTTTCAAGGTTTATAAATTATTAAGTATGCTAGAGAAACCCCATACCTTGTTAAAACTTGAAGAAGAAGACCACCCTAAGCAACTTTCCCCAAAACACCAACACTCCAAGCCTTGATTCCTCTCCAAGCTTCACGAAATTCCTCTCCTTTTTCCTCTCTAGCCGTCGCGCCTCACCTCTCTCACTTTCTAATTTTTGATTTTTCTCTCTAATGAGGGTTTCTCCTAAGACCCTAAGGTTTTATTAAATGGGTTTGGGCCACTTAACTCCAATGGGCCTTAATTGCACTCCCCTAATTACTTTCTCATATCCTCCCTATTTAATTAAAATACCACCCTTTTATTTGTTACACCCCACTCCTTAAT
Organism: Oxytropis ochrocephala; assembly: GCA_020916435.1. Lineage (NCBI taxonomy): Eukaryota > Viridiplantae > Streptophyta > Magnoliopsida > Fabales > Fabaceae > Oxytropis > Oxytropis ochrocephala. The sequence goes on along the minus strand of CM037092.1, from coordinate 92,274,683 downwards.
TAAATTAAATACCCCATTATTATTTGATTTTTAATTCCCAACCATACGCTACTTTTCCTCCTACTTTTCCTCCCTCCCATAACCACTTTGGTTTTCCCTAGAAACTTGCTTTTAATAATAATAATAATAATACTAATAATAATAATCATATATTAAGTATTTCTAACACAATTTTAGTCCTTCTCAACATGGTCCCTATGCCAAAAACTCTCCAATTTGGTCCACTACCCTATCAAATCAACTCCAAATAATTTCTAATAAAATTTGGGGCGTTACACTCAACATCCTTATCTCTCTCCAAAAGAACTAAATTGGATCCCATAGGAGTAGCTTTGATTGTAAATACCCCTTGTGTAGCAAGTTCGTCTTGAATATAATAAGATTTTTCGGGAATAATTACCTCTCCCACAATAACACGAGCGAGAGCATGATCAGGTTCAATGTTACAGAACTAGGCGACATTCTTATTCCTCCCCATCGCTTCGGACGTCTCATCCTTGGCCTCCCTAGAACCCTTTGCTAGTTCCAAAGATTTCTTGATCCACACTTGCTTAACAATTAGTTTGTGACGAGGATCTTGCTGAGGGCGCTTCTTCTCCTCCCTTTGAAAACGAGGAAGATTAACATGCATATTCTCTCCTTCAATGAAGATATTATCAAGAATGATTGCAATACGTTCTGGTTCTTTAACGTCTACGAAACGGACAAATCCAAATCGCCTTCCTTGAGCGTTCCTTCTTGCCGGAATGACAACCTCATGAACTCTTCTTCCTTGCTTATCGAATAATTGGAGCAACTCCTTTGCCCTCCAACTATCAGGGAAATATGTGAAATAAAGCGAAGTGATCGGGCCGTCTCCTGTTTTTCTTGAACCTGCAGCAATGTTCGACAATCTCGCTCTGCGCCATCCCCTTATCTCTTGCTTACTTCTGATCCTATGCCACCCATCCTTATCAGCTGGAGCAAATATGCCCCTCCAAGCGCCGCCCCCTGCCATACGAGACCGTGATGACCGTGAGATTGCTGAGAGAGCGGCGGCTGGTGATTGGACTGAACCCTATCAGAGGGTTTTCATGGAAACGGCGCTGCTGATATCTTCAATTTTTTGTTGATTATGGAGAATTTTGAGAACACAATTCTGATGCCACTCCCACTTCCGCCGCTACTCCGAAGCCTAATCTCATTCCTTTAGGCCCTACACAATTGATTATGAGATAGTTAAATAATTGGATAATTCTATTTTTGGTCTCCTTATTTTCAAAATTTCAGACATTTGGATCTGATCGTGTTTTAAAACTCGTATATATAGTCTCATTATTCTAAAAAATTGCAGACATTTAGTCTAAAAAGAATTTATTTTTTTGCTGATTTGGAGGTTTGTAAAAAAAAAATATGACGTGGCAGCTTATATAGGCTACCACATCATTATTTATTTTAAATATAGGCAAAAATAACTTAAAATTTAAACTTATTTTAAAATAGATAAATATAAAAAAAAAAAAAAAAAGACATGTTTTTAAGTTATTGAATTTTAAGTATTATACTTGATTGATTTTCTTTGCAAATAAAGTATAATACTCGATAAAACTCTAAAACAACAAAGTTTCTCTCAATAAAAAAGAATTTTACGTGGTAATCTAATATGATTTTATAAAATAAACCAAAAATTTCTCGTTCGGAGTGGTTTTCTGTCAATGCAAAGCGTGTTTATTCTGAAAATTTAAGGCCCTGTTCGGGGTGATTTTCTGTTTTGAAATTTTCAAAAACCAAAACCAGTTTCTGTTTTGAGTTTTAAAAATTTCAAAAACCAAAACCAAAATCAGTTTTCAGTCAAGAAATTTTCAAAAATTAAAATCACTTTCAAACATGAACATAAAAATAAAAATTCATCATAAACTTATTTTAATCAAAACAATATATAACATTAGGTTTGAAAAAATTATAATATTACAACTATATAATCTATTTATTATTCAATAATATTAATAGCAAAGGTTGAAAGTAGTAATTATCGACATACACAGGTTAGAGTGGTAATTGGTAGTGGTCAGATTGGTGGTGATGGTCATAGTGATCGTAAAAGTGGTGTTGGACAGTTGTTAGAGTGGTGGTTGGCAGTGGTCGACGGTGGTCGCCAAATTGGTGGTTACCGGTGGCCAGAGTGGTGGTCGGCGGTGGCCAAAGTGGTGGTGTTTGGCGATAGTCAACGTGGTGGTTGATGGTGGTCAAAGTGGTGATTGACGGTGGTCAGAGTGGTGGCGGGTGGTTGTGGGTAGTGGTGGTTGTTGGCGGTGGTCGGACTGGTGGTTGATGGTGGTCAAAGTGGTGGTTGACGGTGCCAAACTAAACCACGGCCTGCCTTTCGGTCTGTATGCTAGGTCGCTCGGGACCAAAGTCTACACTTGGGTCGCTGCCCCGTTGCGGCCGCTCCGACTACTCTTGACGTGTTGTCATAAGTGCTGAGGAGACGATTGATTTAATATTTCACATCTTCCGAGGTGACGCTTGGCTTCTCCAAGGTGTGCCTTCTCGTTTCTCTCAGACTAAGTAATGATGGAAGGTGAAAGGGTGCGCCTTTTCACTATTGGGCCTGAAGTGACTGTTGGCCCAATATAAAAGGTGGTGGGGTAAGAGAGATTCATTCCTCACTTTTCTTCTGAATTTGAAGTTGTTCTCCGCTGTCTGCCTTGGTCCGCTCACTCCAAAACCAGCCCGCCCGTGCCCCTTGTGCAGGATTCAACACCCGGCCTTTCAGGTAACACGAGCGCCCTTCTTTTCTTTTTTTTTGAAGTTTCCAACTTGGTGGAGGGGGTAGCAGGTCTGGGACGACCAAGTCGCCCCCTCTTATTGTATGCGCTCGAACTTGACCGCTTCCCCTTCTACAGGTTTAATCTGGCCCGGGCGAAGCAAATTCGTCGCATCTCTGCCAGCCCGACCGTTTCGCTAGCCTATAAAATGGCTCAGCCGAGCTCTGTTTCAGCGAGGCCGTCTTCCACCTCTAAAGATGAATCACCCAAATCTTCCGGCTCAGCGAGTTCGTCTTCGACTTCTAAAGATGAATCACCCAAATCCTCCGGCTCAACGTCATCGTCGTCTTCTGACTGTTCTAAACGGTCTACCCGAGACGAAAGGGACGCAAACTCCAGGAGCGCTGCAGGAGATCCGGCCCCTGTGCTTAACGAGGCTCAACCTACTGATATTCAGGCCGTTGAGACCCCAACGCCCTTGTAGAGCGTGCAGAGTGCGGCCCAAGACATGGCTTTGGAGCCGATTCAAGACGATCTCGAAGACGCGACCGAGAAATATATGTCTTGGGTTTCTTCGACCCTTAGAAACCACAGAAGCAAAGTGTGTCACCATACTTCGGAAGAAGCGGACTTGACTGCCCAATTCTACGTCGATGGTTGGAGAGTTGACGACATGGAGAAGGATGAGAACATCTCGACTTGGACCGACCTGCTGAAATTCACAATGTACCGAGTCGTCTTCGAGCGTATGGGGATCGTTCCCCCCTTTACTCGGTTCCAAAGGCAAGTTTTACGATACCTCAAGGTCGCTCCTTCACAACTGAACTCGAACGCTTGGGCGTTCTTGCAAGGCTATGAGGACATCCTAACCGCGTTGGAACGACCGGTCTCTTTGAGGTTGTTCTTTACTTTGATGGAAATGAGCTATCTCTATGAGCCAGGGACGAAAGGAGCTCGCAAAGAGGCCGTCTCATTTAAGAACCGGTCGCAATACAATTTTTTCAAACCCTACATGGAATCTCTGCCGACCGAGTGGAAGAATGACTTCTTCTGGGTCGTTCCCTACACAAAGGAGGCGATGGATAAAGAGTTAGAAGAAGAAGAGGAGGAAGAAAGTGATGAGGAAATTGATGAAGAAGAAGAGGAACAAGCTAGAGGTGTGATCTTAGAGGAGATTGCTAGGCAGAAATATGCCAAACAAACTTCTGCATCAACCCAACCAGAACACCTATCACTTCACCAAGAACCAAATCACCCATCATCTCACCAAACCAAGAATCCTCCTCCATTCCAAAATCACCATTACCCTCCTCAATGATCCACCAGTCCTATCACAATCACCACCACAAACAACCCTCCACCACCCTCTCCAACAAAAGAAACACAAGAAACAACTCACACGTAAGAACCAATCTCGAACAAAAACCCTGTTATGCCAATGGACTGCAAGCAAGTACTTTCTCTAACCCAAGCAACATTTTTTCAAATGTTGTTTCGCTCTTTGAAAAAGAGATTTTGCAGGAAAAGAGAAGAAGAAGGACTCGACAAACAAGACAAAGAAGAAGAATCATCTGCAAAAAGGCACATTGCTCAATCTGTTGCAATGCAGAGTGATGCTCTGCATCATTACTGGCTGCATCACAACAGCACAACAACTGTGCATGATGAGGCAACAATCAAAATGGTTCTGGAAGAAATGGCAAAATGTAGAGAGGGATGCTCGCACAATACTCAAAAGTTCTTCAAGCAACTGCAGGAAGGCGAGCAAAATTAACACCAAAGAGGAAGAAATCGATGCGATCAAGACCGATGCACTGCATCGGTTCAAGAACAAATTCTGCAACTACACTGTAAGTAGGAGGTGCATCTACACCTCTGAAGCAACACCTAGCAAGCCCAAGGAGAAGAAGCAGAAGGTGAAACACACTCCTCCAAGCAGACATAGCACCAGAATCAGGAGTGGAGCCAAACCATGAGTATCATTTACATGTTTTCACCTACAACTGCTATATGCTTGTTTTGTTTCTTTATGACTATTTCCCTGGTTGTACTAATCCCTCTCCCCTATTTTGAACAAATGATTTGTCTGTTTTGAACAAATTGCAGTGAGGACACTGCAACCCCTTAAGTTTGGGGGGGGATTTGCATGTTATGTTATGTTTTAATATGTTTTCTATCTAATATGTTGTGTGTTTAATTAATATGTTTTAGATAGTAAATATATATGTTTTAAAGTAGTTTTTAGTTTATTTAAATATTAGATGTACTTAACAAAGTAGTATCTAAATATTTTAGTAGAAAAGATCAGTTTTTCAAAAATATGGTGAAAGCCCTATGGATGGAATTTCAAATGATGAAAAAGAGAAAAAAAAGCCTTATTTCTCAGAAAAACCAAAATTATTTTCACTTCAACACTTCAAAACTGAGTTTGTGAAAAGAACCTTGCTATTTAAAAGATCAATCTGATGCAAGGGGAATTTTTGGTAAGCTTAGGTCAAAACAAAGTTTTACTAAAAAGAAAGAAGAGCTTAAAGAATTAAGTTTGGGGGTGTTTTATGAAAACAAAGGCTGAATTTCAAAAGTGTAAAGAGTAAACAATGTAGAAAAAGAAAACAAAAATGTGGACAAGCCATATCCTCGAATCTTTTGAAACTATACACGTGCTAAGTACATGAATGCATCTGGAGGTCAAAGACACATGCCATGCGAGAATAAATGTATCCGGAGGATAGTTCAATAAATCAACTCGTGCAAAGTGCAAAGAAAAATATATGCATCTCGGAGGTCAAAGACTGTGCCAAAGTGCATTTGCATCCGGAGGTCGATGAGGAAGGTAATATGAGCTAGAAAAAGAAAAGCATTATCGGTCAACAGCATCAATGTAAATCGCATCAAGAAAAAGCAAAATGCGAGAAAAAATCAATGCATAAAAACACTTCAAAGAAGTATTGCATTTGCACAAAAAGATCCACACAAAAAAAAAAAAAATAGAAAATTGCATTGGCTCAAAAAGCTTTGAAAGATTCAATCAAGTCCTTTGAATTTTAGAACTCCCCAACACTTGAGAAAATTTTGTGAGTCTAAACTCTCTTTTGAAAAATATTTTGGTGTGACCAAAGATGAACCAATCCTTTCAAAAGGCTAGGAAGAAATTTTTCACTTAGTCTTGGAACCAATCTCAACTCAGTGGGTTCACACACACACAAAAGAGTTTGAATAAATTTGGTAGTTTTGAAGAAATAAAGGCACAAGAAAAATTGTTGATAAATGAAGTTCATAGGAACTCCTCATGAAAATCCAAATCAAACTGATCTATCTTCTAGAATTATAGTTTTTATAGTTTGTCTTTGTCATTACTTGCGACAAGCAATGGTTTAAGTTTGGGGGTGTGATAACTCTATTTTATATAGAGTATTTCATATGTTTAAACTTAGTATTTGCTCTCTTTCAAGTAATAATAAAGAGTTTATATAGTATTTAGTTGATATATGATATCTTGAGTGATTTGAATGGATATAGTTAGTTATAGGCCATTTTGGATATATTGTGGTATGTTTGATGTTTTGTTGATCTGCGCTCACTTCGTCTGCATCAATGCTCCCGTGACCGATCCTGCATCAATTCTCGCGCAACTTGGTGAATAAGCACTGCTTCATATGCATCCACATGCAATGTGATGACCTCCTACTTGCTTCCCCGATGCCATCCAACAATGTATAGTAGGCGCCTACCATTCACACATAGCTATAGGCATAGCTTTGAAGAGTCATCAACATAGGGACACTTGTTCTAACACCATGGAACCACCCTATATGATTAAGTCAAAGATTGCAACATGGATAAACTTCTGAAAGCAACTACAGCTATCATCCACTCAAGATGACTTCAACATGAAGGAAGGAAGCACCTCACTTGAAGGCTATAAAAGGACCTCACATCTTCATTTGGAAATATATCACAATCCATAAGTTAGATCAAAATTTCAATATACATAGTTAGTTTTTATATTTTTAGAGGAAGAGGAAGGAATTGACAAATCCTCCTTTACTCATTTTCATAGTGTTTGTATAGTGCTAAGGAGTAATGCTAGTGCATTGCTAGAAGACTTCATATAAAGATTTTCAACATTTGTAACCTTACTCTTGTTGTTTCTCTTTAGTGAGTTCTATATATATAAACATGGTCTATTCAGTTTATATATATCTTGCAATGTCTCTTGTTAGCTAAACCTTTCTTAGTTGGAATGTTCTAATCATTTAATGAGCTTTTAAGTAAGTATGTTGCATGTATGTATGTTTGTACTTTAGTTCTTGCTTGATAATATTTTTACTACTTATTTTAAACTTGATCACTTAGAATAAGTATGAATTGTAAATGACCAGACATGGCTTACAATTAAGAACTCAAGAACTAATATGGGTGAGTGTTTTACATAAAGAAAACTTTGTGAAAACCATGCTAAGTCCTAGACATAGGATAGTATAGTCCATAGGATAATTGTGGGTACTTAAAATACAAGAGTGAATTCACTTAAGCAAAGTGATACTTGTTAGGAGGCAAGATTGGCACCGACATCCCTTTCTTTCTTGCATAGAACAAGGATCATAAGAGCTGGTAATGAAACTCAAAGAAAGTGACCGAAAGGCACATAGCTAATGCAACAAAGATTCAAAGGTACACAGCATCACATACCGCATCATACACTTTTAAGTAAATTACTTGATGAAGACATTCCAACTAGCTTTTCTCTTTTACACTATCAACATTCTTTCTTTGTTTTCTAACTTAGTTGTGATCATCAACCAAAATCCAAATTATTTTATTACTTTGTGACTTTACACTTTATTACTTTATATCATTTAAAAGTGAGTTTTTCAATCTCTCGTGGGTTCGATCTTTTACTACTTGTTTTTGGACAAAGTGTATACTTGCACTCAAGTGTATGTGGCATATTCCACACACCAAGTTTTTGGCGCCATGTTTGGGATTGAAGTAAATTCTTTTTAAAATTCTCGATATTGAGTAATTTAGTGTTGTATATAAATTCTGTTTTTAGAGTTTCACAACAACAAGACATGGTACTTAGTATATGTACAGAACTGTAAATGAACTCTGCAATATAGTTTAGATTTAGAAATAGAAAGAAAATTCGTGAGATTGCTAAGACTCCAAAAACAGAATCAACAAGCCAAAGAACATGTCTTTCGGTGAAGAACAAAGCTCAAGGCCACACTCGGTGAGAGGAGGCCCTGGATCACAAAGATGCTATCAAGAAGAAGTTCATAGAGAAAATCTCATCCACATGGATCACATAGGTATGATTAATGATAGAGATAGACCTATGAGGGATTATGCTCGGTTTGATCATCAAAACATGCAAACTAGCATAAATGGACTCTCATATTGATGCCATGCATTTTGAATTTAAGCCTATGATGTTTCAAATGCTTCAAACTATTGGTCAATTTGGAGGATCTCCTCATGAAGATCCTCATTTGCATTTAAGGCAATTTCTAGAAGTATGTAGTAATTTTATTTTACCCGGTGTTAGTGAAAATGCATTTAGATTAAGGTTATTTCCATATTCTTTGAGAGATAGAGCTAAGGCTTGGCTAAATTCTTTAGAGCCTAACTCTATCCATTCATGGAATGAAATGGCTGAAAAATTTTTAGGAAAATATTTCCCACCTATCAAAAATGCCAGTTAAGAAATGATATTACATCTTTTAGACAAAAAGAGTTTGAATCTTTATTTGAAGCATGGGAAAGATGGAAGGAATTTTTAAGAAAATGTCCTCATCATGGTTTACTCATTATTATTCAAATGGAAACATTTTATAATGGTTTAGAACCTCAAACTAGAATAATGCTTGATGCATCATCCGGTGGAGTGTTATTAAATCATTATACAATGAAGCATGTGAATTAATTGATAGAATAGCGACTAATAGCTCTAGTTGGCCTCACCGAGAGGGTAAGTGCCCAAAAGAAACCATCGGGGTACATGAAATTAATGATATATCTCGCCTCTATCTCGCTCAAGTAGCCACTCTAGCTAATTTAATGAAAAACTTCACTTCGCAATGCTATCAAGCATCTAATGCAAACGCATCACCAGACAAAGATCACATTCTGTGAAGAAGAGAACAAGTACCTCCAGCACACCTAGTTGTGTGTACTGTGGAGGAGGTCACTTGTATGAGGAGTGTTCTAGCAACCCTATCTCTCAGAAATTATGTAGGTTATAATAGGAATAACAACCCTTATTCCAACACTTATAATCCCGGTTGGAAAGATCACCCAAATTTTAGATGGAGCAACAATAGTGCACTGCACTCTAGAATCGCCCAACTACACAAACCAACCCACCAGATTCCCACTCAAAATAACCAAAGAAACTCTCAACCTACCACTGAGAATTCTCTAGAAACCATGCTTAAAGCATTCATAGGTGAATCTAGGATCGCTAGACAAACCCAAGATGCTTCCATCAAGAACTTAGAGAATCAAGTTGGTCAATTAGCCACACTCTGTATCAAAGGCCACAAGGTGCCTTACCTTCAAATACAGAAGCTACACCTTCTCAAACCAAAGGAAAGGAGCAGGTTTAAGGCTATTTCTTTGAGAAGTGGTAAGGATTTGGTAGAGTTAATCGAGAAGGAAAGTGTAGAAAAGGGAGAAAAAGCCAAAAATCAAAAGAAACCAATGCGAAGCATCTAGTGCTCTGCATCACAAGAAGTTCAAAGTCCACTACCTAAGTTAGTACCTGAATACCCTCCTCCTCCTTACCCTCAAAGACCTAAAAAAGCACATGAGGAGAAGCGGTTTGGTAAATTCCTAGAGGTACTAAAACAATTACACATCAATGTTCCTTTAGTAGAAGCCCTCCAACAAATGCCAAATTATGCAAAATTTATGAAGGATGTGCTTACTAAGAGAAGAAGATTAGTGAGTTTGAAACAATTTGCCATGATCAAGATTGTAGTTTGCTTATGCAAAATAAGATCCCTAGGAAATTGAAGGATCCGGTAGTTTTACAATTCCATTTTCTATAGGAAAATCCTATACTGTAAAAGCTTTATGTGATTTAGGTGCAAGCATCAACTTGATGCCTAAATCTATTTTTGACCGCTTAGAAATAGGAAATGCAAAACCAACCACCGTGACACTTCAATTAGTCGACAGATCAATAGCCTATCCTCAAGGTATCATAGAAGACATCCTAGTTAAGGTAGACAAATTTGTATTCCCCAGTAGATTTTGTTATCCTTGACTTTGATGCAGATAAGGAAGTGCCTATTATCCTAGGAAGACCATTTTTAGCAACTGGTAAAACCATAATTGATGTGCAGAAAGGTGAACTCACTATGAGAGTGAATGATCAAGAGATCAAATTCAATGTAATGAATGCTATGAAGTATCCTTCAGAGGAAACAGAAGAGTGTTCATCCTTATTCTCTCTAGATCAATTGGTAGAAAAACAATTTTACAAGCAGTATGATCACTTAGCCAATGCAGATGCATTAGATGCAGCTGCATTGCTAGATGCTGAAATACTAGAAAAAGAGAATCTGCCAATAGAAAACTCTTGTAAGGAAGTATGGGCTAGGACTTATGAACCACTCAATCTTGAGGATCCAAGTCTCAAGAAGAACTTACCTCAATAGAACAACCTCCTAAGTTAGAATTGAAGATATCGCTGAACACCTTAAATATGCATTCTTAGGAACAAATAAGACTTTACTCATTATCATTGCTTCTGATTTAACATCAAAACAGGAGAGTGATCTCATTAGTACTCTCAAGAAGCATACCAAAGCTATAGGTTGGCAAATGGCAGATATCAAAGGAATTAGTCCTTCTATATGCATGCACAGAGTCATTTTGGAAGAAAATTCCAAAAACAGCATAGAGAGTCAAAGAAGACTAAATCCTATCATGAAAGAGGTTGTGAAAAAGGAAATAATTAAGTGGCTAGATGTCTGAATCATATACTTATATCGCATGCTGCTTGGGTAAGCCCCCGTCCAATGTGTACCAAAGAAAGGGGGTGTGACAAAGATAGCCAATGAAAAGAATGAGTTGATACCAACAAGAATCACACAGGTGGAGAATCAGTATGGATTACGTAAAACTCAACAAAGCTACCAAAAAGGATCACTTTCCTTTACCATTCATAGACCAAATGCTAGATAGATTAGCAGGGAAAGAATTTTATTGTTTCCTAGATGGCTACTCGTGCTATAATCAAATAGCCATTGAGCTTAGGATCAACACAAAACCACCTTTACATGCCCTTATGGTACTTTTGCTTTTAGGAGAATGCCATTTGGCTTATGTAATGCACCCGCTACATTCCAAAGATGCATGATGTCTATATTCTCGATTTCATTGAGCAATCAATGGAAGTATTCATGGATGATTTCTCTATCTTTGGAGAAACATTTCAAGTTTGCTTAACAAACTTGGAACAAATTCTCAAGAGATGTGAAGAAACAAATTTAGTTTTAAATCGGGAAAAGTGCCATTTCATGGTACAAGAAGGCATAGTGCTAGGACATAGGATTTCAAAGAAAGGTCTAGAGGTAGACAAAGCTAAAGTTGATGTCATTGAGAATCTACCACCACCCAATACAATTAAAGGTATCGTGAGCTTCTTAGGCCATGTCTTTTTTCTATAGAAGGTTTATCAAAGACTTTTCAAAAATCTCAAAACCATTATGCATGCTTTTGCAACATGATGTAGAATTTATCTTTGATAACTTTTGTATAGAAGCTTTTGACAAGCTTAAAAGGCATTGGTGACAAAGACTAATTATAGTAACTCCAGCATTGGAGCAGGCCATTTGAATTAATGTGTGATGCTAGTGACTTTGCAAAGAGGAGCAGTCCTAGGGCAAAGGTATGATAAGGTCTTTCATTCCATATATTATGCTAGCAAGACATTAATTGAAGCTCAAGTGAACTACACAACATCCACGAAAAGGAATTATTGGTCGTGGTATTTGCATTTGAAAAATTCGGATCATACTTAGTTGGCACTAAAATTATTGTCTATACCGATCACTCGCCATTAAGTATCTAATTTCAAAGAAGGATGCAAAGCCAAGGCTAATAAGGTGGATTTTACTCCTACAAGAATTTGATCTAGAAATTAGAGACAAGAAAGGAGTAGAAAATCAAGTAGCAGACCATTTATCAAGGATTGAAGGAGAATCACTTGGTACACAAGGAGAAGAAATCAAGGAGAGTTTTCCAGATGAGAAACTATTAGCAATCACAAATAATGCAAAACATGAAACCAGCATTTGCTATAAGCAATGCAGGAGCATAAATGCATCTGCACCATGGTTTGCCGATATTGTCAATTTCCTTGCAAGCAAAGTAGTACCAGTGAGTATGACATATCAACAAAGGAGAAAGTTCTTCCACATGGTTAAACAATACTATTGGGATGATCCATTCCTTTACAAGATGTGTCCTGATCAATTAATAAGGAAATGCATACCTGAAGAGGAGCAACAAGCAAAGGTTTCCAGATTGCCATTCTCGCACCTTATGGAGGACACTTTGGAAGCACTAGGACAGCAGCTAAGGTATTACATATTACAAATGTTTATTTTTGGCCTACTTTATTTAAAGATTCATATTTATTGGTCAAATCTCGTGATAAATGTCAAAGAGCAGAAATATTTCGATAAGCATGAAATGCCTAGAACAAATATTTTAGAAATTGAATTATTTGATGTTTGGGGCATGGATTTCATGGGACCTTTTCCACCCTCTTTTGGCAATTTATATATCTTAGTAGCTGTTGATTATGTATCCAAATGGGTAGAGGCAGTAGCATTACCTAATAATGATGCTAAATCAGTGAGTAAGTTTCTTCAAAGAAATATATTCACTAGATTTGGAACTCCTAGAGCTATCATTAATGATGAAGGTTCACACTTTTGCAATAAGATCATAGAAAACCTTCTAGCTAAGTATGGAGTTAAGCATAAGATAGCTACAGCCTACCATCCTCAAACTAGTGGACAAGCAGAATTATCCAATAGGGAAATTAAGAGAATGCTAGAAAAAATGGTAAGTCCAAATAGGAAAGATTGGTCTTTACATTTGGATGATGCTTTATGGGCATATAGAACAACATTCAAAACACCCTTAGGAATGTCCCCTTACAAATTAGTCTATGGAAAAGCATGCCATTTACCTGTAGAATTGGAAAACAAATCCTATTGGGCTATCAAAAAGCTCAATTTCAATTTGAACAAGGCAGGTAAAAAGAGAATGTTAGAGCTTGATGAATTAGAAGAAATTAGGCAAACCTCTTATGAGAATGCTGAAATCTACAAAGCTAAGACTAAGAAATGGCATGACAAGAAAATTCTCAGAAGAGAATTGAAAGAAGGAGGACTAGTTCTGCTATACAACTCTAGGTTGAAGCTATTTCTGAAAACTAAGGTCAAGGTGGTCGGACCATTTAAGTTGATAAAAGTTTATCCACATGGAGCAAAGAGACTTATTTGATAAATCCTCAAATCTGTCTTCAAGGTGAATGGTCAGAGAGTTAAAATGTACTATGGTGAACATGTGGTGAAAGACAAAACCACCACCCATTTGCAAAATCTCTAAGTGAAAAGAGGTAGTCAGGCTGACAAGACTCTTAAAACAAGCGCTTAATGGGAGGCAACCCATTGTTTTTAATTATTTTTGTGCAATTTTATGTTTTTAGTTGTTTTGCAGAAATGCAGGAAACTAATGCAGCTGCATCAAGTGCACCTGCATTGAAGGAAAATGTGCCCTGCATCAGAAAATTATAAATTTGAAGAAAATTGGTTAAGTGTGAATCAAAAGGCTTCAGGAAGATCAAAGGAGGATAAGTAAGATTAATGACACATTGGTAGCCAAAGCAAGACACTTGGCAAGATGCATGCGTAGCACGCAATGCTAACGGCTACCTAATAACTCCACTAACTTCCTCTTCCCGAAACATAAAGCCTTCATTGTTACCATACCCCCTTCATTCGCAAACTCTCACAAATTCTCTCATCTGAAACACAAATCAATCTTCTCATTCTCAATCCAACCTTTTCCAAAACACACAAGCAATCAAAACCTAGAAATTCATTACAATGGTGAAGAAGCAATCAAAGACAGAATCATCAGCAGTGCAGCCAAAACTCCCAAAAAGAGAAGAAAGCCATGCATGCAGGATCATCATCATCAAGGAAAGGGAAAGCCAAAGAATCCTCAATCAGAACTGATGACAATGTTCATCTGTGGAACATGCATCTAATGCCCGAGAGAGGGTATGATTTGAAGAAGGCAAGCCCATCATTCATGTCAACAGTGGCCAATCTCAATTGGGACCACTTTGTGCTACCACGAGGAGGCTACATTGAAGATTTGGTAAGAGAATTCTATGCTGGAATCACACCACAAGAAGGAGCAGAACATTCCTACACTTCCATGGTGAGAGGTAAACTTGTACACTTTCATGCCAAGAAATTGAATGAACATTATATGCTGAAATATAATGGGAATGATTTTGAGAATAGAGTGGCAAATGCCTTTAAGAAAGAAATGGAAGAAATAAGGAATAGGATTGCCATACCAGGGGCTGTTTGGGAGAAATTTACACCTAATGAGATTAAGCTTAGAAGTAATTATTTGATTAATGCATTAGGTAATTGGCATTTGTTCATAGCTAATTCAATTCTGCCTACATCACATACATATGCTATGACCAAAGAGAGATTGATCTTGCTAGATACAATTCTCTCTGAGGGACATGTAGACATAGGTAGATTGATTGCTAGGGGAAATTCGGCATGTTCAAATAAGTCAAAGGATTTCTTTTTCCTTTGTCTTATTAATGAGCTATGCATGAAAGAAGGAGTCCCTATTGCCGCTAATGAACAAAGAAAGTTTCCCCAGTAATTTAAGTCTTGAAGTGAAGGAAAAGTTGAGAAATGTAAGAGGCCCCGCACTGCAATGCAAGAGCATTACATGCGTAAGGTAGGGTCAGTCTGAAATTTCAAAATGATCAACATGACCGGCTTCAATTGGTTTTGACAAGATCTTTGATCTTGTGGGCCAAAATGAATGCCCTGAATTTCCAAGTTGGGTATTGAGATCTGAAGGTGAAGAAGAAGAAGAGAAAGAAGTTGAAGAAGAAGGAAAAGGAAAGGAGAAGGTAGGAGAACCTAGCACTAAGAAGAAAGTGGCTAGGAAACAATACAAAGTACAGTAAGAAGGTTGTGGTAGAACTCATTTGTGGAAGAATTGTATGATTCTCAATCTGCTCGAGGATGAGGAATTAAAAGAAATGGATAAAGAGTTAGAAGAAGAAGAGGAGGAAGAAAGTGATGAGGAAATTGATGAAGAAGAAGAGGAACAAGCTAGAGGTGTGATCTTAGAGGAGATTGCTAGGCGTAAATATGCCAAACAAACTTCTCGCATCAACCCAACCAGAACACCTATCACTTCACCAAGAACCAAATCACCCATCATCTCACCAAACCAAGAATCCTCCTCCATTCCAAAATCACCATTACCCTCCCTCAATGATCCACCAGTCCTATCACAATCACCACCACAAACAACCCTCCACCACCCTCTCCAACAAAAGAAACACAAGAAACAACTCACACGTAAGAACCAATCTCGTAACAAACCCCGTTATGCCAATGCACTGCAAAGCACTTTCTAACCCAAGCAACATTTTTTCAAATGTTGTTTCGCTCTTGAAAAAGAGATTTTGCAGAAAGAGAAGAAGAAGGACTCGACAAACAAGACAAAGAAGAAGAATCATCTGCAAAGGAGCTCATTTGCTCAACTGCTGCAATGCAGTGATGATCTCAGCATCACTTGCTTCTGCATCACAACAGATAACAATCTGTGCATGATGAGGCAACAATCAAAATGGTTCGGAAGAAATGGCAAAACAGAAGAGGGATGCTCTGCACAATACTCAAAAGTTCTTCAAGCAACCTGCAGGAAGGCAGGCAAAATTAACACCAAAGAGGAAGAAATCGATGTAATCCAAGATCGATGCACTGCATCGCTTCAAGAACAAATTCTCGCAACTACACCAGTAGTAGGAGGTGCATCTACACCTGCTGAAGCAACACCTAGCAAGCCCAAGGAGAAGAAGCGTATGTGAAACACACTCCTCCAAGCGCATATAGCACCGTAATCAGGAGTGGAGCCAAACCATGAGTATCATTTACATGTTTTCACCTACAACTGCTATATGCTTGTTTTGTTTCTTTATGACTATTTCCCTGGTTGTACTAATCCCTCTCCCCTATTTTGAACAAATGATTTGTCTGTTTTGAACAAATTGCAGTGAGGACACTGCAACCCCTTAAGTTTGGGGGGGGATTTGCATGTTATGTTATGTTTTAATATGTTTTCTATCTAATATGTTGTGTGTTTAATTAATATGTTTTAGATAGTAAATATATATGTTTTAAAGTAGTTTTTAGTTTATTTAAATATTAGATGTACTTAACAAAGTAGTATCTAAATATTTTAGTAGAAAAGATCAGTTTTTCAAAAATATGGTGAAAGCCCTATGGATGGAATTTCAAATGATGAAAAGAGAAAAAAAGCCTTATTTCTCAGAAAAACCAAAATTATTTTCACTTCAACACTTCAAAACTGAGTTTGTGAAAAGAACCTTGCTATTTAAAAGATCAATCTGATGCAAGGGGAATTTTTGGTAAGCTTAGGTCAAAACAAAGTTTTACTAAAAAGAAAGAAGAGCTTAAAGAATTAAGTTTGGGGTGTTTTATGAAAACAAAGGCTGAATTTCAAAAGTGTAAAGAGTAAACAATGTAGAAAAAGAAAACAAAAATGTGGACAAGCCATATCCTCGAATCTTTTGAAACTATACTGTGTTTGGTACATGAATGCATCCGGAGGTCAAAGACTGTGCCATGCAGAATAAATGTATCCGGGAGGATAGTTCAATAAATCGAACTCGTGCAAAGTGCAAAGAAAAATATATGCATCTGGAGGTCAAAGACTGTGCAAAGTGCATTTGCATCCGGAGGTCGGTGAGGAAGGTAATATGAGCTAGAAAAAGAAAAGCATTATCGGTCAAAAGATCAATGTAAATCGCATCAAGAAAAAGCAAAATGCAGAAAAAAATCAATGCATAAAAACACTTCAAAGAAGTATTGCATTTGCACAAAAAGATCCACACAAAAAAAAAAAAAAATAGAAAATTGCATTGGCTCAAAAAGCTTTGAAAGATTCAATCAAGTCCTTTGAATTTTAGAACTCCCCAACACTTGAGAAAATTTTGTGAGTCTAAACTCTCTTTTGAAAAATATTTTGGTGTGACCAAAGATGAACCAATCCTTTCAAAAGGCTAGGAAGAAATTTTTCACTTAGTCTTGGAACCAATCTCAACTCAGTGGGTTCACACACACACAAAAGAGTTTGAATAAATTTGGTAGTTTTGAAGAAATAAAGGCACAAGAAAAATTGTTGATAAATGAAGTTCATAGGGAACTCCTCATGAAAATCCAAATCAAACTGATCTATCTTCTAGAATTATAGTTTTTTATAGTTTGTCTTTGTCATTACTTGCGGACAAGCAATGGTTTAAGTTTGGGGGTGTGATAACTCTATTTTATATAGAGTATTTCATATGTTTAAACTTAGTATTTGCTCTCTTTCAAGTAATAATAAAGAGTTTATATAGTATTTAGTGTGATATATGATATCTTGAGTGATTTGAATGGATATAGTTAGTTATAGGCCATTTTGGATATATTGTGGTATGTTTGATGTTTTGTTCGTCTGCGCCTCAATCACGTCGTCAGCATCAATGCTCCTGCACCGATCCTGCATCAATTCACGCAACTTGGTGAATAAGCGACTGTTTCATATGCATCCACATGCAATGTGATGACCTCCTACTTGCTTCCCCGATGCCATCCAACAATGTATAGTAGGCGCCTACCATTCACACATAGCTATAGGCATAGCTTTGAAGAGTCATCAACATAGGGACACTTGTTCTAACACCATGGAACCACCCTATATGATTAAGTCAAAGATTGCAACATGGATAAACTTCGAAAGCAACTACAGCTATCATCCACTCAAGATGACTTCAACATGAAGGAAGGAAGCACCTCACTTGAAGGCTATAAAAGGACCTCACATCTTCATTTGGAAATATATCACAATCCATAAGTTAGATCAAAATTTCAATATACATAGTTAGTTTTTATATTTTTAGAGGAAGAGGAAGGAATTGACAAATCCTCCTTTACTCATTTTCATAGTGTTTGTATAGTGCTAAGGAGTAATGCTAGTGCATTGCTAGAAGACTTCATATAAAGATTTTCAACATTTGTAACCTTACTCTTGTTGTTTCTCTTTAGTGAGTTCTATATATATAAACATGGTCTATTCAGTTTATATATATCTTGCAATGTCTCTTGTTAGCTAAACCTTTCTTAGTTGGAATGTTCTAATCATTTAATGAGCTTTTAAGTAAGTATGTTGCATGTATGTATGTTTGTACTTTAGTTCTTGCTTGATAATATTTTTACTACTTATTTTAAACTTGATCACTTAGAATAAGTATGAATTGTAAATGACCGCACATGGCTTACAATTAAGAACTCAAGAACTAATATGGGTGAGTGTTTTACATAAAGAAAACTTTGTGAAAACCATGCTAAGTCCTAGACATAGGATAGTATAGTCCATAGGATAATTGTGGGTACTTAAAATACAAGAGTGAATTCACTTAAGCAAAGTGATACTTGTTAGGAGGCAAGATTGGCACCGACATCCCTTTCTTTACTTGCATAGAACAAGGATCATAAGAGCTGGTAATGAAACTCAAGAAAGTGACCGAAAGGCACATAGCTAATGCAACAAAGATTCAAGCAAGGCAAATGCATCACATAATCGCATCATACACTTTTAAGTAAATTACTTGATGAAGACATTCCAACTAGCTTTTCTCTTTTACACTATCAACATTCTTTCTTTGTTTTCTAACTTAGTTGTGATCATCAACCAAAATCCAAATTATTTTATTACTTTGTGACTTTACACTTTATTACTTTATATCATTTAAAAGTGAGTTTTTCAATCTCTGTGGGTTCGATCTTTTACTACTTGTTTTTGGACAGTGTATACTTGCACTCAAGTGTATGTGGCATATTCCACACACCAATGATGCAGACCCAAACTCCAAGGGCATATGCATGATGGATCCATTAAGACCGAAGTCTTCTGCTATCACCTTAGGACCGAAGTCCTCTGCTTTAACCATAGGACCGAAGTCCTCTGCTTTCACCATTATGCTTATGATTTATGCGACGCCATGAACAATGCATAACACACAGCATATACATTATTCAATTTAATCATAACACAACTCCGGTAACTCACCATTAAGACCGCACCTTCTATTTATTAATTAGGACCTAAGTCCTCTCGCTCACCTCTAGGACCAAAGTCCTCTGCGTTCACCCTTTTCGCTTTTATTTTAATGCCCCTCGTGGACTTCACCATTTATTACTCCTCTACTAGTAGCCCTACGGCCAAAACAACTCTCTTGCATCATTACGGCACTAAGGCCGACGTCTCAGATCGGCCTACAAAGATCGAGATCGCCGCCGCTCAACTCACCGATCACCTCGGTTCCAAGTGGTGGACCAAAGAGTCACCACGAGGACTACCCCGCCACTTAGGACTAAAACGTCAAATAGGGACTACAATGACTACACCACTTAGCCCCTCACGCACTTGGCACTCAAAGCGACGCCACACGCTAAGGCCGTCAAAGAACAACTTGCGCTTACACTAGCGTTGAAACAACACCTCGGACCTATAGCACCTCGGCGCACTCGCACGCTTTACACTCTACTCCACTCATAGTCACTTCAATTAACGCGAACGCACTTTACTTCCTCTATAACACCACCTAGTTACTCTCACGCTTGGATACACCGCACTTAAACGCGACATCTCACCTCGGCAAGTACACCTAGGTATGATATACTCAACATCTCTACCATAAAACCTCGGTTACTACACGCTATCGTTATCAACGGCACTTCAAAGATCTACGCCTAAGTATTCTATCTCGGCCTAAGCATCTCGGCCTACTTACCCTACACTTCCGACAAGTACAAACCTATACTTACACCTAGTCTCGTGTACTGCATACACTTAGTTCTTTGGTGCTCTATCACTCACCTCGGTTCCTATGACCTCGTTACTTACGTTCTTGACACTCACGATTATTCACTTAAGTTCCAGCTTACGCATGGTAGGTAACTTCACCTCGGCAATCCTAAACTGACTACTCCATTTAACTCAACGCACGCTCGTCACTTTATGTTATACGTTTTCAGCTACTCCTTTGTTATCCTAAGCCTATTCTTCAAGGACCTCTCCAAGATTATGTTGCTCACCCTCACTCACTCTCGTTCACTCTCGCTCACTGGGACTGAGAGTTTCCTCAGCTCCCATTTCACTCCTTGATCCTTCGTGTGACTAACTCTCTCAACCACTCCACACAACTCCACTGAAATGAGCCGAACACAATATCAAAAACATCAAAACACATCGAGCATGCAAGGCAACCCAGCAAACATAAATACAATCCACTCACACATAACAACTCATCATAACACAAAATTATACGTGAGAAGAGAGCCCCCTAACCTTGTTCAGTTGAGTAGAACACTCTCTCTTCACTGAAACTCTCTCCAGTTAGCACTCGCAGCAACTCTTCTCCCTTTGAGCTTGAGCTTCTTCTTCGCCGGAGCTCTTCCTTCTCTCTAGAAAAATGATCTCACCTACCAACTTCTCTCTCTTACTTCTCTTTGACTTTTCTTAGATTCCTTTTTGGTGAAAACATGCTCCCTCTCCTTCGACACTCTCATTTAAGGCACACACTTGGGCTCCTAATGGCTTATGGGCCTCCAATGGCTCATAGGCCTCTACGCCCACCTTCTCCATTCATTTAAGCGTCTCCTAAATGAAATAAACTCCTAATTAATACTTGGCTTAACTAAAAGTTGTAAACCTTAAATAACTCAACTAAATAATTAATTGAACTATTTTGGGGTGTTACACCTTGGCTGCTGTAATACCCCAATTTTGTCCGCCCTTTTTAACCTAAGCCCATTTCAATTATCCAGCTCAACTAAATCGAAAACCGTTGTTTAAATTAGGCAGGCACGCGAATGATCGATCCGTTCGTGCGTTCTTCAATTTAATCTTTGTATTTGGGTTTAGTCGTACATATGTAGGTATACCGAAAGTCATTTTTTCTATAAATTTGGCTTGCCTTTTCAATTCAGGAGCTCATTTCTTCTACTTGGGTCTCGTTTTAGCGTATTTGTCTAGTCTGACCCGTTCTCGTCTTTGTGTTTGGCCCGACTCTTTTTCTATTAATCTTATCTTGTGCAGTTAATTTATTTTGAGTATATATGTATAGTCCAAAAATGTCAAAAATTCTATTTAGTGTTATTTACAATTTAAAAGTGTTACATAATCCAAAAATGTCAAAAAAAATACTATTTAATTTTTATTACAAATTAGGAGAGTCCAAATGTCCAAATGTCAGAAAAATACAAAAAATAAATAACACAAAATGTACAAAAATAATTAAATACGAAAATTACATAAAAAAAATAATGATAAACAATGTATGCGTATAAAGAAATCTGAGTTCCAGCAGCTCTCTCCAAATAGCCGGGCTTGTGTCGGACACTAAAAGAGTCAAAGCCTACTCAAAAACAATTAATGCTAAACCTAGTATTTTAATATAAAATAGCAATCAACCATCATGCGGGGAGACAATTTGAGAGACAATTTTGGAGACAAATATTCACAAAAATTTAGGGTTTCAAATCAAAACCCTAATCATCCAAACAGAGACAGATCTGAAACAAATTATAGAGTAGAGAAAAATCAAAAATGTAAAAACAATCACCAACTGAACCACCATCAGCCACCCACAAACTGAACCACCATCTCTCTCCACCACCAGCCACCACAAACATCATCAACCCTCTCACTCAACCAAACCGAAACTTCTTCCTTCCATCTCCAACTTCCAGCCACCCGAACCCAGCTCCAACCGCCACCTCCAAACAACTACCATCACTCACCCAGCCACCGAACCGTCGACCAAAACCCCACTCCACCTCCGATCCTCCCTCTTCCACCTCCGGCCTCCAAATCATCACAAACATCATCAACCCTCCAAACCAAAACCACTAGTCTAAAAACGCAGAGAAATGAAAATAAATGAAGAAATAAACCGAGAAAGAAAAGAGGAGGGATGGAGATTCAAGAAAACCGAGCTCCTCATGGGGTTCGCGAGATCCTCTCCTCCGCCATCGTTGGCCACCGCGCGAACCTCTCTCTTCTTTTTTTTTCTCTCTCTCTCTCCAACTCTCATCCGATCGGTTTCTCTCCTCTCTCCCTTGGAAGAAGCGAAAATTTCTCCAGATCTCTCTCTTGGTTTAAGGCGTGGCACATTGTGTGGTTATGTTTGAAGGAGGAGAGTGGAAATTAGGGTTTTTCTTCACAAGGTTTAGGGTTATATTGGGCCTTTTATTTTTTCATTTTTTTAATTATTCAGATTATTAATCACACCCCTTTGATTCATGCGCGAACCCCTCCTCACTTGAGCCCGTTTAGCATACTGGCTCCCATATGCGAACCGGGCTTGCTTGCTTACACCCCTGCTTCGGTTGCACAACCTCCCGCAACTAATAACACCCCATTTTGCAATTTTTCACCTTTTTCTCGCTTTTTAATTCTTTTTCAACCCAAATAATTTCTCATTAAATCAAACTTTGTTAGCAGTCATGCGAAGCCTTTGCTTGCATGATCATTAACAATGAGGAACTAGTGGTGATCACTTGGAGCCTTTGCTCAATTGATCATCACAAATGCCCAATTTTTCTAAATACTTTTCATCAAATCAAAACTTTGTTAATGGTCTTGCGAAGCCTTTGCTTGCATGAATCATTAACAATGAGGAACTAGTGGTGATCACTTGGAGCCTTTGCTCAATTGATCATCATGAATGCCTAATTTTTCTAAAAAAGGTTTTCAATAAATCAAAAAAGAACTTTGTTAATGGACTCGCGAAGCTTTTGCTTGCATAATCAATAACAATGGGGAACTAGTGGTGATCACTTGGAGCCTTTGCTCAATTGATTATCATGAATGCCTAATTTTTCTAAATACTTTCAATAAATCGAAAAACTTTGTTAATGGTTTTGCGAAGCCTCTGCTTGCATAGTCATTAACAATGGGGAACTAGTGGTGGTCACTGTAGCGACCGAAAAATCCGGGAGAGGATTCTTCGGAAGGTTCTTATGGAAGCCGCCACCAAATTCTAGTTTAAGGGCAAATTCGGAAAATCCCTTTTTAGGACAAAGCATGGTTAGGGTTCGGGAGTCGTTATGTGTGGGGAAGGTATTAGCACCCCACGACATCCATTGTCTAATTAATTAAGATTTATTTAATGATTACCCTTTTATTTGTAAAAAAGACTTATTTAAAATTTTTGTTTTTAGTGCTTGACAAGAGTTGAGTCTTGCTCCTACGTACCTCCGGATGCAATGGAGGAATCAAAGCTACGTAGTTCTTCCTGAAGAAGGTTTGTTGGTTGGTGTTTTTTAGTGTAGGGGTCCTAGGATTCCTTGAACTGCATGTACCATCGATTCTAGGACGACTAAACTGATTGTACAACCGACTTAGTCCCCTACTTTTGAAAGTATTTTTGAGGTTTTTTTGAAAGAAGTTTGTTTGATGTGAGGTGAGTTGGTTTTTAGAATAGGTATTCTAGAGCTCCTGAACTGTACAGCTCATTATTTCTAGAACGCTGACTAACCCGGTTGTACAACCGACTTAGTCCCCTATTTTTAGTAAAAATGATTTATTTACAATTTTATAAATTTTTAGGATTACTGAACTGTACAACTCATTGGTCCTAGAATGATGACTAACCCGGTTGTACAACCGACTTAGCCTTTTATTTGATTTTGGGGTAGAAAATGTTTAATTAGTGTTTTTGATTTAGTGAGGAAAGTATTTAAGTTGAAAAAAGAATAATAAAAAAAAAATGAGAAAGTGGTGAAAATTGTAAAAGGGGGTGTTATTAGTTGCTGGAGGTTGAATAACTAAGTAGGGGGTAAGAAAGAAAGCCTTGGTTCGCATAAGAGGCCCGGTATGCGAAACTGGGCTTGAATGAGAGTGGGTGTGTGCATTAATCAATGGTGTTAATTAACAATCTGAACTAATAAGGTCTGGAAGGCTGCCTAAGCCTTAATTGAAGGACCATCGTGGTCTGAAGGAGCGCAACTAGCTACGATTACTAATTAAACGGCTCGAGGGCCTTTATACTCGAAAGGCCATGATGGGTCAAGATCGTGTCTAGAATCGATATGTTGACCATGAAGGACGACACCGTGTCTTAGGTCGACACAACTAGTCCGGGCGACCACGCTGGTTCGGAAGGTCCGCCGCTCGACTCGGACGTTTGCGACTGGGCCACTTAGGGCAATCGGGGAGCGTGGTGCTCGGGCGACCAATGAGGTCCGGGATCGCCGGTGATCTCGTGATGCGATACGGGATCAACGCTTAGAGCTTTGGTCTTAGAGGAACAAAATATGGGTATCGACACTTGAAGTCGATTCAGAGGCAATACATCATGTAATGGACATACAACGCCAATAATACATGCACATGCAACAGGTGATTTTTGGTGGGGTGATGGATGAAATAGGTGATTCCTTTCTTTTTGTTTTTTTTTGTTTTTTTTTGTTTTTTTTTTTTTTGCTTTTTGCTTTTTTATTTATTTATCTGATGGATGCATGAAGTATGAATGTTAATATGATGCAAATGAAATGTTTGAATGCAAATGCTATGGTGCATGGTGTGAGGATATGAAAGGACTGATTGAGTGCAGAAACATTTTTTTTGTGATGATGAGATGTGAGACTTTGGATGCGAGAGGCGGAGATGAATATTGATAATGCTTTGGAAAGATTAGATTTGATTCAAACTTCGGCAATCTCAAGGTTGTTATTTACAGACACCGATGTGAAAAAGTATTTGCAAGCTCGCTCACTTTTTCTTCCATTTTGATGCCCCATGATGACCGAAGTTTTGGTCCACAAAGCTAAATAAGTAGATTTCCAACATCATATGTCCAACTTGTGTTTTCTCTCTCTAAAGCATTGTTTTGTGAAGATGTGTAGTAGTGCGAATATAGATGAATGAGTCAGTTAACTTGGGGTTCTAAAGACCTAGGGTGTGGACATCTGTGGCACATGAAGGGGTGAATGACTGAATGGACTTTGTCAATGAAAGGTAAGTTTTTCCAAGCCAAGGAATGCAGGACTGCCCCAATTTAGATTTGATGACGGTGAGTGAAAATTGCCCCTATCTAGTGGTGACAAGCTAGGGGTGTAGAAGATGATGAATTGGGAAGGCATTGGCTTTGGAATGAAAGGTGGCAAGTAGGAGATGTTGTCTCAACCCATAGAGTTTGATGTTTCCCTAATTATGGTAAGGACAAGATTGCCCCGACTAGAGTAGAAACATTTAGGATAGTGAGTTGAGAAATTGCCCCGGTATGCTTTTTTGGCTGTGAATATGGCAAGGGGATGAGATGGGTGCAGGGTGAATTTCCCATTTGAAGGTGGAGTGAAGAGCGACAGGATTGCCCCACTTGGAATGGTATTTCGAATGGTTAGGTGACAGAGTTAAGGTTATGGGTTGTTGGAATGGTTAAATGCGGCTGTATAGACTGGGGGTGGCATGGGATGGATACTGGAAAAATTTCCCCAAGTTCAAATGGAATAGATGGTAAACGGGATGCCCCACTCTAGGATATCGATGACGATCCTAGTATAAACTTTTGGTTCTCTATAAAATGATTCCCAGACTATGATAGTCTTGAGTTTTCGCTATGATGACAACACCACTTGGTGATCACTAAACCTTGTCTTAGTATAACTGTAATTTGAATGAATCTTGTGGTGCAAGCCTTTTGATTTTTTTTTTTTTTTTTTTTGAGATATATTTTATTTGAGCAAACATATTGTAAATAAATAAACTTATTTGTCCTAAGATTAACGCTTTGAGAAAACAAAAGCAATCGGTCATTGATCGGAATGTGGCCGATGGTTTAGTGATTTATGAGGGAAATGATAATTGGGCTCAAGGTAGTGTTTGGGGATTGATGGGACGCATGATTTTTTTTTTTTTGAGCGGTATGATTTGGCTAATGGTTAATGGTTTGTGAAATAAGGTGTTATTAGGCTCAATGAAGTGTTTGATGATTGATGGCACAAATGATTTGGTGAAGTAACTTGGCTAATGGGTGATGATTTATGAATGAAATGGTTGTCAGGCTCAAAGGAGTGTTTGAGGGCCTATTGAGACAGTAATTGATGTGTCTCATGGTAGGATAGACTTGTTTAGGGATGTGACTCGGCCAAGGGTTTATGAAGGATAGGATATTAAGGACAAGGGAAGTGTTTGGGGGTTTATTTCAGACAAGGATCTCTTATGCATTTAATGGTAAGAAGTATCATCTCATAATTGTGCCACTTTTGCTTTTTCGTGGTTTTTCGAACCTTTTTCTTTTATTTCACTTTTTTTGATTTTGATCTTTTTCTTTTTCTTTCTTTCGAGCTGAGTGACTTGATAAAAATGATACACCATTTTTGATGTGGAATTGATCCTTGTCTAGGGTGATTGAAAGTTTCTTTGGATTTTGGCTTAAGGTGGGTGGCAAAGGATTTTTTGAGGATAGGGGAAGATGGTCAAACTTCATTTCAAAACATGATTGCTAGTTTTCTCAAAAATTAACTTAAGGACAATAATTCATTTACTTTTATATATTTGCTCTTTTTTCTTTATTTCTCCTTTTTTTATGCCCTAATTTTTGCTTAGGCCGCTCTTACGAGTTTTCAACCTAACGGGCATTTTTATATTTTTTTTGGTAAAGGACTTGCACCAAGGGAATACAACATTGACAAGGTATTTTAGAGATTACACATTTGCCCAGCAGATGGAGGGCCTAAAGTGTTATTTCACTTGTGGAACCAACCTGTAAACGTCAACTATGTACAGATGTGGGGAGTATGTACTTTATGGGTGGTCGGGGTGGGATTAGACTTTGACAGGGATGATGGCAAGGTAGGGACGCTAACTGACTCAAACAAAAATAAACACACATGTTACCCAAGTCTCTACACAAATGCTTCATTAGTTAAAACATAATAGAAATTTTTTATGGACATTTCTGGCCGTTCGGTTAAAAATGTGAGCAAGCTAAAATTTTGAAAAACTAAGTGACTTGAAACAACTTGAGCTTGCAACGAAGTATGACTAAACTTTTTCCAAAAAGAATGATTTATTTCACAAGAATGCCTCACCTCTCATCACATTTTTCCTAATATTATGCTGATTTTTTTTTTTTATAATGCACGATGTAAGTATGCAAATGAATGTGCATGAAATATGAATGAAATGATAATGCATGTGCATGAAGTGTGAATGAAATGATAATGTATGTGCATGAAATGTGAATGAAATGATAATGTATGTGCTCGAAATGATAACATATGATTTTATTTATCATGTCGGGAATTATAAACTTTTCATTGGAGAGTAAAGTACAAAATTTAATTCGACTTCAATGCACACGCTTTCTCCAAGGTAAAGATTTTAATTCTCGACGGTCATAAAAGTGCATGCAACAAGAGATGTTTATTTGTTGTATGCATGTGGTATATTTTCTAAAAAGGTAGTAAAAAATGATTTTTGTTTTTTTGATGATTTTTTTTTTTTTGATAGAATACGGTATGCATAAATATTTGTTTGAATGCGAGGGTATAAAGCTCCTTTGTGACCCTAGAAATGTATCTTACAGAGTGGGTCTAAGGTTTCTTTTATAGTGAACCTCACGTGGATAGTTCTAAAGAATCCTACACACGGTCCCTAGAGCCAAGGACTCCAGTCCAAGAACATCGACCCAAAGAATAGGCAAGCTATTAGAAGGGATAGCATCCTCAAAAGGAATCAAACTCTAGGTGAGATTTTCGTGACCACCCAACTGCACGTGACGTCCCGCAGCCATCACTACACAATCTCGCTTCTAACTTAAGTTTATGCTCGAGTCCCGGTAGAGGACTTTGCTCACAAGTGTGTGAAGTGTAGAAGTGCAAGGTGTGTGTAGGAGCAATTTAAAACAAACCCAAAGTCAGCAAAACAAACATACATACAGTATCGTCTTCTACCCTAAGGTTTACACAAATAAATAACATATATATGCAAAAAGCAAATAAATAAATAAAAGGGTAAAAATTGAATTAATCCTAAATTATTTAGACTAGGTTTTGACTCTCTAAAAATAAATAAGTCCCAAAGTGAAGTCGCTAACAGAGCGACCAAAAAATCCGGAGAGGATTCTTCTTGAAGGTTCTTATGGAAGCCGCCACCAAATTCTAGTTTAAGGGCAAATTCGGAAAATCCCTTTTTAGGACAAAGCATGGTTAGGGTTCGGGAGTCGTTATGTGTGGGGAAGGTATTAGCACCCCACGACATCCATTGTCTAATTAATTAAGATTTATTTAATGATTACCCTTTTATTTGTAAAAAAGACTTATTTAAAATTTTTGTTTTTAGTGCTTGACAAGAGTTGAGTCTTGCTCCTACGTACCTCCGGATGCAATGGAGGAATCAAAGCTACGTAGTTCTTCCTGAAGAAGGTTTGTTGGTTGGTGTTTTTTAGTGTAGGGTCCTAGGATTCCTTGAACTGCATGTACTCATCGATTCTAGGACGCTGACTAACCCGATTGTACAACCGACTTAGTCCCCTACTTTTGAAAGTATTTTTGAGGTTTTTTTGAAAGAAGTTTGTTTGATGTGAGGTGAGTTGGTTTTTAGAATAGGTATTCTAGAGCTCCTGAACTGTACAGCTCATTAGTTCTAGAACGCTGACTAACCCGGTTGTACAACCGACTTAGTCCCCTATTTTTAGGAAAAATGATTTATTTACAATTTTATAAATTTTTAGGATTACTGAACTGTACAGCTCATTGGTCCTAGAATGATGACTAACCCGGTTGTACAACCGACTTAGTCTTTTATTTGATTTTGGGGTAGAAAATGTTTAATTAGTGTTTTTGATTTAGTGAGGAAAGTATTTAAGTTGAAAAAAGAATAATAAAAAAAAATGAGAAAGTGGTGAAAATTGTAAAAGGGGGTGTTATTAGTTGCTGGAGGTTGTATAACTAAGTAGGGGGTGTAAGAAGAAAGCCCGGTTCGCATAAGAGGCCCGGTATGCGAAACTGGGCTTGAATGAGAGTGGGTGTGTGCATTAATCAATGGTGTTAATTAACAATCTGAACTAATAAAAAAACTTAAAATAAAATAAGTAGAAAGAGACACTATATAAGCCCACTTAACAATCACCAAAAACCCTAATTTTTTTACTCTCTACACAAAGAAATTGCTGCTGCATTCTCACTTCACTTAACACTCAAAACCCTTTGATTTATCATCTTTTCCACTCCTCCTATTATCATTTCTGGCTTTGGTTTTTATTGTGTGGCCTATTATGTTTTTAATCTTCTAAATAACAAAAATTGAACTAAACCTATGTTATATCCTAACTCTAATCTAAAATTTTCTTAAAGGATACTGATTTGTCTCATAATAATCATAGTCCAACCTTTTAAAGAGAGAAAAAAAAGGAACAAGACTACTTTGTTAATGGAACCGATCTGAAGTTTTTTCTTTTTAATTTCTATAATTTTATTCCTACAAAGATACACTACCGTGATAATAATAAAGAGAGTTACACAGCATACTACATCTACATCTTATTCGAATATGAACATCTAAGAAAGCTTAAATTTGTCAAAAAAAAGGAAGGCTTAAAAAATGACGGACAAAACGCCTACATGTTTTTGTATTTTTAGTTTCAAGAACACCAACCTGATTTTTTTAAACTGATGCAGACTTGTAGTTGTAGATAATATGTTACGGTCCTTAATTATGTTCCTGCGCATGACAACCACTACTACGCGATTGATCCCTTTTTCTCTTCGAACTTTGATCTTAGTGTTTTGGTTGATTAGGATTTCGATGTGAAACCCTAATCGGTTTTTTTTTTGTGTCTTTGGTCTCAATCTCTCATTGTCTCCTTTTGACTGAGGGTTGATCACATATTTATACTAGAAAATTAGGTCTTGACCATTAATGGATTGATTTACCCTGATTTGATTTGTTTTCAGATACTTGGAGAGGAAGATTAGGGTTTTAAGAGAGCTTGAAGATCCAAGCCCAGCTGCTACTTGGGCTAAAAGTGTTTTATTTTGTATTTATTTATTTATTTTCGGATTTGGCTTTTTGTGTATTTTTACCATCACTTTTTTTTTGCATTTTGGACCCTTTTTGGACTTTTAGACACCTATGCATTGTAATAAAACTAAATTACATTTTTTTTCACATTTTTGGACTAAATATTGTCTAAATAAATTAAATAAACAAATCAATTAAAAAAAGATGTCGGGCCAAATACAAAAGCAAATCGAACTCGACTAAACAAACACGCTAGAACGAGGCCCAAATGAAAAAATAGACTCGTTTTAAAAAGATACTAAAAATTAAATTGGAATCACATTCGTAGACCTAAACCATAATGACAATCCCAATTGCGAGACAAACGACTCATGTAAGCCCAATTAAATTCAACTAGACCCAAATACTGAGATTAAACTGAAGAATGCGTGAAAAGATCGATCATTCGCACGTATGCCTGATTTAAACAACGGCGTTTCGATTTAGTTGAACGGAGTGATTGAAATTAGTAACCGAGACTCTACACTAATAATTCTCGTAATAATGCGACTCCAAAACACGCCCTTACTAAAAATAAACGACTAAAGCGAGAAAAAGAAGACGGACAAAATTGGGGTATAACAGTCACTTGGAGCCGTCGCTCAATTGATCACCATGAAAGCTCAGTTTTCACAATTAAACAAGATAAAAAATAAAAACCTAGAACTACGTAGCTTTGAATTCTCCATCGCACCTGGAGATACGTAGGAGCGGATCCCCTCCGTCAAGCACAATAAACTAAAAACATTTTTCCTTTCAAAAAACCAAAGCGGCTAACTCTCGCCGAGCGCGCAAAAACAAAAATTCATTAAATCTTTTCAATTAAGAGGCAAATTTAAGTACTTTTCAAATCAACACTTAAAACCACGCTTTAATTAAAGGTTCCTTTTCGAAAGAGAAAGGAGGTGTGGGGCGCTAATACCTTCCCCATGCCTAACCGAATTCCCGAACCCAAATCTTTAAGTTTTCCAATAGACCATTTGCCTTCCCAAAAGGTTTTTCTTCAATATTTTCCTTATAAAAATATTGGTGGCGACTTCATTGTTTTAAAAGTTGTAAACGAGAAAAAACCCTCGGGGACTTTTTCAGCGCAATACCGCGACGACTTCACCTGGGGACTTTTCTTTTTTTAAGTGGGTCAAGCCTAACTAATTAAATGTGTGGTTTAATGTGCTATTTAATTTGATTTGAATACTTTGTTTGCTTCTATCCCTTTTCGGTTTCCTTTTCTTTTTTATCATGTTGTATGCAGGTGCATTTGTTTCCTCTTCTTCCAGGTTTGTTTTTCCTTTCTCCTTTTTGCTTATGTGCTTAGTACCCTCATGCATTTCCCCAATCCCAATCATGATCCCTTCTTCTCGGCTCCCTTTCTTGAGGTAAGCAATGCACTTGGTTGTTGTTAAAAACCCTAGGCTGACTTATTTGATATTAAACCCTAGGGTAGACGACATGTTATTGTTTGCTTCTGTTTGGACTGTTCTGGGTTTTCATTTGCAGGTGGGGAAGGGTAGTTATTTCTAGGTATTGTGCCCTCAGCACACACACACACCCTATACTTGTGAGCGTTGAGTGGGGCCTAAAACCCAAGGTCTGAACAAAAACCTAGGAGAGTGG
The DNA here is from genome assembly GCA_020916435.1 of Oxytropis ochrocephala. NCBI lineage: Eukaryota > Viridiplantae > Streptophyta > Magnoliopsida > Fabales > Fabaceae > Oxytropis > Oxytropis ochrocephala. The sequence continues at coordinate 92,242,890 of CM037092.1, read as the reverse complement.
GAACGACTAGTGACTGCCATTCGTAGACCTTTGTCTGTATGGCTCTCATGAAAGTTCCGCCCAAGAGTACGCTTTGTCATGATGCCTCACACTCGGTAGCTTTCTACGATTGTGGGTGTTATCATGAGGAAGACTTTAGCTCTTGGTTGCCATTGTGAGGAAGTGATTAGAACTTACATGGGAGGATTACCCTTTTCGTCGACTTTAGACCCTAGGATTCCCACCCTTCGTAGGACACAAGGGGCATACCAAATTGTGTGTTGCATTGTAATCTAGGCATGTTTTCAAAAAAGGAGAAGGAGATTGTTCAAAAAAAAATGAAGAGAAAATAGAGAAAGAGCTGTCGTTGCAGCCTTTCTTTTGCCAGTCCGTACGGGGCAACATGTGGTTCACCCTTTTCAAAAAAAGAGAGAAAGAGCTGCCGTTGTAGCCTTTCCCTTACTAGGTCCATATGAAGCCACGTACGACCCGCATCTTCCAAAAAAAACTTGAATCATTGCCAATAAAAACTCTTTCATTTATCTTGCATGCACATAGAGCATCATCATCATTTGCATACATCCTTGCATTACAAAAAGCAAAACTTTCAAAAAGATCATCATAGTTTTCTTTTACCGGGCTATATGAGGTGATGTTCCCAAAATTTCAGTCACCAAAATCGGAAAAAATGTTTTCATCTTATTTTTCACATGCATGTCAAGTCGCACTATCACCGTCATTTTCATATAAAGACATCATTTGCATTGCATAAAACAAAAACTCGATAAAATTCATACATGCATTTTTCTCTATCTCATTAAGGTTTGTGTCTTATTAGGGGCGCGTCTCATGCATTATGAACATTAACGTCTCATTTCACATGCAATTTCATTCAATAAAAAATCATGTCTTTCCATTGTGAGTATCATGCATTTCATTGCACAAAAAAATGAAAACAAGAAAGCATCTCCTTCATAATCATGAACAAAAATCATCATCAAATAGTGCAGATATCACATCATGTAGCATTCATGCATCATTTCATTAACCTCGTCACTTTAGTTCAAATACATCATTTCTCCCCGCATGCATCCTTTCGAAACAAAGAAAAAATTTCTCATGTGATGGCTTAATGGGTAGAAGTGCACCTTTGAACGACGAAGGGTAATATCTCAAATTTGTTTGTCGACTACAAATTTGAGATGTTACTTCTACGATATCGTGGGCACTTTGACCCACCACACGTGTTTTATTTTCAAGTAGGAAATTAAGTTGAGTCAACTAATTGTCGAAACGTTTCAAGATATTGTGTGAAGTATTGAGTCGATCCACTCAATGTTTCATGCAAAGTTACTCAGTGGTAACGACAATCGCTTGCCTCATATCACCATTCTTGCATCTTTCATCATTCAAAAGAAAAGGGAAGGAGCATTGGCATTTCATACTTTGTCTTGCCTCAAAAAATCATCATTTAGGAAAAAGCATCATTCATGCATCTTTCAAAAGAAAATGAGGCATCGACATTTCATATCTTGTCTTGCCTCTATAAAAATCATTCTCAAAAGAAGCATCATTATTGCATCATTCATCATCCAAAAGGCATTGGCATTTCATATTTCGCCTTGCATAAAAAGAAAACCTAAAAAAAAAAAAAAAAGCTTTTAGAATAGTCACGCTTTTCAAGTGAACATGCTTTCATGCATTTCATTTTCATCATGTTTTCATCCATGCATTGCATACAACAAAAACATTGTGATGAGAGACGAGATGTTCTTGCAAAGTGATCTTTCTTTTTGGAAAAGTTTACCCTCACTCATTTGCAAACTCAAGGTGTTCCAAGGCTCTCGCTTTTTCACATCAATAGCTCATTTGTATTTCCTTCAAAAAAGCATTGCATCTCATCCATTCCATGATAAAAGATCAAACCGCTTTATCAAAAAAGTTTTTATATCATGTTTTAACCAATGTTAACTCTCTGTGAAGCGCTCTTCTAGTAAGTATGCATGCCACGTGCGCTTTCTCTTGTTTGAGTCACCAATTTCCTTCATTTATCATCATTCCCCATCCAAGTCTAATCCCGCCCCGTCCACCCCTAAAGCGCAAATTTTCTCCCATCAGTACATACTTGACTTTTTGGTTCATTCTCGCTAACACTTTAAGTCCTTCATGCTGGGGCAATTCTGTGATCACTAATTTTCCTTGTCAGTATCATATTCCTTAGTGCAAGTCTTTCTAAAAAAGGTATATAAAGATGAAATAAGCCCGCTAGGTTGAAAACCCGCAAAGGGCGGCCTAGGCAAAAAAGAGCGCCCGGTGGATTGAAAACTCGCAAAGAGCAATCCAGGCAAAAGTTAGGGCACGAAAATGAAAAAATAGCAAGCACATGAAGATAGATAAATTATTGTCCTAAAGTTAAGTCTCAGAGAAATAAGCAATCGGGATTTGAAAGGAAATTTGGTCATCTCTCCACACCCTCAAAAACCTAAAATCACAGGAAGTCCATTTCCTACCCCTCTTAAGCCAAAGATTCAAAATCACAAGAATACCCTTTGTTACCCATCTTAAGCCAAGAAAAGCTCAAGATATCCCCATCACCCTAGACGAGGGTTAATTCCACATCAAAGATGGTATATCATTTTCACCCAAGTCAAAAGGAAAAAATTCACAAAAGGAGGGGAATAACAAAGTTTCAAAAAGGAGAATCCCAAAACAAAGAAAGGAAGACAAAGGGAGTATAAATTAAGAGTCAATACATTTTGCCATGAAGCATAAGAGCTCCCCTTCCAAGGCCCTCAAATTCAATGGGTTCAATCATTTCCCCTTTCATAAAAAAAAAAAAAAAAAGCCCTCAATTCATTGGGTTTAACCACCTTTTCTTTCATAAAACCTTCAAGCACCTCATCAAACCTAATAACCATTTCCTGCACCTCATCAAACCTAATAACCATTTCCTTCATAAACCATTGACCATCGGCCAACACCGAACAGGACCCATCCTCCCCATCAACCCCAAACACTTCATTAAGCTCAACCATCCCCTTCTCCACATCACAACCCTAAAAAGTCCATTCCGATCAATGACTAATTGCTTTCGTTCTCTCAAGTTTTAATCTTAGGACAAATAAGTTTATCTATTTACGACGTGTTTGCTCAAAAAGAAAAAAACAAACAAGCAGAAAAAAGAAGACTGCTCAAAAAAAAAACAATCAAAAAAGAAAGTTGGTAAAAAAGAGAGAAAGACTTGCACTCCAGGATGCATTCATTTTGCATTAAAACAAGGTTTAGTGGTCACCAAATGGAGCCTCTCCTCATACTAAAAAGTCAAAACTTTCATTGCATCTGAGTTGTTCTTAAAAAGAACCAAAAGTGTGTACTAGGGGGCATCCTCTTCACCTCTCACTCCACTCAACTTTGGGGAGGTTTGCTCACTGCCCACCCCATTCATATCTCACCCTCAGTTTTATAACTCTGTCTCCTTCCACAACCTCACTCAAAGAAACCATTTGAAATCTCATTCGAAAGTGGGGCAAGTGCATTCCCATTCCTTCACCTCATTCACTCCTATAAAACCTCACCGGGGCAATTTCTCAACTCACTATCCTAAACGAGGCCTTGTCATTCTAATTGGGGCAGCTTTGTCCTTGTTATGACTGGGGCAACATCAAACTTTATGGTTTGAGACAAAATCTCTTCTTCTCCACCCTTCATTTCAAAAAGCCAAGCATTCCCAATTCATCATCTTCTACACCCCTAATTGTTGTCACCACTAGACAAGGGCAAGCTATTCACTCATCAAAGACCCTGAATTGGGGCAATATTGTATCTCTTGATCCTCATGAGCTTCGCAATAACCATGTCCTGCTATTCCTTCACTTGCCATAAATGTCCATGCCCTAAACCAATGCCAAGCTAGCTGACTCATTCATTCACATTTGCACTCCTATGCATGCTTACTAGACGATGCTTCAAGAAGAGAGAACACAAGTTGTTTACGTGATATCTAAAATTCACCATCATGGAAAGAAAGAGAAAACAAGTGAGATTGTTTGTAAATAAAAACCTTGAGAACACCAGAGTTTGAATCAAATGCAATTTTTCAACAAAATGGTCAATAATCATCTCAATTCCTTGCATCCAAAGTCTCACATCTCATCATCACAAAAATGTACACCTCATGCATCTAGGCATTTCAATCTATCCATTATGGCATATGCATCAAAGCATTACATTTGCATCTTCACATTTTGTGCATTCATCACATAGCAAAAGCAAAAAAACGGTCCACGTCAGTTGCATCATACTAATACTTGCATTTCATAGAAAAAAATAGTAAAGAAGAAAAAGCAGAAATCTTTTCATTGCATTGGCATCACATTAATGCTAGCATTTCCATAAAAGAAAAAGAAAAAATCGTTGCATCAGACCATTGCATCATATTAAGTCTGCATTTCATAGAAGAAGCAAAAAAGAAACAAACAGAAGTTAGAATAGGAGCATTCCATTCATCAAAGCATCAATCACCGCATACACTTGCATTCAAACATCAAAGCATTATGTTGATATTTGCATCTCATAAACTACAAAGAAGAAGCAAACACAAAAGAACACAACATCTTCATATCATTCATCGTTCTCATATCATCCATACCATTCATCACCCCATGGCATCAAACAAGACATTACGCTTTCAAGTTCGTGATCTCGTAAAGAGCGAAAGAATAACAAAAAAGAAGAGAATGAAAAATCAAACAGAAGAAGCATCCCACCAAAATCAAATCATTGCATCCATGTGCACCCAAATACCCAAGCGCATGCATTTCACGCACCATTCAAGAGAAAAGTTACTTCGGACCCAAGAGTCCCAAAAATCCCATTTTTAGAAAATCACCATCAGCCCAGAGTTCGTAAACTCCATCAGCACAGAGTTCGTAAACTCCATCAGCACAGAGTTCGTAAACTCCATCAGCACAGAGTTCGTAAACTCCATCAACCCAGAGTTAGTGAACTCCCACAGAGTTAGTAAACTCCTTCCACAAATCACAACATCGCACGAGCGAGCGCCGATGGATCCATCGACTTCGTTAAGTCCTTCGATTAGTTGTGTCGACCCTAAGGCACAACAGAAATCCATTGATCAAATCGCCTCGGACCGATGTTGATCGGCCGCTCGAAAAGGCCATCCTCGAGCTCTCTGACTCGACAAGAGTCCGTTAAAAGGTTTTAGGCACCTCTCCGAATTCCCGGTTTACCGCTTTTCCCAATTTATTGTTTTCTCGTTAATGCGACAAGTGTTAACCCTCTCCTCAAAAGGAAAATAACAAAAAGATTTGAACTTTTCTGCTTTAACAAAATTAGTATTATTTCTATATCTTTATTTCCATTTCACCAACAAATATGAAAAGGCCAATTCATATTTTTTTGGCGAAATGTGAAATAAAGAGGGCAAATGTAATACCCCAATTTTGTCCGCCTCTTTTAACCTAAGCCCATTTCAATTATCCACTTTCAACTAAATCGAAAAACCGTTGTTTAAATTAGGCGAGCACGCGAATGATCGATCCGTTCGTATGCTTTCTTCAATTTAATTCTTCGTATTTGGGTTTAGTCGTACATATGTAGGTATACCAAAGTCATTTTTCTATAAATTTGGCTTGCCTTTTCAATTCAGAGCTCATTTCTTCTACTTGGGTCTCGCTTTTAGCGTATTTGTCTAGTCTCGACCTGCTCTCGCGTCTTTGTGTTTTTGCCCGACTCTTTTTCTATTAATCTTATCTTGTGCAGTTAATTTATTTTGAGTATATATGTATAGTCCAAAAATGTCAAAAATTCTATTTAGTGTTATTTACAATTTAAAAGTGTTACATAATCCAAAAATGTCAAAAAAAATACTATTTAATTTTTATTACAACTTAGGAGAGTCCAAATGTCAGAAAAATACAAAAAATAAATAACACAAAATGTACAAAAATAATTAAATACGAAAATTACATAAAAAAATAATGATAAACAATGTATATGTATGAAAAGAAACTGAGTTCCAGCAGCTCCTCTCCAAATAGCTGGGCTTGTGTCCAGACCTGAAAAAGAGTCAAAGCCCAGTCAAAAACAATTAATGCTAAACCTAGTATTTTAATATAAAATAGCAGTCAACCATCAGTCTGAGGGGAGACAATTTGAGAGACAATTTTGGAGACAGTCATTCACAAAAAATTTAGGGTTTCAAACTGAAACCCTAATCATCCAAACAGAGACAGATCTGAAACAAATTATAGAGTAGAGAAAAATCAAAAATGTAAAAACAATCACCAACTGAACCACCATCAGCCACCCACAAACTGAACCACCATCTCTCTCCACCACCAGCCACCACAAACATCATCAACCCTCTCACTCAACCAAACCGAAACTTCTTCCTTCCATCTCCAACTTCCAGCCACCCGAACCCAGCTCCAACCGCCACCTCCAAACAACTACCATCACTCACCCACCACCGAACAAGTCGACCAAAACCCCACTCCACCTCCGATCCTCCCTCTTCCACCTCCGGCCTCCAAATCATCACAAACATCATCAACCCTCCAAACCGAAACCACTAGTCCAAAAAACGCAGAGAAATGAAAATAAACAGAAGAAATAAACTGAGAAAGAAAAGAGGAGGGATGGAGATTCGAAGAAAACCGAGCTCCTCATGGGGTTCGCCGGAGATCCTCTCCTCCGCCATCGTTGGCCACCGCGAACCTCTCTCTTCGCTTTTTCTCTCTCTCTCCAAACTCTCATCCGATCGGTTTCTCTCCTCTCTCCTTGGAAGAAGGCGAAAATTTCGCGCATCTCTCTCTCTTGGTTTAAGGCAATACACATTGCTGTGGTTATGTTTGAAGGAGGAGAGTGGAAATTAGGGTTTTTCGGTTACAAGGTTTAGGGTTATATTGGGCCTTTTATTTTTTTCATTTTTTTAATTATTCAGATTATTAATCACACCCCCTTTGATTCATGCGCGAACCCCTCCTCACTTGAGCCTGGGCCAGCATACTAGGCTCCCATATGCGAACTGGGCTTGCTGTTTACACCCCCTGTTCAGTTGCACAACCCTCCTGCAACTAATAACACCCCCATTTTGCAATTTTTCACCTTTTTTCTCGTTTTTTTAATTCTTTTTCAACCCAAATAATTTCTCATTAAATCAAACTTTGTTAGCAGTCATGCGAAGCCTTTGCTTGCATGATCATTAACAATGAGGAACTAGTGGTGATCACTTGGAGCCTTTGCTCAATTGATCATCACAAATGCCCAATTTTTCTAAATACTTTTCATCAAATCAAAACTTTGTTAATGGTCTTGCAAAGCCTTTGCTTGCATGAATCATTAACAATGAGGAACTAGTGGTGATCACTTGGAGCCTATGAAACCCCGATACTCCAAAATAGGCCACGTACCGGTATCCGATACGTATCCGATACCGATACGTATCAGATACTTTCGGATACGTATCCTGAGAGTATCCTAGAATTTATATTTATTTTTAAATAAAAAAAGACCAGATACTTATCGGATACTTACTGGATACTTACCAGATACGTATCCAGCTGGGAGTATCCTAGAATTTATATTTATTTTTATAAATCAAAAAACAATTAGATACTTACTCTTTTATCCTTGTTTTTTTTGGTCAAGACTAGAGTATCTACTACCAAACGCAGTGACTAATCCTCTCGTTGGTGCTCTTTTATCCTTTTGTGACATGTTCGTAGGAGGAAGAGTATATTTTAAAATGGGAGGGGAAAAAACATTTAACTATGCTTACTTATTTTTTTGGTTTACCGTGTCATTAGTGCACAATTTCCACCGGTTTTGCCAATGACTAATCTATGCCGGGAACTTGGCTGGCCACGAGTACTACCTTGACTGACCTTTTGTGACATGTATATTTATGTTTTATATTTTTAACTCTTAATTTAATTTTTTATTAAAGTATCCTTGCCGTATCGTATCTTGATTTTCTAAATTTTCCCGTATCCACGTATCGTGTCGTATCGTATCCCGTATCGTATCTCGTATCGGGGCTTCATAGCTTGGAGCCTTTGCTCAATTGATCATCATGAATGCCTAATTTTTCTAAAAAAGGTTTTCAATAAATCAAAAAAGAACTTTGTTAATGGACTCGCGAAGCTTTTGCTTGCATAATCATTAACAATGGGGAACTAGTGGTGATCACTTGGAGCCTTTGCTCAATTGATTATCATGAATGCCTAATTTTTCTAAATACTTTCAATAAATCGAAAAACTTTGTTAATGGTTTTGCGAAGCCTCTGCTTGCATAGTCATTAACAATGGGGAACTAGTGGCGTCGCTCAATTGATCACCATGAAAGCTCAGTTTTCACAATTAAACAAGATAAAAAATAAAAACCTAGAACTACGTAGCTTTGAATTCTCCATCGCACCTGGAGATACGTAGGAGCGGATCCCCTCCGTCAAGCACAATAAACTAAAAACATTTTTCCTTTCAAAAAACCAAAGCGGCTAACTCTCGTCGAGCGCCGCAAACAAAAATTCATTAAATCTTTTCAATTAAGAGGCAAATTTAAGTACTTTTCAAATCAACACTTAAAACCACGTTTAATTAAAGGTTCCTTTCGATGAGAAGGAGGTGTGGGCGCTAATACCTTCCCCATGCCTAACCGACCCCGAACCCAAATCTTTAAGTTTTCCAAGAGACCATTTGCCTTCCCAAAAGGTTTTCTTTCAATATTTTCCTTATAAAAAATATTGGTGGCGACTTCATTGTTTTAAAAAGTTGTAAACGAGAAAAAAACCCTCGGGGACTTTTTCGGGCGCAACAGCTGCCGACCTAGGTTCGAACTTGATTCCGAACTCGCTTAGTTCTACCGCCCACTTGATCATGCGGCCAGCCAGGTCTGGTCGGTGGAGGATTTGTCTTATAGGTTGATCACCCCTCACTACTATATATATATATATATATATATATATATATATATATATATATATATATTTGCTTTTAAAAATCATTTTTTTAGATCAAATCTGAAAAATAAAATTATTTTCTTAAAAATTGAAAAGTATTTTTAAAAATATTTTTTAGTAAAAAAAGCACTTTTTTTAAACTTAATTTTTTCTATCTAATGGATTTTTGTATTTTTTTTAATGTAATCTAATAGATTTGGAAAATTAGTGGATTGACCAAAAAGATCCATAAGATTAAGGCTCATGCTTTTCCCACATCCCTTTCTACTCACTCCACACCCCTAAATCATGCGAAATGACCAAAATACCATTAATGAAGCCAGCGCCTCCGTGTTTTATTTTTTGAAATTTTATATGATTCGGTTATAAGTTATAACCATACGAACACATACGACCAGGCCCATCCGAACGTGTAATATTTTGACACACACCCCTCTTTTGAATTTTAGTAGTACTACTGGCTCCAATCGAATCAGGCGCACTAGGGCACCCAAGCATTTTCAATTTTAAAATAGTATGGTCGTAATTTCAAAATAAAACATAAAATTGTTGGACACCTTTTAATTGGTTCGCTTGCCCTTTCCCAAACGTGTTCGGGAGGGAGTAGCCGAACATGTTCGAAGTTCATCGTTCCCAAAACTGTTCAGGGATAATAGACCAACAATGAATGAAGTTGTTGGAAACATAGTGGAAATTAAACATCCTGAGTTGAAAAACCGTACATCCAGTGGCGGATCTTGACAAAAAAAAGGGGGGGCCAAAATAAGAATAAATATATAAACCAAAATTAATTGTGTTTCATAATAGTTTGCTTGGTTTAGTGGTCAAAGTTATCTTTGTCAATTTTAATGTCCTGAGTTCAAATATTGCTTAATGTAATTTTTTATACTAATTTTTGAGAAAATATACAAATAATCGCTAAAAAAAAGAGGTGTGGCCATCACAAGAATTGAACCGAGACCCTAAATACACCAATAATGCTCTTATCCGCTTGGTTACTAATACTTTTGTTGCTTAGTATTCATTTGGTTTTATATATTCTAACTTTGAGTATAAAATATATCCGTGTATATATTAACTTAATGGGAGCCGGGAGTGCAGTGGCTCCCTAAACTCCTATAAAGATCCGCCACTACGTACATCCTCTGAGTCTGAATCTAATGTAGAAACACCATGAACTTTTTTGGTTACCACTGCTACTGAGAGAAAAAGAGAGAAAACTGAAGTTTCAGTTCAATGTTTCTTTGTGAGAGAACAATAGAGGTGCAATGCAAGTCCATGTTGACTTTGCAGGCACTCATTTTGCACCCTATCTATTCACATTATGTAGTAGGTTTAGGGAGAGTGTATAAATCATTGTAGCACCGACACTTCTGTTGAAGACGTATTCGGTGTCTGACACGTATCATGTTGGACACAAACGCCGACTCTGGCACTTCAATTAGTTATATTTTTCAAATTCAAACCAATGTCTGCATCTCTGTATTGTGTCTGGTGTCTGTGTCGGTGAGGTATAAATCATATTGCACCCTATCAATTCACCTTGTGTAACCAAGTATAAATCATATTTCATTGACTAGTCTAATTACTATTTACTAAATTCTAATCCACTCTTAGTCAACCTATTAGGTTTAGGGAACTAACTGTCATTTAATACCACCCATAATTATAACATGAAACGTTCTAATTAATTCTAATCTCTAGTTTAGTTTTAAAAATTTACTTCAACTCCTAACAGATTCTGTTTTTCGCTAGTCATTGCAGTTTTCCTGCTAAGTTTTTGATGTTTGGAATCAGTTTGCACCATTACCACCTTTCTTGTCATCATCATTATCAAAATAATAATATATGAATAGGACAAGATAATTACTAGAACTCCATGAATGACAATTTGATGATAACAAAGAAACAGCATAATCACACCTTAAGGTCAAGGCTACTTGAAGTAGTACTACTCACTGTCTTTTTTCATGCTCCTATTTAATTTTCCCTCATACTAAAACCATATATTGTACACATGCATTACACATCATGTTGTATGTTGTTCACAAAAACCAATGCATTTTTCCTTGAAGAAGCTGATAATTAAGCAACCGTTAATCACTATGATATTCTTCCAGCAAATAGAAAGCAATATCATTTGTTAAAACCCCAAAAGACAAGAAACTCTATTCACAACATAAGTCTATATAAACTAAACTAGCATCTCATACTCTTTCCTCCTGTTCACATTTTCACATCAGATATTAGCCATTGTTCACTACAATGGCTACTAACCAAAGTGTCCTCTCATCTCTTGACAATGCCAAGACACAAAGCTACCATTACAAGGCTATAGTAATAGCTGGTATGGGATTCTTCACTGATGCATGTGATCTCTTTTGCATCACTGCAGTTACTGCTTATCGGTCGCCTTTACTTCTACGACCCGAGTACTCATATTCCCGGAAAACTTCCAACCAATGTAAACAATGCAATAACTGGTGTTGCATTATGTGGTACACTAGCAGGACAACTCTTCTTTGGCTGGCTTGGTGACAAACTTGGTAGAAAAAAAGTTTATGGCATAACTCTTGTAACCATGGTGGGATGTGCCTTAGCTTCAGGTCTTTATTTTGGTTCGACGACAAAAACTGTTATTTCTAGTCTTTGTTTCTTTAGATTCTGGCTTGGATTTGGCATTGGAGGAGATTATCCTCTCTAAGCTGTGATAATGTCAGAATATGCTAATCAGAAAACAAGAGGAAGTTTTATTGCTGCTGTTTTTGCTATGCAAGGAGTTGGAATATTGGTTGCTGGAGCTGTTGCTATGTTGGTTTCTAAACTATTCTTAGCAGCTTATCCAGCTGTTTATTTTGAAACTGATCCTGTGGTATCTACTCAGCCAGAAGGGGATTTTGTTTGGAGAATTGTTCTCATGTTTGGCGCAGTTCCTGCGGCGTTGGCTTATTATTGGAGAATGAAAATGCCGGAAACTGCTAGGTATACTGCTTTAGTTGAAGGAGATCATAAGAAGGCTTCTGAAGATATGGCCAAAGTTCTTGACAAGGAAAATCGTTTAGAAGAATCGAATACCGGGATTACTGCACGAAGCCCCGCTTATGGATTGTTCTCTTCAGAGTTTTTTCATAGGCATGGGATTCACCTTCTAGGAACAACTAGCACATGGTTCTTGTTGGACATTGCTTTCTATAGTCTTCAACTTACACAAAAGGATATTTACCCTGCTAGTGGACTTGTATACAAAGGACACCAAAATGAATGCTATAGAGGAGGTTTTTCAACTCTCCAAAGCAATGTTTGTGGTGGCTCTCTTTGCGACGGTTCCGGGATATTGGTGCACAGTTTTCCTCATTGACAAGATTGGAAGGTTCAGAATCCAGCTTGTTGGATTTCTTGTAATGTCTCTTTGTATGTGGTTTCTAGGACACAAGTATAGAAATTATAGAGGACATGCTGGATGCAGCTCAGATTACCCATATGATTTTTGTAACGGAAATCGCCCGATGTTTCTCATACTTTTGGACTAACCTCTTCTTTGCTAACTTTGGAGCTAATAGCACAACTTTTATAGTGCCAGCAGAGCTGTTTCCGGCACGATTCCGTTCAACATGTCACAGTATATCAGCAGCAGCTGGAAAATCAGGAGCAATCATTGGTGCTTTTGTGGTGCAAAGCTATACAGATAAAACAAGAGGAATTAAAAAGGCAATTATGATACTATCAGTTGTTAACTTGCTTGGATTCTTTTTCACTTTCTTGGTGCCTGAAACACAAGGCCAGTCGCTTGAAGAAATCTCAGGAGAGGAGAAAGATTTTCAGGAAAATATTACTGGAAACTATAAATGATGCAAAAGAGGGAACAAAAGGAACAAAAAATTCTAGTGTTCAGAAATCACCAGGAAGGAACTTCAATTTCAATTGTTTAGTTCCTAAGCAATCCAATTAGAATACCCCAGAAGCGTCAATATCAGAATACAGGAAATAACCAAAATGTGTGTTTGTTTCAGTGACTTCTACCATTCAATGTTGTGTGTGTGCTTGTTTTAGTTATCCCTTTCAAGCAAAGGAATAATGTCAGAATAAGTGCTTCTTGGTCAAGAGTGACCTATAGTTCTTCCTTACTGATCTAGCATCAGTTGAAGAACCAAAAAGAATAATGCCTATTGTTGTAACACCTAGAATAAATGCTTCTGTTTTATGTGTATCAGTGTATTTACTCATATTGCTACAACCATAAGAACAAAGAATTAATGATTTATTCATATTGCTACAAATAAAACATGGATTTACAAAAGCAGCAGTTTGGAAGGACATAATTTTCTTAGCCATTAAATAAATTACATTACTCAGCAGCTCTAATTGCACTTTACTTTAGAAGTACCAATATAGGAAAACTTCATGAAGGTCATGTCACCATTTTTGGGACTAGAAACTGGAGAATCCAGCAAGGGCATGTTAGTCCACTTCTCCTCAAAGTTAGCAACACAGTGCTTGCCAGCAACTTCTGGAACAAAACTTGGCCTTATTTCGCAGGCTTCTAGTTTCTTCCAATTGACTGACTTAAACCATTTGTGGCTTTTAATCTTCTCACTGCCACTTAGTCCACTGCCAAGGCGTTTGCTAGCATCTTTCTGCAACAGCTGAAGAGGAAAACTTCATTATTCTCCTGTTGCCCAATATATACAACAGTGGTGAACTATGAAGCACCGACACAGACACAAAAAAGCAGGCGCCGGTTTTAATTTGAGAAATATTGAAAAATACAAGTAATTTAAGTATCAGTGTTGGTGTTCAACACGATATGTGTCTCGTGTCAGACATACAGAGGTTGTGAAACACTTTGTTCTATTAGGGAATATTTCAGTACCATATAGTATTTCACAGAACCACAAAATACAATAGCAACAAAAGTATTTTATGGAGAGGTTATGCAGGTGAAAAGCTATACCCCTTTCAACAGTGAATGTGCCTCACTTGATAAAAAAGCTGGGAGCTTGATTTTGTCTTTAATTATCTTCTGCTGGATCTTTTGTCTATTTCCACCAACAAAAGGAGGCTGCAATTAGAGTAAAATAATCATTCAAATACCAATTAACAAAGGTATCAGCATTGCTTAAGAGTCTCAACTCCAAGGAACTGTATGTCACATAATCTCCACTAATCTTAATGGATATATGAGATAAGGCAAGATACTATTACTAACCTTCCCTGTAAGCATTTCATATAGTATAATTCCTACACTCCACCAATCAGCTGCTTTGTCATGACCTTTCCCCATAACAATTTCAGGAGCCATGTACTCTAAAGTTCCACACATAGAATTTGACCTTTCATCCTCACTGAATTCCTTAGCCAGTCCAAAATCTGTTAACACTACCTGTTAACAAGCACATGAATACTGTCATATAATACAACAAGCTAGTAGTTAGATAGGAAATCATAAATCCCTTTAGAAAAAGCATTACATGGCCATGTGGAATGTCTAATTCAGACTAACAGACATGCAAATAAATGTATCTATTGTCTTACATGGCCTTCTGCATCAAGAAGAATATTTTCAGGTTTAAGGTCCCTATGCATTATTCCAATTGCATGAAGATGAGAAACAGCACAAATAATCTCTGCTGCATAGAAACGTGCCAAATCTTCCCTGACAGAAGTTGCATGTGTAAGACTAAGACAGCTATATATTAGCAATTTTCATAATACAATTAATTACAAAATGCATCTTATAATACCTGAATAAGCCTTGGCGATACAGATGAAAGAAAAGGTGACCACCATTTACAAAATCAAGCACAAGGTACAACCTATATTTGGTCTGCAAATCCAACACAAATTGTAATTATACAACTACGATTAACTATGATGGTACTCTCCATTTTTCCAAACCTATACATATCTGCATAATGCTAACATTAATAAAGACCTATGAAGCACAGACACAGGCACGGACATCGGACACGACACCTATGAAGCACAGAGTCTGACACGGACACCTGACACGACACAAACACAAACACGGACACATTGATACTGCTAATTTAGAAAGTAGTATAGGACACCGACACCAATACAAACATAATTATTTATTTACTATAATTAAATAAAATATGAACATTATCTATGGAAGATCTAAATTGAACAAATTATTTCATCACAAAAAGTTCTTAAACAAAATATGATAGTTTTTCACATTTCCTTCTCTATCTACTATACCGAAAAGCTAAAAATAATGTAATCAAATTTAATATTTTCAATCCCTTATTGATCATTTCTTCTTCGACACATCTTTAACCTCTATTGAAGTGTCTCAGATGTGTCCAAGGAGTGTCTAAAATGTGTCGAAGCAAAGGAAAAAAAGAAATTTTTTGGGACACTTATCTGAGCTATCAGACACGTGTCGTACGATCGAACACCGGGACACGCCTAATCTTAGAGGTGTCAGTGCTTCATAGAACGACACATACAGCCAAACACCGAACACGTCTTCAACTCGAAGTTTGAGTGCTATAATAACAGATAAAATGATACAAATGATATGACAATTAACTTCATTCAAGCAAAAAAATTACTTGGAACGAGTATCGGAGCCGCACGATAAACGGATGATCCACCTTAGTCAACATATCCCTTTCAGATTTTACATATTCAACATGATTTTTCTGAATAATCTTATCCTTGTGCATGACCTTCATAGCATATATTTCTGAAGTACCTGCCCTCCTTACCTGGTACACCTTACCAAAAGCACCTTGCCCAACAACCTTCAAAACTTCAAAATCCTCAACTCCAATAATCTGATCACTTAAACATAGATCATGGAATTGTAAATTACTATTAACAGAATGCTCCTTAAACTCTTTCTGTGTTTCCCTAAATACCTCCTCCACAAGATCATTAGCATGATCATTGTGAATCTTTTCACTTGAACATGGTGATGGACCAAACACATCAGAAAATTCAAAATCAACAATATCAGAAGTCCCATTGAGAAGAATCAACTTGTTTAAGAAAGGCGTTTGTGGATCATTTCCATTTAAAGTACAGAACTGAGAAGAAACCATGGTAACAAGCAAACCAAAATCCAGAAAAAGAAATTGTTATTGCTTCCCAAATTACAGGAAACAATTGATTCAGCAACACTTCTCAAATTCATGAAGATCAAGTTGTCACAGTGCTGCAATTTAGGACAATACAATACAACAGTTATTTACAATTTGCATTAAAAATATCAAATTTAAGTTCAAGATGCAAAACAAGTTCATGAGATCGAATATATAATCGCATAATATGGTTAGAATTAAATAAACAACAATTCAGTGAAGTTGATGAGAGGAGATCACATAGAATGAAAATATAATCTATTTTCAATTAAGAGAATAGTTGAGTAGAATTTGATAATTGCAAATGGTTAGAAGTATTGAAGAAAAGGTGATAATGAGAAAAAAGAGCATAAAGGGGGAAGAGGGTTTGATGGTTCTCACATTGAGGATGATGGAGCATGCAGAGTAGAACTGTTAAGAAAGGAAGAATATAAAGGTTAGCTTTCCAATGCCGTTGTTTTCTTTCTCACTCCAAGCGAACGAACGGTTAAGGAATTAAAATTAGGTGCAGTACTTTACAAACAAAAAAAAATAGAAAAACTCCGACTAACCACGGTAAAGTTGTATTGTGATAAGGGCATTTTACCTACCAAACTTTTAATAAGTTTGGAAGAATTTATTTTATTTTTAAGAAAAGAAAATTATTTTTATCTAGACAACATAAAATTAAAAAACTTTTATGAAATCATTATAAACCACATAAAGAGAATTATAGTAATTTTTCATTTTTTTTTTGTTTTTGTTGTCCATTATATATTCCTATATTGTTCAATACTACAAATGTTTATTTAGTCTACTACTATTCTGCTTTGCAAATCAAACTGACTTCTAGATGTTACTAGAAATTTTCATAAGAAATAGAAGAATAGTATGTGACAGTACAACACTCACAAATAGTATCAACTACCATATTTCTATGCTTTGTTCTCTTTTTTAAAACAAATAGCGATGCTCATCAATAATGATTTTTTTTATAAGATCATCAATAATGATTTCGTCTAATCTGTGCAGCGGTTTTTTTATTTTATTTTCGCCGCGTCCATGTCGTAAAGAGTGGGAAGGAATAAATACATGTGGTGTGGCCTTCACATTCCATCAAACAAGAAAAAATAACATGTGGCCTTTGTGAAGAAAAGTGGACAATGATTAACTACGACGTGGAATAGTGGCTTTTTTATTGGAAAGTGGACTAAATCTGTCTCTCTTAATATCTTTAATTATTCTATTATATCAACTACACTTAGAATAATGAATTTCTTTTACAAATAATTGAAACTAACATTTTACACTTAATATGCAGTAAGAGTTTAATATTGTATTTTGACGGTGTTAATTTCAAATTCCGGGGGATAATTGTAAAATGGTTATTAGTGATACTTTGATTAACAAAATTACCCCACCTCAATAGAGAAAAAATGATTTTTTTTACAATAATATATGGTGTTTCTAGGGTTAGAGAGCAAATCAAATCTCCGATTGATCGTAGAATATTGTATAAAATGCTATGAGTGGTTGAGATTGAATCAACCAATATTAAATTTCAATTATTGATGAATTTTTATACTATACCTTACGGTCATATTAAATAATTCTCCAGTGAGAGATTTGATTTTTCTCCTTCACTCTAAAAGCACCCAATAATAATATAATAATGAAAAAATTTAATAATGAATTTTAAACTTAACTTGTCTTGCCTTGCCTTGGCTTCCGTTTACGATCAGCTAAATTGACCTAAACCTCAAGCAAAGCAACCCAATACATTAGAGCTAGTGGCAGATCTTTATAGGAGCCGGGGGAGCTACGGTACCCCCGGCTCCCATTAAGTTAATATATACACGGATATATTTTATACTCAAAGTTAGAATATATAGAACTAAAATGAACACTAAGCAACAAAAGTATTAGTAATGCTTGATAAGAGCGAGATTGGTGTATTTAGGTCCCCCAATTCAATTCTTGTGATGGTCACATATCTTTTTTAGCGATTATTTGTATATTTTCTCAAAAATTAGTATAAAATTGCATTAAGCAATATTTGAACTCGTGACATTAAAATTAAAGATAACTTTGACCACTAAACCAAACAAACTATTATAAAACACAATTAATTTTGGTTTATATATTTATTCTTATTTTACTTCTCCAATTTTTTTGTCAAGATCCGCCACTGATTTAGAGCACAGCATTGACGTTTCTATACGCAATTGATTTGGAGGCTATTATCTTTTTATTTAATTTTTGTTAAATATAAATGGCATGTTAGAGGGCGAAGGAGAGGACAAGAAAGTTGGATAAACATTAGATATAATAATATATGTATAATAGATACTTATCCTTATGTGATACACATATCATTATATTATCATTGTACTTTTGTAAAGATAATAAGAAACTATATAAATTCTTTGTGTCAACATTAATTACGTGTATATTGATGTCAAAAGAAACATCGGATGTTGCTAACACCCAAAAATAATTAAGTTATGGATGGAGGACCGAAGGAGATAAAGAGAAAGACTACGACGTCAAGGCAATAGGCAAGCCACCCGACAAAATTATAGGAGAGGAAAAACAATGGTGATAGTTGATAGAGCTGTGGAAGAAAACTATCAGTGGTGTAGCTTGTGCACTACAACAGAATTAGTATATAGGCAGCGCTTTTTTTCATCCATGGGCAGCGCTTTTGAGCGCTGCTGAACGTGGTGCTGGGTATTCCATTCCAACAATGGGCAGCACTTCCTAAAAAGCGCTGCCCATTACCCAAACACGTCCTCAAATAAGCAGCGCTTCCTAAAAAGCACTGCCCATTGCCCAAACACGTCCTCAAATAGGCAGCGCTTCCTAAAAAGCGCTGCCCATTGCCCAAACTTGTCCCCTATAGGCAAAGACTTCCTTAAAAGCGCCGCCCATTGTTTAATTTTTTTTTTTTTAATTTTTTTCGCTTTTTGTGTATTTTCCATTTTATATTTGCAACAAAAAATATTAAATCATACATCCAAAATATTTTTAATAGTGATATCTATGAATTTGTTGTATTTAAACTCAATTAAATCATACATCATAAAAAAATTAAATCATACATCCAAAATACATCCAAAAATTAAATCATACATCCAAAATTAAATCATACATCCAAAATAACAAAACATGAATAAGAAAATGAGACCATAAGAAATTGCATCACAAATTTCCCAATTTTTAGGTCAAGATCATACTCTATGTTTACTGCAAACCAATAAGAAAATGATCAAGTTTGTGTCCAAATCCACAACCAAAACAAATATAATTAGGTACACCAAATTTAAGTCTTGTGGGATCAATAAAAACCACAGAGCACCCCACCAAAAACTCCCTTACAAAATGAGACCATAAGAGGCCTAAAACTAAAAGGCCAACCCAAAGATACAAAGCAGAGCAAGGAAGGAAAACAAGACAAAAAAACAAACTAGCTATTCCACTGAAAGAGGCCCACTTCTGAGTTCTCATTCTTAGCTCAATAAGGTATTTTCAAATGTGTGTCATAAAATATCAAACCTTGCTCAAATTTAGAGCAATAGGCACAATAGAAAATCAAGCTCTGAAATTCAAAGATATTTGAAGATATTGAGTCTGTATAAGTAAAAAGTCACTACTATATCAGAAATTTTAAACACAAATTTTAACTGGTAATCTTGTCCTAAACTTTAGTTGCCAAACAACACTTCCTTACAAATGCTTGACTTACATTAACATGCTGGGTCCAATATGACAGGCTCTCCATTTTTGTCAGAGCTAATGTTTCCAGTCCATAGGTCTCCATGTAGCAAGCATGGTTCTATCACCACATTGTCAAAAAGGAGTCTCATGCTTTTCACCAATCTCTGTCCTGGTGAACATGTTAGTTAGATATAATTGTAGAGTCATATTAGAGAGTTTAATACATTTAAATTATTATTAAACTATAGTCTCTTACGTTATCTATGCACAAACTTAATTTGTTTGTGCGTTCAACTTCAACTCGCTTGCTCATTTGATTCCGTTTAAATACGCCGCACGCAAAAGTGAGTAAAATCAATTGATGGGGAAGATTATTATTCAGTAGTACCAGAACAAAATTACCTTTTTCATAAATGGTCCTGTCACCATATTGGTCTAAAGCCAGCTGCAACTGATAACCCAGTATGCTCTCCGTAAAATTAAATCCAATCTGATGACCAGGTGTTTATTTGTGGAGTGCTACACCATAATATTTATAACATAACCAGTAATCGTAAGCATATATGCAGAAAATCTCTGGTTATAAACGCTGATGGGTTGTGCTCAACTGATATATCCTAACATGCTGAACATGTTTAGGTAAAATGGAAAAAGACATGACAGACCAAGTGAATTAGTTATCTTACCTCTGAAGGCCAAGGAATGTTGCACAAGCAACTGTTGCCTATCCACAGAAAAAAGTAAACAACATTTTGAAAATGACACAACTATCTAAAAATCAATAATTCAAGTGGCATGCATATTGAAGAAATTAAATAAAAGTAAAATAATCTACTGATCAAGGGTTGCAAAGCCATCTTGAAGTGTGATGATGGGAACCTCCAATAACAACGATCTTGATGTCAAACTCTTTGCCATACAAAAACACATAAGTAAATGGCTTAGAAAGTCATGTCCAATTGCCATTGAAACTCCAATTGCAATCAAAACCTTGCAAAGAAACAATATGAAAATAAAAAAATCAAAATCAAAACTTGAGAGAAACCTGAATTTGTAAAGACAAATTAACAATGCAAATGTCATTTTTAATGAAAAGAGCCGATAGAGAAGAAAAGAACAGGATCAATTTTCGGTTGAACTTGCTATACTCAACTAAGATTGTAAAGGGATAACGAAACAAATTGTATGAATCAACTTTCGGACCAATGTTTCCTTCCAAAGATTAAATAAACCCCATTGCGTAAATAAACCCCACAAAGAGTGAAGCCCAAAACACAATCTAGCAAATTAAAACCAAAAATAATGGTGAAGCACTTTCTAATTATGAATCATCCGACAATCAACAACATTCACCGGAACAATCTAGCAATTACCATCCGGAAAATCAACAACATTCACAGGGAACCATCCGGGAACCATCTTGACGCACTTAAATATGAAATACAACATTAATTAAGAGAGAATGGTGAAAGACAACAATTTACTGTAAAATCACCAAGAAAGGGAAAAGGAAATAACGATGAAGATGGTGAAAGACAATAGCACAACACAAAAACTGAAACTAAATCAACAATTTGCGAAAAATGAAGAAAGGGGGAAAACCTAAGTTGCGTAATCGGTGGAGAAAGGGAGAAATGATAATCGATGGAGAAAGGGAAAAGCAAAGAACCAGTGAAAGGAAAACTCACCTCGTCCTTGCTTATTAGATGCGAGAGGTAGAGGATGAAGAGAGCTTGCAGAGGTGGTTCGTCTTCTCCATTCGTAAGCGTGAAGATGAAGAATGCGTGAGAGAGAAAAAGAGAGAAAAAGAACGCGTGAAGAAACTCAGTGTTTTTTAAAAAACACTGGGTATTGGGAGAACGTGTGACCCAATACCCAGCGTTTTTTAAAAAGCGCTGGGTATTTGGAGAACGCGTGAAGCCATACCCAGCGTTTTTTAAAAAGCGCTGGGTATTGGGAGAACGCGTGAAGCCATACCCAGCGTTTTTTAAAAATCGCTGGGTATGGCTAGTGCGTTTAAAGGCGATGGGCAGCATTTTTTTAAAAAACGCTGGGTATGGGTTAGCTGTTTTGTCCATCCGTGGCGTTTTTACTTAAAGCGCTGCTTATATGGGCGCTCTTTTTTGACAAATCTTGCGTAGTGGTGGTTGGCTTGTAAACTTTTTGGAAAATACTATAAAATCTCACTGGGTGTAAGAAGTAGAGTAGCCCTTGATGATTTGGCTGAACCACTATAACTCTTATGTGTTCTTTAATGCTTTCCTTCATAGTTTGTTTTAACTTACAACATGTGCTTAAAGAAATTAAAACTCTCTTTCACTCTATTGTAGAAATGATTCTACAATCTCACATCTCTATCTTCTAAATAGCTAATAGTCACTTAAATCTGAAACACCCATACAATGCAATGCAACACCATCACATGTGTGAGAAGCCTGAAACACATAGAAATACCTACTCAATACCTTCTCACACTCCTTATCCTTTGTGTAAGAATAACATGCCTTCACTTTCCAAATATCCTATCTTCCTTACAAAACTTTGGTACTAAGAAGATGTACAATTACTCATATGTGTCCTCATCATCTTCTTAGCAACTTGACCTACATTATGATAAACTCAGAAGATACAAATCATCTTTTGACCACCTACATTATGATAAACTCAGAAGATACAAATCATCTTTTGACCACGCCCATTAGTTGTTCTTAAGTGTACAAGAATTATCATCTTTGGGTTTTGACCCCTTCTTGTTCAAAAAAATAAATCAAATATCATCTCAATGGTAATAAACACATTAGGAGAATTACATAAGATGTCAAGGTAGGGTTGGTTAAGGTGGTAAGTCGGCTCCACCTTTAGGAAATTATTCTTGGGAATAACATTCTCAGAAAAAGTGTGGGAAACTAATACCTGAGCATTTTTAGAAAAATGTGTATATTGAAGTATTTTGATTGTAATTCAATTGCTAGTTTGCTGAATTGTATTTTCATTTTTTAAAGTCCTATTAGTGAGGTGGCAGCTCATGTGGCAACTAGTAGGCACATCATTTCTTACTTGTATTTCACTTGATATAAATACTTGTATTTTGAAACTTCATTGAATAAGAGAATTCACAATTACTCTCCATCAAATTCTGTTACACAGTTAGTTAAGCTTTTCCAGAAATTCTCTCTGAATATTCACTTCATCTCCAACAATTGGTATAACAGAGCTGTGAGATTGTTCATCAATGGCGAACAATCACGTCACACCGCCAACAATCACTTCCCTGCGAATCTCCCGATCTTCGACGGCAAGAATTACGATCGATGGTGCGCACAGATGAAAGTAATTTTCCGGTACCAGGACGTGCTTGAAATCGTCAATGATGGCGTTCCAGTGTTAGCGGCAAATGCTACTGAGGCGCAGCGAACGGCGAATCGAGAGCTACGGAAGAAGGATGGCAAAGGATTATTTCTGATTCATCATTGCGTTGACTCGAATGTCATCGAGATGATCATCGATTGTGAAACGGCGAAGAATGCATGGGATATACTGAAGAATGCGTACGGAGAAGTAGATAAATTGAAGAAAGTTCGATTGCAGAGTCTCCGAAAGCAGTACGAAGCACTGAAAATGAAGGATCAAGAAACGATCGCACAGTTCATCACGAGGTTAGTTACGATTACTAATCAGATGAAATCTAATGGTGAAACTGTGACTGAAATTAGTAAAATAGAAAAGGTTCTTAGATCGTTGACTGAGAATTTTGATTACGTAGTAACTGCTATAGAAGAATCTAAGAACCTAGATGAAATGAAGTTAGAGGAACTTCAAGGTTCATTAGAGGCACATGAGTTCAGAATTAGGCAAAGAAGTTCGGAGAAAGAGACCAACAAGCTTTGCGTGCTCAAACCTCTAAGAAAAACTCGAAAGGAAATAAGAAGGATAAGGGGAAATGGAGGAATAAGGGGAAAGATGTAGGTGAAAGTAGTGAACAGAATGTGAATGATGGAGATAAGAAGAAAACTGATAAGAGTAAAATTCAGTGTTATAACTGTCAGCAATTTGGTCACTATAGGAATCAGTGTAAAAATAAGAAAGTTCCACGAAACAAAGATGCTGAGGCCAAATATGCTAATGATGATGATGATTCAGACTCTGAAGGTGTAATATTGATGGCTAGGATAGATGAAATAGATGAAGGCTCTAGTTCTGATCCTAATGCTATGCTATTGAAGGCAGAAACCAGGAAAAGTGATGAGAAATCAGACACTTGGTACCTAGATACAGGATGTTCTAACCACATGAGTTGTCACAAGGAGTGGTTTACAGAACTGAGGCAAGTAAGGAAGAGGATCAGGTTTGCAGATAATAGTAGTGTTACTGCAGAAGGTATTGGAACAGTGAAGATCTTGACTAAAGATGGAAAGAGTTCCTATATTCAAGATGTGTTCTATGTTCCAAACATGATGAGCAATCTGTTAAGTCTTGGCCAGTTACTAGAGAAGAATTACTCTATGCAGATGGAAGTTTGAGAACTGAGGGTGTATGATATAAACAAGCGATTGATCTTGAAGGCACCTATGGAAAGTAATAGAACTTTCAAGGTTAAGCTTCAAGTGATGGACCAACAGTGCCTTTCCACTACAGTTGACAGTGAGAATTGGAAATGGCATAGGATGTTTGGACATTTGAATTTCAAGAGCTTGCATCAGTTACATGAAAAGGAGATGGTTCATGGTATTCCAAGCATCAAAGTTCCAAATGAGATTTGTGAGAAGTGTTGTGAGTCAAAGCAGCCTAGGAATCCATTCAAGACAGAAACTCCAGGCAGAGCTGAGAAACAACTTGAGGTAATATTTTCTGATGTGTGTGGTCCGTTTGATGTGAGATCACTTGGAGGGAACAGTTACTGCGTCTCCTTCATTGATGAGTACACTAGAATGACATGGGTGTACCTAATCAAGAAGAAGAGTGAAGTGTTTGAAACCTTCAAGAACTTCAAGACAATGGTTGAGAAGCAAAGTGAATGTGCAATCAAGATACTTAGAACAGATGGAGGAGGGGAGTATACCTCACTTGAGTTTGCAAGTTTCTGTGAAAAGGAGGGTATTGTACATGAGATAACATCACCATACACACCTCAGCACAATTGTAACACCCCCTTCTACTACTTATTATTTATTTAATAAAAAATCAGAGTTTTTCAAAATTTGTCCACGCACCTCAAAGAGGGTGGTACATTTAACAAAACATCATCAGAACATATTTAAAAAATTCAAACGCATCTAGTGCGTAAACTGCATATCATGTCACAAGGGATAGAACCCTAAAACCTGTTTAATGTTTACAATCATCCAGAAATAGTTCACAAAGAAATGAAAAATAAAATCAAGTTCAACACCCTCATTATACAATTTAAATCGATTCACCCGAACATAAAATAACAATACTAAGACCCCAATCCCGGTGTTACTAGATCGAGCCACTCAAGACCCCAAAAGCCTAGGTATCTTCACTCAGATTCACTGCGCATGTCGCCACGAGAGCGAGCAACATAAAAATGCTAGGGTGAGTCTCTTTACATAAATAATAACAAGTAAGATAAGCATTATATTCGGAAAACATCTAATAACAGCAAATCATAGCAATTAAGCATTCACCATTCAATTAGAACATCAACAAGTCACAACAGAGGATTAATTAAGCATCAATGAGAATCCAAGAATATGCATGATGATATGCATGTGTGCAATATGCATGTGGATCCATCATCACCTCAAAAACCCCGTCGGGTACCCACCGCATGTGGCCGAAGCCTCCCGTCGCAAATTGGCCGAAGCCCCCGTCGCGTAATGCATATGATTCATGTGACACTATGACAAATGCATCACAACACAACAATCACATCACATCAATTTTTAACCACCATATCATCAATTATCAACCACCACGTTATCAATTATTGATCACCACCACATCATTTATTGACCACCACTTGATCGATAATTAACCACCTCTTGATCATCTATTAACCACCACATGATCAATTATTAACCACCACATGATCAATTTTTAAGTTGATTCTTACTTAACAACCCAATCACTTCACAGGGACCCTTTTCACACTTAAGGACTATTTTGACCCACCAAAGATTAATTTAACACTCAAGGGGTTATTTTGGCACATTGTGATTAATTTAGTATTTAGGGGCTTATGTTAACCTATTAGGATTAATTGGACTCTAAGGGATTATTTTGTCACGCCAAGGATTAATTTAATTCTTAGGGACTATTTAGTCACGCCAAGGATTAAATTAATTCTTAGGGACTAAACAATCACTTAGACACATTTTTATTCAACAATTCAATGTCAATGTAATAACACTCATCTACGTAATTAATCATCCTCATTAAATCCACACATTCTCACGTCCCTTCACATTGAAGCATTTAATCACACTTATAGCAGGCAATATTAATAATACATTTATTCCAGCATCAAGTATCATGACATCACCCAATCAAACATCAAAACAACAACAAACATAAGATTAACACAAAATTCACACAGTCGAATCTTACTAGAGCTATTCCACACATAATACATATCATACAGGTTATTATATAGGTAAAGTAGAGCCCCCTAACCTTACGAACTACCGAGACGTCGAGGATAGCTTCAAATTCGAGTAACACACGAACGGTCCCCGTAACTCTCGAACACGTTATAAATCCAATTGCATGGTCGTCGACTCAAAAGCATATAATTAAACAAAAGCATTCAGTCAAATATTTAAAAAGAATAATAGAAAAATATTTACTTGATTAATCAGTCGTGTTTTTCGAAGGAAGTACTATCCGAAAGCGGATTTGCCATGCGGGATTGTTCGCATATGACATTTCGTGCAGATTTGAGAAAACACGAATCGAACTATCCAAAAGGACCAAATCTGAATTGAATAGAGCGAGTAAGAACTTGTCTTCGGAAGACTAGTCAACAATGGCGTGAATCGTTTTCCATTAAGATTGAGAACTAGAAACTGCGTGAAGTGATGTAGAGCAAGAGTTGTAACAGATTTATCACAAGATTGCGGTGCTAGTTCAATTTCGCAGTACAGGGTGCGCAAACGAAAAGGCCTTCAAGCATACAGTCAAGTTGCAAGTCGATGGGAGAGAGTTAGAGGTTGCATAAACCTGTTGTGGTCATGGCTGGGAGGTGCGAGTAAAATGAGGGAGAAAAGGTGCAGTGTTGTGGTGGTTCGGCCATGGGTTTCACGCAAGGGCGAAGGCTACAACACGAGGTGGAAGCTTCTAATGGTCAAATCAGTGCTGGAATCGACTTCAGGGAAGGATTTTCGAGTTGGAATGTAAATTTTGGGACTTGGCGGTGGCTTGGAGAAGGAGAACGAAATGGAGGAAGGGAAATGGCGAGGGTTGGAGCCGAGCTGCTGCTGCTGTATATCTCACGCAGGAAACGCAGGGGAGAAGAAGGAGAGAGTGGGCCGGGTTCTGGTCCATTGGGCCACACGGTATGGGTATGTTTGTTTACTACAGGGGGTGCAAGAATCAGGGGTGGGCTGTATACGAGTAAAAGATCTCAAACACCCCATTTAAATTATTTTCAATGCCCAATTTAACTACAACTATTATTTTAACACCTCAATAGACCAAAATAATGTCCTAAGGAAATAACATCTCAAACACTAATATTTTATAAAAACAAAATAAATAAGTATAAATATGAATAACAATCATATATCACAAATAGCTTATAAAAATACTTTTAAATATACGAATATATTTATCCAACTAATTTAATGGTTCAATCACACAATAAATCAAAATAATATAATCTTATCAAATCAACTCCAAATAATTTCTAATAAAATTTGGGGCGTTACAGTCCCAAATAGAAATGTTCAAAGCTTCAGAAAGAGAGAGTTTATGCCCCAAGGGTACCTTTCCCACACACCAAACCAGACTTCAAGAGGTTGATTTTTTGCCCTAAAGCTTTAGTAAACACATTCAAGATCGAAATCACATGATAAACTTCTTCCAAACAGCTTTCTCAAAAATAAGGGCATCAACTGAAAAAAAAAAAAGATGGATTAGGATAGAGGCACCAGGAACTAGAGACGACCCTTGAATTTTTTTAAAATATAATTAACCTGTTAATAAATTTGGGATATTTTTTTGGACCAACTATAAATTTTTCGCTATGTCTCAAGAAGGTAGCTCAGTTGGCGAGTTAAGAGACATGAAGGAATGCACCATATGAGTGCAAGAAGGATGTCTAGGTTCAAGTCTCGAAAACTAACATTTTCCCACCCCATTAGCAATTGCCTATCTAAAAAAAAATTTGCTATAAAATATTTAATATAAATTAACTTATAAGCAAACTTGTGATGTCTATCTAATTTTTTATATTAAAAAAGTAAACTAAAGAAAGGAAAGGAAGATAGATGGAAATGTCCAGGAGGTAGATAAACGGAAACGGATCCTCTGCAGTTTTGGCGGGAACTGCAGAGTGAAGTTAGTGTAAAACTAGACATTTTACATCGGTTGAACAATCTAATCGATGTTAAATATATGTGTGTAAGAGATATTTAACATCAGTTTTGCAAACGAACCGATATAAAATGTCTATTTTTACACTGACCACACGTTAAACTGCAGAGGATCCGTTCCCGTAGATAAACAAGGTAGGTGTGAGATTTGACGTAACGACCATCCCCTTCCAGACTTGGTAAGCGCTTTCCACCATTTCTCTCAGCTTGCCGTTCCCTTCTCACAAGAGAAAGAACAACACCAACACAGCTATGCAGACTCTATCACTGTCTCCTTCTTCTAACACGCTCAGTCTCAACCACTTAATTCGGCCGCGAGGTTCTGATAAACGGGTCGCTCCTACCCGACTCGCTGTTAAATGCGCTTTCGGCTTCGAGCAACGAAGTTACGGAGTTAGCTCAAGCCGAACCGATTGGCAAAGCTCATGCGCCATCTTAGCCAGTAAGGTGGTTTCTCAAGAAAAATCTTCAACTGACCATAACAGTGGCACCGCTGAGAACGGCCATAAATCCGCCGTAACTGATCTACAGTTTGTTCCAATCGGAAACTCCAACAAGCAACTACAGCCAAAGCCGCTCACTATCTCTGACCTTGCACCGGCTCCGATGCACGGCTCACTGTTACGCGTGGCTTACCAAGGCGTTCCCGGCGCGTACTCTGAAGCCGCCGCAAGAAAAGCTTATCCGAACTGTGAAACAATTCCTTGTGACCAATTCGAAGTACCGTTTCAAGCTGTAGAGCATTGGATCGCTGACCGTGCAGTTCTCCCGGTGGAAAATTCCCTTGGCGGTTCGATTCATCGGATTTACGATCTCCTCCTCCGTCACCGTCTCCACATCGTCGGCGAAGTTCAACTCCCTGTCCATCATTGTCTCCTTGCTCTCCCTGGAGTCCGAAAAGAGTATTTGACACGAGTAATCTCGCATCCACTAGCACTTTCTCAGTGCGAACATACACTCACGAAATTAGGTCTCAACGTTGCACGTGAAGCCGTCGATGACACCGCCGGAGCCGCGGAATTCATTGCAACAAATAATCTCCACGACACCGCCGCAATCGCGAGTGAACGCGCGGCGTTGTTTTACGATTTACAAGTTTTAGCCGATGGAATTCAAGATGACCAGAGTAATGTGACCCGATTCGTCATGTTAGCGCGAGAACCACGTTCGGATAGGCCTTTTAAGACTAGCATTTCGCACACGATAAAGGGACTTCAGTGCTTTTCAAAGTGTTTTTAGCTTTTGTGTTTAGGGGTCATTTGGATAAACAGCTTATAGAAGCGCGCGTATAACATAAGAGCTTATCGTATTTTCTTTTATTAAACAAAAAGATCCAACACGTAAGTCTGTTTAAATTTATGCAATATATATTAGAAATATAGTTAGTTTGTTAGGTAATTCGGTTAGAGTTAGTTTTTTAGTTACTAGTTTGTTAGGTAATTCGGTTTGAGTTAGTTTTTTAGTTACTAGTTTGTTACATATTAGTTAGATGAGATTGAATCTATATATAAAGACTAAACTCTCAATGTAATCAATAACCTTTTGTATCAATTTCACTTTGATGAATATTAGAGTTTCTTAACCTTTTCTCTCTTATCTTCTATGGATACCATATTCTTCAATATGGTATCAGAGCGCACTTCGCTATAGGTTCTTTATTTTTCTTTAATCAATTTCATTTTTGTTTCAAGTTTCATTTTACTTTCATTCTTTCTTCTTCTCGGTGTCTTTCTAATTTTTTCCTATGTTCTTGTCTAATATGTGATTCTTTGCATTTGTGATTCCTCATTTGCGACTTTCGTATCTTGATATCGCAATTTTCTTTGATTGCTCTTTTGCGTTTTGCAATTTCTGAGTTTGCGATTCTCCATTGCGTTTGCATTTTCGATTTCGGATGCATTTTGCTTTCCTCTCTTTGAATCGTTCTTGATTCCGTTTTCATCTAAGTTCTTAGAATGTGGTTTAAGGCCTAACTCAACCCCACAAAACCTGCTTGTAAGGTGAGGGATGCCACCCACTTATAAAGTCTTTTTCAGGCCGTATCACATCCGATGTGGGACTCTTAACACACCCCCTCACGCCCAGGACTGGACAACTGGAGCGTTACCCGAGTGACCCGATAGCGGGTGGCCCAACGGATCTTGGATTGGCTCTGATACCATCTTAGAATGTGGTTTAAGGCCTAACTCAACCCCACAAAACCGACTTGTAAGGTGAGGATGCCACTCACTTATAAAGTCTTTTTCAGGCCATATCACATCCGATGTGAGACTCTTAACAGTTTCGTTCTTCAATTCTTGTTCGAAACTCCTCCTATTTTTGTTGCGGTCTTTGGTTTTGCTCTTCAATTCATGTTCAAAATCTCTTCAATTCTTTACTGTTTTCTCCTTCCTCTCGCTTCTTTGAGAGTTTGTGTTTGTGCAACTTGCTTTCGTTTGTTCCGTTTCTAATTCGTTTGACACAAATTGTTTGTCATTCTTGTATCGGTAATCATCATTTCCATTTGCGATTCTTGCACATCAGTTTTGCGATTTTGCTTCATTGTCCTCCTTTCATTCTTATTCCCGATGATTGTGATCTGAACCGGAGTTCTAATTTCTTTTTGGATCGAGTTTCGATTTCATTTTCGATCTTCACTCTTTGTTTACCAAACAACATTCAAGTTTTTTGTTGAAGTGCCTCCAAGAGATAGAATTTTTTTCTTTGATAATTGTCTCAGAAAGTTTATCAACAAGGTTCAAGAAGTGGTATTACTACCTACTGGTTGATGCTTCATTATGTTTATTTTTCTTGCATCCCAAATCACCAGCTAATTGAGAAAGAAAACATTTTAATATTGGTTTGGAATTTCTTGATGGAAAATGTCTGCATTGGTGTCTTTTTCAGCTTAGAGACATGGTTTCCCAGGATGATTGATCCTCACACTGCAATTGGCTTTGTTGGTAGTTTTGTTGTAATTTTCTTTTTGATTTGATCTTGTTAATTTGTATTGTTCATTCCAAGCTAGAAGCCTTGTGAATGCCTTCTAGCTTGCGAGGAACTATTAGAAATATAGGTAGTTTGTTAGGTACTTCGGTTACAGTTAGTTTTCTAGTTACTAGTTTGTTAGGTAATTCGGTTAGAGTTAGTTTTCTAGTTACTAGTTTGTTACATATTAGTTAGATGAGATTGAATCTATATATAAAGACCAAACTCTCATTGTAATCAATTAACCTTTTTGTATCAATTTCACTTTGATGAATATTAGAGTTTCTTAACCTTTTCTCTCTTATCTTCTATGGATACCATAATCTTCAATAATATATAGAGACATTTGTTGAAAGTAAATTTTGAAATATAAGTTTTCTCTGTTTTTTATGTTTATTTTCTGATTCTCCTCATTTTTCCTTTTTATTTTAATTCAAACAAAAATAGTAGTAAGTTGTTGCTGGCAAGCAATATCCAGATGCCACTACTACCTATGAGTTCACCATATAAAAAAACAAAAGTCAAAATGTATTCTTTTTATAGTTCAAAATATAATAAACAAACAATATTTTTAAGATGTAGTCCTTCCGGTCCCTATTATAAGAACATGTTTGAGTTAATTTTGCTCACAAATATAAGAAATTATTTCAATTTTTATTGTATATTTATTACTTAAATACCAATTTTACGCCCATTGAATGCTTTGTCTTTTTAATTTTCAAGATGAGTGCTAGTGGTGCACATAAATTTGAGATGAGTGGAATTATTTCATACGTACGTGGAGTTAAGTGTAGGGTATTTTGGAGACTTTACTTAAAAGGATTATTTTATACCACCCTATACCTCCTTCCGACCCCCATAACCCCTTTAAACCCCAAAATACCCCTGGCTTCAATTAAAAAAACGTTTTTTTAGAGATTTCCGGAAATACCTCAATAATAGGTATTTCCGGTTTGCAATTTAAAAAAAAAAAAGTTTTTTAGGGTTCCCGGAAATACCTCAAAAAAAGGTATTTCCGGTTTGCAATTTGCAAACCGGAAATACCTATTTTTGAGGTATTTCCGGGTATCCTAAACCCCCCTCCCAGTTTTGGTTTACCTCAAAAATAGGTATTTCCGGTTTGCAATTTGCAAACCGGAAATACTTATTTTTGAGGTATTTTCGGGAATCCTTTTTCGGTGGGGGGTTTTGGGATTCCCGAAAATACCTCAAAAAAGTTCCCTGAATTTATCTCCTGATGCTGTATTTCCGGGAAATTTTTTGATGTTAGGGGTATTTTTGCCCGTTTTGGGATTAATGTGGGTGGGAGGTCTAATGGGGGGGTGATGAATCCCCATCACATGATGTTTTTCACTGCGAAAAACGGGAATTTTACTTGATAATTTGATGATTGAATGGAACTTGTTATGAGAATATTAATGAGTTTTTCTATTTGAGATTTAATTGTTTTGCAGTGTTTATGCTGGGTTTTGTGGTGTTTTTGTGCCCAGGGACTAGGTGGAATTGAAGAACGAAGAAATGCAAGCAAGCAGACTAAAAAAAGATAAGGAAGTAAGCTTTCGCAGAGTTGCGCTGGAGTTGCGCTGGGAGCGCAAGTCGAGCGCAAGTGGAGTGCTGAAATCGAGGTCCTCGCCAATTAAGGCCGCAGCTGCGCTTGCGCGAGGCGCAATTGAGGCGCAAGAATTCACTGTAGCGTCCTCCAGTTGCGCGTAAGTGGCGCTGGGAGCGCGACTTAAGCGCAAAAACGCTGGAAACACGTAAAAACACACCAGAGACGCGTTTTTGAAGGGTTCTCACTTTTTGGAAGGATGGGAACCCTAGCAGACGAAAGAGAACTCATTGGAGCTGACGGCTATTGAAGAATCAAGACTTGGGAACAAGGATTGAGGCTTCTCATGCATTCATCTTCATCATCAACTTGTAATTCTCCCTTTTTCCCTATTTTTATCATGTGTAGCTAATCTCATCATGTTAGGGATGGATTAATTGTGATGTAGCACTATTGTCGATGGTTTAGAATTTATTTATATCGTACTCTCTACTATTTTGCGTATAGAATTTCTGTGCTTAATGCTTTGTATTGTTGGGAAATTTATACAATGATCGTTTGTTCGAATTATGAAACGGAAGTTTTATCTTTGAATGTTTGAGATTCTATACCTTCGATTCATAGCTTAGGAATAATCTATGGTTGTTGTATATTGCAACCCTCGTTGTAAATGCTTGTCGTGGTTAGAATCACTTAAGGAATTACGGGTTCTAACTATCGACAAAGAACTAATCAACCTAGGAATAGAAATTAGTGAATGAGTAGGGATTGATAGCAAAAAAAGTAGAGAGAGTTTACCCTTCAAATCAAATCACGACAATGGTGCGAAGTTACTAGTAGTTCATCCCTAGCAGCTTGTCTATCGTATTATCCTAAACGCGTTCTCGTTCTATTATTTAGAAAAACTCAAAAATACTTTCTTCATTACTTACTTTAGAGCTTCATAGCTCAAACCATTTCAAACAAACCCTTATTTAAATTTGGTTCATATTAGTCGTTGTTAGCGTAATTAGTAATTTAGTTCGATCCTTGAGGACGATATTCCCTAGTATTTACGGTTTTATTACTTGCACGATTTGGTACACTTGCCAATATCTTAACAAGTTTTTGGCGCCGTTGCCGGGGATCGAAGTTACAATTACTAGTAAATTCGAAGGCAACAACTAATTTGAACCCGTACATACTTTAATTTGTTTTTAGTTTTGTTGTTTCTTTTTACTTTATGCATATATTTTTTATCCTTTTACCACTTTTACTCCCTTGATTCTATGAAAGCCAGGTGAATACTTTGTAAGTCATGGAGTCCACACTACTGCCACTTCGCTGTTGTTGTTGTGGAGGACCACATTTAAATGGCGATCCCACCATTTTATGTTTATTCAATAAATGATGTATTTAAAGGATTAGATACATCCATCATTTATTTATTTTTTGATGAGGATATACATCATTTATTGAAGAGAAATGCTAGCAAGACTCTTTCCAACACTCACTCTATGATTGATTAAAATTCATGTCGATCCCACCACTTTAAAAATGTGACTTATTAATTTAACGTTACCACATTAATTTTGATCAATCATAGAGTGAGTCTTTGAAAGAGTTTTTAAAAGATAGTGTTGGTAACACTCCGCTCTATTGAATGAACAAAAAAAGCGACTTTTCTCTTATAATGTGGATCAGAGATAGTATTAAATGATCAAACTCAACTTTACTCCTATTTAAATTGTGTAATTAAATGTGATGTCATTAATTAAGAGTATAAATGGTCAATAAATGAAAATGACAAATAATAAAGATGAAATTGGTACATTAACTAAAACAGCTTTGACTTGCTATACTCCCGACCTAAATATAAGCAAAAAAAATAGTTCATCTATTTAGGCCAAAGAGAGTATTTGATAAAAGGACTTTGTTGATATTTTTGCTTATAGACTAAAACAGATGGAGTAGACTAAGAAGTAATTAAGTATTAAAGAAGTGTGTTGTAGAAAGACAAAATCTCCATTTCCAAAGATAAATCTTCTATGCACGAATGTCTAATTATTATTAAATAAACCAAATCTCATAATTCTAAAAAGTACTTATTGCAATTTGGAGCCATTAGATCACCACCCAGAACATAACTCTTCTCTGCACGAATGTCTTTTATGTCTACAGCAGGATCTATAAAATAAATAATTCCCACAAGATTGAAAGCAAAAGAAGGGAAGAAGAAACAACATGTTGAAGCAGCACTTTGTGTTGGTTCATGGTATTAGTGGAGGAAGCTGGTGTTGGTACAAAATCAAGTCTCTTATGGAGAATTCTGGCTATAAGGTCTCTTGCATAGACCTCAAAAGTGCAGGAATTGATCAATCTAATGCTGATTCTATTCTTTCTTTTGATCATTATAATCAACCACTCATCGATTTCATCTCTTCTTTGCCTCAAAATGAACAGGTTAGTTGTGGATATATATATATTTCTCTTCCTCTTTTTTATCATCTAATTTCATTAGTCATTTATTCGTGCCTTTATTGCACGAATTGATCATGAAAAGAGTGATAACCGCAGTGATTGTTTCATCTCTGGTCTATATTCTCAAGTCTCTCCCTTTTTCCTTAGGCGGATTTTGAATCAGAAGGTTTTAATGAGCCTCTGTATCCCTTTCTTTTGCTTTAAAAAAAAAGTCCCTCTCTCTTTTATCTGATATTTTTGTCAGTTGATTCTTTATTCTTCGAATTTCTTGCCACAATTTTCGTAAGATATAGCACTGCTGATTTATATGTAGGTAATATTGGTTGGGCATAGTGCTGGAGGGTTGAGTGTTACTCAAGCTTGTCACAAATTTTCTAAGAAGATTAGTTTAGCAGTATATGTTGCTGCAACTATGCTCAAATTGGGATATTGCAGTGATGAAGATATAAAACATGTAAGTCACTCTCATATTTTAGTTTCTGAATTCAATATGCCATGCATATTTTGTGTTAATCTTATGATGATAAGTTTGTTGTTTTAAAGTGTATATGAAAGATGAACATGTGATGACAGAATATGATAGATTGTCAAGTTCCAACAAGCTTTTGATTCTTGTTGGAAAAATAGATTGCCAGCTGCTTTCACAAAGCCCCAATTCTCATGATTTTCCTTGAATAGTCCAATGTGTAGCTGTTCAGCAATATGGAATGTTTCAACCAAAAAAAAAGAAAAAGAAAAATAACTACTTTCTCTAAACTAAAATGGCAAAAATTTTGTTGGGAATTCGCGTGTGAGTGGTTAATCCTATATCAACTATAAATGAGTTAAATGACTGACATATAAAAGAGGGAGACCCATGTACTCAGTGCTTTAAGATTTTGGATGAAGATACGGCGTTCAAGTCTCTTGGTGGTCCGAATCATTGGCTAGCTCGTTGTTGTTCCCGGTACTCTCCCCGGACTCTCCAACAAAAAAAGTTGTTTTCATCATTTTCATTAAAAAATTCTCTCTACAATAACCAATTACTTTCCTTCTCTTACCTTTCTAACTTCTATCTCAGTTCCCTATTTGGATAAACCAGATTAAAATGAATGCCTGAATTTAGGAAATCCTTGATTGAGATAGTCTAGATCCCTACCCTAAGAATGCCATTTCAAATTCCAAATAAAAATAGACAATATATACATTAAATTCTCAATTTCAGCTCCTTCCACCTTTCACTAACTTAGGAGACACTTTTTAAATTTATCTTTAGCTACTGTTCTCAGAATTGTAGCATTTATTTTAGAAACTGTAGCTAATGATAAACTTATGTTTGAGACTATGTCAATTGAAACTATAAATTTAAAGAACCAGCTGCACATTTTTTAAGTTAGAAGTCAAGTCAGCTCCTCTCTTTTTAAGGGTTTGACTAAAGCTAGTGGTAATTTTGTAATAGAAAATTAGAAATCTAACACTAATACAATATTCTAAGAGCCTATAGTTTCCTTCGTACGTAATCTATGAAGCACTGAAATAGATACATACATCAGACACGACTCTAACACGAACACAAAGACAATGATAATAATTTGAAAAGTAAATGTCATTAAAGTGTTGATTTGTCTGATACGACACGTGTCAAACACCGGACATGTCTTCAACGTGAAGTATTAGTGCTACAGAATACACAATCATTGCGAGCTTCAATAAGTCTAATAAAGTTGCCTTTTTTACCTTCGATCTGTATATATCATCAACAATAATTTTTTTACAATCTAAACCCCACCAAAACAGCATCTTGTTTCAATAGTTATATAAGCAACTTTTGCAGTCATGTTTCTTGTTTGAAAGACATGAAAGTTGTAGAATCTCTTCTTTTCTTGCTTTTCTTCATTAGAGTGAGTGTTACATGACTTATTTGACAGCTTGATCCACATGTCTACATCTGTCTTGTCCTCTCTTGAGGTGGGTATGATGGTAAATTTTGAGTATTCAATTTATCTCAATGATTGAAGTGAAAAAAAAAATTAGTGAGCCTAATTGCTATGTTTGCATGCAAGTAGAGTAGCTAACCTTTTTGTGCTTCTTCTAAATACTATTCCTGTATCATTTTGTTCTACGTTTAAGGTGGGAAACACAGGTTAAGAAAAATATTTAATAGTTCAGAATTAATGATAATTATTTCATATATTTCTAATTAATAAGTCTATTTTTATTCCATCTTGGAGGTACTGGAAACACAAAAAAGGAGGAGTCTGAATTGTGTTGACGTTTTGTTAAGCTTTCTCTTTTATGGACAAGACATGGTTATTGCCAAAACATTTAACTTTGTTTATGATCAAGTTATTTAAAATGAAGTTAAAGCGCAGTGAACATAATAAAGTAAAAAGAGAAGGGAGAAAATAAATATACAGTTTGTTTATCCTAGTTCACAATACATGTTGCTACATCTAGTCCACTATAAAAGAGTATCAATCATTGCTTTCCACACTCCAAATGTATTCTTTCTTCAAGTCTCATCGGACTCTACACATGTATTATTTCTTCAAGCATCATCAGCCTTCACGCTTGTATTATTTCTTTACGCCTTATCGAGCTCTACACATGTATTATGTGAGAAACCGTGAGAGTGTTTGTGTCGTTTGGCTAGGTCAGGAAAGGAAGAAGGGCACGTAGGGGGGAAAACAATTTCAGAGAAAGAGAATAAAGAGTAAAAACATAACACACTAAACAAAGAAACGATTAATTCTTTTCATTCATATCCATTCCCTTCATTCAATAGTAGCTAAATAGATGACCCAGGGACAGCTGTAGCTAGAGGACAGCAGTCATTACAAAAGCAGAAATAAAAGGACAAACAATTAAAATTGGGAATATAGATACTAGAATATTCTAATGATGTTGGGCCTATTTGAGCTTCATGTGGTAGTCTCTAGTCCATTTGGGCTTGATACGATTTCTCTTGGCCCTTGGCTGAGGGGTTGGATGATCTTCATAAATTGACTCTTCATAATTATCTTCCTCATCTTGGGTCATAACAACTGCCTTCCCGTGGACAGCCACCTTGTCCTCAAGGTGTAGAGAAGGATAAAGCTTCTTCATATCCTCAAGTTTTTCCCAAGTAGCATCTTGGGGATATAGACCATCCCATTGTATCGATGCTTGATGCCTTGGTGATTCTCGACGCCAATTGACAAAGCAAAGAATAGTGAACCCGAAGGGGAGTTTTCAGCAGCAGCGGAGTAAATTCGAGTCCGCCGAAGGATCTTTGCGGGCTTCAACCGAGAAACATGTAAAACTCGTGAATTTTTCTTTGTGGCGCAGTAAATCCACTTCAAAAGCAACTTCTCCAATAGCTTTAAGAAGCTTGAAAGGGCCGTAGTAGCGCTTGGACAGTTTGTGAGTTCGTTGCACACCCAAGGAGCTTTGTCTATAAGGACGCAGTTTGATGAAAACTAAGTCTCCAATCTGAAAAGCGTGTGGCAGCCGCTTCTTATCGGCATAGAATTTCATGGCCTGTTGTGCTTTGAGGAGCTTGTTTCGCAGAGTATTCAGAATTTCATCTCTGTTAACCAAGGTGGTTTCCACAGCTTCAACCGAAGTGGAACCGAGAACATAATTTGGCAAGGACGGAGGGGGTTTGCCATAGACCACAGTGAATGGAGTTTGGCCAGTGGAGGAATGTACCGTAGTGTTGTAATGCCATTCTGCCCAGTGAAGAATCTTGCCCCATTTAGATGGTTGATCAAAAACAAAACACCGGAGATATTGTTGGAGGGCCTTGTTCACAATTTCTGTTTGTCCATCGCTTTGAGGATGATAAGCGGAAGACATTCTAAGCTTCGTACCACTTAACCTGAAAAGCTCTTGCCAAAAGTGACTCAAGAAAATGGGATCTCTGTCCGAAACTATGCTTCTTGGCATACCATGTAACTTGCAAATCATAGTGGCAAATAATTCAGCAACATGTGCAGCAGTGAAGTGTGTGCAAAGTTTTCCAAAATGGGCAGCTTTGGAGAAACGGTCAACAACAACTAAAATAACTGTGTAATTTTGGAAAGAAGGGAGCCCTGTTATAAAATCCAAAGAGATGTCTTCCCATACAGCTGTAGGTACTGGTAAAGGTTGTAAGAGACCATAAGGTAGCTGAGTTGGACTCTTAGATTGTTGACAAACCGCACACGCATTAACATAAGTAGTGATATCTTTCTTCATACCTACCCAAAAAACATTTTCCCTCATACGACCATAGGTCTTACTTATACCACTATGTCCTCCTAATTGTGAAGCATGATATTCTTCTAACAACATAGTCTTAATTTCACTACAATCAGGAATGTATAATCTATTATTGTAGAAAAGAAGGTTACCATGAATCTAAAATTCTGGATGTAGATCAGGGGCTTGCTGTACCTTCAGGAAGAGTGAATTTGCTGCTGAATTTGTCTGTAAGGCGTGAGCAATTCTGTCCAGAAAAGTCCAATGAGGAATGGTGAGAGCAAGGCAAGTGTCAGGGCTGTCATGCACACGGGATAGGGCATCAGCCACCCTATTTTGCGCCCCCGGTTTGTAGATAATTTCATAGGAGTAACCGAGAAGCTTGGACAAATAGAATTGTTGTTCCGGAGTTTGTATCACTTGAGTCATCAACTCTCTCAAGCTACGTTGGTCAGTGTATATAATGAATTTCCTCCCCAAAAGGTAAGTGCGCCACTTCTTAACCGCCGAAGTAATGGCACATAATTCCCGGACATAAGTGGAAGAGTTCAAGAGCTTCTGACAGAACTTCTTGCTGAAATAAGATACCGGATGTCCATCTTGGATAAGAACAGCACCCATGCCAATACCCGAAGCATCGGTTTCCAAAATAAAATCTTTGGAAAAATCTGGTAAGGCTAAGACCGGCGCCTGTGTCATAGCTAACTTGAGTTTCTGAAAAGCTGTAGTTGCTGCCTCGGACCATTGGAACCCGTCTTTTTTAAGAAGATCAGTCAGCGGTTGTGCAATTGATGCATAATGATGTATGAACTTCCTATAGAAACCAGTGAGACCCAAGAAACCACGCAACTGTTTGAGAGATGTAGGCATCGGCCAAGCTGTCATGGCTTCTATTTTAGTAGGATCTGGTCCCACTCCTTCAGATGTGATGACATGGCCAAGATAATTAATTGAAGGTTGAGCAAACACACATTTGGATTCCTTGAGAAAGAAGTGATGCTGCAAGAGACAATCAAATACAGTATGCAAGTGCAGCACATGCTCCTCCATATTTTTGCTATACACTAAAATATCGTCAAAGAAAACGATAACAAATTTGCGTAAATAAGGAGCAAAAATTAAGTTCATTGTAGCTTGAAAGGAGGAGGGAGCATTGCAAAGCCCAAAAGGCATTACCAAAAATTCGTAGTGACCCAAGTGAGTTCGAAAAGCAGTTTTATGAATATCATTGGGGTCCATACGAATTTGATGGTAGCCGGAGCGTAAATCTAGTTTCGAAAAACAATTTGTGCCATAGAGTTCATCAAGTAATTCCTCTATGGAAGGTATAGGAAAACGATCTTTCACCGTGATTGCATTAAGTGCTCGATAATCAACACAAAAACGCCAATTACCGTCTTTCTTTCTAACAAGCAAAACAGGTGAAGAGAAAGCACTAGAGCTGTGCCTAATGAGCCCCTGTTCAAGCATGTCACGAATTTGACTCTCTATCTCTTTCTTCTGAAATTGTGGGTAACGGTAAGGTCTAATGTTAAC
Source organism: Oxytropis ochrocephala (assembly GCA_020916435.1). Lineage (NCBI taxonomy): Eukaryota > Viridiplantae > Streptophyta > Magnoliopsida > Fabales > Fabaceae > Oxytropis > Oxytropis ochrocephala. The sequence continues at coordinate 92,201,858 of CM037092.1, read as the reverse complement.
TGGGTTGGTTCCTTCAAGCAACGGAATATGGTGGTTTATTGTTCTGGGTGGGGGTAAGGCGGTGGGAGTCTCAAATAATTTGGTGAAGTGTTTGATGAGGGATTGAATAACTTCTGGTTGTTGGTCAGTGGACAGTGTATCAGCTGGGTTTTCTAGCAGCTGAAGGTGACAGTATGTGTCAATGGCATCAGTGGCAATGAGACGTCTAAGTTGTGCAATAGAAGCAGCTTCAGGTGAGGGTTTTGGAGAGGCAGATATTTCAATGAGTTGGTCATCTTTGACAAATTTCAAGGTCTGTTTCGAGTAATCGGTAAGTACAGGACCCAAGGATTGGAGCCATTGAACTCCTAAGACCATTTCGGTGCCACTAATTGGTAAAACAAACAAGTCAACCAAAAATTCATGGGAATCCATAGTCAAAGCCACATTAGGACAGATAAAAGAACACATTAGTTCTTCCCCATTTCCTAATGAAAGCACCAATGTGAGAAACCGTGAGAGTGTTTGTGTCGTTTGGCTAGGTCAGGAAAGGAAGAAGGGCACGTAGGGGGGAAAACAATTTCAGAGAAAGAGAATAAAGAGTAAAAACATAACACACTAAACAAAGAAACGATTAATTCTTTTCATTCATATCCATTCCCTTCATTCAATAGTAGCTAAATAGATGACCCAGGGACAGCTGTAGCTAGAGGACAGCTGTCATTACAAAAGCAGAAATAAAAGGACAAACAATTAAAATTGGGAATATAGATACTAGAATATTCTAATGATGTTGGGCCTATTTGAGCTTCATGTGGTAGTCTCTAGTCCATTTGGGCTTGATACGATTTCTCTTGGCCCTTGGCTGAGGGGTTGGATGATCTTCATGAATTGACTCTTCATAATTATCTTCCTCATCTTGGGTCATAACATATTATTTCTTCAAGTCTCATCAGGTTCTAGAGTATTTTGGCCTCTATACCCATGTACCACCACAAGAGTACCTCTCTAGTCTTCTCAACCTTCTGGCAACCACCATTGAGGAACCGAGTATTATTTACATGCCTTTCTAGGGCAACCACTAGAGTATCCCTCTAGTCATCTAAACATCCTGTCAACTGCCATTGAAGAACCATGAATTGTTTCTTCGAGCCTGACCAAGCACTACAACAGATATAGCCAATGGGCAGCGTTTTTTTTCATATATGGGCAGCGCTTTTGAGCGCTGCTGAACGTGGCGCTGCCCATTCCACTCCAACAATGGGCAGCGCTCCTAAAAAGCGCTGGGTATTGCCTATCTCGTCTTTCCAGATAGCCAGCGCTTCCTAAAAAGCGCTGGGTATTGCGTATCTCGCTTCCCAGATACGCAGCGCTTGTTAAAAAGCGCTGGGTATTGCCCAAACCTCTTCCCAAATACGCAGCACTTGTTAAAAAGCGGCTGGTATTGCCTAAAATTTCCACCTATAGCGCGCGCTTCATTAAAAGCGCTGCCATTGTCTATTTTTTTTTTTCTGTTTTGTGTGATTAACCTCCTCTTTTTTTTTTTTATGCCCAATTGAGAATGGTTTTTAATCTTATCTCATTATCATGTTTTTACTACTAGCAATTATGCATCATATATCTTATAGAACATTTATTAAACTCAATCAAAACACTAAAAATTTCATTAAAAATATAACTTTGATAATATAAATGTATTTCAAACATTGCTAACATTATATCTAATTTTATACAACTCAAAATTCATAAAAGCTTAAAAGAAATCCTATACTAAAGGATCTTAAAAACGTCTAACGTTGCTAGCCTTGAATGATCCTTTTGTATTCATTGACAAATTATGCTCATCTGCACTTTCACTTACCTGAAATAACAAAAGAAAAATCTACTCAATTCAAATATAAAAAATGAAAGCAATGAAAATAAAAATAAATGATGCACTTTTATAAATCAAATAAGATAAACAGACAGAATATCAAATAAGATAAACTAGCATACACCCTTGCTTTGATTATGAACGGTTTCTTAGTTAAACTCATGAAGGAATATCAAATTTCAAGATAAGCAATATAAAGTACATAATTACACTCAGATTGAAGATCCAAAAACCAATGAAAGCAACTTTCAAGATAAACGCAAGAAATTTTACCTAATTATCTCTAACAACTGATCAACCCCATCCTCTCCAGGAAACAATGGCTGCAAAGAAAATAACATAAGTCATAAGTCATAAGGAAAGGAACAGTCTCATAAGGAAAATATATTGCATCTGACATAAGTCATAGCACTTATGCAATAACTTCAATCCATGTTATTTCTAGCAAGACTTATTGAATACTAAAGAAGAACAAGATGTAAATTATCCCAATGAAACCTCGGTATCCCTAAGTGAACAAATCCAACAGATTTGTCATCTCAACTAGTACACCGATACGAATCAAAACAATGATAACAGACTTTTAAGTATGAGCTTTAACTAACTGAGAAACATGTTCAGAACAAGTCTTACAAGTAGTGACCAAGATTATGTAATCAATATATCAATCTAATTAGTTAAGGATGATTAATCTAACAACAATGCATTGTATTGACCTTCATTTATATAAGTGGAACAAAAGGAACTTGTTCTATGTCTTTTCTTTGATCAATGAACAGAAGATAAACAGGCTCATTTATCTTTCATCAAACAAACTAAATTCATACAAGCTTAGGTGTGTGACAAAAAATAATAACTTTAGTAAATATAGGAAACTTATCATCAGAATTCAGAAATACAAAAAATGTTTACCCCACAACATACCAATGAAAGAGTTGAAAATAAAATGGGAAGCAGAGCAAGAAATACTTATATACAAGCAGAGAGTTTATGCCCTTGGCTTCAATAGTTTTAACTTGGTGCTTAAATCAGTAACTACATGTTTTTGCATGACCTTAATTTTGAAGGAAAAAATTGGTTATGCCTAAAATAAAGTAACCAAAACCAACATCACTATTATGGGTATTAGAATTACTGAGTGAACTAGACATGGAAATTTGAATATGGAGAGTAGTGACAATTAAATTACCTTGAAATAGCTACCACAACAGAGATAGACCTGAAAGCAATAGCTGCCAAACTAAATACGTCTACAAAAAAATAGAAATTTCATGTTACACAGTAATGCATTAAAGTAACCAATAAACTTACTCACAAAAACACAAATAAATTATGAGAATAAAAACAAAAAACAAATTCATCAAAGTTTTGGCACCAGGAACAAATAAACTCCATTGCAGTAACCCTAAAATCACACAAAGACAACAAAGCAAAATATCAAAACCTCGTTACAGATAAACCCCATAACAGAGATATTTATACATTCACAAAAAATCAAAACACATTGCAAAGGACTTATATTGTATTTTGACATCTTTAAAAGTAACTGCTGGTTTCCATATACAGTCATTCCTTATGTAGATTTCAAAAAAAATCACCAAAATATGAATAAGTAAATCAATATAAATATGCAAGTTTCATGAAGAATATCATGGCAAAATCACCTTCTGCAGCAGCCCAAAATTTCTACAAAGCTTTGATCAAAATGTTGCACAGATACCAACAATCAGTTCAAAGCTACAAATTGGGAATAAGGGTTAGGGTTTCGAGTTAATCAAAAATTAGGGCTTTTGTGTTAAATAGAAGTAGAAAAGAAGTAGAGAGAAGCAAAACACTTACCCTTGAGGAGAAAGAAGAAGAATAGCTTTACTATTTTTGTGGTGGTGGCCAATTTTAGGGAGGAGAAGTGGTGGGAGAGGAAGAGTGAGAGGGAACAGAGGAGAGAAGGTCGTAGGTGAAGGGTGGAGGAGTGAAAAAGAGGGCAACAAAGGCGGAGGAGCTCGGAGGAGGGTGGAAGAAGGCGGAGATTGAGGGAGAAGAAAGTGTGGGTGTGTGAGGGTTTGAGAGAAGTGAGGTTTGAGAGAAGACAGTGGCGTGGGAGGCAAAGTGAATGGGAGGGAATGTGAGGAAATGAAAAAAGAAATATTAGCAATACCCAGCGTTTTCATAAAAAGCGCTGCCCATCCATGAGAACGTGTTCACCAATACCCAGCGTTTTCTTAAAAACGCTGCCCATCCATGAGAACGTGTTCACCAATACCCAGCGCTTTCTAAAAAACGCTGAATATTAGCATTCTCGTCATCAAATACGCAACGTTTCCTTAGAAGCGCTGCCCATTCCCTATGCTTTTTCAGCTATAGGTGGCGTTTATTAAAAAACGCTGCTCATGGTGGCGCTCTTTTTTAGCCATTCTGGCGTAGTGAAGCTCTGGTGTGTTCTATCTTCGAGCCTCACCAAATTCTAGTGTATTATTTCTTTGAGCTTCTCCAAATTCTTGAGTAATATAGCCTCTCCAAGTAACCACTGGAGAACCTCTAGTCTTCTCAACATTCTGACCTTTGCGTTAAGGAACCGAGTATTTACCCGTCTCTCCGGACTGTTTTACAATAGAGGATGTCACTACTGGGCAGATTGTAACAACAATTTGAGTCTGTATCTGCGTGATACAAAGTCATGTCCTAGGATTCTAACTCTTGGTGAGAGGATATTATATCAGTTCAAGGGTTTTTGACAGCTTGACTGAATTTTTGCATTTTCATCTATGATAATCTCAGAATGAGGATATACATTTTGATCTCTTAGACATGTTCTAGACTTTTTCAACATATTTATTTTCTTAGAACATGCATTTTTCTTTTCTATTCTCTCTTTTGTGGATGTTCGGTGTAAACAATCTCATGGTGACTGATGAAGTCATTTGATATTCAATGAAATCAACTTAGTCATTCTCTCAACCTTACTTGGTCATTGCCAGCAGGCAGACCATGGTCGTTTTGCAAACAAGACGACAACCTCGATCTACCATTCAAAGAAACTTTTTAGATAGATGCGAGATTATAACCGTTTGACCATTCGATCGTTGTACAAACTAGCCATTGGGATGGATAAAATAGTTTTCAGGATGTATTGTACTTGAGATAGAAAGAGTGAGAGAGAGAGAGCTACTAGGCACTGACATTCTGCAGGCTAGGCTTCCAATAGAACGCTGAGTTAACATATTGATAGATGGTTGATGACTGCTTCTCTTGAACCCGTCGTGATGATCAGAAGATAATGCGATCTTCAGATGCTTCGACCATCAAACTATCTTTGCATACTTCTTTTCCCGATGAATGCGTTGAGCACATAAGTAGATGATTTCCATTGCCTTCAACTTGGCTTGACGTGATGCTTCTTGAAGAGAGGACTCCTTGTTGAGATATCTTTAGAAGGTGTCTTCTTGAACCAGATGCTTTGGGATTTTTTCAGTAAAATCACTCCTTGATTTCATGCACCGTCTTCGGTAGACATGATGATGAAATCCGTCTTGACTTCTTTTCTTATGATGCTTTGGTTGGTCTTCTTGTAGGCATAACTCTCCTGCCCTTAACTTGGTCTTGGTCCTTTAAGTGTTTGTACATTAGATACTTTAGTACATACACACCACATGTCTTCTTGTTAAGTTCCAACTTGTCTTGATCTTCTGACATCGACTCTTCTTGTTGAACAGCTCTAACCAGTCTTCTTATTTTCTTTTGTCTTTGCTTGATGAAGTGTGTAACTCCTGTTAGATATTAAAGAATGTTTTGCACACTTGAACAAGTAGTTAGTTTTTTTTAGATAAGCAATTTTAATGATACTAAGAAAAGTGGCACACAAGATGTGCATTGCCCTTCTGGCACTGGAGCGCCGTTAAAACCTCTGGCGCCAAAACCCATTGGGAAAAGAAGGCGGGAGGAAAAAGAGTGCCCCGACTACAAAATACAACGTCAAAAATTAATGAGATTATAGTGAGGAAAAACAACCCAACGGGCAAGCATGCCAATCTGACCATTCAACCCGACACTTTCTCCCCTTCCGTGCTTAAAGGACCAAACTTTGTTCGTTTGCTTTGTTATCATCAAAACAACAAAGTCAATGAATTATTCTTTGAACCAAACCGGTTCTTTCATTTCTCTCTCTAAATAATTAAGTATTGAAGAAATAAAACTAAATTAATGCTTCAAGGATATAATAGGAAAAAAATATTAATGAGTCATTGTTGTTGTAAAACAATAATTAAAATGAGAAAATTTTACAGGCTAAAACGTCAAATAATATGAGACCAAGGGAGTAATAGTATGCATAAAAAAAAAAGGGAGTAGTAGATTGTGTCAAAAAAAAAGGGAATAGTAGATGGCATGGTGCTTATCTAGGGTTCTAGGGTAGTGGTTGCTCTCTAGTCTTGTTAGTTGTAATGGATGTGTTCTAATTCCCATGTAAACAGTTTCTATCATCCTCCAATAATAAAAATCTCATCTCCCACTCTTTTAACAATGAAAAAGATACCATGAGCATGATATGATGCTTGGAACATTTTTTGATTTGTGTTAAACAGGGTGTACCTGACCTATCCGAGTATGGGGATGTATATGAGCTAGGATTTGGATTGGGACATGATAAGCCTCCAACCAGTGCTTTGGTGAAGAAAGAATTTCAACGCAAAATCATCTATCCTTTAAGCCCTCATGAGGTATATAATAAAAGATTAAAAGAGAGTAAAAGAAAAATACATGCATGCCATCTTTGTAAATTACTAACTATTTAATCCATGTTCACTTTCTTAGCCATATGACTAATATCAAAGTTACAAGAGAATCAACTATACAATTGAGTCGACGTGGCCTCATTTTCAATTGTAAAAACATAAAAAAACCATGATGTTGCAATTGTGTTCATACACATTTTTTAAAATTCGTCACATGCATGTCACCATTAATTGTTATATACTTATATCAATGAATATAATTGAATATTACTACAGCATGTCTCTAAATTACACCGATCACTATGGCTCAGGACTCAACCTTAGCTGCCATGCTATTAAGGCCAGGGCCAATTCAAGCATTAACAAGTGCAAGGTTCAAAGAGAATAGTGAAGTGGAGAATGTGCCACGTGTGTACATAAGAACAAGGCATGATAAGGTAGTGAAGGCAGAGCAACAAGAAGCCATGATAAAGAAATGGCCACCATTGAATGTGTATGAAATAGATAGTGATCATAGTCCATTCTTCTCTACTCCTTTCATCTTCTTTGGTTTGCTTATAAAAGCTGCAGCTTTTGGTATTAATTGATTGTGTTCACCTTAATTTGTAATGATGAACAGTCATTTATATAACAATAATAATAATCGGCTAAGGCTTACATCACTAAGCCTTATGCTTAGTGATGATCACTAAATCTATATTAGCCGTTGGATGATAAATATATTACTTAAATTGTATCCAATGGTTGTTATTATAGAAGGGTAATTTAGTACTATCAAATATTCTTTATAATAATTAATTAAATATAAATAACTAATAAAACCATTATCTCCTATGTTTATGGCCATTAATTCCGACGGTTACACATTCCAAAGTTAATGCCTAATTAATCGGAACTCGCATAAAAGCTAATATTAAATTATTATTTTTTATTAATTGGTAAATTACATTTGTATCCATTTAGTGACTATAACTAAATGTGTCATTTAGTGACGTAAATCGGACTCATAATAATCCTATGTAATTCTCTTTTTGGTCTTTAAACTCGCTACGTGTTCGGCCAACAGACAGAGAGAAATTTCTTCAACCTTTTAAATTGGTCATTTCTAAAATTTGAACTACATTCTCTTTACTATTGGGATGCTCTTGTTTCATGGTTGTAAAAATTATTCTGGAAATGCAGCGATTACAAATATGGATTGTCGTGTTTGTTACAAAGTTAGAACAGTTATTTTCATGTATAAAACATTCCTTGAAATAAAATAACTACACTTTCTCATGCTTTTATTCCCAAGAAATATGGTGGCGAAAAAGGTTCACATGAATGTAAGAATGCAACATATGTAAATACGTTACAAATATTAACTAGAGTCCATACACTGTTGGAGATGAAGTGAATATTCAGAGAGAATTTCTGGAATTTGATGGAGAGTAATTGTGAATTCTCTTATTCGATGAAGTTTCAAAATACAAGTATTTATATCAAGTGAAATACAAGTAAGAAATGATGTGCCTACTAGTTGCCACATGAGCTGCCACCTCACTAATAGGACTTTAAAAAATGAAAATACAATTCAGCAAACTAGCAATTGAATTACAATCAAAATACTTCAATACACCTTCTTAATTCACATTGCTCAAAGTCTTCATTCCTAGCATTGTTCTCAGTTCTTCAAATCTGCCTCTCTGCAGTGGTTTTGTCAATATATCAGCAATTTGAATTTCAGTTCTGTAGTAAACCAGAGCAAGCTTTTCAGCAGTAACTTGCTCACGCAGAAAATGATATTTCGTCTCTATATGTTTAGATCTTCCATGTGCAACTGGATTTCTAGCCAAATCAATAGCTGACTTGTTATCTATGAGTAGTTTCATAGCATTTCCAGACCTCATTCCCATCTAAGTGAGCAGCATACTCAACCAAGATGCTTGACAAGCTGCGAAAGAAGCAGCCACATACTCTGCCTCGCATGAGGACAGAGCAACTATGCTTTGTTTCTTTGAACACCATGAAATTGGTGCTTTTCCATACATGAAGATGTAACCACCTGTACTCTTCCTGTCATTTCTATCCCCACTCCAACTGAGTGCAGTAGCCAAACATTTCTGCATCAACGAGAATCGGTGAAACCAGGAACATAATACCATAGTTTTGAGTTCCTTTCACATATCTGAGCAGTCTTTTTGCAGCAACTAAGTGTGGAACTCTTGGTCTATCCATAAACCTGCTGATCAGACCAACTCCAAAAGAGATATCAGGCCTTGTATTACAAAGATACCTGAGAGAACCAACCATTTGCTTGTAGAGAGTGGCATCAACATCATCTTCTTCTCCATCTCTCTCAAGCCTACAATTTGGTTCAACCTGAGTAGCAATCAGTTTGCAATCACCCATATCAAATCTTTTCAATATGTCTCATAGTATATTTTTTCTCGCGAAAACATGCCTTCATCTGTCTTCACAAATTCCATTCCCAGAAAATAGGATAAGTATCCTAAGTCTGTCATCTCAAACTCTGACATCATCACCTTCTTAAACTCATTTATCTCAGCTTGATTGTTTCCTGTAACCAACAGATCGTCAACATACAAGCATACCAGTAAGTGATGTTCTGCTGCAGACATTTTGACATAGACACCATGTTCAGTTGAGCATTTTTTGAAATCTTGAGACAAGAGAAATGAATCAATTCTCTTGTTCCAAGCCCTAGGGGCTTGCTTCAAGCCATACAAGGCTTTCTTGAGCTTAAACACCTTGAGTTCCTGTCCCTTAAGCTCAAATCCAGGTGGTTGGCAAACATACACCTCTTCCTCCAAAGGACCATTAAGAAATGCCGATTTTACATCAAGTTGATGCATAGACCAGCCTCTACTACTTGCCAAAGCTACCACTGACCTTATTGTTTCAATTCTTGCTCTTTGGAGCAAAATCTCATTGAAATCCACCTGGTTTCGCAAAAATCCCCTCACGACCGATCGGCTTTGTATCTAGCCACCTCACCATTTGGTTTGACTTTGGTTTTGTAAACCCATTTCAAATCAATTGCTTTCTTTTGTCTTGGCAACTCAACTAGTTCCCAAGTATTATTCTTCTCAATTGATCTCAGTTCATCTAACATTGCTTCTTTCCACTGCTTATGCTGCAAAGCCAGCTCCAAACTCACTGGTTCACCTTCTGCAAGCAGTGAAAAATGCAATAAATCACCCTCTGGTGTAATTGTTGAATCAGGGAACAATTTTCATAGCCTTCAAGTCTCACTGATCTTTGCCTATCTCTCAGTGATCTTCTCACAGGTATTGCTGCATCAATTACTAATGGTTCTGCAGGTACATGCCCTTCATTCAGTTCACCTGTTTCTTCAACCTCATCAAAATCCACCAGAGTTGTCTTTTTACTGCTGCCTTCACTAGTTTCACCCCAGTTCCAGGAATTGATTTCATCAATCACTACATCTCTGCTCTTCACAATTTTTTTCTGAACTGGATCATACAATTTATAAGCACCAGTTGGATAGTATCCAACAAGTATCATCTGCTGAGCTCTATCATCCAATTTCTTCCTCAGTTGCTCAGGAACATGTCTGTAGCAAATTGAACCAACAACTCTGAGATGCTTCACACTTGGCCTTTTTCCTGACCAAGCTTCAATAGGTGTCTTCCCAATCAAACTCTTGGTAGGACACATGTTGATAATATACACAGCAGTAGCTACTAATTCACCCCATAGGTGGTGAGGCAATCCCTTCTCCTTCATCATACTTCTGACCATATTCAAGATCGTTCTATTCTTCCTCTCAGCAATGCCATTGTTGTAACATCGCAGACTGCTTCAAGAACTGTTGACTGCCCCCACGAACCAACACGAGTCTTTTCAGCATGCTTTGTCCTCACTTGCATGCTTTCCGGGAAACTTCCCAGAAGGTCACCCATCCCTCTACTACTCCAAGCCAAGCACGCTTAACCATGGAGTTCTTATGGGATGGACTCCCGAAAAGAAGATGCATCTTGTTGGTATAGGTAGTTCAAATCAATTCTTTTTAAGCCTTCCTTCAACTATGCATATCCCCATACCGCACACCTCGGGATCCTCTCATTCCGGTGCGTATTCGGTTCATTCACGTGCCCGCCGCTTTGAAGCCGCCAGAGCCGCTCTTTGCCATGCCACCTTTTTGGGCCGGCGATCACTCCCGCCTCCTCGGCCGGATGTCACATGCCCACCGACTTCCGCTTGGTTCGTCCTCGAACCACACCGTCTTGGGAGAGGTCTCAACGCTCGATACCATTTGTAACATCCCATACCGCTTCCAGGCGCCGGCGCCCCCACGTACTAACACGAGTCTTTTCAGCATGCTTTGTCCTCACTGCATGCTTTCCGGGAAACTTCCCAGAAGGTCACCCATCCCACTACTACTCCAAGCCAAGCACGCTTAACTATGGAGTTCTTATGGGATGAGCTCCCGAAAAGAAGATGCATCTTGTTGGTATAGGTAGTTCAAATTAATTCTTTTTAAGCCTTCCTTCAACTGTACAGTCCCATACCTGCACAGCCTCAGGATCCCTCTCATTCCGGTGCGTATTCGGTTCATTCACGCGCCCCTTCGCTTTGAAGCTGCCAGGAGCCGCTCTTTGCCATGCCACCTTTTTGGGCACCGGCGATCACTCCCCGCCCTCCTCAGCCCCGGATGTCACAGGGACTCTCTGAGAAAATATCTTATTATACCTGCTGAGTGGGGTCATTCCAAAGGTCAAGCTCTTAGTTGGATCAAAGAAAGGGTTCTTACAAAACTAAAGGGTTGGAAAGAACAGTTTCTATCTCAGGCTGGCAAGGAGGTTCTAATTAAGTGAGTTATCCAAGCAATTCCCTCTTATGTCATGTCAATAGTTTGGCTGCCAAAAATTTGTTGTCAATCTCTTTACTCTACAGTTGCCAACTTTTGGTGGAGCTCTAAAGTGAGAAATACAGGTATCCATTGGAAGAGTTGGGATTATATGTGTGGTAATAAGAAACAAGGGGGTATGGACTTTAAGGATTTTGCCACCCAGAACTTCTCTCTCCTAACTAAGCAGACCTGGAGGTGCATACAGAACCCAAATGATTATTGAGCCAATATGCTTAGAAGTATCTACTGTTGGAGAAAGAATTTCCGGGGGGTTAAACCTAAAGTTGGAGTTTCTTGGGTTTGGAGGAGTATTCTTCATGGGAGAGACCTATTGAAGTCTAAAGGAAGGTGAGCTATTAGAAGAGGGATTGAAGTTAATTTGACTGAATACCTTTGCTTGGCTTCTGGAGATAACGCTATTAGGAAAGGAGCTTGTAACCTGACTCTTGTGAGTGATTTGATTGACCCTATATCTCACTCATGTAACTCTACCACTTTGAGGGAAGCTCTTCATCCATTATCTACTATTGATGCTGTACAAACTCCTATTGGGTGGTTTGAGTCCACAGACACTCTTTTTTGGCCTCCCACCAAAGATGGGTGCTACAGTGTGAAATCAGGTTATGCTTGTTTGAGAGATGGAATGGGAGCTACAGTGCTCAAGTCTTCTTTTTCCTACTCTCACTCTGAACAATCCTGGAAGGCTATTTGGTGTGCTAAAGACCCTGAAAGGATCAAGGAGTTCTCTTGGAGAGTTAAACACATTGTTGTGGCTACTAGAAGCAACCTTACAAGAAAAAGGATTACTCCTATGTGTGAGAATGTTGAGGAAACAATTGAACACCTCTTCCTACTCTGTCCTTGGACTACTCCTATTTGGTTTGATATTCAAGTTTGTTCAGAGCCTAATGAGTATAACGTGACCAATATCAGTGAGTGGCTTGAACAATTTGTAGATCCTTTGAACAATCAGGACAATGATATTAAGTTAGCCACAATCCTATCCGCTTTATGGTATATTTGGAAGGCTCAAAACCTAAGAATTTTTTAGGAGAAAAAACCAAACCCTTATGAAGTCCTAATTAGCATAAAGGGGTATATTAGGGAATACCTTTATTTCCACCTCGAGGGTCTCAACAGTGGTCACAGCGAAGGCTAAATGAGGTGGCGACCACCTCGTGAAAACAAAGTTAAATTCAACTCTGATGCTCAATTTGACTTGAGCATAGGTCGTGGTTTCACAGGGATAGTGTGTAGTGATCACGAAGGAAAGTTTCTTACCATCGTTGCTTCTCCAATATTCGCTTCATTGTTGTTGGTTACCGAAGCTCTTGCCTTGAGGGAAACAGTGTCACTTGCACTCAGTTTGAACTTCCAACAAGTGTTTTTTGAAGTAGATTGCTTGGATCTTGTCGAAGCTTGCAGGGGAAACATTATCAGAAAAGAAATTGAACTAATTGTCAAGGACATAAGTTTGTTAAGACAAAATTTTACCTTGATGGGTCTTCTCTGAACGGTTCGTAGTGGGAATGAAGTAGTTGATCTTATCACCCATCTAGATGTCTCGTCGTCTTTGCCAAGGAACTAGGTGACTTGTCCTCCGATTATTCTAGTTTTAGCTTTAAGGAAGGACAACCTCATTGTTGATCGTGTGGTGGTGATTTCTCTTCATGCGATAGTGATTTTCCTCTTGGCGTTTAGGGTTTGCTTTTCGCTTTCCTTTCGATAGTGGTTGTTTGTTTTATCTATTTGAGTGTAAGTTGTTGGTTTTATTTTGTGTGAGTTGTTTCCCGGGTTATCCCTATGTACGGGGTTGTTTTGCTTTTGGGTCGGGTTGTGGTCCAAAGTGAATGTGACTTGTTGTACTCGGTTTTGGGTCTTGCCCAGTATTTTAGGCCACTGCTTTTCCCACACTCCCTCCTACTCAGAAAACACCCCATAAACATGCAAAAATACCAAAAGGCCATTAATGAAATCGGTGTAGCGTCTTTTTTTCAAAAAAATTCATCGGTTCGGAAGTGGGCATCTGAACCAGTTCGGATAGGATGGTCCGAGTGTGGTAATTTTTTACACACACCCTCTTGTGTAAAATTTAACAGGTTCGGATGCGAGGTTGTTCGGATGTCCTATCCGAACACCCTATTTATGTTGTTCGGATGGTGTGAACCGAACCAGTGTTATAGGGTCCCAAATTTTAGACACATCAGATTCAACAGACAATTTTAAACAACGACTTACATAAATATAAAGATTGTGTTTTAAACAACGACTTACATAAATATAAAGATGGAAACATAAATATAAAACATCAAAAGAATACGATTATTAGCGCCCATTAGGGAAAACACGACAAATGATCTCATCAGTGGTATTCGGCTTTGGACGCACAACTGCATTTCACTCCGAGGTTGAAACATGTGATGCCTATCTATCATCTTTTGAACGTCATCATCTTTCTTCACATCCATTATGATCCACCTAACACGATTATTAGCGCCCATCAGGGGGTAGCGATAAATGATACGAGTGACTTCTTGCTCCTCACCCTCCAGCTGCACCTTATTCATTAGTTTTTATTTGAGAGCAGCAAATGTGATACCCTAGCTAGCGAATGTGATACCCTAGCATTGACAAATGGTATCCTAAGCCAAAACATTCAACAAAATAAGAAACAAATTTACAATAATCAATTATATAAGAATAACTTACCCGACCAACCCAAAATTCGTTCAGAATATGTGCCCCGTAAGTGGGCAATACCGAACCATCATCGGTCCAACAGGGAATGGAAAGTGGACCTAGGAGCAGCCTCCTGATGTGCAGCAGCAGCAGAAGATGAAGGAACATCAGTAGAAGCAAAAGATGAAGGACCAGCCAACTGCCGGATGTTGAGCATCACGCTCAATTTCATGGCCAATATCCTCAGCTACAGCAGGGGCCGGGGCCTCATACATGCCCCTACCCCAGGAAGGTCCACCAGCAGCAGACTCCTCCCTCCTTTAACAGTTTGAAGCCGTAGGAGGTGGCCTAGAAGGTCGATCAGTAGGCTCCTGCAAATGACTGCCAGAAACCCTCGCCATAACTGAAACAACAATTAACAGCTACTGTTAAATTAAAACAATTAAACTAAAACAATTTAATTAAAACAACCAATTAAACCCCCAATAAATTAAAAAACCATAAAACATAGAAATGCTACTATCAAACGATAGTCGGATGAGGCAATCCGATCCTGTTCGGGTAGGTGCATCTGAACGAGTATATTTTTTATTTCAATGTATATAGCCCTCGACGCCCTTATTCGATCCTGTTGAGATGCTCCTATCCGAACGACTTTGTTTTCATGTGTTCGTATACGAGCGTCTGAACAGAGTTTTTTCGCAGAAAAAAATGAAATGACAGAGTGGGCGTGAGGCTTACCTTAAATCAAATGGAACGCTGAGAGAGTGTGAGAGCAGGCGAATAAAACCCAGTAGATGAGTGAGAGTGTGAGTGGAGAAGATGAGTGAGAGATTGGAGGAGATGAGTGAGAGTTGGGAGGAGATGAATGAGAGGGAGAGTGAGAGATTAGGGTTCGGATAGGGGGAAAAGTGAGAGGAGTGAGGGGTGTGAAGGGGTTAGGGGGGAGTGTTTAATTTTTGGTTTTATTTTATTAAAAAAATCGGGGTAGTTTGGGGATATTAGGTTTTAAGGGATGTGTTTGAGTAGGAAGAGTGTGGAAAAAGTAATGCCCGTATTTTAATGAATGTAAGTCGAACCAGTTGCCTAAAAAAAGGCACATACTTCTTCCAACCCTTTAGCTACTCAGTAGAGACCCCCAACACGCATGAAAAGACCAAAATACTATTAATTATTGGTATTTTGGTTTATGATCTAGAAGAAAAAAAAAAGTAGATATGAACAAATGATGACTGTGAGGTTCGGTAGAACCAAGTCCGAACTGGTTTGGACGACTGTGCTTCGAATCGGTTCGGACGACAGTACTTCGAACTAGTTAAAATACAGCGTAAGGGGGTGTCCACACGTGAGAGTATTTTGAGTATATTTAAGAGTTAGGGGTGTCTACTGAGTAGCTGTGGATTTAGAAGATGAATGTGCAAAAAAAGGTGTGGAGTGCGGATAAAACCACCCTAACCTATTATGTATATGGGCTTATCATTGTCTTCCATTAGAAATGACCCATGTTTCTTAGAACCCCCTAACTACTCACTAGAACTCCCATGCTACCCTTTATTCCTAAAATACCCCTGAATTTAAAACATTTTTTTTAAACATTAACTACGGTTCGGCCATGCGTGCGCCGAACCTGTTAAGTGTGGTTCGACCATGCGTGCATCGAACCGGTTCGCATTTGGCAGAGTCGAACCTCCTTGATTGTTGTTGGATGCTGAGTTGTTTAATTTTAACTGATTTTTAACGATTCGATTTATTCTTTGCTAACACTAGTATGACTAACACTTAATTTTAACTGATTTTTAACGATTCGATTTATTCTTTACTAACACTAGTATGACTAACACTAGTTGTTTAATTTTAACTGATTTTTAACAATTCAATTTATTCATTGCACGATTTATTTTTTTAGACTTTTTCGGTTTGTATGACTTGTTGCACTTATCTATAATAGGTGTGAACAAACGTGAGCCGTTGATTTAAAACAATCGAAACCTTTAAACTTATAACCGTTGGGGAGAATTCAAAAATTTAGTTGTTGACTGGACGGTGGAGAGGGTTCGGCGCACGGCTGATCGATTTGGATCGGCGCACGCTTGGTCGAACCTAGTCAAAACATAATTTGGGATGTCTGAGTAAATTTTTGACTGGTTCGGCGCAGCGAGATTCGATCAACCGTGCGCCGAACCGTGCATAATCTTTAAAAAAAATAAAAACCAAATTTTAGTAAGGACTTTTGATCTTTTCACACCAAAAAAGGGGTTCTAGTGAGTAGTGGGAGGTTGTACGAAGTATGGGCCTTAGAAATTTAGACTGTGGAGTCTTCTTGCTGACTCAAAACAATTCCTGGGGCACTAATTCTTCCTCCCAAATTCTTTTTGGACCCCCACCCCATCCCCATAAACCCCCACCCACACTGAAAACCCTAAAATGCCCTTCTGAAAACGTATTTTTTTTAAAAAAATTTTGTGTCATATATACACAGGGGGTATATATACGACCTATTTTTGCCCATCGTATACACACCCCCAGGCGTATATACGATTGGCACACCCCCACCTCAATCGTATATACGCCTTGGGGGGTGTATATACGATGGGCAAAAAATAGGGTCGTATATATACCCCCCTCAGGTGTATATACGATCCCCATTGTATTTTTTTAAATTTTTTTAAGTCTAAAAATTATATAAGTCCTGAAAATAGGTTTTGTGTGTAGTTCGTTAAAACGTGACGATGTTATACGTCGAACGAATAATTTAGGCTAAAAAATCGGTTTTCGGGCAACATACTCCGATCGTAATGAAACCACAGCTATTAAATCCGAAAAAAATCAAAAATCAAGACTCCCCTAGAAGGATTTCTTATGGGACTACAGACTCAAAATCCCAAATTCCATCGTTTACTATTTTTTACGATTTTTTTAATTTTTCATAGTCTCCAAAAAATCTAAAAAAAATTGTATAGCCTTATTTTGGTTTTGTTAGATTTTTAGTGGTGTTTTTATAATTTTTTGGAGTAGTTTTGACTATTTAACGAATTTTTAGTAGCCTTTTTAGTAATAAAATTAAAACAAGTTTATTAAAAAATAAAAAACCCATCGTATATACCCCTTTGAGTACGTATATACGATTGGACATAAAATAACCATCGTATATACGTACTCAAAGGGGTATATACGATTTATTTATTTTTTTAAAAAATTAATTTTTAAAAGACATTTTGGAAATTTAAAATTGGGTGGGGGTTTATGGGGATGGGGTAGGGGTCCAAAAAAAACCATTATTTTTTAAGTATTAGCAAGACGTTAACTTCACTAAATTTCACTTTTATTTTCTACAAATGAGACAAGTTTGTATTCGCAATTTTGGTGATTTAAATTGTTCACTAAATACTCATAAAAAACAACAATAGCTGCCTAGCTGGATAGGAGAAAGTCAAATGTCATACCAGCTGCATAAAGACTCAGTCAAACTGGGCCTATTTTTTTGACCAAAAAAAAAAAAAAAAAAAAAACTGGGCCTATTTTCTTCCACTCTTGTTGTACTTTTGCATAGTTTGACTTTATATCTTGCTCCAAAAATTCTTGGCGGTTTCTTCCTAGTAATTTCACTCTTTATTAAATAATCACAAGTAGGAATAATTTATTCAATTTTTCTCATGAATAATAACTAAGTTAATTAAAAGTTTGTAAAAGTAAAGAATGTTGAGGACCAGGTTTTGTTCCCAAGGTTGAACCACAAGTTAGGGACAGGGGGCACTGATTTTGATAACACTGTTTCAAACATCAATCAACTAACACTACAACAAACATTCATCTCAATGAGCTCATACCCTTTAATTAGTGGTCTATATCTTACTCGAACTCGGGTGAAATCGAATTCGAGTAGTCAGTAGAATTTTTGTTGAAGTCGTCACCTCTTGTCCTAAATCAGAGGTTTGTATCTGCAGACACTTCAATACAAAGCCAACAATCAAAAGTAAGTAAGAGGTCTAAATTGAGAATGTGTACCTGTACCAATAGATGAATTGGTATTTATAGGCGACATGTGTGCATGATGCAATTTCAGTCATTGATGACTGCAACATATAGATCACCAACGAGAGGGTGTCTCGGCCAAGTCCTAAAGAATTAGTAAACACCAGACTTTACTTAGTGAAATGTTATCAAAAATAAAAATTTATAAATTTCATTTATTTGTATAAAACAACCTAAAAAAATGGATAAAGGGTAGTTAGTAACTTAGCTTATTTATTCAAGATGATGTAAGAGCTATTTTCTATGAAGCCCATATTCGGGATACGATACGGGATACGGGAAAATTTTGAAAATCAAGATACGATACGGCTTGGATACTTTAATAAAAAATTAAATTAAAATTTAAAAATATAAAAACATGATAAAAAATAAAATGAATTAAAAACACAAATATAATAAACAAAGATGAAAAACAGAAATATTGCATTTTATAGAGATGAAAAAAAACTGCCCAAATAGATTAAAAAATCACACAAAATATGTGAATGAAAGGAAAAACACAACCGACACACCTATGTATGAGTGACTAATAATAAAAAGTAAGGGTGGACAAATAACCGAGACCACCCGATACCGTATAATTTGAATAGTTTGTGGCAGAGCTTACATTAAATATTGAGGAGAACGATAATTACTAACTAAAATATTATTGACTGAGAAGTATAGAAAATGTATTTAAAATGTACAAAGTATCGAAAATGTATCTGAGAAGTATCCTTAGTTGGTAAGAAGTATCAAAAAAGTATCTGAAAAGTATCGAGTGAAATATTTTTTAAAAATAATTAATAAATCATTGGATACTCTTTAGGTACGTATCCGGAAGTATCAGGTGCGTATCGGTATCGGATACGTATCCGATACTGGTATGCAGTGTTATTAAACCCGGACCGACCCGGTTGGTCGGACCGGTCGAACCGTGACCCGGTGATAGAACCGATTCGGGTTGCTCATCAGATCGCATATGCAATCGACCCGGTGTGACCCGCTTCAACCCGGTCGGTTTCTACGTTGGCCCGATGACCCGGTGTAACTCGATTCAACCCGGTCGGTTTATATATATTAAAAAGTTAGCCTGAGGGAATCGAACCCAGGCCAAAGACAATATATCAAGGCACTTTACCACTAGGCTACTGCCATGTTTTGATAATAAGTGCTGATGCAAATATATCTATTCATTATCTTCAGTTCTTCACCAAGAAAACAATAATCAATGCCTTTTTTTATGAGTTTTTTTTTACAAAGCTTTATTTTATGAGTTAATCCTCCATTATAGCATAAATGTTGACACAAACATCTTAAAAAATATATTTTGAAACAAAGTAAATGTTGATACAAATACTTTTAAACAAAATAATTTAATTAAATCTTTAAAAATATACTTGTAAATTTGTAATTCTTGAAATGTTATATTAAAAAATATATATTTTTTTATTTTTAAAACTTATGTATGAATGTCTATCTTAAACTTGAAATTTGAAATCAAAAATAAGATTAAAAATATTTTTTGAGTATTTTTAAGGTATGAAAAAATTCATAGCTCTTAAATGTGTGAATTTACACATGGTTTGCCTATTTTTATCAATTTTTAGAAGCGTTATGGGTCATGCGCCAATTAGTGTGACCTTCTGGTCCGCCCAAATGATGGCTAACGACTGACCAATGGGTGATCACCGGGTCGGTTTTAATAACATCGCTTATATGTTGCCATTTTTTGAGTATCCGGGCATCATAATTTCTATCCCTGTATGATTAGTTAATTTCTGTTGTTGTTCATTAAAAAATCAAAAGAAGCAAGGAAATAAAACCTAATCCTCAAAGAAGGAGGTAAAAGTCAAAAGGAATGGGACCAGATACGCCACATCAACAGTTTAGTAGGTTGGGCTTTAAATAGGAAGAGCGCCGACTCTGAAACCCGTTATACACTTTCTCCTTTCCATCACTTTAATGTAATTTGTCCCTTTTGCTTTATTATCTATCTTCTCAAAGAGAGAAAGAGAGATTGAGATTCATAGAGATCGGGAAGAGGAGTTAATTGAGGTTTCAGAAACATAATAAGTAAGAAGATCCATTTTCTGTTTCTTGGTCAGCGTTGACCAAAACTACTTTGTGTTCTTTCAGAAGAAGAAGAGGAAGAGGAAGAAATCAATGAAGCTGCTGTGTCTGTACCTCTATTCTATTCTTTCATCATAACAATAACAAAAGCTTTGCTTCAAAGAAAAGATTTCTCATTTTGTCTCCACCCCACTTTTATTTTCTACCAGGTTTCTTTTTCATTCTCTCTCTCTAACTATTTCTTAACACACCATCTGGTTCTGATCCGATCTTACATGCCAACTAAGGTTGTTCTTGTTGCAGCTATTTTTGTACCTTAATTCTTCAAGTCAATGTCTTCTTCCTTTGGTTTGGTTTTTTTCTACTTGTTTTCCCCTGTTTTTTTCTTTCAATAAAAAAATCATTTTTTTTATAGATGAAGAATTGTTTTTCTTTTCCTTTTCCTTTCTGGGTTTTGCATGTTATGAAATATTATGTCTATTTAAGACAATTTCACATAATGGGTGTGGAATGTCAATTTTATCATTGGTTGAGTTGGAGTTCTGTTTGTTCAGTTAAATTTTATGTTTGTTTCAGATTTGTAATTCACAATTCCCTATGTCTATCTGAGTTCCATCTCATTGTTAATGTTATCTGGAATCGTCTCTCTTATCCCCCTTGTTATTTTTATTTTGGTTTTTGGCATTTTAGACCAAAACAGTTTTCTGTTGTTTAACAAGAATACATTTTGTTCTTTTTTTTTAAAAAAAAAAAAATTTTAAACCAAAATAATTTTTTAGAAAGTGTATCAACTATCAAGCATGCCTTAGATCTCTTGTTTTGTAGTCTGTGGAGTATGGAGATATCATAGAAGAGCATGTAGTGGATAAGTTCCAAGAATTATGGATTTGTTTCCAAAATTGGAGGATATTCCTTTTCAAGAGTATTTCCTATCTTCTAATAGTTGTAATGTTTGGTTTGTAACTTTGTATTAATTAGATTAGAATTGGTAAAGTTAACTGATTCAAGACTCATCAAGTCACTTTGTCAAAACTTACACTTTCGGTTGAAGATGTGTCTGTTGTCCGACACGTATCATGTCAGACACCGCCACTGACACATACACTTCAATTACTTGTATTTTTCAAATTAAAATGGTGTTTGCATGTCTGTGTCCTTGTCGTGTTCGGTGTTCGTGTATGTGTGGATGTTTCATAGTTTATCATATGTAGTTGTGTTAATATGCTGGATCTTTCAGTTTCTAAGTGCAGTTTAATTTTCTTGAATATCATACTTTTTTTTTCCATAATCAATGACATAATAGATTTCAAGAATTCAAGCTAAACTTCAATCTTGTCTTATACAGGCAGTGAAAGCTTGGTAGAGCTGTGTTTCATTTTCTTTTCCAGCCAGAGGGGACAACTTGTGAGTGAATGTTGTACTAAACCTTGAGATCTGTTGTGCAAAATTTGTTGTGAAAATCCAATCTTTGAACTGTAATTTGATACAGAACAGGAGTAAGATGTCCGGTGAATCGGCTCCCAAACCCCGATTCGTACTATGTCCTAAATGCTGGCAACTGCTTCCGGAGGATCCAAATTTTGATGTGTACAAGTGTGGTGGATGTGGCACAATTCTTCAAGGTTAAAAATCTTATTATTGTTAATGTTTTTACTTTTGAAGTTTCATTCACTTGGAAAACTTGATGTAGGAAACTGATTCTATACATATACCTCATATAGTTATTAACTTGTAACTGAAATACTTCGTTGCGTACATGCAGCTAAGAAGCGAAAAAATAGAGTAGTGAACTCAGAATCAAGTTCAAATGAAACTAATACAGCTCCCAGAAATGCATCAGATGTTGTTTCTGATGATAAACAATACAGCAACGGAGAAAAACCGGTTAGTCATCAAGAGAATGTTTTGAGGGAAAATACAAGTTCTTCCTCTGGAGATTGTTCTTTGGAGGGAAATGATGGAGAGGGTCAAATTGGGAATGGTGAATGCAAAGGAGAGAATCTTGTTACTACACAGGAGAATGGTGAATGCAATGGAGAGAAGTTTGTTACTTCTCAGGAGAATAGTTTGAAGGGGAAAACAGCTAGTTCTTCCGCAAGAGAATGTTCTTCGAATGGAAATAGTGGAACAGATCAAATAAAAAGTAATGAATGCAGTGGAGAGCAGTTAGTTATTTCTCAGGAGAATGGATTGAGGGAAAAAGCAACCAGTTTTTCCTCCAGAGAATGTTCTTCCGATGGAAATGCTGCAAGAGGTCCAATTCAAAATGGTGAGCGCGACGAAGAGAAGCCAGTTATTCCCGAGGAGAATGATTTGAGGGAAAAAGCAACTAGTTCTTCCTCATTCAATGGAAAGGGTGGAAGGGATCAAATTGAAGATAGAAGGCATACAGTGTTCAACAAAGATTGTTCAAATGATCTCCAAAATTGTAGTGGTGGGGCCTCAATTGAATTGATCGCAGACAATTCAGCAGAAAAGGAAAATGACACTAACTTGCAACTAAAAGGAGAAAAGCTAAGTAATGGAAATGTGACATCAGAAGAAGCAGGAGATAAGTTAACAAATGCAATGGGTACAGAATATGGCAGTGGTGAGAAATCAGCTCTAGTAGGGTTAAAGTCTGAAGTGGACACTGCAGGAAGTGAGTTAGAAGCAGCACAAGAGTTGAATAATAGGAACTTGTTACAAGAAGCAGAACATAAGTTAGTTTCTGGTTCTGATGGAGAACGCGTCGAAAATGACAAATTAGCTCTAGCAGAAGCAGACATTGATGAAACCAATAAAGCTGAATCAAAAGAATTCAATAATGGAAACTTGTCATTACAGAGAAAACAAGAAGAGATGAATATGTATGCATCAGATGGAGAAGATCCTAAAGATGGCCAATCATCTGTAATAGATGCAAAATCTGTGGATACATTTGACAACACAGACGTAAATGATTCGAGTTTGGAGATCAGCGTTGGACAGAGAGAGTTGTCTAAATCTCCAACCACTAGAAGCTCTCATGCTTATGATGGAAGTGTCTCTTCTAATGATGGCTTAGATGAGCAAAATTTATATTCTTTTGAGAACACTTACACTGTTGCTAATGGTTCTGAGGGAGGAGGGTCTAGAAAGGGAAAAGGTCTTGTTAACAGCAAGTTATATGGAGATCTTGAGTCACAACATCAATCATATCTTCCGGATGAAAAGTATGATGTCGCGAAAGGCAGCCGATGGAATCAAAATGAGGTGCTCGAGCCGACAAGATATGGTCATGCACATCGGATGCGAACAAAGAGAGATGAGTTTCCATTCAAAATGCCTTTTCCTCGAAGCGGTTCTCAATCTGGCTATGAAAGTGGCAGCCCATCAAATCAAGCATATGAAGAACTCTATGGTGGTTCAAGCTTTGTTTCACCTGATACTTTTGAGGACCCTGACCAAGAGAAGATGAAGCTGTTGAGAATGGTTTATAAATTGCAGGATCAACTTAACAGAACTAACTATGCAAACAAGGAAACAAATGAAAGACTCTCCGCGGAAAGACATATTTCTGCACACCAAAACCAAGAATTTCATGAAGGAAGATTTCATCATGGTTTGGATTATCCTAGTTGGGATGCAGGCTCGAGTCACGGAATAAACGGGCGCCAAAGGCGTAATAACTATTCACGGATACCTTATTCAGCTGAGCAAACAAGCAGTACTGCATACCAAGCTGATCATCCTTGTTTCCACTACCATCCTCGAGAATGGCAGCGCTCGGGAGAGTTTCCTCAGTGTGTTCTTTACCAGCATGAAGATCTGTATAAGCCCCAACCGGGTCACAGTTGTTGCTTACCCCACAACTCTTATTCTTCAAGTCCGCAATGGTTAACGACCTCAAAGCTTATGCATGACCGCGAAACAAAATCTTGCGATCAGAGACACAGGGTTTCTGAGATGAACTATATTAGAGAGAAACCAGGATTGAAAAAGCGACACTTCCGGCCAGTAGCCGGTGGAGCGCCATTCGTTACTTGTCATAAATGCTTAAAGCTACTTCAACTTCCTGCTGATTTTCTCCTTTTCAAAAGAGTATACCATCAACTCAAATGTGGTGCATGTCAAGAGGTACTCAAATTTTCTCTGCAGAACAAAAATCATATAGTTTCTTATTCTCCAACTACACTAGATGGCATCAATCCTCATTCGCATTCTGCGGATCCCGTGTCATACTCTGATGATTATGGTCATTCTATAAGTAAAAGCTATTCCTCAGAAGGAGATCATGTTACTGTTGCACCAGTTCATGCCATGAATGGTAGTGCAAATGATAATCCAAGTGTCTCTCCAGTGGAAACTGATGAATCAGAATCGGCGGTTCAACGGTTACTGCCAAAAGGTTCACTTCATCAACTGATGGGTTATGCCTCCCCAAGTCAGGTGATAAGAGGGACTAGAATTGAAGAACATTAGCTGAAATTTCATGCATGGACTTAGGTGACAATTCTTTTGTTCTATATTTGGTGACAATTCTGTATTAGATTCATTATTCAATTTTCGTACAGTTTGGCATTGGATGCAGAAAAAAAATATTTTTGTATAAATATGATTTTGGTGTATATGGAAGTAACTATTGTGTGTATTTTAGACCTCTATTTTTCTTAGTTACTCCCTATGCAGAAAATACA
Source organism: Oxytropis ochrocephala (assembly GCA_020916435.1). Lineage (NCBI taxonomy): Eukaryota > Viridiplantae > Streptophyta > Magnoliopsida > Fabales > Fabaceae > Oxytropis > Oxytropis ochrocephala. Next base: position 92,176,982 of record CM037092.1, on the reverse strand, counting down.
AATTCTAGAGAGACCAAAGATGTGTTGAACTCTTTTTTTATCCTAGACTTCAAATGCTTGAAAATACACCTTTTAGAAAATTCAGAGGTTCAACTGATTGCTCAGAAAAAGTGATAGGACTGCTTGAACAACAAAATACACAATAAAGAATTAAACATCCAAAGTGATTAAGCAAGGACAAAAATTATCATGTGGCAACTGAACCCAAATTCTTACAAACTAAGGTCTTTTAGTACTATATATGTGGCCTTATTCTACTTTGAGATTGCACTTTCTTTGAATTTATCAACATAGTGCTTGATCTACTCCATTAAGTCTTAGGAAGGAGATCAATCAACACATCAAATCCAAGTTTGAAATACAAGTTCTAGAATATATATTTTTTCTTGCAAAAATTTATGTGAATCTTCATCACTATCAAGATATAAGAACAACTATTGTAAACACTTAAATGGTTTCAATGGTTTTAACTCTAGTTAATGTATTTGATATATTATGTATATGTATATTTCCAATAATATAAACGTGTTTGGTTCACAGAGTGTGTGTTCCACAAAGCGGTCTAACCAAGAGAAGCTATTTACTTCGACCACACTTTTAAATGTTGGAATGAAGTTAGATAAGTAAGTTGAATCCCTTTCAACAACAGACAACAAGAACCAATAAAGTAACGAAGAAAAACAAAAGTACAGAGGAGATTCACTGAAACGCAATAATGTGTTATTACTTATTAGTAATAACACATTTACTAAACAAACTAGGTTACAATTGATTCTTGATTCGAGCTAACATCTCCAGGTCACATGTCTTCAAACGTAATAACACATTTACTGAATGGAGGAGGTTGTAATAGATTTTAATCTAGGTACATAAGATGAGTATTTTCTTAGTGCACAAACTTCACTGTATTTTCCTTATACATGCGACTACCAAGTTTCATAAACGCCAGGTGTTTATATTCCAATAGGTTAAAATTTCTAAGATAGAAGATCTTCAAATTAGTTCCTTTCCTACGCTAGTCAATGGAATTAACTAATTCTAGACAAAAAATAAAGCTGTCAATTTAAAGGAACATAATACAGGGTTGAAAAAATTCCAAATGTATTTACTGATGCAAAATGCTCTATGAATCTCATAAAATATGTGTTTTGAACGAACACCAAAATCTTAGAAAGTATGTAAAACACCAGAATACTGTGGTGCGATCTCCTGTGATAACAAAGAAAGTGAATATAAATTAGAAGCAAGCCAGGTCAGGGGTTTTTCGCTGTTGCTAAACCAATCAATGAGGCAAAGTCCAGGACCAACAAAACCAATGGACCATCCAGAATCCAGGAAAGACCATTGCATATAGCTTTTTCTCTGCAGCGATGTTTGGGAAAACCTCTTTTTCGATAGAAGTGGGCCTCAGTTAAATCCGATCCAAACACAGAGGGGCTAAATTCCAGCATTGATTTTGTTGCCAACAAAACTCTCAACCTCCCCTGTGCTCTCCTCCATCACAACCACACCATATTTTGATGGCTCATCAACCTGTTTGCTGGTGTTTTTAGCAAACAATCACTAGTTTTCAATGTTGTGATTGTGAGATCAAACTAGAAAATCTCTTTGACGATTGACTCTGAGTTTTGTGTTTTTAACGTATTTAAGAACAGTAAAAGATACAGAAAGATAAATTGAAAGTAAAGTGAAAGCAGTAAATGCAACAAATGTAAAAAGAAAGTAAATATTGCATTGAATCGAAAAAAAAGTGGTTCACCAACACGTACAATGAATCTGTTCACTCGTATTTCGCTTTAGTCTGGAAGTTGAGTTTATCAGAGTTCTTGTGAAATGTGGCGACCCCTATTTCCTATTACAAAAGAGTATTTATACTCTTGGAAACAAACGTGGGAAAGAAGAATAAGCGCCTCCTAGAAATAAGGGAAATGTAATCGCTTCGCTAATCTTGTTGCTCTTCGTATTTCGACTAACTCGTTGTTAACCGCTTGGCGAAGTGTTGAACCTCGCTTTGTCGAAGAGCCGAGCTTTCTCTTGTCGAAGGCTCTTTGCCTTGCTCACTCCATAGCCGTGAGAGCTAAGCTTGTCGAAGCTCACTTACGTTTCTGTGCATTTGTATACCTTTTCTCATCCGAATTGATGGTGCATTGACTAATATTGACTGTGGTCCCCCAAAACATAATTAAATGTGAAGTCAACCCCATTTAAAGCCCCATTTAATGTCTTCATCGAAATTTTGAGGTAACAGATTGCCCCCCAAAAAATGTTTTTCGACGAGATAAGGAATGGAGGCAAGAAAGGGCATTTTTTGAATACTATGCAATGGTCATTTCTGCCGCCTTTTGCACTTCCACAGTGGTCGAAAAGATAGTCATCATGACTTGCACAGATAAATTGAACCGTTTCATTGGCACACGTAATATAGTAGGTGGGTCATCACGTCCCTCAAAGGTCGCAAACGTGCGAGTAATGGTGAACGTGCCAATAACTGTTACTTCCAAACATATATAAACGGCTAAAAACCCTTTCATATTCCTTTTTACTCGTTTGAAACCTTGCGAACAGTCTCTTTACCTTCCTCGTCTCTGAACTTTGCAAAAATCTCAAATTCACAAAAGTTTCAAACTTTTGCTTTCTTTCTTCAATCGAAACCCAGATTCCAACCTGCATTTACTTTTACTCACCTATGGCTTCATCATCTGCTGCTGTGATGCAACCTAGGAGTTCAAAGAAACATGATGAACCTAGAAAAATCCAAACCCTTGATGGCTTCGTTGATGAACCTGACATCAATGATGATCGAACCATCCAATGGCAAACTCATGTACTGATTCCTTCCACTGAAATTTATACCCATGCCTATTTGGGTCCTCTGCCTAATATCTTGCTGGAAAATGATGAAGTTTCTGAAATCTTCCCTAGTCATGTTCGCCTTCAACCCAGAATCTTTGCTAAAACCCCTTTTCGTTTAGAGTTCCTGACTAATCCTTCTAGGGTTTTTAGGTCTGCTCCTAGGCTTGACCAACAAATCTATTTAGATTGGCTTGACAAGGTAGAGGCTAAGAAAGCCGACATCTGGAAAGAACAAGGTATCTTCGACATTATCCAGTTGTCTAGGTATGGGCCTAAATATGATAGCACCCTAATCTTGGCAGCCATGCAATTTTGGGATTGTGCCACCCATAGCCTCCATTTGAAATGTGGTATGCTATCCCCACTTTGCTAGACGTGGTCGCCATTCTGGTCTGAAACCTCTAGGTGAGACCTTTGATCCTACTCTTCCTGAGTATGAGTACAAATTCACCTTCAACAATGCTACCTTTGCCCCTTACATTGGTGAACACCACAGACTTGACACTGAGGAGGTTTCTTCTGTAGAACATGTAGCCTTTCTAACCCTTTGGTTATCTCTCTTTCTCGTTTTACGTACCGTTCTCTACAAGTTTCTAAATCTTATATCCCACTAGCAATCCAACTTCATGAACAAAGAAGACATCAATCTTGCCAAACTAATTCTAGGTTCTCTCCACCAACAACTTGACAATCTTTGTCATAGAGTTGAGAGAGAATGAACCAACAACCAAGTTCTTGGCTTCACGGTCCATTATGGTTGTTACAATTGTGGTTGTTAGCCACTTTTGAATTTCGACTTAGTTTGTATATTCCAAAATCGATTCGACCATCTCTGGAAACGAGGAGAATCAAAGGGGGTTCGACTAGCGCAGATTGAAACCTAAGCAAATAGGTCTTACTCGGAAGAATATTTCTTAGAGTACTTGAAGTCTTTTTGAAATGTACCACCTTCACGGACTCCATGTCCCCTTTTGTCGAAAGGCCTTATGGTCCGTCTTGGTTTCAACAACCCTTTCCTTCTCCCTCTGTCGAGTGTCTTTGAGGAATCACCCAAATTTGGAAAGCTTACCTTTCTCCGTCTATCCTCTCCACCAGACTCACTCTGTGCAAGACCAAAAATAATTTGGGAATCACTAGGTATTTCCTGTGTTATTTCGCCAAGCAATTTGGGCTTTGCCAAATTCGACTACTTGCAGGTGTGTTTTCACAGTGCGAATTTGCAAGTCGAGAATCGAGGTAGCTTACAAACAAGCTTTCAAGAAATTCAAGTACAAAGCCTTGAATTTCAACCCCCCGATTTCAACCCAAGGTTTTCATGTATGCGGTTTCATGAATGGTGGATGATTATTACACTTCTTCTTCTGCTTTGGAGAAGCGGTGACATTTTTACGAGAACCTTGTGAAGAAGTTGGTGGTCGCTTTCCTTCAAACAACAAAGGTATACACTTTTCGACACTTACGAACTTCCTAACTTGTAATTTAATTTCATTTACGCTTACTTATCAACGTTTTACGACATTAGAAAAACTTGCACCGAAGTTGAAGATCAAAGCAAGCAAGACCACCACAACAAAATCTTCTCCCCAAGTCAAGAAGAAAATGCCAGCAAGTCCTACCCCAGACATCACCCCAAAGAAGGTATGACACTCTCTACTTGTCTTAAGTTGTTTTTGACTATAACTTTTATTCACGTCGAAAAGTTTTTTCAGAAAACAACCAAAGCAACCAAACCTCTTCAGAAGCCCAAGGCCAAAGAGAAAGCGGTCGTTCCCTCCAGTTCTGAGGTACTATACACCTTGCTACTCTGTCGAAAACTTTTCTCCAATTTATCACTCACTTTCTCATGGTGTTATTTGTACCATAACTTGACTTCTTTTTGCAGGATACTGAAAGCGATGATGACATTCCTCTCAATCAAAGATCAAGGAAGAGGACTTTGCCTGATCCCCAAAGGGCAACTAAAGGCATTGTCATCGATGAGCCTTCTGAATCACCATCTTCTCCTCCAATCAAAAGACTTAAGGTAGACAAGGTAAACTTCATTTCGAAATTATTTCGAACCTCTTTGGTTTCACCTTTCTAGTTTTAACTTAAGTAATATTACTTACTGTAAACAGGTAGGTGGACTACTTGTTGATAACCCTGCTGTCGAGTCTTTGACTAAGGCTGCAGAACGAGAGTTGTCAGCCGCAAGGCCTTCTTTTCCTTCGTCACCTCAGGGTGTACTCGCCGAGGAAGTTTTTCAAGCACTTGCCGACCACAGGATTCCTATTTTTGAGGAGCTTGTTCCAAATGCTAATAACGTCGAACGGAGGTCATTGTTGAGGAGAACGCTCAAGTTTTGGAAACCAACACTCCGGAGTTGAAAGACAAGAAGTGGTGGCTACTCTGCTGAAATTCTGACGAGAATATGGTCAATCAAGAGCAAGAAGAGCTTGGAAGGGAGGAACACGCAAATCAAGGTGTGTTTACGCCAAAGAATCATCTAACAATCTTTGTTAGTGATCGAGAATTGGTGAGCTAAAAAAAGAAAGACCCTTTGGCGACTTTGAAGATCATCTTTGAGTCTCCAAAGTTCGTCGAATCGTTTGATTTGCGATTCTTGAACACTTCTCTCGAGTTCCATCAACCAGAATCGGTCGAAAGCCTACTTCACAATCAAGGCCAAAATCTTAGAGGGGAATCTCGTGGCGAATATCGAAAGTGATCCGTCTGCGTACCTTGAGGTAAAATCTCTCATTCACAAAATCACTAAGTTGGATCCTCCTCAAGACCTCCTTACTTTTTTCATGGAATTTGGCCCCATCTTGAGCAACTCTCTCTCCCGATCACCCAACGGTCGAATATCCTCAAACACAAGGCTCAAGAGAATCAACTCTGCGAAGTGGAACTTGCCTCCTCAAGACAAAATCAAGATGATATCGAAACCCTTGAGACCCAAGCGACTAATGACGAAAGGCCATTGCTAAATGGGATGCGAGATATCACGCGTTATGACGAAGAGATAAAAATACTCCAAACCAAATTGTCAAACGCTAAGTATCAAAAGGGCTTGGTTGTCGAAAGAATGAGTGTTGCCTCTTCGTCAATTAAAGCAACTAAGGCGTTGACAGCCATAGAGCACTTGGAGAAAGCTAATCAGCATCAAGCCATTCTTGCTGAACTTGACAAAGACTTGCTTCTTCTTGACACTTCTATTTCTTTGAGCGCCAACATTCTCGACAGACTCAAGGCCACTTTGACGAATTTCTGAGATGTTGTAATGATTTAAACAACTTTTAAAAATGGCCATGTAATTTTAATATTGCTTTATACATTGCCATTTGTGAACAATTCTTGCTTATTTATGCTTGTTCAATTTTTATCTCAGTCAATGTTGGCTTGTATTGTTTTAAATACTTGCCATTTATTCGAAAGACTCTATTTTCGTCACCTAACTCTTCGATTTCATAAGCACCATTCGAAAAGCATTGCAATACGCGAAATGGGCCTTCCCACCCTGGTGACCATTTGCCTAAAACTCTATCTTTTTTATCCATAGGCAATAGGACTTTCCACACTAACTCCCCTTCTTCAAAGGTTTTTAACTTAACCTTTTTGTTGTAAGCTTTAGCTACTCTCTCTTTCTGTCGAATAAGCATTTCTAAAGCCAACAACCTTTCTTCGTCTAAATCAACTAATTCATCAATCATCATATTCCAATAATGATCGGAAGGAATTTCCCATTTGTTTACGAATCCTTGTTGATTGTAAACAAATTTCAACGAGCAACACCGCATCATGCCCAAACGTTAACTTTGTAAGGAGTAGTGTTTATAGACTCTTTAGGTGAAGTTCGACAAGCCCATAACACTTGGTCAAGAGAATTATGCCAATTTTTGGGCTTACGTCCAACGTGTTTTTAATCAAGTTAATAATGATTTTATTGGCGACTTCTACTTGACCATTGGCTTGTGCGTAATATGGTGTCGAAGTCAATAACTTGAAACCAATTTCAACAAAGAATTCTACCATTTTTCGACCCGGTAAAAACGATTGCCTTGAGTCCGTGGTAATGGTTTCTCGGAACTCCATATCTATAAATGATATGATTTTGAATAAACCTTATTCTTGCTTCTTGATCAACATTGGCTAAAGGTATTGCTTCTACCCATTTGGTAAAATAGTCAATTTCTACGGAATGTAATGTATCTGTGGCCTTTTGACGAAGTTGGTTTTATTTCTCCAATCACATCTAAAGCCCAACCTCTAAATGGCCAAGGTTTCACTATAGAATGTAATTCATTTGCGAGCACATCTTTGTATTCCAAAGATGCTTTTGGCATTCTTGGCGACCTTTAGCAAACTCTATACAATCTTTCAAAATAGTTGGCGAGACATTCCTTGTCGAAACAATAACCATTTCATTTTATGGCCTACTTGATGTGAACCACATGCTCCACTATGCGTGTATCGAAAATTGCTAAATGCGCCTCATTCTCACTAAGGCATTTTAATAGTACCCTTTCGGAGTTTGCTTGAACAACTCATTTCCAATTAACACATAGCTTAGAGCTCTGTACTTCACTTTTTTATTAGTGTTTCTTGTAGGATTTTGCAAATACTCTACAATAGGCTTACGCCAATCATCACCAGCCATATTGTCAATAGCAAAAAATTCTGCTAAGTCAATGTCATAAAAAATGTGGCGTTTTTCGACGTATACTTCATTTGTATTTGTATTTATTGCCCCCCCAATTTTTGGTGTTGACAATAACGTCGAAGAAGTATCATTGTAAAGAGAGTCCTCTGAGATTAGTTTATCTTTTATCTCAATTAACTCTTCTAGGCTTTGCTTTGATACTTTGTAGCCTGAGGCAATTTGTGCCAACTCATTTGCCACGTGATTTTCTATTCGTGGTAAATGTTCTAGGTGCACAAATGTAAACCTTTTTAACAAAGTATTGGCAATAACGAAATATTTAATAAGGTGTTCATTGATGCATTTGTATTCTTTCGTCAATTGTTTGACAACCAGTTGAGAATCACCTTTTACTTCGACATGACTTGCCCCCAATTCAAGGAATATTTTAAGGCCTACTATTAAAGCCTCATACTCAGCTTCATTATTGGAGCAAGAGTCTCGAATTTTGAACTTATACTTCGTTGGAATGTTTTCTGGAGAGATAATTAAGATCCCAATACCCACTCCATTTTTATGGCTTGAGCCATCAAGTATAGCTTCCAGGGCGTATGTACGAATGTACCTCATGTTCGACAACAGAATGGTCCACTATGAAATCAGCAACCACTTGTCCTTTGATTGATTTAAGAGGCTGATAAGTTAAGTTATATTCTAACAAAGCTAAAGCCCATTTACCAATTCTACTATGCAACATTGGTTTTGATAGCATATGTTTAATAACATCAAAATGGGAATAAACATAAACATCTGCTGACTTTATATATTGCTTTAATTTCGTACAAGAGAAATACAAGCAAAGGCATAATTTTTCTATTGGACTATACCTCGTTTCAGCATCAATCAAAACCCTACTAAGGTAATAAATGGCTCTTTCGACACCATTATCATCCTCTTGTGCTAACATGCTACCTATTGTGTTATCGGAAAATCGCTATATACAATTTCAGCATTTTGTTCCTAATAACAGGCAATAAAATTGGTGGTTTCATTAAATAAGACTTGATTGCATCAAAAGCATCTTGATGAACTTGCTCCCACTTGAATTCATCTTCTTTCTTCAATCTCAACAATGGCGAAAAAGCTTGTGTTTTGCCACTTAGATTTGAGATAAATCTTCGAAGGAAATTAATTTTTCCCAGCAATGACTAAAGTTCTTTCTTGGTCGAAGGAGCCTTCGTTTCCATAATTGCTTTAGTCTTATTTTGATTGATCTCTATGCCTTTCTTGTGTACTACAAAACCCAAGAATTCACCTGCACGTACATAGAAAGCACATTTGGTTGGATTCATTTTTAATCCATATTTCCTCATTCGTTCAAAAGAACGTCGAAGATGGTCTAAATGACCAATTTCTGAGGATGACTTAACCACCACATCATCTATGTATATTTGCATAAAATCATCAATAAAATCATGAAACATAGAATTCATTGCTCTTTGATAAGTGGCACCAGCATTTTTTAAACCAAAGGGCATTACTACCCATTCATAAACACCTAATGCCCCTGGACATCGAAAAGTTGTTTTCGACACGTCCTCTTCAGCAATAAAGATTTGATATTATACCCTGAATAGCCATCTAGCATACTGAGATAATCAAATCCTGCTGCTGAATCTATTAGCATTTCTGCTACAGGCATAGCGTATTCATCTTTAGGTGTTGCATTATTTAGATCTCTAAAGTCTACGCAAACTCTAAGTTTTCCATGTTTCTTCATTACTGGAACAATATTAGCTAACCAATCAACATACCTGGCAGTTCTAATGAATTTGCTCTTGAACAGCCTTTCTATTTCTTCTTTGATCTTAGCCAATATCTGAGGAGCAAATCTTCTTGGTGTTTGCTTTACTGGTTTCTTCCCTGGTCGAATGGGTATTTGTAATTCCACTACTTCTCGACTCAAACCAGGCATTTCGTTATACTCCCAAGAAAAGCAATCTTTGAACTCCTGCAGAAGTGAAATAACTTGGGTTTTGAAGGCAACATCGAGGTGTGCACTGATGTATGTTGGCCTTTTGACTAAGCCATCTCCCAAATCCACTTTTTCCACTGGATCTTGAGCTTGCACGCGCTTTGTCGAATCTCTAGGGTCTTTTATCATAAATGCAATCAAGTTTGTCATCTATGACTTCACCATTTTCTTCAGATGAAGCTATGGCTTCGACAGCCATTGTTTGTTGAATTATTTCGGCTTCCAAAGCCGTTTTTACTTTATTCTCAGCCATGTAGGTCGTAATTCTATCCCAAGCATTGGGCACTGACATCTAAAACTTTCTAAGATTCAGTGTCCCATCCTGTTGGAGGTAAAACACCCTCAGGATAAACACTTGCATCTTCCATCACTTCCCTCTCCCAAACAAAACCATGTGTTGGGTATAGACGAACAGAGGAAAGCACATTATCGGAGAGAGATATATGCTTGATCGAAGATGTACATGGCGCAATATTCGCCATTTGTTTTTCAAAATTCTCCTTGGTGACATTGTTCACGTCAGCAAGGAAATAACTTTGGTCTGCTTCGACATACTCTACTAGACCATCATCTTTCCACATCACCAATTTTTGGTGTAGGCTTGAAGGCACAACACCTACTCCATGTATCCACTCTCTACCAAGGAGCAGATTATAGCTTGCCTTAGAAGCTATGACAAAAAACATGGTGATCCTTTTGACAGTTCCTACCACTACCTCCACTTCAACGGCCCCCAAAGACTGGCCAGATTTTCCCTCATAATTAGTTAAAACAATATTATGAGGCTTAAGGTCTGTGTCGAACATCCCTATGGTTTTCAGCAACGCTTGAGGCATCAAGTTTACTGCAGCACCTCCATCTACCAGTATTTTGTTGATACCCACGCCATTGACTTTGGCTTGAACATATAGAGGCTTCAGGTGATGTTGCATGCCTTCATCTGGCTTCTCGAAAGTAGCCATTTGTTCTTCGACACAACCGTTGTTCATCACGTAGTAACAAACTGGCTTGTGATTAGCCATATCCTCTGTGAAGTTTTCTTCGACATCATTTGGGACTGTAATGACGTCATACTCACTGGGTAGAATAGATACCACGTTGCAAATGACATCAAAACTAGCTTCAGAATCTTCAAAATCTGAAGTTATGTCCTCATCCATGTCGAATTCAAAGACTTTTCTTCTTCAAAGATGATAGTGGAGGAAAATTCTCTCCATTGCGAGAGCCTCCTTGGTTTTTCTATTACAATAGATTTACCCTTGGCCTTGTTTCCAACCTTCACTTGGTTGGCAGCACCTATGTTCACTTTTGTCGTCCCCACGGCTTTAGAGGTCATATTCTTAGTCGTTTTCGAACTTCCTGGCGTTTGCTCGTTGGCAACAAGTGTTGCTTTCTTCTTCGAGCGTTGAAAACGACGCCATTGGGTCTTGGTCATGGGATTCTTTCCTTTATAATTATTTCTATAATTATATTTCGCAGCTTCACTTGCATTTGGCTTAACCATCTCAGCCTGTGGTACAACATTCTTGTAGTGTTTACAACCAGCATGTATCCACTTTTCGTTTGGAGGGTTTGTGATAACTCATATTTATATGAGTTACTTATACCTCTAATCATTAAATTAAGTAAGTTCTCAAGTAATATTAGTATAGTATTTAGTATATTTATGTGAATATTAGGAAAGGAAGGGCTAAACACTGCTTTGTTATGAATTTGGCACAATTGGTGCCCTTGTGAGTGTTTTGATGAATTTTGTGAAGTAGTGCAGTGTTTAGCGTTATAGCGTCTAACGCTATAGCGTCAAGTAAGCAGATCAGCTGAGCATCTTTAGGAAAAGTTTTTGGCGCCAAGCTCATTAATCCAAGCTCCATATCTTTTGATCACTGTGCGTGCTGACATGTGCGGATTTTATTGGATATGTGTGGACACTTGGCAATGCATGAGAAGGGAATAGTGGAGTTGGTGAAAAAGCAACTATCACCTTTCTTGACTTTTGAGGAGATTGTACCACATGCTAGCAAGGCTAGAAGATTTGTCTTGATTTTCCTTCCCTTCCTACTGGATATTGTAGGGGAGATAGTTAGTTTTTAGAGAGAGTATTTGATAGAGAGAGAAAAGTGTGACACTTCTTCTTCTCCATTGATACATCTTAGAGCTTTTGCTATTTTACTTTCTTCCTTTGTATTTTTCTGTCTTTGTACTCATGGTGTAAGGTTGATGATGAGCCATCTTCACGTGGATGATTAGGAGACTTCAAGAGTGTATCTTTTGCATTTGTCATTTCCTCTTTATTTACGGTAATGCAAGTATTCTCATTTGTGTTATTTTGATGGAGCTCAACATGAGCTAAACTCTTTGAGTTGGGTTGCTATAGCTTGTAATGAACCATTAATGCTTCGTATATAATTTCTCACGTTTTGTGTTTTAACCCTTGTGTGATTATTCTTCCAAACTTGTTTTATATTTGGCCACGTAAAACAAGTATTTCTGTGGATTCAGACATGAACCATAGAAAGAACTCAAGGATTAATATAAATGATAAGGTTGGTTGAAGACATTTAATCAATTTTTGCTTCTTCTAGACATAGACGTTGCAATAGTTTATAAGGCATAAGCTGTGGGATCTTGATTATACAGGGGTGAACCTATTTAGAACCTAGACATAGGCATCTTGTAGTGAAACCCTGGCGCTAGTGACTGAAAGGCACAAAATATTTGCAACAGCGCTTAACGCTATAGCGTGTGACGTTATAGCGTCTTGTTTTTGGGGATTTACATAGTGAAAGCAATCCAACTTATTTCTTTTATATTTTTACCCACGCTTTAACTCGTTACTTAATCAATTCTTATTCAACTGAACTTTTGTTACTCAACATATTTGCTACTTGTTCCTCTAAAGTGTAATTCCTTTTTAAACTCTAAAATTAATACCAATCCTGTGGAGAGCGAACTTTACTTATCAATATATTACTTGTTGCGATTGTGTACACTTGCACATCACCTTTTCGCACGCACAACAAGTTTTTGGCGCCGTTGCCGGGGATTGCATTTAATTTTTATTGTTTAAGAAATTATTACATCCTTAGGGAGGTTTTACCTTGGTATTTTTCTGTGGTGTGTTACAGGAAGTGCTATAGCGTCTGATGCTATAGCGTATGCCCAGATCAGAACCACCCACTTTTGAGTTTGATCCTGAACCGAGAGAGAGATTCGAGAAGGCTAAGACGCCAACAAAGACTACAACAACTCAGACCAACTATGTCTGAGCACTCTAATCATACTGTTAGAGGTTCAATGGGTGGAAGAACACCCTCTCAAATAGGAAGACGAGGCCAAAGAGGTGGAAGGCAAGGTCCTTTTACCCATACTGAACCTGATGATGAATACTGGTATAGAGAAAGGTTTTTGAACCAAGCTCCAGATCAAATGGTGAATGACAGAGACAGGCCAATGAGAGATTATGTTTGTGTTTGATCCACGATCCATGGAGACAAGTATCACTAGGCCTGTTGTGACTGCTACTCATTTTGAGTTCAAGCCTATGATGTTCCAAATGCTCCAAACAACTGGACAATTTGGAGGTTCCACTCAAGAAGATCCTTTTGCTCACCTGAGAAACTTTCTAGAAGTGTGCAGCAATTTCATCATTCAGTGTGAGTGAGGATGCTTTCAGTGGCTTGTTTCCTTATTCTTTAAAAGACAGAGCAAAGGCCTGGGTTGAATTCCTTGAGTCAAATTCTATCACAACTTGGGAAGATATGACAAAGAAGTTTCTAGAGAAGTATTTCCCACCAAACAAAAATGCAAGGATGAGAAATGACATCACATCCTTCAAGCAAAAAGAAGGTGAATCATTGCATGAGGCTTGGGAGAGATGGAAGGAATTGCTTAGGAAATGTCCACATCATGGAATTCCTATAGTAATTCAAATGGAGACTTTTACAATGGACTAGAGGCACCTACAAGGTCTAATGCTGGATGCCTCATCTGGAGGTGTGATCCTTAACTCTTCATACAATGAAGCTTGTGAGCTTATAGAGCGCATTGCCATAAACAGTTCTTCATGGCCTACTGAGAGGCTAACTTCTACAAGGAAAGTAGCTGGGGTTCATGAAGTGAGTGAGGTTTCTGCTCTCTCAGCCCAAGTGGCTACTCTGACAAATATGATAAAGGAGTTGAATACTGCCAACGCTATAGCGTCTGATGCTATAGCGCCTGAAAGGTCAATCTAACTGCAAAGAATTGAACAAGCCCCTCCTGGAGAAGCAAGTTGTGTTTACTGTGGAGGAGCTCATTTGTATGAAGATTGCACAACTAATCCTGCTTCTGTCAACTATGTGGGGTACAACAAGGGCAACAACCCTTATTCCAATACATACAACCCTGGTTGGAGAAACCATCCTAATTTTAGGTGGGGGGGAGGAAATAATGCTAATACAAGCACAAATGCTCCTGCTATTCCCCCAGGTTTTCCAAGACAACAACAACAGCAACCTCCTAGACAAAATGCTCCTGCTCCTCCAATGGATAACTCAATGGAGTCTCTGCTAAGGTCATTCATCAGTGATTGTAAAACAACAATGCAGACTCATGAAGCATCAATCAAGACTCTGGAGAATCAAGTGGGACAGATTGCATCTGCTCTCACTCAAAGGCAAAATGGTGGACTTCCTTCTACCACTGAACCATCATCATCTCATGCACCAGGCAAGGAGCATGTGAAAGCAATAACCACCAGGAGTGGTAAAGAGGTAACTTCTGCACCCAAGAATTTAGAGTCAAGTGTTGCTTTGGAAATGAAAAGAATTTTCAGACGTTATAGCACTTTTGACGCTATAGCGTCAAATGCAAACAGAACACACGACCTAAATTGGTGCACGAATATCTGCTCCCCCTTTCCCTCAAAGGTTAAAAAAGGCACATGAGGACAAACAATTTAATAAATTCCTTGAGGTGTTAAAACAATTGCACATTAATGTTCCTCTAGTTGAGGCATTACAACAAATGCCCAACTATGCCAAATTTATGAAAGATGTTTTGACAAAGAAAAGAAGGTTGGGAGAATTTGAAACTGTGGCAATGACTGGGGAATGCGACATGTTGATGCAAAACAAACTCCCGAGAAATTAAAGGACCACAGTAGTTTCACAATACCACTGCTCCATTGGAAATTTTTATTCGTCGTGCGTGCTTTATGTGACTTGGGTGCAAGTATAAACTTAATGCCCAAGTCCATTTACACACAATTGGGTATAGGAACTGCCGGGCCTATTTCTTACGTAAGCCTCCGGTTAGGCGATAGGTCACTTGCCTATCTGAAGGAATCTTGGAGGATGTTTTAATTAAAGTAGATAAATTTGTTTTTCTGTTGACTTTGTTATCTTAGATTTTGAAGCGGATGCGAGAGGTACCTATCATTTTAGGTAGACCCTTCTTGGCTACTGAGGAAGACACTCATAGATGTTCAAAAAGGAGAATTGACTATGAGAGTTAATGATCAAGAAGTTAAGATCAATGTTCTGAATGCATTAAAACTTCCAGATGTCAATACTGAAGAGTGTTCCTTTGTGGTTTCTCTTGACCAAGTGGTTCAAAAACATTTTCAGAAAACTAACAACCACTTGGGAAAGTTGCTTAACAATTCTGAAGAACATGACTTGTTGGAAAAAGAGGAATTTCAAGAAGGCAAGCAAGTCATGAATGAGGTTTGGGCTAGAAGATATGAGTCACTAGAGCAAGAGAACTCAAACCTAAAAGAAGAGTGTGCCTTCTGTTTGTGTGCAACCACCTGAATTAGAGTTGAAGGAACTACCCAAGCACCTGAAGTATGCATACTTGGGGGAGAATGAGACTCTACCTGTCATCATTTCTGCTAGTTTGAACCAAAACCAAGAGGTGGAGCTCATTACAACTCTGAAGAGGCACAAAAAGGCAATAGGTTGGCAAATGTCTGATATACATGGGATAAGTCCTACAATCTGCATGCACAGGATTGTGTTGGAAGAAAATGCTAAACATAGCATTGAAGCACAAAGAAGGCTTAATCCCATTATGAAAGAGGTGGTGAAGAAGGAAATCCTCAAGTGGCTAGATGCAGGGATTGTGTATCCTATTTCTGACAGTGCATGGGTAAGCCCTGTGCAATGTGTTCCCAAGAAAGGTGGTGTCACTGTAATCACAAATGACAAAGATGAATTGATTCCCACAAGAAACAGTGGTGGTTGGAGGATTTGCATGGACTACTGAGGAAGTTGAACAAAGCCACAAAGAAAGACCATTTCCTCTCCCTTTCATTGACCAAATCTTTGGGACAGGACTTCTTTGGTAAGGACTATTCTTTGCTTTCTTGATGGCTACTCCGGCTATAATCAAATAGCAATAGTTCACGAAGACCAACAAAAGACCACATTCACATGTCCTTATGGCACATTTGCTTTTAGAAGAATGCCCTTTGACTGTGCAATGCCCTGCAACTTTCGAGAGATGTATGATGTCCATATTCTCTGACTTCATTGAAAAATCTATGGAGGTTTTTATGGATGACTTCTCTGTGTTTGGGGATAGCTTTCAGAAGTGTTTGGATAACTTGGAAGAGATACTGATAAGATGTGAAGAGACAAATCTGGTGCTCAATTGGGAGAAATGTCACTTCATGGTGCAAGAAGGAATTGTACTAGGGCATAGGATCTCCAAGAAAGGTTTGGAGGTGGATAAGGCCAAGATTGAAGTCATTGAAAAATTGCCACCCCCTTCAAGTGTCAAAGGCATCAGGAGTTTCCTTGGGCATGCTGGCTTCTATAGGAGATTCATTAAGGACTTCTCAAAGATCTCAAAGCCCCTATGTCAACTCCTCCAGCATGATACCACTTTCAACTTTGATGATGCATGCCTTGAAGCCTTCCAGAAGTTAAAGAAAGCTCTGATTACTGCACCTATCATTGTTGCTCCTGATTGGAGTAAACCATTCGAGCTCATGTGTGATGCGAGTGACTATGCTGTGGGAGCGTGGCTTGGGCAAAGGTATGATAAAATCTTTCATTCCATTTACTATGCAAGCAAAACACTTATTGAAGCACGCTTAAATTACACGATTCTTGAAAAAGAGCTATTAGTGTGGTTTTGCCTTTGATAAATTTAGATCATACTTGGTTGGCACAAAAGTAATTGTTTTTACACAGACCATTCGCCATCAAGTATTTGATCTCAAAAAAGATGCAAAACCAAGGCTAATAAGATGGGTTCTCCTCCTCCAAGAATTTGACTTGGAAATTCATGATAAAAGGGGGTGGAGAACCAAGTTCTTGACCATTTGTCTAGACTTGAAGGAGACAATGCAGTAGTGAGAGCAGGAGAGATTAAAGAAATCTTCCCGGATGAGAAACCGCTGATGATATCTCGTGCAAAAATGTAACGCTATAGCGGTTGCCGCTATAACGCCAGACGCTTATAAGCGTCAAAGATGATGCTCCCCAGTTTCACGGACATTGTGAATAACTTGGTAAGCGAGTGTGTGCTGCAGATCTGAATTATCAACAAAGAAAAGGTTTTTCCATGTAGTGAAAGATTACTATTGGGATGAACCTTTTCTACAAGAAATGCCAAGACCAAGTGATAAGAAGGTGCCTTGCGGAGGAAGAACAACCTCGAGTGTTAGAGAGCATTGTCATGCTTCACCATGTGGTGGACACTTTGGAGGAACTAGAACAGCTGCAAAGGTATTGCAATGTGGGTATTACTGGCCCACATTATTCAAGGATGCTCAAGAATGGGTAAAGAACTGTGCAAGGTGTCAAAGGACTGGGAACATTTCAAACAAGCATGAAATGCCCTTAACCAACATCTTAGAGATTGAACTCTTTGATGTATGGGGCATGGATTTTATGGGTCCCTTTCCTCCTTCTCATGGTAATTTGTATATACTGGTGGCTGTGGATTATGTTTCCAAATGGGTTGAAGCTGTGGCTCTTCCCAACAATGATGCCAAGTCAGTCAGCAAGTTTCTGCAGAAGAACATATTCACCAGATATGGCACACCAAGAGCAATTATCAGTGATGAGGGTTCTCACTTTTGTAACAAGTTGATTGAGTCTCTATTGGGAAAATATGGAGTGAGGCACAAAATTGCCACTGCATACCACCCACAAACAAATGGGCAAGCTGAATTGTCCAATAGAGAAATCAAAAGGATGCTTGAGAAAATGGTGGGACCTTCAAGAAAGGACTGGTCAATTCATCTGGATGATGCTCTGTGGTCTTACAGGACAGCCTTCAAGACACCTCTGGGAATGTCTCCATACAGACTTGTGTTTGGAAAAGCTATCAAGGGGCAAGGAGTTAATGGAACCCCCTGTGTTCCCAGAATGGCTAATTGACGATGAGGGTGTGAAGGAGCCACCCCAAGCAAAAGAAAAGGTGAGTAAGAAGGCTGCTGCTGATCCAAGCAAGAAGAGAGCTAGGAGCCCTGCAACAAGGAAGAGCCCTGCTAAGAAGAAAGCGAAGGTGAGTAGTGAAGAGTCCCTCAACACTGAGGATTTAGAAGAGTTGAGTGAAGATGATGAAGAGGAGACAAGGAGGGTGATGAGAGAAGTAAATGATTCTGAAGAGGAAGAGGACTCTGAAAGTGAAGAGAAGTCTGGTGAGGAGAGCCCAGAGAAGGAAAAAGAATCTGAAAGTGAAGAAGATGAGGAAGTATCTGCTGATCCCACTCCTAGCCCCACAAGACCACCCTCACCACAAATACCCTCACCACAAGCACAAGAACAAATCATTCCTGAAACTCCACAGTCTGAACCAACCATACCTCCACCAGAGCCAGAAAAAGAAAAATCACCCTCACCTGCAAAAGCACCAAACCTAAATGAGCCACCACAACCTGAACCATCAGTCCAATCCCCAATTCCCACAAAAGAGCAAAGCCCACCACCTGCATCACCACAACAATCTGTTTCCCAAAATCCTGCAGAAGGCCATTCAAGCGCTATAGCGTCTGATGCTATAGCGCCTGAACCTCAGTCAATTCCAGTATCTTCTGTATCAAGTGCAACAAAGACTCCTAGGCTTAAACAAAAAGCCCAAAGGAGTCCTCAATCAAAGACTAACATTATTGCAGGATCTGAAGAAGAAGCCCAAGCAATGGCTGAGAGTCCTCCAAGGGAAGTAGCCCAGGCTCGGTGCCATCCGCACCCTGCGTGTAAAGCGAAGGAGAAGCATGTGGCGACAAAAAGGCCAACGTATGTCTCTGCAAGGAGGAGCCCAGGAGCCAAGCTGACTGTTATCGAGGAAGTGGATGAAGAAAGAGTGCAGCAAGAAGCACGGCAATCTGGGAAGGAAGTGTCGAGCAGGAGAAGGAGGCATACAAAGCTAGCAGAGATGAGGGCAGAAAAAGAGAAGAAAGCGCCTGGTGGAAGCGCTATAGCGTCTGAGGCTATAGCGTCTGAGGAAGAACAGAAGGAAACAAAGAAGAAGAAAAAGGCTGTAAAGCCTCCTCAGCCATCCCGTGTTAGCTCAAGAACAGTGCAGTGCGGTTAAGAAGTGAATTTAATTTTCTGTTGTTTAAGTTTAATGTTTTGTGAACAAAAAAATAAATAAATTGTGAAGCGCTATAGCGTCTCTCTTGCGCTTCACAAATGTTTTAAGTCTTGAATTACTTTATTGTGTGTTAAGTTCAGACCTCTCCCTAGTCTTTAAAGAGCAGTGAGGACACTGCTCACTCTTGTTGTGGGGGGAGGACCTAAAGTTGTTAATGTTTAATGTTTTTGTTAGTGTTTTAAAATTGTTCTGCTTTTGAGTGCCTCATTTTTAGGTATAGTCATTGAATGCGTTCCTTTGGGCTAATTGTATTGATAATGGTGTGAGTGAGTAAGAGAGCCGTGCTTTTTGATGAAATCTTTGCTTATTATTGCTCTCACACGTAAATCTCTGTGCTTAAGTAGAAACTTAGCTAGCCAAGGACTATCTGAGGTTTAGGCTAGTCTGAGTTAACCAAGGTGAGATCAAGGCTTGAATAAAAACTTGAAGAGTTGTTGAAGCATAAGTTTGGGGGTGTGGGGCTATATAAAGGTTAGGTACAAAGGTTTTAGGGTGGTCGGTGACTTAAAAGTTTAATGTAAATATGTTGTAAAGTCAGTAGTTACCCAAAACAAAAGCTAGGTCATCCGAAGGCAAAGAAAGAGGCAAAGCCTTATGTTAAAAAAAAAAAAAAAAAAAAAAAAAAAAAAAAAAAAAAAAATAGAATAATTCTTTGAGGAGCCAAGTAATGAGGGGCTCTGACTAGTAAATCTGTTATCTTTGTCCAAGCGCTATAGCGTCAGCGCTATAAGCGTGAGTCATTTAGATTCAATAGGTTAGGAACACTGACCATAGACTTGAAGTGCCTAGTTAAACCCTTTGTCATGCCTAAAAATCCCATTTTCTGTGTGAAAATGTTAATCTAGTCTTTGTTTTGAAAGAGTTCTTGATTTTACCAAAAGAAGACCATTCTTTCCAAGGCTAAAGAGAAATCCAAATCTAGCTAGGAATTGAGATGAGTCAAGAGATCACACACACACTATTGAGCGATAATAAGCTTAGAAGTTGAATAAATGCATTGGTGTGTTGGTGTGAGTGTGAATCTGAACTGTTAGCCCATTGAGAAAATGTTTTAGTGAGTATGCTTAGAAATGAAGTGTTGATCAGAGCATGTGTGTTGTAAATAGGGTCAGTTTGTTTGTCTTTGCGAGTGTCATTACTTGAGGACAAGCAATGGTTTAAGTTTGGGGTGTGATAACTCATATTTATATGAGTTACTTATACCTCTAATCATTAAATTAAGTAAGTTCTCAAGTAATATTAGTATAGTATTTAGTATATTTATGTGAATATTAGGAAAGGAAGGGCTAAACAACGCTTTGTTATGAATTTGGCACAATTGGTGCCCTTGTGAGTGTTTTTTGATGAATTTTGTGAAGTAGTGCGAGTGTTTAGCGTTATAGCGTCTACTAACGCTATAAATAATCAAGTAAGCGCATCACCGAGCATCTTTAGGAAAAGTTTTTGGCGCCAAGCTCATTAATCCAAGCTCCATATCTTTTGATCACTGTGCGTGCTGACATGTGCGGATTTTATTGGATATGTGTGGACACTTGGCAATGCATGAGAAGGGAATAGTGGAGTTGGTGAAAAAGCAACTATCACCTTTCTTGACTTTTGAGGAGATTGTACCACATGCTAGCAAGGCTAGAAGATTTGTGCTGATTTTCCTTCCCCTTCCTACGGATATTGTAGGGGGAGATAGTTAGTTTTTAGAGAGAGTATTTGATAGAGAGAGAAAGTGTGACACTTCTTCTTCTCCATTGATACATCTTAGAGCTTTTGCTATTTTACTTTCTTCCTTTGTATTTTTCTGTCTTTGTACTCATGGTGTAAGGTTGATGATGAGCCATCTTCACGTGGATGATTAGGAGACTTCAAGAGTGTATCTTTTGCATTTGTCATTTCCTCTTTATTTACGGTAATGCAAGTATTCTCATTTGTGTTATTTTGATGGAGCTCAACATGAGCTAAACTCTTTGAGTTGGGTTGCTATAGCTTGTAATGAACCATTAATGCTTCGTATATAATTTCTCACGTTTTGTGTTTTAACCCTTGTGTGATTATTCTTCCAAACTTGTTTTATATTTGGCCACGTAAAACAAGTATTTCTGTGGTTTCGGACATGAACCATAGAAAGAACTCAAGGATTAATATAAATGATAAGGTTGGTTGAAGACATTTAATCAATTTTTGCTTCTTCTAGACATAGGCGTTGCAATAGTTTATAAGGCATAAGTCAGGGGATCTTGATTATACAGGTGAACCTATTTAGAACCTAGACATAGGCATCTTGTAGTGAAACCACAGCGCTAGTGACCGAAAAGGCACAAAATATTTGCAATAGCGCTTAACGCTATAGCGTGTGACGTTATAAGCGTCTTGTTTTGGGGATTTACATAGTGAAAGCAATCCAACTTATTTCTTTTATATTTTTACCCACGCTTTAACTCGTTACTTAATCAATTCTTATTCAATCAACTTTTGTTACTCAACATATTTGCTACTTGTTCCTCTAAAGTGTAATTCCTTTTTAAACTCTAAAATTAATACCAATCCTGTGAGACGAACTTTACTTATCAATATATTACTTGTTGCGATTGTGTACACTTGCACATCACCTTTTCGCACAACAGTTTGCCATTGGAACAAACGATTTGGCAGAAGCTGACAACACAAATTCCTTCTTGGTTATATTCTTACCAGTGATCGTGGGGCTTGCTTGTCGAAGGTCTGTTCGAACTCTTGACCTTATAAGGAAGGTCTCCTCTTTTAAATCGAAGTTTGGCCTCTTGTGCGCCATTTCCTTTTAGAGGTCAGTCGAACCGTAGCCTTCGACACTTTTAGCTGCTTCCTTTGTCGAACACAACACTACATCCGGGCATAGCATAACCTCGAGTTTTTAGCTTGCACCTATTGAGGAAATCTATCAATTCCTCTTGACTTTAGGGTACACACAAAGCGTACTTTTTTCGCATACTCCTCTGAGTAATCTTTTGTACAGCATCACCCCTTTGCACGACACTTTTGAGATTGTCAGTAGAAGGTTTGACAGGTTTAGGAGAACCTACCATCTTTGCATCAACCATGCTTATACTCATTTCAATTGGCTCAGCATACATGGCTTCTGCCTGATGGAGTGGATCAGCGTCAATCTGCATTGGAGCTTTGTTCTTTTTATCACCAAACTTAAGTCTCCCTTCTTCGATTGCTTTTTGAACTATGTCCCTGAAAAGTACACAACGGTCAGTTGTATGTCCCAAAAAATTATGAAACTTACAGTAACCCTTTTTCTTCCTCTGTTCGAGAGGAGGTACTTTCAGGCCATTTGGCACTATTATTTGGCCATCAGTTACTAATAGATCAAAGATTTCATCACATTTAGTAACATCAAAAGTGTACGTTTTAGGCACAAATCTATCATTTTTAGGCTCTACAGGGTTATTCCCATTTGCAGGCCTTAATAGTTTACAGGAATAAGGAGGACCAGGCTTAAGTTCAAATACATCTATTTCCTCAGTTCGACATCACCAAATGCGAAGTCGAATTCCTCATCAACATAGGCTATTTTCTCTTTTTTATGAAACCCAACTGAATTTTCTTTTTTATTGAATTTATTCACTCTAGCCTTTTCCTCTTTAAGCATTTCAACTTGTCGAACTCTATCGGCTAATTGGGCCATATCTCTCAAATGAGAAGTATCCAATTTCTTTCTAATTGAATAATCAAGGCCACCTGCAGCCATTTCGACAAGCTCATGCTCAGGCACTGTGTAAAACACCTAGCCTTTAATAGCCTAAATCTATTTAAATAATCATCAATAGCTTCAGCACTTTACGTCGAACACCGCCAATTCTTTAAGACTAATCTTGGATCGCCCATATAAAACCTCATGAAAAGCTTTTTCTAATTGCCCCCATGTATACATAGAACCAGGGGGTAAAGTGGTAAACCACGTGAAAGCATTTTTAGTTAGAGAATTTGGAAAATATTTCATTTTCAAGCTCTCATTTTGGGCTATGTCCCCTGCCTCAGTCATGTAACGGGCAATGTGTTCGATGAGACTCATTGGTATCACCCCAAACTTAGTAAATTTATGAATTTTCCAACCTCTTGGCAGTGCACTGCAATACATATTCACCACGTGGTGATATGAAATTAGGCCTATGTAAACCTATGTTAAGGCCATTTTGTGCCATTATGGTTTCTACCAAGGTGGCTATGTTATCTTGAGCGCAAACGTTATTTCGTTGCACTTGTCGAACAACTTCATCAGCGTTTTGGTTTCGATTTACCATAACTACTTCAGGGATGTGGTTTCCCATCCCTTGTTGTTCGCCTACAACCGCTTGAGCTTCGACAGTAACTGATCTCTGTGGGGTGTTAGGCGGATTATTCCCACAATTGGGTACTTGCCTATTATTCCCTGTAGGAGCCCCAAAGAAATCTGCAATCCTACCCATTTGATTTGCTAACATTTGGTAACTCGTATTGGTGTTCTGAATCAATGGATTAAAAACAGTACCAATTTGTTGGGTTAGTGTAGCGACCGAAAAATTCGGGAATGGATTCTTCGAAGTTCGAAAGGAAGCCGCCACTGAAATTTTAGTTTAAGGGCAAATTCGGAAAATCCCTTTAAGTTTTAGGACGAGGCATTGTTAGGGTTCGGGAGTCGTTATGTGTGGGGAAGGTATTAGCACCCCATGACATCCTATTGTCTAATTAATTTAAGATTTATTTAATAATTACCCTTTTATTTGTAAAAGAAGACTTATTTAGGTTTTTGGTTTTTAGTGCTTGACAAGGGTTGAGTCTTGCTCCTACGTACATCCAGATGCAATGGAGGAATCAAAGCTACGTAGTTCTTCTTGAAAACGTTTATGGGTTGGTGTTTTTTAATGTAGGGGTCCTAGGATTCCTTGAACTGTACAACTCACTGATTCCTAGAACGCTGACTAACCCGATTGTACAACCGACTTAGTCCCCTACTTTTTGAAAATGATTTTTTTGAAAAGAGTTGTGAGATGGGTTGGTTTTAGAATAGGTATTCTAGAACTCTGAATCTGCATGTGACCCATTAGTTCTAGAACAACCAACCAACCCATTTGTACAACCGACTCGATCCTATTTTTAGGAAAATAGTTTATTTATATTTTATTAAGTTTGCGGGTTTCTTGAATCATGCAACTCATTGGCCCTAAAATAATGACTAACCCGGTTGTACAACCGACTTAGCCGTTTATTTTTTTTTAGAAAGAATAGTTTATTCGTTAGGTTTGTAGGGTTACTGAACTGTACAGCTCATTGGCCCTAAAATAATGACTAACCTGGTTGTACAACCAACTTAGCCGTTTATTTAATTTCGCGAGAAAAATTATTTACGTTTGAGTTGGAAAAGAATTAAAAACTAAAACAGGGGGTGCAGATTGTAAATTTGGGTTTTATTAACAGCAGGGTGTTGTATAATTAATAAGGGGTGCAAAGAGGAAAGCCCCGTTCGCATAGGAGGGCCCAATATGCGAAACTGGGCTTAAGTGAGGGAGGGTTGCCTGCGTGAATATGAGGGGTGTAACTAATAATCTGAATATTAAATAAAATTAAAAAAAGGACAGGTATATAACCCTAAGCTAAGAAAGGAAACCCTAAAAACACCTTTACCCTCCTTCTTGCTGCGGCGCAGCCGCGTTGATGAGAGAGAGAGAGAGTTTACCCCGGCGAAACTGTCGTCGGTTTTAACGGAGGGAGAGAGCGCGACAGTGAGAGGGAAGAGGGTGGTTTCGGTGTTGGGTGGTGGTGGAGACGACGACGAAGGTGGCAACTCCATCGGAGGTGGGGGGCGATGGTGACGGCGCTGACGGTTTCTGGGGTAAGGCGTGGTGAGCTTCTGCTCTGTCCCTCTCTGTTTCCTTTTTTCGTTTTGTTTTTTACTTCGTTTCCTTCCTTGTTGTTCATGGTCCAACCGATTCTGATATGTGTTTTTATTTGGATTTCTGGGTTCGTTTTGGGGGAGAACAAAATGGGAGGCTTCGGTTTGGGGGGTGGTTTCTACGGTTCTGGCTTGCTTTGATGGACCTCGCCGGAGTTCATGGTGGAGCTCGCCGGAGAAGACGACCGGAGCTCCGGCGAGTTTTGAGGTCAGTTTCTTATTCCCTTTTTTTTCTTTCTTAATTCTGTTTCCTGCTCCTCCTACTCTTCTCTCTGTTCTTTTTACTCTATGTGATTTCCTATGATTACATGTTTTTGTAACTTGCTGTTTGTACTTTATATTCGCTAATTTTCATTCATAAAGAAAAGGCTATTTGGATTCAAAACAACACTAGCAGAGACAAAGCTTTTTAAGTACAATCTAATCTACTTATGTGAGAACACAGAGACCTTGATCTGGTTGTTAAACAACAAAAAAACTTGATATCTATATTTTTAACAAACCATATGTGCGTAAAAAAAATAATAATTTAAGTTTTGGATACCAACCTACAACTCCAGCCTCTGTTTTAGCTTCCTTGTGTGTCTGTTTGAACAATCGTAACCACTGCAACTGCTGCTATGTGTGCTCTTTTGGCTGCTGTTGTTCCTCTCTTAAAACCCAAAAACTCAAAAACAGTGTTTTGTGGATTAGGGTTTCGATGTGAAACTCTAATCCTTATTTTTTTCCTAGTGATTTTCGCAGCCTTTTTTGTGCTGATTTCTGTGTGTTTTTTGACTGCTGATTGACTGCTTATTTATAGTCTAAAACTAGGTTAAGGCATTAATTGAGTTTTGACTGGGTTTTGTATAATTTTCAGGTCTTGATCCAAGCCCATCAGCACCTGCAGCAGCTTGAATTGCTGCCTGGAACCCTATTTTTCTGTTTAATTTGTTATTTTCGGATTTGTGTATTTTTTATATATTTTGTATGACTATTTTTGTATTTTTGGACTTTTTGGACTCTTAAGAGCTTTAAAATTGTAAAATTAACTAAATAGCATTTTTTTGACATTTTTGGACTGTTATAGTGTTGTTAAATTGTAAATTAAATTAAATTGAATTTTTTTGACATTTTTAGACATATTGGACTCTTAAACATTGTAAATTAAACTAAATTGAATTTTTGACATTTTTGGACTTATTATACTCTTAAACACTTTTAAATTAAGCTACTTAATTTTTTTTGACCTTTTTGGATTGTATATAAGCTTAAATAAATTAAATGAACAAAATAAGAATAAAAATAACAATAGGAAAAAGGAGCAGTGCCAAATACAAAGACGAACGGACCGGACTTGGCGATCAAGGCTAAGACTAGACCAACAATAGAAGAAAATGGGCGCGTTAAAAAAAAACTCGGAATCGCATTCTTAGATCTGAATTTAAGCCAACTTTTGAGAAAAAAAACGAATTTTGGTAGACCTATTCACGTACGACTAGACTCGAATATTAAATCAAAGAACGCACGAAAAGATCGATCATTCGCGCGCGTGCCTAATTTAAAAACGGTATTTCGAGTTAGTTGAACGGAGTGACTGGAACTGGCTTGGGTTGGTAAATGAGACTCTACACTAGTAATTCTTGTAATCATGCGACTCAAAAACACGCCTACTACTAAAATAAACGACTAGAACGAGAAAAAAAGAAGACAGATTTAAATTGGGGTATAACAGCTGCCCCTCTTTATTAATATTTTACTAGAAAGTGCTGAGCTCTAGAACTTTCATAGTAGAAATAGGAATAAAGATAAGATAGACGCTAATTTTGTCCGTTTAATGGAGAAGCAAGAAAGTTTTAAGAGGAGCAAGGAAGGGTTAACACTTGGTGCATTAACCGGAAGTTAAATGAAGGGTCATCAAGGACCTGAAGGAGCGCTAAGGCTCTGAATGACCACTCAAGGTCTGAAGGAGCGATAAGGCTCAAGGACCACTTAGGAATCCGAAAGGCTTCCTAGGCCTTAATTGAAGGACCATCGTGGTCTGAAGGAGCGCAACTAGCTACGGTACTAATTAAACGGTCTGAGGGGGCCTTTATACTCGAGCGGCCATGATGGGTCAAGATCAGATCCGGAACTGATATGTTGACCACGAAGGACGTACACCGTGTCTTAGGTTGACACAACTAGTCTGAAGGACCACTCGGGGTCTGCGAAGGTCCGTCGGGCTCGACTCCGACGTTGCGACCTGGGCCACTTAGGGCACTGAAGGAGCGTAGTGCTCTGAAGGATCACTCGGGGTCTGAGGGATCTCGGTGATCTGTTATATAGTGTGGCATTATGTTTGGATGCCCCTAGTGAGGGTGTGCGCTTGTGTGAAACCTTTAATGATGCAGTGCATGGCACATGAGTGTATTGTAAGGTATTTGATGAATGGTATTTGGCGGGATGATGCATGAGATGCGGAATGATGCTTTTCTCGTTTTTTTTTTGGCAGTCCTTATTTTGACTGGTTCTATCAACTCGCGGGATTCCTGGCGTGAGATATGAAGCCATCTTGTATATTTGTATCGCGAGATTGACATGCTGGGGCGTGCTGTGATTCATTTGAAGTGATTGTGGGTGCATTTGTTCATTTTTTTTTGCGACTGCTTTTATGAGAGATCATATCCTTTCTGTGATTTTCAAGAATTTCGTAATGATCGTAATGCTTATGATTATGACACATGTTTCACGATTCAGTATCATTTACCAAAAAATATCATTTCAAAATGAGGGAGAATGAAAGAGAATGGAAAGTGTTTGATATTAATATTGGAAGCCAAGTATGCAGAAGGCACACTGACTGAAAGATTACATCAGTAACCGAATTGAAAGAAACAGAAAAAACTAGAATGCTAAGCAGATTTGTTGGTAGCTAATGTCTTTTGAGATAACATTGTCGGATACCCATATTCACGCCTTTGACCAATCATCATTCGACTTTCAGAAATGTTGTCTGCCTCAGTATTTTGGTCCAACTTCTTGACCCTAATTTTTGCCTGGATCGCCCTTTTGGGTTTTCGATCCATCGGGTCGCTCTAACTTTTGCCTAGGCCGCCCTTTCGGGTTTTCGACCTAGCGAGCTTATTCTTGCTTGGCTCATTTTTCTCTTTTTTCATATAATTTCTTTAGGCATAGTATTTCTTGACTGCATCAGAATTGATTGGGAGATGGAGGTCTTCGCCGTCCATACTTGTGAGAATTAGGGATCCTCCAGAGAATGACTTCTTCACTACGTAAGGCCCTTCGTAGTTCG
This sequence comes from Oxytropis ochrocephala, assembly GCA_020916435.1. NCBI lineage: Eukaryota > Viridiplantae > Streptophyta > Magnoliopsida > Fabales > Fabaceae > Oxytropis > Oxytropis ochrocephala. The sequence continues at coordinate 92,148,706 of CM037092.1, read as the reverse complement.
GGGTCCATTTCCCACGTGAATCCTTTTGGATAGGTAAGATCTTCTTGAGCACCAGGTCCCCCTCTTGGAATTGTCTAGGACGAACCTTTTTCTCATAGGATCTCTTCATCCTTTGTTGGTACAACTGCCCATGACACAACGCAACCAGCCTCTTCTCATCGATGAGATTCAATTGATCTAGGCGAGCCTGAACCCATTCTGCCTCTTCTAGTTTTGTCTCCATTAATACCCGTAGTGAGGGTATTTCAACTTCGATGGGTAGTACTGCTTCCATCCCATACACTAGTGAGAACGGTGTTGCCCCTGTCGAAGTGCGGACTGAGGTTCGGTACCCATGTAAAGCAAAAGGGAGCATTTCATGCCAGTCTTTGAAAGTCACCACCATCTTCTGCACAATCTTCTTGATGTTCTTATTTGCCGCTCCGACTGCCCCATTCATCTTTGGACGGTACGGGGAAGAGTTATGGTGTTGTATCTTGAAGTCATCGCACAACTCTTTCATCATTTTGTTGTTCAGGTTGGTCCCATTGTCTGTGATGATTCTATTTGGGAGGCCATAATGACAGATCAAATCTCTTTTTATGAAGTTGACCAACACAGACCTTGTCACACTTGTATAAGAAGCGGCTTCAACCCATTTGGTGAAATAATCAATAGCGACCAGTATGAAGCGGTGCCCGTTTGATGCTTTAGGTTCGATGGGGCCGATGACATCCGGGAAATCCGGGAATGGATTCTTCGAAGTTCGAAAGGAAGCCGCCACCGAAATTTTAGTTTAAGGGCAAATTCGGAAAATCCCTTTAAGTTTTAGGACGAGGCATTGTTAGGGTTCGGGAGTCGTTATGTGTGGGGAAGGTATTAGCACCCCACGACATCCTATTGTCTAATTAATTTAAGATTTATTTAATAATTACCCTTTTATTTGTAAAAGAAGACTTATTTAGGTTTTTGGTTTTTAGTGCTTGACAAGGGTTGAGTCTTGCTCCTACGTACCTCCAGATGCAATGGAGGAACAAAGCTACGTAGTTCTTCTTGAAAACGTTTATGGGTTGGTGTTTTTTAATGTAGGGGTCCTAGGATTCCTTGAACTGTACAGCTCACTGATTCCTAGGACGATGACTAACCCGATTGTACAACCGACTTAGTCCCCTACTTTTTGAAAATGATTTTTTTGAAAAGAGTTGTGAGATGGGTTGGTTTTAGAATAGGTATTCTAGAACTCCTGAACTGTACAGCCCATTAGTTCTAGAACGCTGACCAACCCGGCTGTACAACCGACTCAGTCCCCTATTTTTAGGAAAATAGTTTATTTATATTTTATTAAGTTTGCAGGGTTACTGAACTGTACAGCTCATTGGCCCTAAAATAATGACTAACCCGGTTGTACAACCGACTTAGCCGTTTATTTTTTTTTAGAAAGAATAGTTTATTCGTTAGGTTTGTAGGGATACTGAACTGTACAGCTCATTGGCCCTAAAATAATGACTAACCTGGTTGTACAACCAACTTAGCCGTTTATTTAATTTCGCGAGAAAAATTATTTACGTTTGAGTTGGAAAAGAATTAAAAACTAAAACAGGGGGTGCAGATTGTAAATTTGGGTTTTATTAACAGCAGGGTGTTGTATAATTAATAAGGGTGTGCAAGAGAAAGCCCCGTTCGCATAGGAGGGCCAAATATGCGGCCCGGCTTAAGTGAGGAGGGTGCTGCGTGAATATGAGGGGTGTAACTAATAATCCCGAATATTAAATAAAATTAAAAAAGGACAGTATATAACCCTAAGCTAAGAAAGGAAACCCTAAAAACCTTTTACCCTCCTTAACTGTTGCTGCGCGCCTTGCGTTGATGAGAGAGAGAGTTTACCCCGGCGAAACTGTCGTCGGTTTTAACGGAGGGAGAGAGCGCGACAGTGAGAGGGAAGAGGGTGGTTTCGGTGTTGGGTGGTGGTGGAGACGACGACGAAGGTGGCAACTCCATCGGAGGTGGGGCGATGGTGGCGCGCGGACGGCTTCGGGTAAGGCGTGGTGAACTTACGCTCTGTCCTCTCTTTCCTTTTTCGTTTTGTTTTTACTTCGTTTCCTTCCTTGTTGTTCATGGTCCAACCAATTCGATATGTGTTTTTATTTGGATTTAGGTTCGTTTTGGGGAGAACAAAATGGGAGGCTTCGGTTGGGGGTGGTTTCTACTGTTCGCTTGCTTTGATGGACCTCGCGGAGTTCATGGTGGAGCTCGCCGGAGAAGACGACCGGAGCTCCGGCGAGTTTTGAGGTCAGTTTCTTATTCCCTTTTTTTTCTTTCTTAATTCTGTTTCCTGCTCCTCCTACTCTTCTCTCTATTCTTTTTACTCTATGTGATTTCCTATGATTACATGTTTTTGTAACTTGCTGTTTGTACTTTATATTCGCTAATTTTCATTCATAAAGAAAAGGCTATTTGGATTCAAAACAACACTAGCAGAGACAAAGCTTTTTAAGTACAATCTAATCTACTTATGTGAGAACACAGAGACCTTGATCTGGTTGTTAAACAACAAAAAAACTTGATATCTATATTTTTAACAAACCATATGTGCGTAAAAAAAATAATAATTTAAGTTTTGGATACCAACCTACAACTCCAGCCTCTGTTTTAGCTTCCTTGTGTGTCTGTTTGAACAATCGTAACCACTGCAACTGCTGCTATGTGTGCTCTTTTGGCTGCTGTTGTTCCTCTCTTAAAACCCAAAAACTCAAAAACAGTGTTTTGTGGATTAGGGTTTCGATGTGAAACTCTAATCCTTATTTTTTTCCTAGTGATTTTCATGCACCTTTTTTGTGTCTTTGATTTACGTGTGTTTTTGGACCACGATTGATCGCTTATTTATAGTCTAAAACTAGGTTAAGGCATTAATTGAGTTTTGACTGGTTTTGTATAATTTTTCGTGTCTTGATCCAAGCCCATCAAGACTGCAGCAGCTTGAGCTTGAATCTGCTGAACCCTATTTTTCTGTTTAATTTGTTATTTTCGGATTTGTGTATTTTTTATATATTTTGTATTACTATTTTTGTATTTTTGGACTTTTTGGACTCTTAAGAGCTTTAAAATTGTAAAATTAACTAAATAGCATTTTTTTGACATTTTTGGACTGTTATAGTGTTGTTAAATTGTAAATTAAATTAAATTGAATTTTTTTGACATTTTTAGACATATTGGACTCTTAAACATTGTAAATTATACTAAATTGAATTTTTGACATTTTTGGACTTATTATACTCTTAAACACTTTTAAATTAAGCTACTTAAATTTTTTTGACCTTTTTGGATTGTATATAAGCTTAAATAAATTAAATGAACAAAATAAGAATAAAAATAACAATAGGAAAAAGGAGCCAGGCCAAATACAAAGACGAGAACGGACCGGACTTGACGACTGCGCTAAGACTAGACCAACAATAGAAGAAAATGGGCGCGTTAAAAAAAAACTCGGAATCGCATTCTTAGATCTGAATTTAAGCCAACTTTTGAGAAAAAAAACGAATTTTGGTAGACCTATTCACGTACGACTAGACTCGAATATTAAATCGAAGAACGCACGAAAAGATCGATCATTCGCGCGCGTGCCTAATTTAAAAACGGTATTTCGAGTTAGTTGAACGGAGTGACTGGAACTGGCTTGGGTTGGTAAATGAGACTCTACACTAGTAATTCTTGTAATCATGTGACTCCGAAACACGCCCTTACTAAAATAAACGACTAGAACGAGAAAAAGAAGACGGACGAAATTGGGGTATAACAGTTAGCATATTAACCATATCATGATTACTTTCGTCTACTTGTTGCCTCAATGCCAACAAGGACGCATTGGTTAATGTAGTAGGATTTCGACCAAGCGCACCCTCAGAAGAAACATGCGAAGGAGAAAAGGTCGAAACATGTGGCATTCCAGTAGGCATGCCATATACCCCAAAAGGGTATGGTGGTAGACTCATGTTCTGGAAACGTGTCTCTAAACTGTTCCCTGTTGCCATATAAGGACTAGAAGGAAGTCCTATACCTTGTGGCAAAGACATAGATTGTGTCGACCCAACATTGGTCATCGACATCGTGGGAACGGTTATTGATGTTACTGGGGCCATTGTCCTCGCAACATTTCCGCGACGACACTTACGTAATCTATTGTTGTTCCTTGCCCTTGTGATACCACAGGGTTAGAACTGGAGGCATTGTTAGAATTGGTGCGTACCATTCTACCACTCCTCAAGTGCATACAAATACATACATTGACAAAAAACACAAAATTAATGGCAAATGTCCCACTGGGCGTGCCAATTTGTTTGCTGGTTTTTTAGCAAACAATCACTAGTTTTCAATGTTGTGATTGTGAGATCAAACTAGAAAATCTCTTTGACGATTGCCTCTGAGTTTTGTGTTTTTAACGTATTTAAGAACAGTAAAAGATACAGAAAGATAAATTGAAAGTAAAGTGAAAGCAGTAAATGTAACAAATGTAAAAAGAAAGTAAATATTGCATTGAATCGAAAGAAAAGTGGTTCACCAACACGTACAATGAATCTGTTTCACTCGTATTTTCGCTTTAGTCCGGAAGTTGAGTTTCTCGAGTTCTTGTGAAATGTGGCGACCCCTATTTCCTATTACAAAAGAGTATTTATACTCTTGGAAACAAACGTGGGAAAGAAAAATAACTGCCTCCTAGAAATAAGGGGAAGTAACTGCCCACTAACTGTTGCTCTTCGTATTTCGACTAACTCGTTGTTAACCGCTTGGCGAAGTGTTGAACCCTGCTTTGTCGAAGAGCTGAGCTTTCTCTTGTCGAAGGCTCTTTGCCTTGCTCACTCCATAGCTGTGAGAGCTAAGCTTGTCGAAGCTCACTTACGTTTCCTGTACGTGTATACCTTTTCGTCCGAATTGATGGTGCATTGACCTGAATATTGACCTGTGGTCCCCAAAACATAATTAAATGTGAAGTCAACCCCATTTAAAGCCCCATTTAATGTACTGTCGAAATTTTGAGGTAACACAACCTGCACAAGTAAATGAAAAATGAAAAAAAACAGTGCACACTTAGCCCTTTTCCTGAACGTACACTTAGCCCAGTCTCTAATATAGATTTGACAGAACCAGAAATCTGTCATAACTACATTTGTTTTTAGATGAACTAAGCAACATTTCCTAGACTTCAAATGCTTGAAAATATACACTTTTTACAAAATAAAGAGGTTCAACTGATTGCTCAGAAAAAGACTCCTCTTAAACACAAAATACACAATAAAGAATTAAACATCCACAGAGTGATTAAGCAAGGACAAAAATTCACATGTGGCAACTGAACCCAAAGCCTTACAAACTAAGGTCTTTTATTACTATATATGTGGCCTTATTCTACTTTGAGATTAACACTTTCTTTGAATTTATCAACATAGTGCTTGATCTACTCCATTAAGTCTTAGGAAGGAGATCAATCAGCACATCGAATCCAAGTTTGAAATACAAGTTCTAGAATATATTTTTTTCTTGCCAAAATTCATGTGAATCTTCATTACTACCTAGAGGTAAGAACAACTATTGTAAACACTTAAATGGTTCTAAAGGTTTTTAACCCTTCGACCACACTTTTCAATGTTGAAAAGAAGTTAGATGAATAAGTTGAATCCCTTACGACAAAAGACAACAAAAACCAATAAAGGAATGAAGAAAACAAAACTACGGATAATGTGTTATTAGTAATAACAAATCTACTAAACAGAGGAGGTTACAATTGATTCTTGATGCGAGCTAGCATCGCCATATGTCTTCAAACGTAATAACACATTTGCTGAACGATGAAGGTTGTAATTGATTCTCTATGCGAGTTTTCATGTCAGATGATATACACGCCATCCAGACTATCTTGATCTCCCTCAAGACTGTGGCATTTTCAAGCAAAAACTTACCAATTCTATTTCATCTTTTTGCCCATCAAAATCAAAAATGCGAACCGATTTAAGAGAAGATTTCAAACAGTAAGACATTGAGTTCAATGTGCACATTTCACCATTCAATCCCTAAAGAAGAAACATAAATTAATGTTGTCCCTAAAACATGTCAAATAATAGCATTGAAGCAAGATATAAGATATTTTCACCAACAAAAAATATAAAACATACCATTGGAATATCAAGAACTTCCAATTTAGGAGTCTTTAAGAGAATGTCCCTTAACGTTTCATTAATGGCACAATATCCCCAAAAAGCACACGAAGATGTGTCAAATTATGAAATGAAGGAAGGAGATGAAGAGTATTCTTAAGAACCTATGCAATGAATTATAGAGCAAACACACATCACTAAAGGCAACATTGTCAATAGGCAATAAAAAACAATCAAACATACCTCAAGAGTTGCATTTGATAGTGTGAGAGACTTGACACTCCTAAGTCCACTCAATAGCTGTAATACATGACGAGATGCATATTGTAATGCATCATATGCATGGTATGCATCAATGTATGCATCAACTCATCGAGTTCAAGTTAATCGGTAAAACTTCCACATATGGAAAGCCTTTGTAACTTAAAACACCAGATTCGAGCATCAACCTTAAGAGTATAATTGTGACGATAATGAAAATTATTCCCACAATGTTCAACGTCCATGGTCAAGATCCTTAACGTAGAAATTGCAATTGTGATCCGAGTAATGTTCTCCCCACAACACCTATTCAATGTCAATTCTTCTAAAATGGGACACCAGAAAAAAGGCGTTGAACTGAAGTCTCACTTGCAAAGATAACACTGGTAAGATTTAATTTCTTGAGCAAACGTAAACGGATACCATTAGAAAAATCTAGTGTGCCAAACCGACCACGATAAATATAAACATTAAAGACGGATGAGAAGGTCCAAAAGTTCCTCCATCTTTTTGCTAATATGGAAGTTCTTACGGCATCATCGGTGGGAAGTAAAGAAATAATAAAATGAAGAATGCTATCGGTAAGTCGCTAATCAAAGTACCAAATGCATGCCCATGAACTATGCCCCGGTTGATTCTTGAACCTTGAATCATTTGTCTCTACCGATTTTTTTCGTGTTTGGTCCATTTTTAATTACCTTGAGGAGAGAAGGTAAGCTTTAAATAAGGTTTTGGAAAATATGTTGCATCGAGACTGGCCTTTTTTGGATTGAGCATTGAGACTAAGCTTGGAAGGAGGCAATTAAAATTATTGATATGCCTGGGAATTCCTAAGGAGTAAATACCCAATTTCATCCCGTAAATTGTATGATTGTGCAACATAATTATCTTTTAAAAAAAAATTACAAGTTATTCGCTCTTTGAAATTGTAAATTGTTAAACAACCCTTTCGTCTAAATAAATATGTTAGCAAATGCATCTCTAATATTATTCACCTTGTTTCAATGCATCTCCAACATTATCAATTTAATGTGATAATAGTCGCTATGAATACCAATGGAGGGACTATTCTGACTAAACAATTCTACAATTTTAGGGACCAAGTTTGCTATTTACTCAATTTCTACCACCGTTATAAATAGACTGGCAACAAGACCCGTATCTGTAGACGACCGATCAAACCTTCCTCGACTTTGATGGGGAAATTCACTTTGACCAAAGTAGGGGGCAGGTTCTAATTTTCTCTGAAGTTGAAAGTCTGGGGCAAAGATACGATGTATTGATATTTTCCCCACCCTCAAACCTAAAACCAATCCGCCAGTGAAAAAGCATTATTTGTTTTTCGGCTTTATTTAATATTTTTATGATATATTTAATGTTCTTTTTAATGGTGTTGATGGTGTGTGGAATATGCAATATGACAGTGAATAATCTTTTTCAGGCGGTGGACGGTGTGTGGAATATGCCATTGCTTAATTAATCAACTCTTTAATTTGAAAGACAATGACAGAATTCTAAGCATTCCTCTTCGGTGTAAAGAGGCGGTAGACATGCTGCTGCTTTGGAATAGAAGTTGTGATGGCCATTACTCAGTCAAATCAGCTTGTTATACTGCTATGAATGAACTTATTGACAGCTCTGATCTCAAAATTGCAGGTAACTAGAATTCAATTCGGAAGTTGAATGTTCCTCACAAAGTTAGAATCCCTCTTTGGCATACAGCACGAGGCGTTTTGTCGTGTCGTGTCGTGTTAATCTTCGTAGGCGTCGTGTCTCTTGTTCTAGGGAATGTCTGATGTGTAAGGAGGCGGATGAAAATGAATAGCATGCTTTCTTTGGTTGATCGAAAGCGGAGGAGGTTTGGAGGGGGTCTGGTTTGTGGAATGTAATTCGGCCCTTCCTATTTTGACCTTGCATCAAATTGATCTTCCAAATGAAGAGAGTAGACCGTTAATAAACACTATCAAATAGTCGAGTCTAGTTTCCATCACTAAAGGACAGATTTAGTGATGGTCACTAAAAGGCTACAAATGTAAATTACTAATTAAATTAAAAATATTAATTTACCATTAGCTTTTATGTAGGATCCTATTAATTAGGCAATAACTTAGGAATTGATTCACAAAAGTAACGCACCAATCTCTCTCCTTCCTGGCTCTCCTTCCTGGATACCTAAAACCCCAGAACGCATAACCACACCAACTCAAAAACCCAGCAACTAGAAAACGCATAAACCAGCAAAAACAAAAACTAGCAACAAAACGAAAACGATAACCACAGAGTGAGAAACAAAAACCAGCAACAACCCCCAAGTGAAAAACGCAAGAATCTTCAACGCATCCAAACCCAACAAAGGAATCTTCAACGAAAACGATTCAAAACCCAGCAACGAAGGTTCAACGCATCAAGAATCTTCAACGCATAAAACTCACGGTTTCCTAACCAAACATATTTCGTTGTGTTGCTAGTAAATCGGTGAATAACCATGATTACATATAAATGTGGTTAGTCCATGAATAACCACTCTTGTTCAATAGTTTGGCTAGTTCATGAATAACCATGATTACATATACTGTGGGGCTATTATTGTTACTAATTGAAAGAACTTTGTGAAGAAAGGGAGAGTTTGATCACTTGCTGCCATGGTTGCAGCAGCACCAAGAGCAGCTCCTATGGCACCTAACCTTAATATGAAATCCATTATTGCTATGCCTTTCTTCCATCCTCCTTGTTTATGTGGGACTGCTATTGTTACACCTTTTTCTTTATATGGTTGAAACGTGAGGATGGGAATGAGAAATAACATGAAAAAAAATGGAATTGAAGAGAGGAAGAAGAACATTCAGAATTGATATTGAAGGAGAGAGGAAGAAGAAATTTTAGGGGAGAGAAAAAAAAAAAGAAATGAGATTTAATAGGAACATTAAACATGATATTAATGTGGTGCCTTAAAAATAGGAAATATATTAATTGGTTGTTATTAATAATTATATAATTACTACGCATAATATTGAAGAGTACCAAAATACCCTCCGTAAATAATAACTATTAGATACGTTTTAATAATAATATTGAGCATCTAATGACTATTTGAGTCGTTCCTATCTTTTACAGATGCTTTTGATGCCATAAGGAAAGTAAATGTGTGATTTATTTTAGTCCTATAATAATATAATAAAGCATAGTATGCTCTAAAACTAAAACAATTTACAGGATTTTGCTACATTCCTGGGAGGGCTTAGGAGTTGTCAAGTGGAGGGTTGTCACTAGCATGACATAACTATTCATAAATGTGATTCTTAAAATTAGATATGCAGTATTTTTGTGTATGTTTTTATTGAACCATATGCAAATTTGATATTTGTTATTAGAGAGATCTTGGCTAGAAAAACATATATAGTACGGGTTGATTAAAGAAAGTGCAAATGAAATATATTACTAGTGGTAGAAATTATCACGCTTTCTTCTCCCACTCACAAAAAAAAAAATTATCACGCTTTTGTTTAGAGTAGTTTACCTCTAAAGGTGAAAAAAAAAGGTTAACTCTGAGGGAGAAAATGTTTTGGTTCGTAGGTTCGAAAAACATTATTAAGTGGAATGAGCAATTCTTAAGTGGTCATAGACACAACACATAGATTTGGTCACAACCAATAAAATGCACATTGATTTGGTCACAGCCAATAAAATGCTGTCAGTTGATAAGTAAAAAATAAAAGAAAAGCGGTAATTTAATTAAAACACAATTAGAATGAGGAAAAAGAAAAAGGAAGTTCGTCAGTCATTAGACATCTGTCACTCTCATATGAAAGCAACTTCTCTGCCTTTTCATTTCACAAGCAAACAAGGTACTACCTTTTTTCTCTGACGAATTTCTTTCGGCAAGCGTTAGATTTTGATTGTGAGCAAAAATTTACATGACATCAACAATTAGAAGCATGCTATTGAGGTCAACCCAGTTCTACATATTTAAAGTAAAACATAGTGTTTGTGGCTCAATTTATATCATCAAAGCATGCCAAATTCCCAATGCTTTTTAAACAATATGTAACGATGGTCAGCTTAATTGCGAAGTTGCAAGTAATAAGGAAGAGAAATGTTCAGTTAGAAGAGAGAGTTACAGTTAGAAGAAGTGAAATGTTCACACATCATTCAACAACCCTCCACTCACTCTCACTTACGACTAAGTAGTGTGCGTATTCCCTTAGTCGAATACTTGGCACACGCGCCCGTGAGCTTACTTGCGTACCTCTAGCATTTGGCGCCCTCTTGCTCCTGTGTTTCTTCCTGGTTACCATTCTCTTCTGTCGCGTGAGACCCGGGCGCCACATTCATTTCAATACCATCTCCTTTAGCAGCAATCTTGCCCTCAAGATTGAAAAGAGGATAATTATTCTTGACATCTTGCACGTCCTCCCAAGTAGCAACAGCTGTGTCACCATCCTCCCACAACACCACCACTTGCTTGATTTGTGTCTCTCCACAGATAATCACACGAGTTCTCATGATATCTTTGGGGTGCATAATTGGACCAACTTCTGATGTAGTCAATGGCATAGGCAAATATGGTGTAGCACTGTCTCCATGGAATTTCTTCAGCTGTGAGATGTGAAATACTGGGTGTATCTTTGCATGCTCTGGTAGCAAAAGCTTGTAAGCCACCTTGCCTACTCGCTGAATTACCTCAAATGGCCCAAAATACCTCATAGCAAGTTTTTTATTCCTTCTCGATGCCAAGGAGTGTCGTCTATATGGTTGTAACTTGACCAAAATCAGATCTCCAACAGCAAGTTCCACATCCTGCCTCTTCTTATCTACTTGCACTTTCATTCTTTGTTGAGCCTTGTGTAAATTCTATTTCAATTGCTGAAACATGGCTTCTCTGTCACTGAGCTGGTGCAAGATCTCTGCTGATTCACTTTTCGGGAATACAGGTCTCTGCAATGTAGGTGGATCCCCACCATATAGAGCCTTAAATAGAGACATTCTAAGACTAGTGTGAAATGAGAAATTGTACCAATATTCACCCCATGCCAATGCTCAACCACTCTTTTGGATTTTCAAATGTAAAGCACCTCAAATACATCTTCAAGCATTTAAGAATCTCTGCAGCCATCTAATTGAGGGTGAAAAGTGAGGTCAAGGCCAATGTGGTGCCACTGTAGCTTAAACAAGGATGAGTAGGTTGAAAGATCAAGTATCGCTTCAAAAATGTCCCGAGAAGGTTGATGAAATTAACTTTTTCTTGGTTTGAAAACCAACGTGTAAAACAGTTTAGGAAATAGTTATGGAAAGCAATTTAAAGAACACAGAAGAGTTATAGAGGTTCACCCAACAATGGGTACGTCCTCTCCCCACCTCCAAGTGAGTATTTCCACTATTATCCAAATAGTTATTACACTTGCTTTTGCTCAACCACAAAAGACTTACAACAAACACTTTGTTTTGATTAACACATAAAAGACAAGTGCTATCTTACACAACAACACAAATGGATACTTGTAATGATATCCATTGTTATATCTTCCCAAACTTGAGCAGGTATCCGAATAGGAGTCAACAATCTTGCTAGGCGATGTTTGGATACCTTTGCTTGTTGACAAATGGAGCACTTTCTCACGAATTCAATGACATCCTCTCTTAACATAGGCCAATAAAATTGCGCACTAATTCTAGCAATTAATTTGGTCACCCAGCATGTCCCCCAATTGGTGAAGTATGATACTTGTTCAGTAATTGTTGGATCAGAGAGGTCTGTTTGGACACCACCATCCTATTTTTCCAATATAACAAACCATCTCGCATCACATATTCAGTCTCATTGTTTTGCTCAGTCAAACACTTTTGAATTACTGCTTGTAGCTCTTCATCAATAGTAACAGCCTTCTTCAGATCCTGTAAAAATTGAGATTGAGGTACTGACCAAGCCATAAAGAAAACTCTGCTTAAAGCACCAGCAGCAATGTTATCTTTCCCTAGTTTATACTCAATCTTAAAATCATAGCCAATGAACTTGTGGAGTCATTCCTGTTACTCTGGAGTTTGTAGTGATTGATCTAGCAAGCTTCTCAAAATCTTTTGGTCAGTTCTGATGATAAATTGGTGCCCCAACAAATAATGTCTGAACATGGCCAATGCTTTAGGGACCATCTTCTTACTGACTCAATACAACTCCAACTCCCAAGCCAGAAGCATCAGTCTCAAGAGTGAAATACCGAGTGAAGTTAGGCAAGGCCAATACTGAAGCAAAGGTAATAGCTTCTTTCAATTTGTTGAAAGCATTGTCAGCTATTTCAGACCATATGAATGCATCTTTTCTCAGTAAATCAGTTAAAGCACTAGCAATAGAAGCATAACTTTTAATAAATCTTCTATAATGCCCTGCGAGGCCCAAGAAACCTCTCAATTACTTGACATTCTTTGGTGTAGGCCACTTCTTAACACTCCGAACTTTGTCTGCATCCATGGCTACTCTAGCTCCACAGACTAGAGACTTTATGACCTAAGTAGTCAACTTCCAATAGCCCAAATGAGCATTTTGACAATCTAGCATATAGCTGATGAACCTGCAAAGTCTTCAAAACCAACTCCAAATGTATTAAATGAGCATTCCAAGAGGAAGTATATACCAATATATCATCAAAAAACAAATTTTCTAAGTTCTTTTTGGAAAATTTGGTTCATGAGGCCTTGGAAAATGGTTGGTGCATTTGTGAGACCAAATAGCATCACAAGCCACTCATAATGTCCATGATGGGTTCTGAATGCTGTTTTGTGTCTGTCCTCTGGTTGTAACAGAATTTGATGGTAGCCAGCCCTCAAGTCGAGTTTAGAGAAGTAAGTGGCACCAAAAAGCTCATCCAACAACTCATCTACAGTGGGCATAGGGAATGATTCCTTCACAGTAATAGCCTTGAGGGCTCGCTCTGTATGTCGATGTAGAACCTCCAACCGCCATCTTTCTTTTTTACTAGCACAATTGGTGAAGAAAAGGGATTGCTGCTAGGTTGAATAATACCTTGATCAAGCATTTCTTGCACCATGAGTTCTATATGTTCTTTCTGGCTAAGAGGAAGGGCCTTGTCTTTACTAGTTTCTCATCAGGTTCCAATACTATAGCATGATTCTTCTTTCAATTGGGAAGTAAACCCTTAGAGTCCGAGACACATCGCTTCTATATGTATGCAACAATGTAGCCAACTATGGCTCTATATCTGTAGGCAATTTCAATAACTCAACATCAGAAGTTACAGGGCTAATTTGTTGAATTGAAAAAACCTCTGAAATAGCAACTGTGGTATACAATCTCTTCAATTGATGGAAATGTGCTTGAGTAGGAAACATTGTCTTATCTCCTTGCAATGTGATGAAATTTCCTTTGTGCATGAATTTAATGCTAGAAGTTTGCATAATCGGCTACATGAGATCCCAGAGTTTGCAAGCCATGTAGATCCAATAATTAAATCCGCCCCAACAACAGGAAGTATACAGGAAGTTGCAATTATTGTCCTTGTACCTGCACACTCAACTCAGGAATCCACCTCTCAGTTTCCATATATTGCCCATTACCAATCAATACTCTAAATTAGGCGATGCCACCATCCGAAGAATATTTGTATAGGTATATGTCCAATTGTGCCTGCAAATCGAATTGTACATGTTCTTGTCCCTCCATTCATTGCATTGCGAGATAAGTTGTGCTCAACAGTATCATTGTTCGGGTTGTGTTCTGTGTTCTGGTCTAGGGGATCAGTGTCTTGGCTAGGTGGTTCTTCTTCATCTGCCATTTGCAGCATGAGTACTTGGTGTTTATTGGCACACTTGTGAGTATATGAAAATTTGTCATCACAAAAATAGCACAATCATTTATCTCTTCTCAATTGTATCTCTACAGGTGTCATGTTTTTAAGTAATTGTGTTCTGTAATTGTTATTAACAGGTTTGGTTGTTGGTGTGGGTAATAGTGGTTGGGAAGTGTTTGGTTTGGTAATTTGTGAGCTATTACCTGGTTATTTGTGGGTATAAGTATTTCGGGTTTGGTTTTGGTGAGTGTTTGTATAAGCTTGTGTAAGGTTTTGTCTATGGCCATATGTGTTAGGCTTGTGTTTCAGATGGTGTTGGTACTTTTCCTCAACGTCCAGAGTAACATAATAATCAAAAAATTGCCCAGCCTTGAATATCCATCCAATTACATTACTACCATAAAAGCAAGGAAAATCAAGTTTAATTGATCTTACTTGAAATGGCGATTTCTGAAATGAAGTATTCTCTACTTGCTGCGATTTCAACCAAGAAGTGGTCGTACTGTGAGAAACAAGACTCATTGTGCCTGTTTTCTGCATCTGATCAAGCATCGCCATGATTTTGCTCAAATTCGTTGTTGTTTCTACAATTGATGAGTCCATTCGCTCAAAACGTTGTTGGTTTCGCACTTCTATTTGCTTGATTAGTGTGGAACTCGTGTAATTATTCTCCATCGCTTCTGTTACACGACGAACTTCGGTCGTCAGCTCCTTCATACGAGTGTTATCGGCAGGAGGTAGATGAAAGCACCAATATAACGATGGTCAGCTCAATTGCGACGTTGCAAGTAATAATTTGAGGCAACAAGTACTGTTATATTGATATGGAAGCTCAATTTACAGTACAATGGAAGCAAAGGAAAGAGAAATGTTCAGGTAGAAGAGAGGGAATTACAGTTAGAAGAAGTGAAATGTTCACACATCATTCAACAACCCTCCACTCTCACTCACGACTAAGTAGCGTATTCCCTTAGTCGAATACTTGGCACACGCGCCCGTGAGCTTACTCGCGTGGCTCGAGCATTTGGCGCCCTTGTGCCGGCGCCCTTTTGCTCCTGTGTTGCTTCTTGGTTGCCATTCTCTCTGGCGCCTAAGACCCGGGTGCCACATTCATTACAATAACTGTAATTTATAAAGTTTAGCAGAAGGGAAAACATAGAAGAACTGAAAGTGGAAAACCCAGAAGAATATAAAATATGACAATGGTCAAACCACGAGCCCTTTAACAAAATTTATCAATACCTTAATGTTTCAAATTTAATACAACAATAGATTGGGTAACAACTTGCTCCTGCAATTTACATGATTACTTCAAAATTGCGAATTAATTTACTTCAAAATTGACAAATGCTATCTAATTTACAATGTTGATGGGTACCCATAATCAGCAATTTCACCATTAATAACCAGTTCTACAATTTGCCGCAGCATCTTCCCCTTTTGGGGTAGCTTTGTCGACAGGGAAGCTTCGCACATTTTGTAGCGTCTTATAGTCTTCCTCTTCTTGCGATAGCGTTCGCCACACCACCATTGTCGCAATAAACCCCAAAACGAGACACTCCAGCAACCAACGCGTCACAAAGTGTGGCGACAGTGATGACACAAGAGCTACATTTGGAAATAATTGAGACGACGAAGACGAGATCACCGGCGAGTGGCCCAATGGAAAGAAGCGGTGATAGGAGACAGTGGGTGGAAGAGGAGAGAAAGGGAAAATGGGTCAAGGGAGTAGCTTGCATGTTTTCTCTAGAAATGGAAAAGGGGAAGTTGTTTTCATCTAAGACGCATTTTGTCTATCTGAGACACTTTTTTTATTTATGAGCTGTCAAAGTTTTATTGGTTGTGACTAAATCCATTTGTTGTATCTGTGACCACCACTTAAGAATTGCTCAAGTGAAATTAGTTATGCTTTTACATATTCAAATATATCCTTCAAGTTGGTGCTATTTTGCTCAAGGTATACAAAACATCAAGAGTTAATCATCACTAGTTCACTACATGCTTTGTCTATTCTTAATTACATCTAATATTGACCTATATCTGTTGACTTTCAAATAAATGCACTAAATGATTGACATTTCTTATTCAGTGTTTCTGATGCATATCTGTTATTTGAGACATTTCAAATATGTTCAGATAAGTGTTGTTACTTTTTTTGTGATACAGTCATTTATTTTATATATATACAATACAACAAATACAAAAGTAACAATAATGCGGTACATCTATATTTGACATACTGACTCGGTAAAAAAAATTATGTAGACCTGCTTCTTCTATTGGAGGCAATAGAAATCCTCTGATCCCGAAGCATGTTCAAATTGGGAGCCAACAACCGTGTGTAACGGTCAAAGTACAAGAGCTGCTTCAGGAGAAGTGCAAATTCTCGAGGAAACTTTAATCCATAAGATTCACTAACCCGAACCTGTGGAGCACACAGATGCCAAGAGTACTACATTAACAATCACCCTTCAACGAACAACTAACATACATGCATGATGTTAAAAGACCCAATATACATTAAGATTTTTTGCATAAAAAATCAAAGATCCACTAGTAGCTTCATAACTTAGAGATATATAAACTGATAGCTATTTGAAAGCATCATCTTAATTTGTCAAAACAGTGAGGGAGCATAAATCATTGTGTTGCTTAAGGAGTAGCAAAACTCCATGTATCTATCAATTCAAATAGCGGTAGTGGAGAATCTAAAGTAGCTTACCACATCAAGAAAGAGTGCATTCATTTGCCTCTCATCAACAACTACATTAGCAGACACAGCAGCTGCATTTGGAGCTGTTCCACCTGTAGTTGCTACAATTATTTCAGTGTCCAACTCCTGCATTTGCACAGAAATGCACAATGTAAGCAATAACTCCAACAGGGTTTGGGCCAAGTTATATGCAGAATTTCGTAAAAAATTCATTAGTCAATCATTTAGTTAGGAGAAGTGCACCAACTAAAACTACGCCACAAAAACTGACAATCAGTGTTGTCAATAGCAGATGGCGGTTTATGGCGGCAAGCCAAAAATCCGCCATTTTTAGGACGCCATAACCGCTATAAAGCCGCCATATAACACCATCCTTCACAAATTAGCCATGGCGGTGGTCAAGAAATCCGCCACCACAATCTGCCATGGCCGATATTTGACAACACTGCACATTAACCTATCGCCTAGTAATACACCTCACCGGATCCATGAACTATTCATAATACAAGCATGGAGGGGATGTACTCCTCGAGAGAAACTAACTCCATGAAAGGGATTGGATTCAGCCGACAGCAAGCCCCCAATCGGGTATCTTCCCCAAGAAAATGAACCCATTCCTAGTATCCCAGTTCACCCAATTGTAGTATGCCATATAAGAGCTAACCCCCTGCCCAACGTGGTTTATTTCCGAATAATCAGAAGGAATGGAGGGTGAACAAGTCTGGAGGTATAACAAAATCACATCCTAGCCAATTTACAATTGCATACCAGACCTTATAAGCAAAGAGGGATCTGGAAAATAGGTGAGATACCGACTCCAACCAGTCCCTACAGAAGACGCACGACGATGCAGAAGGATCAGACATGATACCCTTAGTAAGGCATCGCCTCCGAGGAATGGCCCATACCTAAAGACCGTCCACCCAGCTATCCCAATCCAAGTATCATGCCAGAAGGAGATGTCAGTTCCATTCCCAAGCTACCTCCTGATTCTCCAAGAGAATCAATCCTAACCCATATTAGACGACCCACCACCGTATCAAAGTAAGATCGTTTGGTATCCTTCCACCAAACAAACACCATCAGAGGAAACCTTGGGGAACCAAAGTAAGTAGGCATACACATTCTCTAGTAGTTTGCGTTCCACTAGTGTACCAAAATGAAATGTGCTCTCCCCAAATTAGCAAAGCACACATCCACCTATGTAGTCACATATATAACTAAAAAGTGAATCTAGTGCTAGAGTACTTGCCTTAATTGATGAGAACACTTTCTCCAAATCTCTGGCAAAAGCCTTAGCATTTACATCCTTGTCTGTAGCACCCATTTGAATTAAGGAAGATGACATTGAGTCGTAATCTTCAATGGAAATTGATCCTAAGAAGATTTCCATAGCAGCCCAAGTTTTTGGAGATATACGACCAACAATTCCTGTGCATTGAATTTCGTTTTATAGAATATACATTTGAAGTTTTAAACTCATAACACACCACATCCCATGCAAATATGAATGTACACAACAGAAGCCCATAAATCTGTTAGCCGGCTAGAAGAGAAAAGACATAATTTGTCAAAGAACAAAGAAGAGAATAGTGGTTAGAGTTTGCAAGTTAATGGCCTGCAATAAGCATAATGAAAAAATATGCTGATTGATGGAAGCATGTAAAAATGCTTAAATTCAAAATAAAATGTAGAGTTATAGAGTATTTTGAAATGATAAAGAAGTTAACAGATGGCAAATGCACTAAAAAAGTTACAGCTTAGGTAAAACCATCACTAAACCATGCACCAGGAATGAAGCATACCAAAGTCAAGAAATCCAATGCGGCCATCACGTAGAAGCCACAGATTTCCTGCATGTACATCTGCATGAAAAGATTCACATGCAAGCAAACTTCCAAACCTGTAGGCGTAGCAATATATTATACCAAGTTACATGTTCATGTTAAACGAGGAAGGCACAAGGTTGTTAATTGCAAATAGAGTTT
Source organism: Oxytropis ochrocephala (assembly GCA_020916435.1). Lineage (NCBI taxonomy): Eukaryota > Viridiplantae > Streptophyta > Magnoliopsida > Fabales > Fabaceae > Oxytropis > Oxytropis ochrocephala. The sequence goes on along the minus strand of CM037092.1, from coordinate 92,129,820 downwards.
CGGAGTTATACCACACATTGAGAGCGGTTATAAGGCTGGTTTCTGGGTTAGAAACCAATGAACTTATGGAGTCTAGGTCAGTGAGAGGAACTCCATATAGTCTTTGCATGGTTAAAACTTGTCGTGTGCTGCAGTATTGGTACACTTTTGGAGCAGTTGCTTCCCCAGTGAGTCCCATTGCTTCTAAATATTTCCTGAAAGCATCAATATTTTCAGCCTCCTTGTAAAAGTCAACTTCTTGAGCATAGACTCTCGTATGTCTTTGACAATACCAACCTACTAAAAGGAAGCTCACATTACAAGCAAGCTCAGTCCATCACAATTTATTTACAAAGAGGAAACTAATTACAAAGAGGGAACTATCAACCATAGAATCTATGCAAGGTGGATAAAATATGCAGTAGAAAAATTCCACTCGAACATGAAGGAAAATTTTATCACAGCTATAAGACCTGCAAAACTTAAATAAAATGGTACTAAATGTTGGGTGGTAAAAGCCAACAAAAAAGTAAACTTAGTGTCGCAATGATGAGAATTATACAAGGGATGATGAGTGATTACACAAGATAAGATAGGATTCAAATACAATCACTAGAGAAAAGGTTAGAGCGCCCCATTGTATAAAAGATGGGAAAAAAACCATCTTAGCTGGTTTAGGCATGTAGGGAGATCTATTGAAGCACCCGTGAGGAGAAGGCCAAATGGAAGATAGTCAAATAGTTAGAGATAAAAAGAGATATATTTCGAGGTAAATGGTCTATCTTTGAACTTATACATGACAGAATTCTATGGCATCGATCTTCCATGTAGTTGATCCCATGCAGTGGGAAAAGACTTAGTTTATTTTGTTGCTGTCGTTGTGGATGACAAAACTAATAACAAAAAATGTGAATAAAGAAGTTTTAAGTTTACTTTTCCATATAATAAAAGAAACCAGAAAAAAAAAATGAATTTAGTAAAAGGAACAAGAACAAAGGATGATGAATGTAACAGTTTAGAATTTTTGTTCGTGAACAGATGCAAAAAAAAGTATGATTCTCATATTAGAGCAAAAACATTCATGTAGTAGTAAAAGTGCCCATATTGCTTAAAAGTCATACCAGTGATGTTCGGCTTAAGTCAGGATTCAAGAACTCCAATATCCGAGCAACAACATAAACAAAATTAAGATCTGCCACTAATATGTCCTTTATTCCTGGTTTTAAAACCTTTATAACTACATCCTCCTGCGAGCCTTTTAGTCTTGCAGCATGAACCTGATGCAACATTTAACAGTTGCATTAGCAGCCAGACAGTAATCTGAACAACATGTTACTGAAAGAGAAAGACAGGTGTACAAGATAATGAAGATATACCTGTGCTATTGAGGCGGAAGCAATGGGTGTTGGGTCCACATATTCGTAGACACTTTCTATTGGTCTGCTTAGTTCCTTACGCAATATAGATTTAATTTCCTCAAAAGGAACTGAAGGAGCTCTATCAAAACAATTCTGGAATTCTTGTACATACTGGTGGAAACAGTGTTGGTGCAGATGCTATGAACTGCCAAACACAAACCAAATATAACCATTGGTACAAAGGTGCATGACATAAAACAGATCAACTACGAAAGTAGGAAAGAACTTCTGTATCCAGGAAATGATCATATCAAGTAGTTAGCAAATTTTATCAGCCATCTACATTACTCCTCTCCAGCTACAAAATAGTTGAATATCGATTATTGAGTCATTTTAAACTAAAACAGAGAAGGCGTCATCATTTGTTTACCAATGAAAAAACATTTCTATTAGAATAAATGGAAGATATTATATAATATTTGGGTTGTATTTTAGAGTGATGTTGAAATCTTAAATTTTATCTCTTAGGATCGGGTTCCATATTTCATGAGTTGTTTCCATTTAATTAGGATTAGGAGTCTATTATTAGTATAAAAAAGAGTTACTGCATAGCCTTTTGAATAAGTAACCATAATGGCATAATCACAATTCAAAGTCTTTTTTCTTCCTCTACCCTCCTTCCTTGTCTAGTACCCTACAATTTCACCATGGAATAGTGATACGATCCTCACGAGTCATGACCTTTCTCGTCATTAATTTAGTGTCGAGTTCCCTAAAATTTGGAACTCAAATATAATGATGTTATTATCTCAATGCTTCTTTTCTTATGCACAAATTCTAGTCACCCCTTATCTCTTAGGATCTCTCTTAACTAGTAATCTTTTCTGCCTGTTGCTTCCACGACCTATCTAAGAAGTCGTAGACTACTTCCCTTCAAGGAGGTGCCTCCTTTTGGTAGTCTGAACCTATCCTAGCTATCCCAAATGCGGTTTGGATCTGTCTACGATATTAGGTTTAATCCTAGCAGTCCCAAATGCAGTCGAGCCCTGACTATATCCCAAATTGTGATGTACCAGTAATGAATTAGTTGAGTCATACGAACTTCACATTGTGAGTCATAACAATAGTGATCCTCCTATTTCACTGATGAGTCAAGGCTGTATGCACACCAGCTTTGGTTTTCCTTCTCTAAATGTAATTGTGGTTTAAAGCTTCCAAAATCAAATGTTGACTTTGGAGAATTCGGAGAAGTGTGAGTTCTTTTACATATAATTGCTTGCCAGGAAATTTTCACTAATGGTCACTTTGGTGCGTCTCTTCTTCCTTTGTTACGCAATATTGCAACCAACTCTTCATGTTGACGATCACCCCAGCCATCTTACGAAGTTTATTTCCAGCAATGTCCATCTTTCCAATGTCTCCAACATCAATGAGTAGCCTTTCTATCATGTTTTGTGGAGCCTATATTAACTTTTTTTAACCATTTATTTGCACAATGCTTAAAGCCTTAAACCTTTTTAAGCTTCAATTTGAGGGCAGGGTAGGTGTTAAAATATATGAAAAATATCTCATAATAGCATAAATAATAGTTGGTGCTTAGTTTTTCGCGTAAAAAAACATAATCACAATTTGAAATCTTATTCTCGTCTTCCCTCATTCCTTATCTAAAAACCCTATAATTCAACAATTACCAAACACAAAATCAGAGGAGAGAGGAGGAAGTAATGGAATCCACTTATACCTGGCCTAATTTGATGTAGGTTGCCCCCATGCGTTCAAACAACCTCCTCAAATAAAAGGGGGATAGTAAACCAAGCTGCATTTCTGTTGGTAACCCAGCAGTTGAATTTGGTGCCTGCAAAATAATAAGAGTGCTAAATAACTCTTCCAGTTTTTATATATAATTATAAACACCAAAAAAAACTTGTTAAGAAGTAAATCGAAGACACAATCCTAATTTAAAAAGTTGGCAATATATACATATACATATATATATATATACACACACACCAGCTAATTTAAAAGTAAAACTATCCTTCCATGCCATAGATGCCGGTACGTCACAATGGCTACAAGCTAATTTAAAAGTAAAACTACAATTCTATAAACTTCAAACAAGGTTAAAAAACAGAAAAATCATGGCTAGGAAATAAACATATACCTTTGATACATCACTTAACCACTCCTGACCAACTCCAATGAAGGCTTGAACACCTTGAGCTAACCTAAGGACACCCCTAGGACCCGTATCCAGAGATGTTTGGACAATGTCCTCCACCAATTTGGGCAGCTTTTCAATGCTATCTGATGTAAGTACACAATTTACACCCTATTCAGCAGCACAAACAATAAAGCATTCCACAGCTATAGAGCAATGAAAATATTGTCTCATTTTTCCTTTGTAATAGCAATATGCTACTTCTATAATTTTATATAAATTTTTAAAGTTAGTTTGCACTTTTCATCCCCAAGTTTTTCAATTTATGAAATTGGTCCCCAGACTTTTTTTATTGCAAATTTATTCCTCCTAAAATTTAATGTTACGGATTGGATCCTCCTATTTTTAATTACAGTTTCAGTCCCAAAAGAGTGTTTTTTTTTCAACTTTAGTCCCTAAAAATCATCAACTTGGGAAAATGGAGGACAAAGAGTGCAAAATCTCATGAATTTGGGTACCAAAAGTGCAATTAAAAAAATATGAGACCAAATCCACAGACGAAATTCGCCAAAAAGCAGGTGGAAGGCCATTTTCACCAAACTAAAAAGCTTGCTTAATCTTTTTTTTTTTAAATCGAACAATGTGATAAGATAACAAGGTGTGAAATATCAGGTCAAAGGATGATGATTAAAACACAAGTATGTATTGAGCTTTTTTTCCGTAACATAACTACCTCAATGCTTTTTCCGAATTTCAATTTTGCTAATTTGTTAAAACTGATGAGTGAGGGAGTAGAAAGAACCTTGGAATCGACGAGAGGAGAAAAGGTCCTGAGCTTGAGCATAGCGAGCGTAAAGAGCGAATCCCTTTGACTTGGAATTGAGCTTCACAAATGAATGAGGTGCTACTACAAGTGGGAAATGAAGGTGGAGAAGATTATGATGATGATGATGAAACAACGGTAAACTGCTACTTCTCAACCCCGAAACCGCCATGGACGGATGAAGAAGGTTGTGAGAAGAAGAGAAAGAAAGCGTGGAGCGAGTTTTTAGTTTATGGCTCAAGTGACTGTTTTCTTCATACAAAATATTTGGATTCCATATAAATTTTTATTTCATTAATTGCGGTTGGAAAATATTATACGTGTCCCTCTCTCTTCGTATTTTTCTACTTTTTTTACTATGAAATTTAATTGTGAACAATAGTCATGTAATTTAAATCTTTTTTTTTTGACACAATAAGTGTTTAAATCTTCATTATTGGAATTATAGATAAATTTAAATGATTATTTTTTTGTTACAAGAGAGAAAAACCCAAAAACCAAAGCCTAACAACGGCAAGTTCTAGAGTATCAGCATGAAGTAGCAGTAACATAACATTATTTGGCAGCACTAAAAGACTCAAGAGTATATTTAATGATTTTAGCTTGAGAGACTGTCGCATTGGCAAAGAGAAGGATGTCATTTGCAAAAAGAAAAAGGCCTTTATTTTCGGTACCCCCCTCATTCTCTCCCACACCCCCATAATGTCCCAAATGGACAAAAATACCCCTGAAAATTTACAAAAATTACATGGTTTTGTTAAAAAAAAAAAAATTACAAATTTCTAATTACTCTAAAATTTCTAATTACCTCAAAAATAATGGAATTTCGGATTTACCTGTAATTAGAAAGATTTTGAATACTACCTCGAAATGAGGTAATTCCGGTCATTAAATAGAACCTAATTACCTATTTCTGAGGTATTCAAAATTTAATTTTTTTTTCGAACGAATAATTTAGGCTTAAAAATCGGTTTGACAAACATACTGGATCGTAATGAAACCACACCCATTAGAAGCGAAATAAATCAAGAATCAAGACTCCTTGAAGGACTTCTTACGGACAACAAAATTTCAAAATCCCAAATTCCATCGTTTACTTATTTTTTACGATTTTTTTAATTTTTCATAGTCTCCAAAAATCTTAAAAATTTGTATAGCCTTATTTTGGTTTTGTTAGATTTTTAGTGGTGTTTTTATATTTTTTTAGAGTAGTTTTGACTATTTTTAGTAGCCTTTTAGTAATAAAAATTAAAACAAATCGTATATATATACGCGCATTTAGCGTCCCGGATTGACCCGGATGCCTAGATGTCGCCCATTCACCTACTTCACGTCTTTATTTTCATCATTTTAGACATTTTGGACCATAGTTGTATTTGTACTCTATTTTATGTTGGTCATTTTATATATTTTGACGTATTGTTATTAAATCGTAAATCGTTCGTATCATATTTCCAATAAAACGCGTTTAAATCTTAAGACCAAAATACAAACTTTTTTTAAAAAAAAATTACAAATTTCGAATTACCTTTTTAGAGGTAATTCAAATTTTTTTATTTTTGAACCTAATTACCTTTTTTGAGGTAATTCAAAATTTAATTTTTTTTTTTTTTTTTTTTTTTTTAAACGCAGGGTATTATTGGCGTTTTTTGTATTATGGGGTGTGGGAGTGAATGAGGTAGATACGAAAACAAACACCCAAAGAAAAAACGAGAGAAATAGTCAGACTATTAGTGAATACTTTAAGAGGCATCCAATTGCTGTCACTCACTTATCTTCTTAGTCAACCTATCCATGCAAAGAACAAAAAGGTGAGGGGTCCCTTGTTCAAGGCCTTTCTTGGGATTAAAGCTCTCCATACGACTATCATTCCATAACAAGGATATGCTAGAAGAAGTAATCCCATGCATGATCAAATTAATTATGCCATCCGGGAAACCAAACATTTGAAGAGTTTTACTTAAATCAACTCTATCATACGCCTTTTCAAGTCAAGCTTAAGAATCGTATCACCTTTCCTTGATTTTTTCTCCCGCATATTGTGAACAAACTCTTGGAGGATAATAGCATTTTCTCTTATTCCTCTTCCCGAATAAAACTACTTTGGAGGGGGCTCACAATGGTCTCCAAGTGGGATCATAATCGATTAACCAAAACCTTTATGATCAAATTGTGAATAACATTGCACAAGGTAATAGGACGGAAATCCTTAAAAGAGGTGGGCGAGTCCCCGCTTGAATAAGAACTAAAAGGGTCTCTGCGCTCTTTGACATCAAAAGTATCGATTTCAAAAGCCTTGCTAAAAAGCACCAAACATCATCGCCAACATGCTCCCAATACATCTTAAAAAAAGATGGGTTGGAAACCATCCGGCCAGAAGATTTATAGGACTTCATAGACATTAGGGCTTGGTAAACTTCATTCTTAGACAGCGGCTCTAATAAAGTTGTCTTAGTTGACTCCTAATGTAACACCCCTCCTATCTCTATTAATTAACTAATTGAAAATCAGAGTTTAATAAAATTCGCATGGGAAGGATGCTACATTGTCACTCAAACACCTTAGCATATATCTATGAATTTAAAACAACAGCATACATGCATACATAGGCAACTCGGCCAAAGGGACTACGCCCATCAAAACATGGTTTCAATTGTTTACATCACAATGACACTCATATATATTAGTTGAACATATACATTACAACTGAATAGTCCCAAAACAAACACTACTCTACCCTACTCGACTCGCCCCAGTGTTACAACTACCAGAGCAGACCGACTCCAACAACCAAAAGCCAAGTTGACCTCTACTCAGGGGTACCTGCAAGTTGCCACAAAGAGCAACATAGAAAGCAGTAGGGTGAGTCTCTAAACATTTGTAATAAAGGTTCATGACTAATGTAAATACATAGAATGCATTAAGCACCTCAGTTCACATATCGATAAAGACACAAGTATAAACCTAAGCACATATAGCTAACTCGGGGATAATAAACAACATTTCAACATAATTCACATGAGTTATGCATGCAATGCAATGCAACCCAAACTCTGTGGTATAATGCATGAGGATCCATCTCTTTTAAGCCACTCGGGCATATCCGTCGCTAGTGATACTCGCATCAAGTCTTTCGTGATCGAGACCGGTCTATAACCGCCGATGATGCATATGAATTCATGAGACTCAATGAACAAATGCATCCACTCGTAAATTACAACTCTTTTGTGCAAACCGCGCACCGTCGCCTTACGTTGCCTAGTCCTCTTGACAACCACCATAGCACAAAGCTATTTGTCCACTCACAGCACCTCGGCTCCTCGAGCGGTGAGCCACTCCATCACTACGAAGGCGCCACAACGCCAGGGTCGAACCATCACATAGGGACTAAACCGGGTGTGCTAATTCGTCCCTTAAACGACTCTTGACGTTAAACGTCACTCACGGTGGCGCTAACGACTCTCTGCGCCGTTATGCGTCAAAAATAGGTCACCTCGGCACTCTTAGTCACCTCGGCACCTTCACTCTTCTCGGTATGCTCGCTCGTCACCTCGGCACACCTACTCATCTCGGCACACTAAGCTGATGTAGTATCGCTACCCATTACGTCACCAATACCCAACTCGGTGGCACCTCACTTGGCATTCCACTCGTAAAGTTCTCCACCTCGTCCATGGGACCTCACGCCACCCTATCTCCCATCACACCTATACTTCCACACATACACTTCACCTTGATTACTACACTTAGGCACAATACACCTAAGCACTCACCTCACTTCATCATCTACACTTAATCATTTCACACCTAACCACACAACTTCACCTTGATTTCTACACTTAGGCACAATACACCTAAGCACTCACCCCACCTCGGCTTAAACTACACAACACCTCGGTGCACTCTTGGCACCTCGGTTCTCTACAACTCGACTCCTTCACCTCGGCTATCATACGCAGACTTGCCTACGCACTACGTCTCGACCTAAACACCTCGGCATAACCATGTTATACCTCGGCAACTACTTGACGACACTCGCACTGGGTTCTAATTACACCTACGCACCTTCGTCCCATCAAGTGCATGCTTCAACTCGTCCTCTTGAAGTCTAGGAACTACGCTTTAACACTTACGTCGTGTTAACCTTCATGCACTTCGGTTTTCTCTACGATCACGTGCGCCTAACTTCTCCTTTCTCTCTTTAGGTGCTCCTGACTAGGATTAAGCTCAAGAACACACTCTTAAACTCTCACGTTCACGGAGACTGAGAGTTCTCAGCCCTCATTTCCTCTCCATGGTCACTTACGTGACCAAATTTCTGTAAATCAACTAAAGACAATCTTCACCAAAGTGAAGTAACACAACGAGAATACTTAAAGAACACATAAGCACACATTCGAACTCAATCCAAATCATTCATGCAAAAACATTCAACATAAACACTAAATTACGCATGGAAGAGAGCCCTTTACCTTGATCGGTTGAGTAGAACACACTCTCTTCATCAAAATCTTCCCGTTAACACTCGCAGCAACTCTTCTCCCTTGAGCTTGAGCTTCTTCCTCGCCAAATGCTCTTCCTTCTCTCTAACGAGTACTATTCCACCTAACAGCTCTCTCTCTCTCTCTTACTTCTCTCTAAGACTTTTCTTCACTTTGATGGAATGAGTTGATCCTACGGCTATTTCCTCTTATGGAAAGGAACTTGGGCTTCTAATGGGACTTGGGCCTTCCATCACTCATGGACTTCTATTCAATACCTCTTCCCATTACTCAAACCTCTCCTAACACATAAACACTACACGTTAGCCTTAAGCTTAATTTAATTAAAAATGTTGAAAAACCCTAAATAACTCAATTTAATAATTAATTGAACTATTTTGGGGTGTTACACCTAAAGGGTATATGCAAATCATGCCATTCTGGCTAGATATCACATTTTCTATAGTGCAGAAAAGGTCTTTGAAATAATTAATAGCTTTAGCTTGAAGGATAAGTTGATTAGTGCACCAATAACCACTAGGAAGGATCAAATCATGAATTTTATTTTGTTTCCTTCACACACGATGGTTTGAATGCGGAAAAAGTAGTATTTTTACTACCCAGCTTAGTCCAATTCTCTCTAGATTTATAGTACCAAAGATATTCTTCTTGGAAAAGAATAGATTCATACTCTTTAAAGAGATTTTTTTAAGATTCACCAAATGAGCGGAATCAATATCTTCTTAAGCCCTTTGGATTCCCCTAAGTCTTGACTCAAGCTTCCCCTTTCTTGTAAAGATGTTCCCAAAACCTCTTTGTTGAAAGACATAGAATCATGTGCTCACGCAACTTAAAGAATCAATCATCGTAGGTTTACCTCTTTCCATGCCTGTCGACAATATCCCCATAAGATTCATGAGTACACCAAGTTGCCATGAATCAAACGGACGATTATTAGATTGAACTCGCCTCATCACAAAAGTGCAATAGGTAAGGATTATTATTAGACATTGCCTATGTCGTGGGATTGCTATGCGTGGTTTACTAGTCGACCTAGAATAGAGTATTGACACGCTATTGAGAGAGTCATGAGATACCTTAAAAGGATCATGAATCTCGATTACTCTATCGAGGATTTCTAGGTGTATTTGAAGAGTACAACGATGATGATTGGAATACTCTATCAGATGATTCCAAATAAACTACTAGCTATATATTTAGTATAGCTAGAGTTTCTGTTTATTGGAAATCTAAGAAACAGGTCAAATTGGCTTAGTCCACTGTGGAGTCTGAAATGATAGCATTGGTGACCGTCAGTGAAGAAGCAAGTTGGTTGATGTTGAAATATTGGCAAGTGTACCAAATCGTTCAAGTAATAAAACCGGTAAGAACCGGATATCGTCCTCAAGGATCGAATTCAATCACTAATTACGTTAACAACCACTAATATGAACCAAATTGAAATATGTTTTGATTGATATGGTTGAGCTATGAAGCTCGAAGGTAAAACAATAAAATATTTTTTTGAGTTTTTAATAAGAGAAACGAAGAACACGTTGAAAAAGATACGATGTAGAAAACGCTAGGGATGAATGCCTTTCGATTTCACACTATTGTCACTGATTTATTTTCAAAAGATAATCTCTCTCTCATTTGCTATCGAATCCACAATTCTAACCAAGCCCTAATCCCTTAGGTGAATTGTCCTTTGTTGATTCATGAAAACCCTAATTCCTTAGGTGCATCTACTAACAACAAGCATTACCAACAAGGATTCGCAACATACATCAATTCGAAGAATATTCCTAAGCTACAAATTGAAGGAATTGAAATTCAAACATTCCAATAATAAAATTTCCATTTGATCATTGAATAAAGAATTGTTCTATAATTTTCCAATCATAGAAATGTTAAGCACTGAAATTCAATTCACAAATGAAGAGAGAAAACATTAAGAACATGAACATAAACCAACAACAATAGTTGTACATCAAAATTCATCCATCCCTAACATTAGGGTTTAGTTACACATGATCAAAGAGAAAGGAAAAGGAGAATTACAAGTTGAAGGTGAAGATGAACGCATTAGAATCCTCAATCCTTGTTCCCAAGTCTTGATTCTTCAGCCGCCGTGAGATGGAATGAGTGCTCTTCGCGTGCTAGGGTTCCCAATCCGTCAAAAAAGTCCTTCAAAACGCGCGTCTGGTCGTGATTTAACGCGATCTCGAGTTTGGCGCCGCTGCGGGCGCTAGGGCGCCACTTACGCGCCACTCTGCGCTTTGTTCTTTGCCAACCCGCGCGCCACTTGCGCGCGCCGAGGCGCTTGCTTGCTGCTGTGTGAGTTTGCGCGTCAATTGCGCGCCCATAGCGCCACTCGCGCGCCATTATGCGGATTCCTCCCTGACATTGCACGGTTGAGTCCATTTGCTCGCACCGCTTTGTTCTTCAATTCCACCTAGTCCTCGGGCATAAAAACACAACAAAACTCAAAGATAAACACCGCATAGCAAATCGATTTCTAATAGCACAAATTGTTATCTTTTCATCACACTTTTGATTCATTCATCACCATTTCCACTTAAAAACTCTCTTTAAACCAATGAAACACATCATGTGATGCAGATTCATCAGTTTATATGCTTACTAGCAGAGATTTCTTATGGGAAAAATCGGTGCCAGTTGGGTTGATCCACTACGATAGTACCGCGACTATTGCAAAAATAGAGAATCGTTATTACAATGATAAATGACGACAAATATGTTATAAAGACCTACAATCATTGTTTGACTTCTAAAGTTCCAACTAGTCCTATCAGTGGAGTGCCTAATGGTGGCCCAAGGATTTCTCAGCCTAAATGGAGACCTCCTCGGGTGACATGCTCAAAATTAACTCACTTGGGTTCTGGAAGGGGTTCCTCAGGTATTGTCGTGAGGAACAATTTAGGTTTTCTAGTTGCAGGAAGTACCTCATCTTTTTATGATGTCTCTCCCATTGTTGTTGAAGCCCTTTCTCTTCGCGAAGCCATCATCCTTGCTTCAAATCTCAGCTTCTCAAGAATTGTCTTGGAGTCTGATTGCCTCGAAGTCATCAATGCATGTAGAAGAGAAAGAATTAGAGGGGAAATTGAGCTTATAATCAATGATATTCTTGAACTGAAGAAATCTTTTACATGGTGTGGCTTTACTTGGGTTATGCGTGATGGTAACAAGGTTGAGGATCTCGTGGCGAAGCTCTCGTCTTCTTTGTTTCTTCCGCGAGATTGGGTTGCCTCTCCTCCAATTCCTCTCAGAAACACCTTAATTGAAGATTCAACTTGATTTGATACAGTTTGATGGTGGTTGGAGTGGGTAGATGGTGGTTATTTCTTTGCTGTTTTTAGGGGGTTTTTCGCAGTTTTCCTTCGTTGCGTTGCAGTTTTATTTTCTTCTTTAGTGTAAATGGTGCAGTCCCATTTAGTGAGTCATTTTTTTAGACCGGGGTAGTGTTGCGTCCGGGTTTCCTCCGGGGGCCTTTGTTGTGGCCGGTATTTGGCCCTTTTTGTTTCTTGTGTGTTTTGTTTTCTTTCCTTGCGGGTCCCTTTATGGGTCTGTTGTTGTTTGTTTGTAGTTTACTTATGTTGTAATTGGTTGGGCTTTGCCCTTTTCAGAAATGAAATCTGTATCCCGTTGACCAAAAAAAAGAAAAGAAAGAAAGGGCATTCGGAGAAAATATTTGAATAAAGTGTGATAGTAAATTACAATACTGTCCTTAGTGAGATTGGTTGTCAAGTAAATAGGGAAGTTTGTTTAGGTAATTTAAGTGTGATTTGTTTGTATAAATAGATATTAGATAGATTAAATGTTCTTGTTTTTTTAATATTAATCTCTTGTTTTTTATATATCTTATCTCAGGTATTTTTATATATAAGTGCAATTATCTCGTAGTTTTAATTGATTATTTTTGTTATTAATAGATTATAATAGATAGTGAGAAAAGAAAGTGGGTGAGATTGGTTTAAATTTTAAAATTTGAAAGAAAAAAAAAGTAGGAGAAATTAGAAAAAAAGTGGGAGTGAGAAGAAAGTGCACTGGAAGAAAAGATTTGAAAAAATTATGATAGTAAATTACAAGGTTGTCCTTAGTTAGATGAGTTGTCAAGTAAATAGGAAGATATGTTTGTGTAATTTAAGTGTGGTGTGTTTGTATAAATAGATAAATAGAAAAATTATTTTTGTTAGTTAATAGATTATAGTAGATGGTGAGAAAGGAAAGTGAGTGAGTTTGGTTTAAATTTTGAAATTTTGAAAAAAAAGTAGGAGAAAGTATAAAAAGATTGGGAGTGAGAAGAAAGTGTCTTGGAAGAAAAGATTTGAAAAAAGTGTGATAGTAAATTACAAGGTTGTCCTTAATTATATGAGTTGTCAAGTAAATAGGAAGGTTTATTTGAGTAATTTAAGTGTGATTTGTTTGTATAAATAGATAAATTATTTTTGTTAATTAATAGATTATAGTAGATGGTGAGAAAGGAAACAGAGTGAGTTTCGTTTAAATTTTGAAATTTGGAAAAAAAAAAGTAGGAGAAAGTAGGAAAAAATTTGGAGCGAAAAGAAAATGCATTGGAAGAAGAGATTTGAAAAAAGTGTGATAGTAAATTACAAAGTTTGTTCTTAGTTAGATAAGTTGTCAAATAAATAGTGAGGTTTGTTTGAGTAATTTAAGTGTAGTTTTTTTGTATAAATATATAATAATTAAATAAATAAATAAATTTGTATAAATAGATAAATAAATAGATAGATATTAGATTAGATTAGATAAGATAAGATACGGGATTAGATTAGATTAATCTAATTTATTTCCGAAGAAGCCTGAATGAAGACCGTTGGATTTGTTGCCAATGATATCATCGACCGTTGGATTTGTAGAAAACGGCTGTAGGTGATCCCGAACCAGAGAGACCCTGACGAACACAAGCAGAGACAGTGATTCTCATTCTTGTTTAGTTCGGTGATTCTCTTCCTCTCTTCAGGTTCCAATTCCAAAAAAACCTTCTTATTTTTTTTTTCTACCATGCACAAATTCACGTGCAACACTCATTTGTATATTGATTCGTGAAAGTGAATTGAAAAGTTAGGGACTTTCAGAATTAGACTCCGGCTATGGTGGTGTTGTCCCCATTCTGTGGTTTTTGCCCCTACCTTTTTTGAATTATGTCAAAGTTCACTTAAAGCTTTGTTCTTTCTAACCCTAAGCTTGCCAATTGCATTTAATATGTATCTTTTGCGCATTCAATATGTATCTTTTGAGCTTGTGTTTAATTATGTTTAGTTTGTTTTTTGTTAGTATTATATATATATATATGTATATATATATATATATATATATATATATATATATATATATATATATATATATATATATATATATATATATATATATATATTAATGATGCTTCCTCTGTTTTGGTGTTTATCTATGTAGCACTTCTGATTGGAGAAGTGTCCGAAGTCAGCACATATTGTGTCGGATATCGTATCGAACACCGACACTTCAATCACTTTCACTTTCTCAAATTATTATCAATATCTATGTGTTGGTGTCCGTATTGTGTTTGGTGTCTGTGTCTATGTTTCATAGGTGTTTATTCTTTTTTTAGAACCTAGGTCTAAATGCTAAATCTTTGAGTTCTCATGGCTCAATGTTGAGTTCCAGTTTCAACTTTCAGTTCTTTAATTCTTTAACATCATAAGTAAAGTTTAGTAGATCATAAATGTAGCTTAGTTTTTTTTTGTTTTGTTTTTCCAGTGGTGACAAGCGATGGGTAGGCGAAAAAATAAACCTCACCGATTAAGTGGGATAATTCTAGAAGCAAATGCTACTGCTGAAACAGCATTGGATAAACAAAATGTTGTAGAAGCTGGGGAAGAAGCAAAGAATGATTTTGGTTACATTGATAAACCTTATTTTGTTGAGGTTGATAGGTCCAATTGGTTGTCAGGTGAACACCTTGATATTTCTGAAGTTGTTTTAAGGGATTTAAATTTGAGAGAAGGTTTTTCTGATTTTGAATTGTCTGAGGATATTTATCAGGACCCCCAATACTCGTTAAGATTTCGATTGTATAATGTCAGTAATGTTCTTGGTCGAATTAAACTAGGCCATTGGCCAGTGTTACCTTATACTGATATTCATCTAGAGTTAGTAAAAAGCGCGACAGTTGACAATACCGAAATATGTACAGTGTTGTTATCTGGTATTTTTGATGGACCTGATGAAGGTGTTTCTGGTCTTGTTCACTTGGCAAGTTTGGATTTTGTTACATTGAGGTTAGTTCTTGGGGTTAGGATTTCTGAAGACATTCCGTCCCTTAGGGTTAGGGTTGAGGTACTAAAGAGCGCCTTCAGTGCTTGTGAGTCACTTCTTGATAGTTCTAGACAACTATGGAAAAAGAGTATGATGAATGTCATGTCTTGGCTGCGTCCAGAAATAATGACTTCAGAAGTTAGGTATGGGTTTGGTAGCGATATGAAAATGGAAGTTGATCCACAGACAGAGACGGCAGACGTAAGTGGCAATGCCAGGAAGCATGTGAGATTTGATCCTGCAGGTTTTTATGATGTCATTAAGCCTTCGAAGTAAGTTAAGCATTCTCTTTGGTGTAAGGTTAAAAAAATTGCTATGTTGGTCAATCCTCAGTGATTATCCAATAACATACTAACTTCGTTTAAGTCTTAACAATAATCGATCTCCAATTTTTTCTTCTGGCCTCTAGCTTATCTTTTGTATATCATGTGTACAGAGCAGAGCCAATGCTCGAAGATGACATACCTGAGTTACTTCCTGAACTGAGGCCGTATCAACGACGAGCAGCTTTCTGGATGGTAAAACGGGAAAAAGGAATGGAAGAAAGACAGGGTGAAAGAGAAAGAAATTTGTTTCATTCTCCATTATGTGTGCCGGTGGATTTTCTTGACACAAGTTCTAAAATGTTTATCAATCCATTCAGGTAAGGCTGTAACATATATGCATTCTTATTTATTTATTTATTTATTTGCATAATTCACGTCTCGGTGGTCTCACTTTCTGTCCCCTCCCCCCTACTATTTTGATTTATTATTTGTTCACTTGTGCTTATTTGGGTTATAATGGCTTCAGTGGAAATATTTCCTTGTGCCCAGAGACTTCTTCTCCTTATGTGTTTGGAGGCGTTCTTGCTGGTAGGTCCCAAGCTATGTTGCATATTTCATTTATTTTCCCATATAACTATGTGAATTTCCTACATTTTTAGTTTCGGAAGAACTTTGATACTCTCCAGTTGTAGCGAAAATCTGTTTTATAAAAGAAATATATATTTTCACTTGTTGAGCTCCTTGTCAGTGCAAGATCTATATAGGTCTTCTAATACATATGCTGTTGAAATCCTTTTAATGCCAGTTTATATCTCTAGAAGAATTAGGGTTTGAATCAATAGTTAGTCAAGCAATCAGTTAGCTTATATACAGAGGTCCTAGCACTAATTTAGGAAGCAATATCTCCCTACCCAGCTATAATTCCTTACCCATTACAGATTACACTAATTAATACGTACATTCCTAAAATAACACAGATTCCCGCAATCCAGTCAAAGCCAGTGAATAGGTGTTTTCTATTCTTAGCTTGGATATGATTCTCTCAAATGTAGAGCTGCTCAATCCTTTAGTGAGGATATCTGAGAATTGTCCTTATGCGGGCACCTTTGGAGTGCATATCAGGTCACTCCATTGTCAAGTTTCTCTTTGATGAAATGCCTATGTATTTCCACATGCTTAGTTTGATCATGTTGAACCAGGTTATGTTCTATGCTAATTGCTGATCTAATTGCTGATTTATTGTTGTAGTAGAGCTGCATAGGTTTTTCCCACTTAATCTTCAAATATTCTAGATCCATTTTATGCCAAATTAAGACACACACTTGGTGCTATAGCTGGTCTCCTATCAACAATTTATCATCAGTGTAGGCAAGTGTCATATTCCATTTTCTTTTGAACAAATAAGCCCAAATAAGCTCTTCCAGATGCCCCTTATATCCTAAAACACATCCAATGGTATGGGTGACTAGCATTGAACTCCTTACTGGCTACCAAGTAATCAAAGAGACTAGTTATATACAGATGTTTGCAATCCTAGTTGCATGTTATTACTATGTTAAGTTTTATATTCCAGGGAAATTTTCGCTTCCTGATTAAGTACTTGGAGGAAGGGTGAAACTTATAATTATGCTTTGGGTGTGTTTGATTTAAAAAAAAATAAAGAAATTGATAGCACGAAAATTTCTGCTCCATGTTTGATTTAAAAAATAGTTACATGATAGTACAAAAAAGATGAAGCAGAAGACCAATGTCTAAATATTGTTACTCAATAAACTAGAGGGCAGCTTCTTGTCCTATTCATAACACCACCCAAAGTTAAAAATACCCATCAATATGGCCAAATTACATCAATGCGAGTCCCAGTTAGGCTTATACGCAGTGCAATGCTAACCCCTGTTCCACCTCCAAAATTGCATGTGTTGTGGTGCATCAACCACCAATAAACAGCAAAATAGAGGTTCTTTTATAGGCAAATGTTAGTGGTTAGTAATTAGTTAGGGGGTGGGGAAAATGTCGGTTTCTAGGATTTGAACCCCGGAAATCCTTCATCAAACTCCTTCATGTCCCTTAGCTCGCCAATTGAGCTACATTGGGACAGCAAAATAGAGGTTGTGTTGTGACTCAACCTTTGCAATGTTTTGTTCAACTTGTATGTTGCCTCTCATTGTGAATGAAACCCTTATTGCACATATTTTTTTTCTAATGTTTATTTATGCTTGATAATACAGAATATGGAGTATATAAGTGTAATTCCTGTTTCTGAAACTTCAGCAGTAGTATTTTGGAGGCTATTGTTCTTTATTGTTATTATTGACAAATTGTGTGGGTGTTGTATTTATATAATTTTCCATTTTTCATTACATACAAGTGTAAGTTTGACTAAATGTTTCAATGCAACAGATGAGATGGGTTTGGGAAAAACTGTAGAATTGCTTGCTTGCATCTTTACTCACCGAAGATCAGCATATGGAAGTGACATACCAATTGGTTCAGCGCCCCAAATTAATAGCAACCAAAAAGTCGCTTTAAAAAGACTCAAAAGAGAGCGTGTGGAGTGCATATGTGGAGCTGTGAGCGAAAGCATCAAATATCAAGGGCTATGGGTTCAGTGTGACATTTGTGATGCTTGGCAACATGCAGATTGTGTTGGTTATTCACCAAATGGAAAGTTGCTTAAATCAAAACAAGGACGTGAAAGCAAGACATATAAAACTACCATAGCTGTGAGGCATGGGAAATTTGTATGTCAGATGTGCTCTGAACTAATACAAGCTACTGAATCTCCTATTGCCTCCGGTGCCACGCTCATTGTGTGTCCAGCTCCGATTTTGCCCCAGTGGCAGGATGAAATTATCCGGTATAGTCTTTTTCTTCATGAAAATTGTGGATGTTAACATCAAACTTGAGCCCGGTGTGCGTGTGTCTGTGTCTGTGTTGCTTATCCTCCTAACTTTTCTATAATGCTGGACAAGTCATACTTTTATTCTTATCCCATTTTGTTAGAGAATACACTTAGTATTATATTAGTCAACTAAGTTCTCTACTTGAATAGCTGTTAGTATTGTTTAAAGTTCAGTTAGTGCAGTTATAAATCTGTTATATAACTGCATATCAGTTAGTTTGTTATCATCAGTTAGTTGGTTGTATTCTTTGTAAACTCTGCACTATATATAGTGCCTCTTGTATCAGTAATTGTAATTCAATTCAATGACAAATTCATATTCTACCTATATTTCTAACACATTTGGAGCAACATACTTGCACCCATTTTTGCTAGCGGTTGACATGGCCTAGGGATAAACTAATTCTATTAGAGCACAATGCACTAAGATTGTAAGGAGCACAGGTTGGAAATTCCAGTTGTATCAGCTTTTTTTTTGGAATGCTGACGCACCATATAAAGTTAAGGCTGTATTTTAAACTGTCATACATATTAAGACAATTGATTTGTTGTAGTTGTGTAGACATTATAAGTTAAAGCTGCTACGTTTCTGAGTCTATGTTGTGTGGTACGTGAGTATATTGCATTGCATCTCCGCTTTTGGGACAACAATTGATAGCAGTTTACAAGATTCAGTTTCTTCTAGTCATGCAAAATTTGGATATTTTTCCATACTTCAATAGTGTCAATGAAATGTGATCAGTGTGTAGTTCATTTTTAATGCGTTAATCTAATTGTACTAATAACTTTCTCATACTCATTAACCTTTAATTGTTACTGCAGTCATACACGTCCAGGATCCTTGAAAACTTGTGTTTATGAAGGTGTGCGAGACACATCTTTCTCCAATAAACCTCTGATGGATATCAATGACCTTGCCAGTTCTGACATTGTAATAACTACATATGATGTGCTTAAAGAGGATTTGTCCCATGATTCTGATAGACATGTAGGTGATCGGCACCTTTTGAGATTTCAGAAAAGGTTTGCTCTAAAGAATATCAAATTCGCTCCTTTGTTATTATATCATGTATAGGGTGTTCTGCCTAATAGCTATCCGTTTCAGAATGGTATGGGTTTATACTATGTTTCACCATAATTTTCATACATCAGATTCTGATTTTGCATCTGAGGTGGAATTGTTTTTGAAAACATTCACAAAAAACCATTCATGTGGATTCTGATTTTGCCTTTTTTCTTGTAGGTACCCAGTTATCCCAACTCTTCTTACCAGAATATACTGGTGGAGGGTATGTTTGGATGAGGCTCAAATGGTTGAGAGTACTGCTGCTGCTGCCACTGAAATGGCTCTGAGACTCCATTCCAAGCACCATTGGTGCATTACAGGGACCCCAATTCAGCGAAAGCTTGACGACTTATATGGACTTCTACGATTCATTAAAGCTAGTCCTTTTAATACATACAGATGGTGGAGTGAAGTTATTCGAGATCCTTATGAGGTATTTTATCTGTAATTCAATGTTTGACTCAATTGTTGATGATTGACTTTCCTTAGTACTTAGTTGTCTTATAACTAACGATGGAATAATGTGCTGTGAGTTCAGTTACATTGGTCAACTAATAGCCAAAGACAATATAACAGTCTTAGCAGCCAGAGCTAATATGGAAAATTAAAACCTTATTTTATTCTCATGCAACATGCTAAGGGTCTCGTGTGTCTAGAGACAATTAGTAACCTTTATGCAAATGCTGTCCTTGATCTGAATCACTTCTTTCAACAAAGTTCAATTTTTTTTGCACATTTAATCTATGTGTTAATGTGGCATACACGTGGAGGTTCTGTTTGGTGATGTGGTTATTCTCCTGAGGTGGTATTGGTCAAGGTGGAGTTGATGTGGAGCTGAGGTGGAGTTAGTTGGAGTGCTGCTAGCAATAACAGAATCTGTTATTGTCTGTTATTTCTTCAACAGCTCGGTTACTTGTATAACAAGCAACTCGTTTTTCTCTCTCTCGCAATGCAATCTATAAAAGGCCTTGTAATCAATCTTGTAGGTAATGTTGTAATCTTCATTTTCTCTTTGTAATTGGGGTGTGTGAGAGTATACACGGGACTCAAGGGATCAAGGGAAGTGAGGGGTTAAAACACAAGGGAAAATCACATTGTAAACTTGGAATTCTCAATTCTTGATGATATGAAAGTGGATTCAAGCTTTAGCTTGATCCCCCAGATGTAGGTGACTAATTGTCACTGAACTGGGTGAACAATTGCCTTGTGTGTTTGCTTAATTTTGTCAATTTCTGAATTCGGTAATTAGGGTTCTTAAATTGGGGATTTTCTAGATTCAATCAATTCGCGATTAATTCTTGTGCAATTGCATTCCATTCTTGTGTCTAAACTCAACAATTGGTATCAGTAGCAACGTTGAGCAAGATTCACATAAATGGAGATGGGAAAGTTCAATATAGAACGTTTCAATGGCAAGAACGACTTTGGTCTTTGGAGGATGAAGATGAGGGCAATTCGGTTCAACAGGTCTTGAAGATGCTCTGTAAGGGAAGGGAAGCTTCCAAAGAACCTTGACAGAGAAAGAAAAGAAAGAGATCATGAACAAAGCTCATAGTGCCATCATTCTTTGCTTAGGAGACAAGGTACTTCGTGAAATTTCAAAAGAAAAACCATTCTTTGCTATATGGTTGAAATTAGAAAGTTTGTACATGACCAAAACCCAGCCAATAGATTGTATCTCAAATGTAACTATACACCTTCAAAATGGATTTTGGTACTTGATTAGTGACCATATAGATGAGTATAATAGGCTAATTCTTGATTTGGAAAACATAGATATTAAGATTGATGATGAGGATCAAGCATTACTCTTGATTAGATCATTATCAAGTTCTTATGATGTTATAGCCGATACACTCATATATGGAAGGAATCTTTGAGTTTGGAGGAAGTTCGAGTGCTCATGCTATCCAAGGAATTGTCGAAAGGTCAATCAAAGGATTGAGAACAAGGGGACGATCAATGGTGAGAGGAAGATCCGAGAAAAGGAATCGGGTAAAGGAAAGGGAAGGTCAAGATCAAAATCAAAGCCAAAACACAAGAGATGTTTCATTTATGATAAAGAGGACATTTCAAAAATAATTGTCCGAGAAAAGAACACAAAAGAAGAAAAGTCAATCTAAAGAAGATATAAGAATCTTGCATCGGTAGCTTTCGATGGGTATGAGAGTTGTGAACTATTGTTTCTTTGCATGTGAGTGTTGGATGTGAAGAAGTGATGACAACTGCAGAAGGAGAGAGAGGATCGTGAAGAGATGGCGTAAGTTGATCGCTATCATTGACTCGCATCCACGTAAATCTTTAGGGAACCATAGATGAAGAATATGGTGAAGTCTTAGTTCTTTGAAGAAGATAGAATCGAAAGGGTTGAGTCAAATTCGATCGCAACTACCTCAGTGATGATAATCGGGTGCTAGATCTCGGTTGTTCTTATAACATGTGTCCAAAGAGAAATGGTTTGTAGACTACAAACCATACAAAGGAGAGAGTTATTATGGGGAACAACAAGGCTTGCAAAGTCATAGGTTTAGGAACTGTGAAGTTAAAGCTTCTTTGATGGTACCACTAAAATGTTAACAAATGTTAGACATGTACTGAATTGAGAGAGCACTCATATCGGTAGGAACCCTCAAGGCTGCAGGATATAGCTTCAAAGGTGAAGATGGAGTATTGAAAATAATGAAAGGGTCAAGAGTAGTATTGAAGGGAACCGTAATGAAAAACAACTTGTATTTGCTTATGGGAAACACTATGCAACCCGTAAGCTCAAGCAAGAAGCTCAGTGATGATCAAACTCTCATATGGCACCAAAGACTTGGACATATGAGTGAGAAGGGTCTTAAAGAGCTAGACAACCAAGGAGCATTATGTGGAGACAGGATTTCAAATCTGGGATTCGTGAACATTGCGTGTTCGCAAGCAAACAAGGGTGAGGTTTTCAACCGTGTACACAAGACTAAAGAAAAGCTTGGCTATATCCACTCGTGATTTGTGGGGACCATCTCAAACACCTACTCATGGAGGAAAAAGGTACTTTATCACTTTCATTTGATGACTTTAGTAGAAAAGTTTGGATCTATTTGCTTAAAACAAAAGATGAAACATTTAGAACATTTGTAGAATGGAAAAATAGAGTAGAGAATCATCACGTTTAAAAGTTAAAGCACTTAGAATCGATGATGGCCTTGAGTTTTGTAATGAGGAGTTCAATAATTTCTGCAAACAACATGGAATTTATAGAAACCTCACTGTTAGAGGAACTCCTCAACAAAACGGCCTTGCAGAGAGATCGAATAGACTCTATGGAGAAAGTTAGGTGTATGCTATCTTGTGCTAACCTCCCAAAGAGCTTTTGGGGAGAAGCGAGTTCATCATACACTGCTATCTTGTCAATAAGTCCTTCTATCTTGCTTTAAATTTTAAAACACCTCAAGAGATATGGATGGTGAATTACCCGATCTCAAGAACTTACGAATTTTTGGTCGCCCGCCTATTTTCATGTCAATGAGGAAAAATTGGAGCAAGAGTCAAAGAAAGGGATATTTGTAGGATATCCGGATGGTGTCGAGGGATATAGAATTTGGTTGAGTGAAGAGAAAAAATGCATAATTAGCAGAGATGTAATCTTCAAAGAAACCGATCTTACCAAGGATATCTGTGAACAAAGAAGTTCTTGAGAGGAATGAACTGACAAGGAATATCGATTGAGGTGGAGCTCACAAGAAAGCAAGTGAGTAATGATGATGACAGCAACAAGCAACTCGTGAGAATGTATCTCGAGAGTGAGTCGAGCGAAACAAGAAGAGCAAGACAGTGACTATCTCTTATGCGAGACGTAACTAGAAGATCTATCAAACCACCGCAGAGGTTTGGATATGAAGTCGCTCTTCGCTTTTGCTTTGAATACAAATGAAGATGTCATCAATGAGGAACTCGCTAGCTACAATGAGGCTATGTCTAGCAATTCTAAAGACAAGTGGCAAGTTGCTATGCAAGAAGAAATGAGTGTTTTACATAAGAACAATACACGAAATTGGTCAAGAAACTCGCAGGAACAAAACTTGTAGGTTCGCAAGTGGATTTACAAGCAAAAGGAAGGAAACACAGAAAGTGATCCTCCAAGGTATAAGGCTAGACTAGTTGCAAAAGGATATACACAAAGGGAAGGGATAGACTACAATGAAATATTCTCCCCAGGTTGTGAAACACACCTCAATCGAGTTGTGCTTGCTCTAAGTAGCTCAATTTGACTTGCATCTTGAACAAATGGATGTAAAGACAAACCTTCTTACATGGAGTACTTGAAGAGAAAATATACATGGCTCAACTAAAAGGGTTTGTAGAAGAGGAAAGGAAGATATGGTATGTCTGCTGCCAAAAAGTCTCTATACTGACCTAAAACAATCACCAAGACAATGGTACAAGAGGTTTGATAGTCATATGTTGGAGATAAAATTTAATAGATGCAATAGTGATAGTTGTGTCTACTATAAGAAGCTTGCAGGAAAAGACTACATATACTTACTGTTGTATGTGGATGATATGCTTATTGCATGTAAGCATATGGATGAGATCAACAAGTTGAAACAACTTCTTATGAAAGAGTTTGACATGAAAGACATGGGTAAGGCAAGGAAGATACTTGGAATGGAGATCAATAGAAGAGGTGAAATGCAAGGATTGGCAGTCACTCAAGAAGGGTATTCAAAGAAGGTAATACACAGATTCAACATGAGTGAAGCTAAATCTGCAAGCATACCAATTGGAACTCGCCTCAAGTTATCTCAAGAGGATCCATACGATACTAAAGAAGAACAAAAACACATGGACAAGGTCCCCTATGCTAGTGGTGTGGGAAGTTTAATGTATGCAATGGTGTGTACTAGACCTGACTTAGCATATGGTCTTAGTCTAGTTAGTAGATACATGTCAAATCCAGGTATGCAACATTGGAATGCTGTCAAGCATATCCTAAGGTACTTAAAGGGTAGTGTAAAGCTTGGTTTGAACTACAACAAAGAAGAATTAGACTCGTGGAGTAATTGGCTATGTAGATTCGGACTTTGCAGTGTGATAGAGACAAGAGAAGGTCTCTCACGGGTTATGTGTTCACACTATATGGTAACACCATCGGTTGAAATCTTCATCGCAACATGTGGTGGCCTCTCCACCACCGGAAGCGAGAATATATAGGTGTGACGAGAAGTCGCTGGCGAGGAAGCTTTATGGTTGAAAAGCTTGGTGAATGAACTTGGTGTTGATCGAGGATATGTTAAGGTATTTTGTGATAATCAAAGTGCCATACACACGTGTAAAAACCAATCATTCCATGAGAGGACAAAGCATATTGATACTCGTCTTCATTGGATCAAGGACATTATCAATAAAGGTCTTTGTGGAAATTCACAAAATTCACACAAAGACATAATCCTGCAGATTTTCTAACACGGTGGTTCCGCCAAGCAAGTTCAAGCACCGCTTGCACTTTGCTTTGAATATTGAAAAGGTTAGAAATTGAATTGTGGATTGAGCTTCGGTTTTGAGTCTCTTTCACTATTCAGTGGGTGTGTATGCCAAGGTGGATATTGTTAATGTGGCATACACGTGGAGGTTCTGTTTGGTGATGTGGTTATTCTCCGAGGTGGTATTGGTCAAGGTGGAGTTGATGTGGGTGAGGTGGAGTTAGTTGGAGTCTTCGCTAGCAATAATAGAATCTGTTATTGTCTGTTATTTCTTCAATGTACTCGGTTACTTGTATAACAAGCAACTCGTTTTTCTCTCTTCTGCAATGCAATCTATAAAAGGCCTTGTAATCAATCTTGTAGGTAATGTTGTAATCTTCATTTTCTCTTTGTAATTGGGGTGTGTGAGAGTATACACGGGACTCAAGGGATCAAGGGAAGTGAGGGGTTAAAACACAAGGGAAAATCACATTGTAAACTTGGAATTCTCAATTCTTGATGATATGAAAGTGGATTCAAGCTTTAGCTTGATCCCCCAGATGTAGGTGACTAATTGTCACTGAACTGGGTGAACAATTGCCTTGTGTGTTTGCTTAATTTTGTCAATTTCTGAATTCGGTAATTAAGGTTCTTAAATTGGGGATTTTCTAGATTCAATCAATTCGCGATTAATTCTTGTGCAATTGCATTCCATTCTTGTGTCTAAACTCAACACTATGCTTAGCTGTTACACCATAATTCTACAGGAGGGAGATACAGGAGCTGTGGAATTTACACACAGAATTTTCAAACAAATCATGTGGCGTTCTTCTAAAGAACATGTTGCAGATGAATTGAACCTTCCCTCACAAGAGGAGTGCCTCACTTGGATTACACTATCAGCAGTAGAAGAGCACTTTTACCAGAGGCAACATGAAACTTGTGTTAGAGATGCCCATGAAGTTATTGAAAGTTTGAGAAACGATATTCTTAATAGAAAGGTCCCAGGTATTTGCTCAGTGTTGTGTAATTTCATTTTAGGAGTCATTTGAAAGCATTGTGCATCTGGGATTATGATTGAACTTACAATTTTTCCTATATATTCCAGATTCTGTATCTTCGAGTGGTTCCTCTGATCCCTTAATCACTCACACGGAGGCAGGGAAACTATTGAATGCTTTGCTGAAGCTTCGTCAGGCTTGTTGTCACCCCCAAGTTGGAAGTTCTGGGTTGCGTTCCCTGCAGCAGACTCCAATGACTATGGAGGAAATACTAACGGTGTGTAACTTTTTAACAGTCTCTGATAAGCTTTTATAAACATTGTGCATATGATTTTCAATTGACATGGAACTTATCTGTAGGTCCTAATAAGCAAGACCAAGGTAGAAGGTGAGGAAGCTCTCAGGGAGTTAGTTGTTGCTCTGAATGCGCTTGCAGCAATAGCTATAATACAGAAAGATTTTTCTCAAGCTGCTTCGCTGTACCATGAAGCCCTTACTTTGGCTGAAGACCATTCTGAAGATTTCCGCGTGGATCCTTTACTAAATATTCACATTCATCATAATCTTGCTGAAATACTCCCCCTGGCTGAAAACTTTTCTTTGATCTTACCATCCCAAGGAAAGCAAATGTCTGAAACTTCTGCAGCTAAGACGACCAGAAAGCATTTTATTGTTAAGGGTGATCATGGTCATGTGAAGAGGCATAAAATAAGTGGCTGTGATGACATTAATTCAACAGTGGCTTCTGCAGAACCATCAAATGTTGCTTCTAGCCTTTCAGAAAATGACTTTAATGATAGGGAATTTGATAATTTGTCAGCCGGTTCTGTCAAATATCTGAGAGCAGAATGTGAAAATTCAAAACGGAAATACTTATCAGTGTTCAGTTCAAAGCTATCCGCATCTCAACAAGAATTTCAGAATTCCTACATGCAGGTAAATACCTTTAATGGCTCTCAAGGAAAAATTATTTATTTGGTTGTATTGAACTTTGAGGTTTTTGCTTTTTATTTGTTTGATTCCAATCCAGTCTAGTATCCTGAAATATAAGTTGACATTTCCCTGTGGATTGAGGAGAATTTTAAGTCTATGTATGTTTAACTAAATTATGTCTTACTACATTGGTTCCTAATACACAGTTAGTCCATTATTAATTTAAGCCTCAGAATGAAATGCTGCACTTGTGTATTTTTTTATTGTTTATATGGTAAAAAGGGAGGAATTACAAGATTTGTCACTTGTACTGGCCAAAAGAAGATAAATCACTAGTCATGCTTCATTTTGATGCTAAGCAATCTTAGTTTTATGTGACTGACTTCATGAGACACAACGTCTCCATCCATCCACTACCTATTTTCTGTAATTGGCATTTGGACTTTTTGAAGGTTTGTAATGCATATCGTGGCAGCAGAACAGATCAAAATACATTTTGGTGGCTAGAAGCACTTCATCATGCTGAACAGAACAAGGACTTCTCATCTGAGTTGATTAGAAAGATTGAAGAAGCTGTCTCAGGAAATTCAAAATCATCAAAATTACCTGCTCGGTTAGTTGTGATTTGATTGTGCAAGACATTTCACTAGTAGTACATTTTTGTGAAACCATACCCTTAGCTTTCTAAGTTATGCTTGGTTGCTCATGTTGCATAGCCATAAAAAGTTGCTGGACAATGTTATACTGTTGGAATTGATATATTATATGTCAAAGACTAACTTTCTTAGTACCACAAGCTGTTAGGTGAAAGATCATAAATGGCTTTATGTCTAAAACATGTTTTATGTGAGAGACCTGCTTTTGTAAAATAAGATTTTGAAAATTCATTTCTAAGAGATGTTTGTTAATGACTGATAGGTACAATTTAGCAGAAAATCAATGTAACAGTAACTGTGCTCAAATGAGAAATAATACTCTCTATATTAATTCAAGTAGTAATATTATCAGCAACCAGTGTAGTTTACTGAGATTTACAGAGTAATTTAAGTTGTATAGCTATGGTGTTTACTGGAAATAAGAAAAAGAAAAGATAGGTAAGGCTTTCGAGAGGCCTTCTCTCTCCTAAGGTGATCACACCAAAATACCAGTCTGCCAAATCCCTGCTCCTGATTCCCTATTCATTCCCTCCACACTCTCTCACCACACGCACAAATGCACTGCCACGTCAGCAATGCACACACCCCCACTCACTACTAATCATTAGTTAGTTATAGAATTTCCCTCCCCTACAACATGGTCCACCGTGGGCTTTGTTCCCTTCTTTTTCTTTCTTTCATAAAACAGTCCATATTTATCAATGACAATTAGTAAATTTACTATAATTTGCACTGTTACTAATGTGTGTTACTTCTAATCCAGTTTTCGGACTATAAGCTCTCTGAAGTATCAAATTCAAACAGGTTTGGATCAGTTAGAGGCTTCTAGGAAAGTGCTATTAGATCGACTGTTAGAAGTTGACCAGACAATGGAAAAACCAAAAGATGAAGATGTTGAGCGTGCGGGTAAATGCCGAAATTGTCGACCTAATTGTGATGGCCCCCCATGCGTCGAGTGTGAACTAAATGAATTGTTTCAGGTATAGAAGTGTACTTATCTGTCAATTTGAATTACACTACTTCTAACAAATGCAATATGGTCTCACGGTTTATTTTTTTCTTCAGGACTACGAAGCAAGACTCTTCTTACTCAAGAATGTACACGGAGGGATAATTTCATCTGCTGAGGAGGCAGTTGATTTTCAAAAGAAAAATTTTGCATTGAATCATTTCCTCTCAAAGATATCACAATCTGATCACAGTTCATCAGTATCTGATATTGGTTTAGAAGAATCCAAAAAAAGGAAAGTTGGACAAAGAGTTGTGGTTAGTTATTTCATTTGATTGACTTTTGGATTGGGTCATAGACAAATGCGGATTGATTTACCTCTGCTCTCTCTCTCTCACTTATGAACAGAATGCTTCTCTTTTATTGAAAGATAAACCATTCATTGTCTTCTGTTAGAGCCCAGAATCGTCACATGACAAAAATCGAAATAAAATCGAACAGACAGATTGAAAATGCATAAACACTGTGCTCCATTGCCTTGTAAAAATCTCTTAAAATTCTCAAAATTTTGTGAATCGCTATCCTAAATTCACCATGTCCCTTAGCAGTGTATATTATTTTGGAGCCAAGCACTTACACTGCAGCAAATTATAATTGGATTTGAACATAAATAATGATAGCCTCATTTTTCATTGAAAACAATTCAGTTTACTACCGAAATATGCAAAATGTGCTTACTAATCTTCCATATTAATTATGCTGATCTTTTAGGTTTCACAATCGGCATCAGAACTGGAGCTTATTCTTGGAGTTATAAAGAGCAATTGCAAGGCTAAGTTAGGAAGGGGCAGTGTCTCAGCAGCCACCAAGCATTTACATGTTTTTGAGGTATAGCCTAACGAAATATTATCTACCCTTATGTTACTTTCAATATTACCCTCCCGTCCTTCCAAAATAAAACAAAATAAAATAAAAAGGAGACCTTTGAAGATGGGTTCATTGTGCTCAGTAGCAAGTCATTGATTGAGTTTTCTTTTTTCAAAAAAATAATGGTTTAAGTTTTCTGCTGGAAGGTTTTATAATTTGAGAACATCCATACTCAAAGCCCAAATTCACTAGACTCTCATTCTTTGTTCTTGACTTTGTAAGGGAATGCGAAAGGAGTTTGCCCATGCAAGGTCTTTGCAATCAGCTCAAGGTCAATATCTGCGTGCCCATGATGAAATAAAGACGGCAGTTTCCCGTTTGCACCTAAGGGAATATGAAGATGATAAATCTCTTGATGCTTTAGGTGAAAATGAATTGTTTATGCTAGCATAAACTTTTCCGATGATAAGTTTACGTCATTGACCATGTTGTCACAGATAAAAGGAAAACTCCGCTACTTAAAGGTATGGGAAAATAGGCCTTATAAATTTGTATGAATTGAATATAATTTATTCTATGTAGTTTGCTAAATTTCTAGGTAATCAAAATGAACACCCATGAGCAGATAACAGCTTAAGCTTTCAATTACAATCAAATCCCCCATCCACTCCAGCAATATTGCAAGCTTTATGATATTTTTTGGAGTATTTCAGCTAGATTAGAAGGCTTAATTGTTTGTTAGTTTCTTGTTTTGTGAAGGATAATGGGATTATTTTTTTCTCCTTCATTTGTCCGTCATTTACTGATGCACCAAGAAAATAAACATTATTCTTAAATTTGAACTAAGCTTCCGTGACTATGATTTTGTGGAGTCTGCGATGTTTTATTTTCTGCGTTGGATTTTCACCTGAGTTAGACCATTTTTCAGGGTTTGGTTCAATCTAACCAAAAACTGCCACCAGAAAGTCCAGATAGTTCTTCGTTCACTCAAAAGACAAACTCTACAGAAGAGAAGGATGCGTTTGTAACTAAAACTGATGAGGAAACATGCCCAGTTTGCCAAGAAAATCTAGGCAATCAGAGAATGGTCTTTCAATGCGGGCATGTTACATGTTGTAAATGTAAGTAATATATGATTAAACTTTATTATCATCTTTAGTTGTGTTAGAGATGTAATAAGAGCCTCTATGATCAAGTAGTCAAGAGTTAAATACTCGTTGTCCCCAATTCTTCTGAATAAAAAATTGAATTTCAACACATGCTAAATATGTACATGTACGTTGTCAACAATTTAAGGTCAAAGCAAAGGGTTATTGCGCCGAGGGGTATGTTAGAGCTGTAATGAAGCCATGCAAAAGTTTTTCCATATAGGGTCTATTTGGGAGTTTGGAGGGGTGAGCAGAGCTTATGATTTATAGTTTATTAATAATATGGAGAAAAATTACCCTCCAAAACAAATGAACCTAGAGGACTTTGGAGGGTGTGGAAATATTTCTGAACAACTTTTTTTTTGGACAAAATTTCTGAACAATATTAGAATTGTAATTAGAGTACAAATGCTAATCTATCCTAAACCTAATGGGCCGGATAAAGGGTTTAGAGGGTAATTTTTCTCCATATTACTAATAAATTCTTTTTTTTGGACCAAATTACTAATAAATTCTTAGTCATAAGTCCTCCCTTACCCTTCCCTCCAAACTCTCAAACAGACCCTTAAGCTTTTAAGGAAATTGGTCCCTGACAGCATCTTCAAAGACCTGCATAATACTTCAGTGTTACCAAGACATATAGTTGCTGCTATATAGAAAATCTCTTTAAGTTTCATTTGTTTCTGCACTTTTACAAGACCGTGGTATATTGAATTAACATTGATCATTTGTTTTTCTCCATATCCATGTGAAACACCAATCAAAGCAGATACTCTTTTACTGTTACTCTCATCATCTTTGTTCCACAGACTAAGAACTTATTGACTTTAAAATAGATATTATATAAAACATAACCATGGATATTTCTTACAGGTTTATTTGCTATGACTGAGCAAAAACTACAACACAGCAAGACTCATAATTGGGTGATGTGCCCTACATGTCGACAGGATACTGATTTTGGAAACATTGCCTATGCTGTTGATCGACAGAATGAAACTCGTGATTCTTCGATGCTGCATACAATGGACGGTCGTGATAAATATGAAGCGTCCATTAGTGTTAAAGGCTCATATGGAACTAAGGTGTTTTTCCACTTAACAACTTTAAGTGTATTGGATTGATAACCTCAAGATGAATAAGCGTAGTTCTCTTTTCACTTAGGCATACCAGTATCTCTTGGATATACTTTTTTGAGAATATCTCTGGGATATAATTGTGATGTCTTAATTTTGAACTGGCATGATTTTCTATTGCTTTCTACTTGAGATTTTACTTATCATTTTTATATAAATGGCATGACGCTACAACTGTGTCCGTATTTGTCTGCTTACTTTTGTTGTTTCATATAGGCTTGACTGCTTGAGTATCTATCATTTAACTTAATGAAACAAGTAACATATTCAGTTCCAAAAATAGACTAAAAGTACTTGCTTGAGATATATTCTTAGAAGAAATGAAATTTTCTCTCAATATTTTTTCCAAATTAAGAAAAATAAGTTGTTCAACAACCTATGAAAACCAAATCAACACATCAGAAGAAGGGAAGGGAGCTTATCCTTCAGCAAGATGTGATTACAAATTTGTGGAGTTTTTAAGTATGCATCTTTTAATTTCAGATCTTTGGTAATACAGATTATAACTAGTTAGTAGCTGATATGTATATAAATTTGGTTCATATACTATGTCCTTCAATTTTATGGAGGGTTATGATCAATCTATTGAGTTTGATTTGATCCTATATTTATTGAAGTGGCTATTGCAGATTTTTCATATGAGCAAGGGTTTTTTTGGTAATACATTAGCAACAGTTTAGGAAAGCAATCTGCCTTCCTAGTGAGAAGAATCAATTTTGAAGGCTATATACAAAGAAGACTTGGTTGTTTTTTTAAAATACTTTAAAGTTAAACTATTCATTACAAATGGGTATAACATTGTTAATAATATATTATTGCTCCATCTCTCATTTGAAGTTGTAATTTGCATATTCCAGCAAATAAGTCAGCTGCGGATTATTTGCTTTATACCATATGTTATGCCTCTTTTGTATTCCTCATCTTTTTATTGGTTTGGGTGTTTTGTAGATTGAAGCAATCACAAGAAGAATGTTGTGGATAAAGGCTACAGATGATGAAGCAAAAGTCCTTGTATTTTCAAGTTGGAATGATGTACTCGATGTATTGGAACATGCCTTTGCTGCCAATAACATCACCTACATCCGGATGAAGGGGGGCAGGTATAGTAATCTGTCATGTTGCTATTTCCTTATTTACTTGAGTATTTTATGCTGGACTAGAAGACATTTAGAGGCTGATAAAAAGAGACAGCATAATAGGCAGAGAAAACAAACTATGACTCAATATTACTTTTTATATGAATTTTTGAATTCAGAAAAGCACAAGTCGCCATCAGTCAATTTAGAGGAAAACAGAATTACACAAAAGGAAGTGAGAAGTCAGGACCAACAAAATCCATTCAGGTGTTATTGCTTTTAATCCAACATGGAGCCAATGGCCTCAATCTTTTAGAAGCACAACATGTCGTCCTTGTTGAGCCCTTACTCAATCCAGCTGCTGAAGCACAAGCAATCAGTCGTGTACATCGTATTGGACAAAAAAATAAGACCCTCGTTCATCGCTTCATAGTAAGTTTCTCTCTCTCTCTCTCTCTCTCTATCTGTCTCTCTCTCTCTCTCTCATGCATGCCGAATTAATCATCATTATTATCTTTGAATGTGCTCTTCACTTGAGTCAACCTTCAAACATTTTATAGTAGTGATGTCCTAGTTCTTTTGCTTCAATGTTTGGATTTTAGGTGCTTTATGTGTCCTCTGCCTCCTCTGTTCCTTCATATCAAAATATGATCTGCATTACTTTTAAGTGTATATTTCAAATCATATTTGTGAGCTCCTATGGATTAAGTAGTTCCATTGATTGGCTAATATTTCTTTTATGGTGAGACAATTAAAACTAACTAGTAACTGATCTAAGTCCGATTGGTTAAATAGCCTAACTATACATTTTACTCAATAAGCGCTTATCATATAAGTCCTTATGTATAAGTTATTTCTACAATCAAAGAGAGGAATAAGGGGAGGCAGAAGATCACATTCAAACACTTTTCATATAAGTCTCTCAATAAAACTATTTTCGTAAGCTATCATGGAGTGCTTGTGAAAATAAGTTGAAAACAACTTATGCACATATCATTAGCCTTTTTCAAACACTTGCATAAGTGCTCAAGTCACAAGATAAGCTCAAATAAGCTAATGCATCTGTAGATGAAGATGATTTGGAATCCACTTGAATGAAATGAACATGCTTTCATATTCATACCTATCTCTGCATCTTCTTGCAGTGGCCCCAGTTTTGTCTCACAAATTCTTACATGAAGAATTATTCTTATAGTTTTGTTTTTGCATGTGTTAGGTAAAAGGCACAGTTGAAGAGAGCTTATATAAATTGAACAGAAGCAGGAACAATCATTCATTCATTAGTGGCAACACAAAAAATCAAGATCAACCTGTTTTGACACTCAAAGATGTGGAGTCCTTACTAGCAAGAGCACCACTAACTATGCCAGAAAGTGATGAAGATCCAAATACAAGTACAAACCTGAGAAACTTGCCACCAGCAATGGCTGCAGCTATTGCTGCTGAGAGGAGAATTAATGAGCAAAGAACATGATTCTGCTTTTCTCTTCATCAATGCTACTAGCTACAAGTGCAATAATTTCAAGAGGCAGAAGTAGAGTTGTAGTTCAATAAACTTCCAATCTTAGATTCTTGTAACCAACATTCTATCTACTGGTAGCTAGAAATTTATTTATTCTTGTACATATAATTATATATAGGACTCTTTTGTTTATTACAATTTTGAGTTAAGATTTATAAGATAGATATTAAACTTTCTTTTAACCGAAACAATTGTACTTCATATCACTAGTAATATAAAAGCAGTACAAAGTGGTGCATGAATGTACGTCTCATTTCATTTTTTTGCACTTGTTCTAAGTTTGCTTCAAAAATGGTCTTTTTTTTTTTAAAGGGAATCAAAAGTGTTCTCCACTTCTCCTCTATATGATTCAAACCCATGACGATTTAGGTAAAGTGTATTACCAACTGAGTTGTGCTTCGTTGTCTCAAATGATCAAAAGACTGAGCAAAATTTCTAATTTTCAAAAGTGTTTGTTCTATGTTTGAACAAACAACTTTCAACTCTTTTATAATTTTCAAGATCATCAACCCATATCTCCTTACTTCCTTCCCCTCTCAATTTTACTCCCTCAGTTTTTTTCTCTCTAACCTCCACCCTCAGCCATACATCAGTTATCTATCTTCCTATGTTGTTTCTCTTTGTTTTTCTATTTTTTTCAAACTGGAAAGGATATGTGATTGAATATTAACTTGCACAAATTAATAATATTGGACTTCTACAAGTAGAATATATTTGAAAATATATTCTATTTATAAAAGTCGAATATTATTAATTTATCTTCTAAATAATATCTTAATTTGAATTACGTACATTTTTAAAACACTAATGATTTTGAAGTAAAAATAAAAGCTGAAACAACTAGTATGATGATAGAGGGAAATGTCAACTTTTTTAAAGGAGAGGGAATATGAGACCGTTTGTTATGGCTTATTTTAAAAATAAAAAAAAAATCACTTTTTTAAAAAATATAATCACTTATGACGATATGTTGTCCGTTTGTTATAGATTTTTAAAAAAAATGAAAAGCTAAAAATAATCTAAAAACTACTTCATATGAGAAGCTATTTTGATTAGCTTCTCATAAAAATCAGTTATTCTGTTGTACATTTTGTTGAGAAGCCACCAAGTGAATTTTGTTTAGTGAATCTGAAACATGAGGAAAACATTGGTGCAGAGTAATCTTTTATTTATGTACTTAACGTACATGCCAAACAGGGTTCCAGGTGAAGCAAACAACAAGTTATTATAGGATGTAATTAAAAACTAAGACTATGTTTGGATATCTTAAAATGAATGGAGCGAAATCGAATGGAATGTAATGGAGCAGAGTAAAGTAGAATGGAATGAAATTACCATTTCATTGTTTGAATATTTTAGAATAGGGCAGAATGAAGAAATGAAGAAAGCGAAACCACTTAATTAACACAATCCGGTTCTTGAAATTACAGAAATTCTAAAATGATTTCTGAATTCAATTAGTCTGGTTTTTTAGAGAAATTTAGAATTAAATTGGCGCACCTAAAAAGACTTGTGTGGTCAAAAAAGATGTGAATTATTCTAGAATTTCATGAATTTTCTGAGATAATTCACTCTTGAAAAGATCCGGCTTTCACATCCAATCAAGGATACAAACAGAATAACAAGTTTGCATTGGACAAATTGGTTACAAAAATGCTAATAACACCAAGTTATCATTCCTTTTATCAGGTAATATTTATTGATTATATGTATCTGTGATCTCCTGAAATAACTTCAATCTGTATTGTTGATTTGCACATAAGATTTCACTCAACAATAAAAAGTTGTTAAAAAGAGAGAATATCAAAGAATAAATTACTAGTTTTCTGTTACATTACAAACCATAGAGTATCAAAATGTAGCGACCATTCTCAAAGAGATTTGACACCAAATGGTTCCTAATCCTATGACAAGAAACCAATTGTAAAACTCCAATGTACATCAGTAGTGTTCATACACTCCTAACAACACATTTCGGAAGAAGGCGAGAGTAAGAAAACTACTGCTAAAAACAGATAAGAAAAATGTTCTCTTATATTTCATTGCCTTAAATAGACTGTGAAAGCTGATTTGGTTTCCTGCTAGCACCATCCAGTTTCCCTGCGGGCCGCCGGCCTTTATCCGGACCACCTATGATCCCCCATCTTTCAAATTGTTTTTGCCGAGCTCGAGCCCTCTCCTTTTCTTCCTCTGATTTCTGTGCAAAACAGTAAGGACAAGAGACTCCATATTCATATTCTGGTGATTCCATGTCAGTATCATTCACAGGTTGCTTACAACCATAGCACAACTTGAAATTTCCTTGTGCCAAACCATGCTCTACCGATACTCGCTTGTCAAAAACAAAACACTCTCCTTCCCAGAGGCTTTGTGTCTCTGGAACCTCCTCAAGATACTTCAGTATTCCACCTTCCAGGTGATAAACCTAGCAATTGGTTAAATAGAAATATGAAAAAAATCAAATTCCATATTACGCAAGTAAAAAGTAGTAACTATAACTATCATAAATTGAACAAATAGCACATCAGTTGTTTAAGCAGAGAAATTCCCACCCCTGCCCCACTCTTCTGAGAGTAAGGATATAAGGTCAAGGGTCAAAGCTTCAAAGATAAATGAAACTAAGAGACTATTTGGATCGGCTTATTTGGACTTATCTACTGACATAAGCACTTGTGAGATTGTTTGGGAGAGCTTATGACATGTTCGTAAGCTGTTTTTAACAAATTTCCATAAGCTCCTCAGGATAGCTTATTAAAACAACTTATAGCTGCGTCAAAAAAAAAACAACTTATAGCTTATAGAAAAATAGTTTAACATTATTTTATTATACAAACAACTTCTGCATAAGCTCTTATATGATAAGTGTTTAATTAAGTTGTTTATCCAAACGAGGCCTAAAAAGACTTCTTTTCTTACCTTTGACTATTTGATTGAAAGCTCTTTGATAGAAAAAAATGGTCAAATGATTTTATCAGAGAAATTTTATTCATGCAAAATAGCATTTAAAGGTGGAATCACCTCTTTGAAACCTTGGCTGAGAAGCAAACTTGAAGCTTTCTCACATCGAATACCTCTGGTACAATACATAGCAACACGTGGCAAACGCTGTTTTGGATTCTCTATTTTTTTTTCAGCACTTTGGGCTGAATCGTTTACATTAATTTTTGAATGCTCAGCATCGTTTCTGAGAAGCTGGAAACGTTCTTCCACCCAAGATGGGAATTCACGAAATGAAACAGTACAAGGATCAACTGCTCCTTTAAACTTTCCTATTCTAGTTTCGTAGTTATTCCGCACATCAATTACTACCTGCACATAAAAATATAAATAGCAATGAAAAATTAGCATTTCTGGTATATACAACACAAATATCATGAATATTGATTTTAGATGATCAGCAGAATAATCCCAAAGTGTAGAGATTGGAGATTATATGTAAGGAGGTATATGAGACAGGAACTGAATGACGAGGTGGCAGAGAGAGAAAATGGGAAATAGGGTCTTAGTGGAATTCTGTTGTATGGGATATCACGTAGCGTGAGAGTCATTTTCTGGTATGGGTAGTAGGGGTATTCTTTCCTACTGCATTTTCCTTTTTCATCATCAATAATGTGCAGTTATTATCGGTATTTGTGTCTTTTACACCTTTCTCTGTTATTATGTGTTGTTCTGTAATCTTGGTTTCTAACACACTTTCAAATTACAGTGATAATCAGAAATCACACGTTAAAAATTCTAAAAATTCTAGACAAGTGAATTATGCATAAACTTGGAGCAGGTTAAATATTCATTCAATCTTCTCAAGAAATCCAAACAAATTTAACTATTCATGTTTAAAATATTAAGTCTCTGCAGAATCTCATATTGGAGACACACTGATAACAGGAAATAGCTACTTACTGTATCTGGATCGCTTATCAAAGAATTCCACTCCTTTGGATAGGTGATATAGTAGGCATCCCAAGAGTGACAATCTGCCAACGCGTAACCAAAAAAAAAAAAAGGATCAAGGCAAGCAGGCCAAACACCATAAAAGTTCAACATTTATTTGTACAAAATATCCACATTTAGTATAACAAAGAAGTTTAGATTTTTTGGCATTGTAAATGTTACCTCTTTCTTCAACTTTACCCTCACGTGATCCCATCGGAAAGGGGCATCTTCCCCTGCAGCAAGAGGAGAGCTTGGGCATCTTCCCATCGGAAGTTTAGATTTTTTGGCATTGTAAATGTTACCTCTTTTTTTAGAAGGATATTATGGATGGCCTCCTCTTCAGGACTGACAGGCGATTCAATACGTCTAAGCTCCTTCAGACGAACATCACTCTGCACAAATGCAAGAACTTTCTCCACCGATTCCCGGGTTCCACATAAGCTTCCATTGATTACTTCAGGTGCGAGAATGATACCACCTGAAACACGCTGAGCAACATCAGATCAGTGAGACACAAGAACTAACACAGGCTTATGGAGCTAAGCAATATCATAGAAATGCAATGCAAACATACACTGCCATATTCTCTCTCACATTGGTTTGTCTTCCCCTGTCTTTAATTTGGGATCAACATAGAAAATATACTGCTTTTCATAGGACAGGACCCTATAACCGCACATGAAGCAAGGAAATTCACAATTTGGCTTCTTGCAGCACTTTTTGCATATGCAATTCTATAGCCATTAGTTTAATACTTCAAAACGCGAAGTTTGCTTCTTCCCATGCTAATAAACTCTTGTGTAGTTATTGGTCTCCTCTCCACATACCTCTTTTTAGGCTTTGGTATTTGACTGGACTGAATTACGTTGGTGAAGCATTGGCTGTTACGGTAATTTCAGTATTTACCTTACTTTAAATAAAAGTTACCTAGCTGAGTAAGTTTCTCTAGTTGTTGTAATTAGGGTTGTTGCTATTTTGTCTTTTTGTTGGAAGTTAGTTTCTAGGATTATGTGCTATCACTAGCTACCTAGACTGTACCTTCACTGACTGTGATTTAATTAATGAAAGGTCACAATCATCGAATCAATATTTTATTCCTCTCTCATTTACTCTGAAAAGTTTCTGCACTATTTGCTAAAGTCATCGTCAGCTATTCCATTATTGGCTGTTACCGGAGCTCCCCTAGCAGCATAATACAAAGGCTACCTTTTTACATCTCATTTTACATTACACAGAAACGCAGGTTTATGTTCCTGTGCTGGTCTGGTTCTTCTTCTTTGCAGGTACACAGATTTTCCCTTCACATTGGCCATTAGCATTTCAATTTGGTAAAATGTGATTTTTCTTGGATTATACATAAGATACTATTCTGCATGTGCAAAAACCCAAGCCCCAATTTCTATGGAGTAGTTCAAGGGAATTTGGGAATTCTTTCATATTGCTAGTCTACAGTAATGATTTAGTGATTTATCTTCTATAATAAGTTTTATAAAATTATAATATAATAAGTTTCCTTTTCCCACAAAATGTCTATCACTATGTTTCTTAAGAAATAAAGGTGTATTATGTATTTTGTTTTCATGCTGATAATTGTAGCCTTGAAAGGTGATCATTCAAGCTAATTGTCTTGTTGTCTAGAGTGTTACCAAATCCACAACTTGAAACTTTAGTTCAATCCATTCGGTATGCTGGTTACTTTTTTTCTTTCTTTTTTAATCCAACACATAAGACTTTAAATTTCCAGGTCCCCTTTGTGGTTTTTCTACAGTCATAATACCGTTGCAACATTATATGCAATACTCTTAGAATGCTGCAAGCATACATTATAAACATATTCATTCTACATTTTCGTATATGTAACTACTACCTCTGGTCTCATTTATAAGCAAAAAAAACTTTTTAGGTTCACTAAATAATTGATGTATTTAGTCTATAATATAGACCAGATACAGATGAACCTAAAAAGTGTTTTTTGCTTATAGATGAGAACAGAGGGAATATATATCTGCCCATGAGCATACTTCTAATGATTATCCTTTGGGATCTGAGATGATGGTGGCACAAACTTTGTTGGTTTCAAACCACAAACTGCATCACATATGATGCTAACTCCACAACTAAATTGTGAGGCCAGCCAACTGTCTCAACTACATCATCAGACCATGATTGCCAACAACACTACAGTCGGTTGTATCGGGCCGCGTAAGGCCACAACAACCACACCTAC
Source organism: Oxytropis ochrocephala (assembly GCA_020916435.1). Classification (NCBI taxonomy): domain Eukaryota; kingdom Viridiplantae; phylum Streptophyta; class Magnoliopsida; order Fabales; family Fabaceae; genus Oxytropis; species Oxytropis ochrocephala. The sequence goes on along the minus strand of CM037092.1, from coordinate 92,089,559 downwards.
AACTGCAATTTAAAACCTTAGTATAGACTATATTGTACGCAGTTGGTCTAGATGGGCCACAAAAAGCACAAAACAATTCTATCTATTAGCGCGACTCTATCTATTCGCCAAAAATCCCCTATTCTAAGCCGCTATTTCCGCCATAAAACGACATGGTGCCGTCACACTTTAAAATTTGGTCTTAGCGGTTGGCAAAGAGTCCGGTTCCACAATCTGCCATGGCGCAGCCACTTGATAACACTAATAGGCTATACAATTCAATTACTCAACTAAGATAAAAGAAAGATGTCAATTGATAAATAATTAATAGTAATACAACTCAACTATGACAAAATGAAGATTTCAATTGATAATTAATTAATGTAAATTGTAAACAAACAACAATAACCCTAAATATACAAAATACTTATGAAGAGTATGCATCAAAATATTGTCTTTGTTATAACAACAACAATTACAACAGCAGCAATGTATGAATTAACAACAAAAGAACTATCATAATTTCAAATTAGTTAAATGTGAATAGGAAAAAAGGAAAGGAGTGAGTACCAATTGTTGACAGAGTTGCTTCAAGGGTTGACGCAAAAGGGCATGGTCAGGAAATTAGCGAACTTGTAGAAGGAAACCACAACAAGGGAATCGATGGATTCAGAATCGGGTGCTGGAGTTTGCGATATTGGTATGGGGTTGGTGGGCCCGGAGTGAGAGAAACACTTGGAAAGTGTCATGCTTTGAAGATTGTGAGGGTTGGAGAAGGGAATAGAAGAGGGGAGTGAGAGAAACACTTGGAAAGTGTCATGGGAAGATTGCGGTGGTTACCGATTAACTAATTTCTCTTTAATGATGTGTCACTATATGATTGGTAGATAGTGTACAATATACATACACATATTATGTATATAAATTAAATCCTATAGATAAGGGTTTAATTGCGGGTGCTTGGTGAACCATTAAATCATTAAATGTGACGGTATGATAAAATATAAAAATTTAGGGGAAATTACACTCACCTCCCTTAAGTTTTGGTCAAATATCACACACCTCCCCTCTTGTTTTAAATTGAACAATGACCTCCCTTAAGTTTTGGTTAAATGTCATACACCTCCCCTCTAATTTTAAATTTAACACTCACCTCCTTTAAGTTTTGGTCAAATACAATTTTCTAATTGTATTTGAAGATATAATCATGTGTTCTTGACTTGTGCTCTACTTGCACATCCATTTCCTTTATTTTCTTCGGCTATCGAAGGTTAAATCTTATAGGTCATTCATTTCAAATGAGAGCTATTCCCCTTCTGTAGCCCTTTGTGTTGTGCACTAGCTACTTTCTCTACTTAATTTTGACTTCCCAACACTTTGCAAAAATCACAATAAAATGCACTAGTTTCATCTCCTTCTTCCTCTGTGAACCTACTACAAATCTTTGTGATGATATGTTCAGATTTTAGGAAATGAATTCTTATTCAAAACTAGAAACTGTGAATGAATGAGAAAGATGAAGAAAATTACACGGGAGTAGAAGAAGTCTTTGTAATGGTGTGTTAAATTTTAGGGATTGGAAATAATCTAATAATTTGAGGGGATGTTATTGTCAAGAGGAAACTAGATGGGAAGTGTGTGGCATTTAACTTGACTTCAGAGGAGGTGAGTGTAATTTCCCCAAAAATTTATTCACGATTAAGATTTAATACTGGTTGATTCAATCTTAACCACTAGTATCATTTTATACAATATCTTGCGATCAAATGAAATGATTCACCGGTGAGAGATTTCATTTGCTCCATTACCCTAAGGCACTATACATTTTTATGTAACAGTTTTCTTTAATGATTATTCATGAGATGAGTGACATATACGGTGATTATTTGTTATTTCACTTATTTTAATAACATGTTAATTTGTATATGGTCGATAATGTAAAATTTGTGTACATAGACGGTGTATGCAGATCAAATCCAATTTATAATTACGTATACAATACTATTTTCTGTTAATTTTAGAGCCAATTTTTAGGTGGGTTCTACAATCATGGTGCGAATAAGAAAATAGAGATATTCAATTTGCAAAAAGAAAAATGTATGTGAGTTGGGCGAGTTTTTTTTGCTGAACATTCTCGACCGGATTCGAACCGAGGGTCAGAAAGCTGAACTTAAAGTCCTAACCAACCATCAGGAAACTATGCTTTAGGTGGGCCCCGCTATGGTAAAATATATCTTTTAATGCAATTATCTTTTGATCTTAAAGAAAAATTGATGTTAATGAGAGTGAATACTTTAGAGTTTTAAAAAAAAAGTAATTGTTCAAATATGCGAAACTCATTCCTTAATAATTGCTCTTGTGAAAGTAAAAATTATTTTTGTGACAAAGTACGTAAAATGCAACCTTAAGCAATGTGTTTTGGGTACTTTAGGGTTCGAAAAATGTTCTAACTGTTTAAATACACGAAACTGATTTGGTGAATAAAATTACTTTCATGACAAAATACGTAAAATACGATGCTAATCTCTGTGTTTTGGGGTACTTTATGATTCGGAAATTTGTTTAACTATTCAAATACGCAAAGTTCTTTTCTCAATAACCAGTTTGGTAAAAAATAAAATTAGTTTCATGACAAAATATGTAAAGTGTGACGCTAAAAATTGTGTTTTGGGGTACTTTAGGGTTCATAAAATAATTAGTTGTTCAAATTAGCAAAGTTTGTTCCTCGATAACCGGCTTTGTGAAAAATAAAATTAATTTCGTAATAAAATATGTAAAGTGCGTCACTAAGCAATGTTTTTTTTAGGGTACTTTAGGGTCCAAAAAAAAATTAGATGTTTAAATACGCAAAGTTCGTTCCTCTATTACGAGGTTGGTGGAAAAAATAATTTTGTACAAAAAATAAGTAAAATGCGACACTAAATAGTGTGTTTTGAGATACTTTAGGGTCTGATGCTCATGGTGGTCGAGGGTCTAGTAGGTATGGTTCAGAAGGCAGTTCAGGCAGGCATGTTTACCGATTTTCTGGTAAATCATAGCCTCAGCTTCTCTTTACTTCAATTTACGGATGATACCATTCTAGTGAGCAATGGATCGTGGGATAATTTGTGGTGTCTTGAGTCCATTTTTAGAATCTTTGAACTTATGTTAATTCTGAAGGTGAATTTTCATAAGAGTAGTTTGATTGGTCTCAATTTGCAAGAGGATCTTTTAGTAGCACCGCGTACTTTTTGTCTTGTAGCATTTGCGCTTCTCCTTTTAAATTTTTTGGAATTCTGGTGGGAGCTAATCCCAGGAGGAGATGTACTTGAAATCTTGTTTTGGAGACGCTAAGGAAAAGACTATCATCTTGGAGCAGTCGTTTCTTGTCAATTGGCGGGCGGGTTACTTTAATCAGTTATGTCCTCAATAGAGAATTTGAATTTTGATAAGAAGGAAAGAGAATGAAAAGATGAATTGAGAGTTACTATCTCAACCTCAAAGTTGAGTATGTGTCAAAATGGTAAGAGTAAGTAGTTTGGCATTTTTAGTAGATAGATAAGATGAGTAGAAGATGATAGAAGATAAAAGTAGGCCCGTCAAAAAAGAAGAAGATAATAGTAGGGATTTTGTTTGTGGACAATTGCCTGAAACAAATGTTGTAACTGTTCCAAATATGCATAAAAAAAAGAAGAAGAAAAAAAGTTCATGCAAATAAAGGAGTTCAACAATGAGGGCATTGTAGCTAATCTGTTCATCATCAATGTCGAAGCATCACTAGCTACAACATTTAGAAATTCCAATGCTACAACATTGTGAAAATTCCAAATCGATAGTAGTGCACTGGCCAAAAGTCTGAAATATTTAACCCAAAGCCCTATGTATGCTTAAAAACCCCCCAGATCTTATGTGAAGATGTTAGTCTACTCTTCTTTTTGAAAAAATCTTGGCATGATCAAAAGAAAACTACTCTTTCTAAGGCTAAGTGAAGTTTTGAAGATAGCTAGGATATAAACTATGTCCTAAGAGTCACACTCACTTAATGAGCAGTAATAATTTTGAATGTTGTGAAAGACATAGGTGTGTGTGTGTGTGTGTGTGTGTGTGTGCGCGCGCGCGAAGGATGAATCTAAAAATTAGGCCCAATGAGATCATTTTTGAAAAACTATTTGATTTAGGGAAGTAGCCGATTTTGTTTTTGTATTCTATTTGTGTATTGTTTGTTTGTCTTTGTCAAGTGACATTGCTTAAAGACAAGCAATGGTTTAAGTTTGGGGGTGAGATAACTCTTATTTATATAGAGTTATTATATGTTCTGGACTTAAATCAATGTGAGTTTCTAAGTAATATTGTTGTTAACGTAGTTAAAAATGTGTTCTTTAGAGTAAAAGAGGGTTAGAAACTGATTTGTGATCATTTGCCACTTTTGGTAATTAGCACCTAGCAACCGATGCCCCAACATTCATGGCGAACTGAAATGCCCCAACATTACTCTACTAATGTCATTGATGACATCAAAGTCAAGTTTGAAGTCACCAGTGTCACAAGGAAGGGGGTTGGAATTGTGACCCTTTTAAAATTATCCTGAAATAAGAGAACTTTGATTCACAAGTGTACTTGAGAATCAGGAGAGTGAGTGTTATGTGCTATGCAGAAACAATCCTCTTAATGAATTAGATGAGTCAAGAAGGGTGATTGAATAGTCTTCACAGTTATGTAGAACTGAGAAGGATCATTCAAAACTTCCTTCACTCTTCTCACAATTGTTTCCCAATTGTTTCAAGTAGAGTCTTACTGTGAAAGACATATTAAGTTGGTAAACCACTTGTTAAAAGTTTCAAAACATTTTATAGTCTTTGAAAAGTTCTGAGAAGGGTTGAAAAACTCTTGTTCTAGTTGTAGCTGAGAAGGGTCAGAATTAACTTTTCTCAGGTTTTCAAAAATCTCTCCTCAAGAGGAGTTTTTCTCAAACCGTAAACTAAGTACTTAAAGCAGTAAATAACACATGGATTTATAGCGGTTCACCCAACAATAACATGGGCTACTCCACTCCTCACACCCAGTGAGATTTTCCACTATTTTCCAAATAGTTTACACCCTTTCACACTTCATACAAGTTGAAAGCTCTTGGTAGTTTTCTTCTCACGACTCTACCTCAGATTCTCCACTAATAGACTTCTCCAAAGCTATTAGACTGCTTTTAACACAAAATCACTCACTTCTCAAGTCCTATAGCAACACATGCTACTTAAGAAGGTTCCCTATTCAAGGTTCTTTGATTACAAGGGTTTTGAGATTACTTAGAGCTTGGTTGACATATATAGGATATACATGAATGATTTACAACACAAGACTTAATACATACTCAGAGAAAGATGAATCCATTCTGGTTTAAAAGTAGATGAGTATGGAAGAGAGAAAACTTGAATGTGTGAGAAGGTTGATAGCTCAAAGTTTAATTCAATCTCTTAAAGATCAATGAAGACCAGAGCTGTTGTTATATAGAGATTTTGTTGCCCTTTAACTCCTGGTCCAAGAATTCTATTTGTTGCATCAAAAACTAGCCGTTTAGAGCCGTTGCAAGACGCGCCTGAACTGTTACTTTCTGGTTTCTGCAGAAACTGGCTGTTCACAACTTTCATCACCCTTCTCACATTGACCCTTCTCACTGTGACTCTTCTCATGACTTGTTAAGTTGAAGATGATGCTTCTCAAGATGAATCTTCTCATGTTGATGCAGTACTTTAAAGATGATGACTCTTCTTGTCATGACCCTTCTGAAGCCCATGACTCTTCTTGTCATGACCCTTCTCAGGTCCATGACTCTTCTTAACATGATTCATATGATCATGACCCTTCTTGGGATCATGACTCTTCTTAGCTTGATATTGCATTTCATCTTCTTCAATTTTCTTTGTCATGACTCTTCTCATGCTTGATCTTCTTAGATGTTCTTCTCATATTGCCATTTCACTTGATGAATCTTCTCAAGCAGAATTCTTCCAAGATTTCCAAGTGGTTCTTGACTTTAATCCTTTATGCTTAAGACAACTTCCTTTCTAGTAGTAGTGTAGGCAATGTTTCTTTTCTGTTTTCTCTTAAAATTGATGCTTCTCATAAACAAATCTCTTGTTGAGAATGATTTGAAGTCCTGTTCTTATAAATCACTCAACAAGAGCATTAGTAATACATATGATCAGAAACCTTAAGCTTCTCATCCTTGAGGTTTGTTGAACATCAAAACATTACTAGGGATTTTGCCTCAACAATCTCCCCCTTTTTGATGTTTGACAAACTCAACTGAGATGGATTAAGTTTTCTGATTTTGTTTGAAAATTTCTTAAGGCATTTGTTCTTTTTACTCCCCCTGAATTTCTGCTTGTTAGTTTGATGTTTCAAGTTATATCCAATATATGTGGTGTTGGAAAAAAGCATGTGCAAGTATACACAGTCCAAAACAAGTAGTATAAAAGATCGAACCCACAGAGATTGAAAAACTCTCTTTTAAAATTTAATACAAAGTAATAAAGTGTAAGGTAACCAAATAACAATTTATAGTGGAGTTGATGTGATTACAACTAAGTTAGATAAGAAAACAAAGTATAAGTGTTGATAATGCAAATGAGAAGAACAAGTTGGAATGTCGTCATCAAGTAATTTACTTTTAAGTGTTTGATGCAGTATGTGATGCAGCTGCACTGAATGTTGTTGCATTAGCTATGTGCCTTTCAGTCACTTTCTTCAGAGTTTCATTACAAGCTTCCTATGTCTAGGCATGCTTAAATAAGTTCAATCTTGCATCTTAAGTACCCACAGTATCACCCTATGGACTATACTATCCTATGTCTAGGTCTTAGCATGGTTTTCACAAAGTTTCCTTTATGTAAAACACTTACCCATATTAGTTCTTGAGTTCTTAATTGTAAGTCATGTCTGCTCTTACAAATCTACTTATTCTAAGTTGATCAATCCCCAAAATAAGTGTTGAAAATATTATCAAGCAAGAACTAAAGCACAAACATTACATACATGCATCATACTTACTTAAAAGCTCATTAAATGATTAGAACATTCCAACTAAGAGAGATTTAGCTAATAATAGACATTGCAATGTAAATATAAACTGAATGGAACATGTTTATATAATTGAAATCACAAAAGAGAAACAACAAGATAGAAGTTACACAAGTTGAAGCTGTAACACCCCGTTTCTACCCGGCAATTTATAATAAAAATCAGAGTTCCAAAATTATTTCTTTTAATTCATCCAAACGGGATGCTACACTTACTTCATTTAAAACAACGATCAAATAGAACAAAACATCTATTAAATCAAAATAATACGTAACACCAATCACGTGGAATGGGATCCTCAAAAATATATCAACTCAATCCATACACTGGAAAATTACACATCACGCAGCGGAAAATAATCTAATCTCAGAAAACAACTACAGTCTCAACAATACATAATAATATCAAATAGATTGTTCAACAACCAAATACAAGACTAAACAATAGAAATCTAAACCCATCCCCTAGGTGCTACGTATCAGAGCAGACCGACTTGGGATGTGAAGGAAATAAGTCTTCACTCATGGTAACCTGTGGTAATAAACAACATAAGGGGTGAGTCTCAAACCACATAATAAGGCTTATAATAAGCAGTATATCAGATCATAGAATTTAATCAATCACAGCATCACACATACATTTATACAGCTGACAACAATCACATCAGATATCAATCAGCAGAGCATTTATCACTAATGAGAATGAATGTAATGAAATGCAAATCATGCATGTGGTACCATCATCACTTCTCATAGCCAATTGGGCATGTCGCGACCGCAGCCGAATGTATGCATGTGACTCCATGAACACACTACAAGCACAATTTCTCACAACAACAAGTCACACACATCATCAATTTCAATTATAACGTCGAGACCGCAGCCTAAAATTCATCACCAAACACAGTCCGTAGACCCATCATCACTCAACATCATCTCTCACATCATCGTCATTTTTAGTTTTGGTCAGTAGACCCATCGTCAATCACATCATCATCAAATCATCCCTCATCAACTTCGTTATTAGAAAAGGTGTCACAAGGACTAAAACCTCACTAGAGGATCAAAACAGCACTCAAGACCAAAACAGCACATAAAGGACCAAAACGGCACTCAAGGACCAAACAACACATAAAGGACCAAAACGGCACTCAAGGACCAACAGCACCAAAGCACAAACAGGCAGCCCTAGGTGCCAAAACAGCCAACAACATTAGCCTAACATTTTATAAAACACATGCTAAATAAGTTAGGAAAACATTGACAAGTACGAAATCGATTCATGATTTCTTGTTTTTAAAAAGGGGAATCGATTCATGGCTTTTATTTTCAAAGAGGGAATCGATTCATAGCTTTCATTTTTAAAGAAGGGAATCGATTCTTGTTTTCATTTCTAAAGGAGGGAATCAATTCATTGCTTCATTTCTAAAGGAGGGAATCGATTCATTGCTTCATTTCTAAAGGAGGGAATCGATTCTTACTCATGTTTAAAGGAGGAAATCGATTTCTGGCTTCTGTATAGAGCCCAGAATCGATTTCTAAGCTTCATTTTGGAGGAAAAACCATCGATTCTCCTATTTGTTTAAAAATCACAATTACATACGTTTTCAGAATCGTCCAGACACAATCAAATCAACCACATACACCTAACCACTCATACATTTTTCAATCAACCACATAGAAAGCATCAATTCATCATACATTTCAATCATACATCAAAAACAACAACAAAATCACAATGAGATCAATATAAATCCTACAACCCACATACATCCCATTATAAACCCTATTATAAGGTAAGACCCACCCTTACCTTAAGTTTTTCGAAGACGAGGTGATCTCTACGAAGCACCAAAGTAACCACAGCAACAAGGACTCCTTCTTTCTCCTTCTTCCTTCCTTGCTCACGATCTCTCTTTCTCTCCCTAGGGCGCCGATTTCCTCTTCTCTCTTCTCCCTCCATAGCGCCGTCCCTCTCCTCTCTCCTTCGCTAGTTTCCCCCTTTTTCTTTTCTTCCTTTGCTCCCAAAATGAGCCAACCCTAGGTAAACCCCATCACCTCATGCGCCTAATGGGCCTTTGGGTCGTGGGCCCCCTTTTCTATCACTTAATTAATTGTTAACACCACCTCCCTTGATTTAATAAAATACCATATTTTTATTTCTAATATTTTTCCACAATCTAATCCCCAATAATTTATTAAATAAATAGCCAATAATTTTTGGGGCGTTACAACTCTCCCCCACTTAGAATATTTCGTTCTCGAAATTTACCGGCCAAAACTAAACACCCTCCCACTAACAAACTACAGCCATCTAGACAACTAATGCTATCTATCCTGCTGATTATCATTTCATTGATTACTGACGGTGAGTGATTGGGCGGCCGTCCCTCCTACTTCTTCAGCAAGGTAACTCAAGAAATAATAACCAGACTCATCCTCCAACGGTTATGTAAGGATCCTTGATAGAGTTTTTCGAGCGTAACCACGTCGGTACCACGTGATTACCCCCATGCTCTATTAAAGTTCCTCCCTATTATAGCATGCGCAACCAACGAACACACAACTCGGCGGTTAAAGGGAGCGAGCAAGCACATCAAACTCTACTATCACGCATAAAATTGGTCAAATCGATACAAACATGAGGAAACCAAATTCATTCATACAAACCTAACTCAAGAGATGACTACGCCATCCCCATCGGACTCAACAGGCTATAAACAACAACAACAGAAAGGACCGGATACCCTGCCCGATCAGGATACCTTATTGACAACATCAACGCGGCGGACCACGAGAGTGCAAAAAGAAAAACCGAAAGGACAACGGGAGGAATGAACCTAATCGAGCGCGGTGCCTATCGACAACAACAACATCAACAACCACAACAACTTTAGTATCTTTTGAACAAGGTTTTAATGACCACGAAAGCGAGGGACGGCGACAACAACATTCACATCAGAGTTCACAAGCTCAACTAATCATTCACAACCACATACAGTTAGGTATAAAATCAATCCATCAACCTGTGCCATTAGACTATTCTCACGATCATACACAACACGTTTATGAGCAAATCGCTCTCATTCGTCACAAAGCACACTAAACAAATCATCAATCGATCACAATTATATTTAACCACGTCGTCATCAAAACATGCACCTGATCAACTTACCATAAGGGACTCGTCATTTACATTTATTTCATTGCTCCTACAATGAATACAGATTGGGACATCAAACCACAATTTACAACCTCACCATTGCCCTTACAATGGTTCTCACCTAACACATAACACAAATCGGGGTCACCGGGTACCTCAACGAGGGATCACTCTTAGTAGTCAAGACAATGAAGCATCTTAACACCAGTAGCAAGATTAGTCTACACGGCACTTAGCATACAACGTTAATACGTAATCAAGAACATGTTACTGTAAAAATTCATATTATACTTTATACTACGCTTTCACTAATTCATAAAGTCAAAGTAATAGTGTTAAATTAACCACATAACAAGTTCATGCGAGCCTCCAACTGCAAAACCAATCCAGCAAAACTCACAAAACAAGCAAAAATATCATTCACAAAAGTTAATGTCTTAGAAAAAGTTAACATGTAGGCATCATGGTCACTTTTATTAAATTAGCATGTACTTCTAAATAATTACAATGTTATTTCACTAAGCTTTTCTGAAAAGAATTAGAACATATAGTTTTATCAAGGCAAATTATTTGCACGATATCAATTATAATCAAATCATAACACGTGTGAAAACATTCCTAAAGTCTAACTTTAGTAGTTTTATACATAAATTTGAGCCCCGGTATAACTAGGACAACATATCTTGAGTCTAACTACAAAGATAGGAAGTAAGTAATTCCTTGCACAGTTAAGAAAGTAATTCATCTAGACGCAGAGGCATAATTACATTATCAAGACAACATGGGAAATACTATAGTACCAAATCCAAGGAGTACATTAACACATACGCCATTATCATAAGAATGGGTTGCACAGATACCTAGACTATATAAGTGTACATTATCCTCAAACCTACTAATTATTTATTCCTACAAATGTACACCTCATAGCTTTGACAATTGTAAACGGTAGCAATCCAAGTGCCTTAACAGTGAGTCAACTACCGAACAACCATTGGGTTCCATTTGCAAAATTATAATCTAGACTATTAATCTTAGTTCTTAAGACATTGTCTCCTAATATAACTTCCAATATCATATCATATGCAATAAAAAGTAGAGTGTAATACAAGGATAAAGGATAACACTTACACAACATAATTTTTTTTTCAAAGCCTTTCAATTTTAAAGAGTAACTAACACGCATTACTAATTCAGTTACTAACATATTATTCTACTAAGTTCTGCGGAAAACAAAATGGATCATATAATACTAATAAGACCAACCCACAAAACACTTACTCAACTTGGAATATCAATACACGGATAAAACAGGTTCACAAAAATATTAAAAATAAAAAATAAAAACTTATTCAAGACTTACTATTTATCCATCAAAATAAACTTAATACATAAGCATCCATCATTAAAGCTAGTTAAATAGAAGTTTATAAGCAGTTTGAGTACATATTTATTTTTAAACCACAAAACCACGTAACATCATTCTTTAGAAAATATTAGTATCATAATTAAATCATAAAAACTCAAAGATTCTACACATTTAGAATTCACATTCGATGGTCAGATATAGCATGATAGTCACGCAAAACAATTCTCAAAGATTCAGAGTTCCCAACATTGCGCTGTGAGAACAATTAGAAAAATAGAATAAAATAAAATAAAACAACTGAATGTAGTGATAACATGATAGTGATTGAACACTAAGATTAGTATATCCAATGGCATTTATAAAAGTAGTAAAACAATAGTTCTCGTACCATTTTAAATATGAGACTAATCACAACATTGCAAAGAAGTTGTAGTGGTAACACAACTTAAAGTAATCAACAGAACATCAAATCTAAAGCATTAATTCACAAGTAAAATACACTAACACAAAACACTTGATGCTTAATTAAAGTAAATTAAATACATTTGTGAGCGTAAACAAATTACAACTAGTTTAATAGAATCTCAAAAGCAGTCTCAATACAAATTTTATTCGTAAACTATAAAACCATATATCACAAATATTGTATAGGTAACAACTAAAATTTCAATCATAGAAGTTCAACTTATATAAATTTAGAGTTTCAAAAACACGAAAGCAACAAGCATATGACAAAGATATAAAGTTTACACAGAGAAAACATAACAGACACAACACATGGCGTAAGTAATAGACTAGGCTCTTTGAAAAACTCTCTCCAAAGGAATGGAGTTGTTTGTGTTCTTACTTGAATTCTAACTTCTTTCTATCTCGCTATAAACTTTAATGACTCTTCTAAGGAATAACTATTGCTTATCTCATTCCATAGATTACTTAACCAACTAATTTGGTCAAATTTCCGACAATAAAGAATTAAAATAAGTAATACAAGCAACTCTACTCAGAGTTCACACATCGGAAAGCACAATAGACAATACAACAGTCTGGTTAGGACCGACCTGACTACAACATAAACAACAGTTAGGACTAAAAGACTATACGACCGGTCAACTTGGTCGGACAGACCGAACTGCTCTGATACCACTAATGTAACACCCCGTTTCTACCCGGCAATTTATAATAAAAATCAGAGTTCCAAAATTATTTCTTTTAATTCATCCAAACGGGATGCTACACTTACTTCATTTAAAACAACGATCAAATAGAACAAAACATCTATTAAATCAAAACAATACGTAACACCAATCACGTGGAATGGGATCCTCAAAAATATATCAACTCAATCCATACACTGGAAAATTACACATCACGCAGCGGAAATAATCTAATCTCAGAAAACAACTCCAGTCTCAACAATACATAATAATATCAAATAGATTGTTCAACAACCAAATACAAGACTAAACAATAGAAATCTAAACCCATCCCCTAGGTGCTACGTATCAGAGCAGACCGACTCGGGATGTGAAGGAAATAAGTCTTCACTCACGGTAACCTGTGGTAATAAACAACATAAGGGGTGAGTCTCAAACCACATAATAAGGCTTATAATAAGCAGTATATCAGATCATAGAATTTAATCAATCACAATATCGCACATACATTTATACAGCAGACAGCAGTCACCTCAGATATCAATTAGCAGAGCATTTATCACTAATCAACTTCGTTATTAGAAAAGGTGTCACAAGGACTAAAACCTCACTAGAGGATCAAAACAGCACTCAAGACCAAAACAACACATAAAGGACCAAAACGGCACTCAAGGACCAAACAACACATAAAGGACCAAAACGGCACTCAAGGACCAACAACACCAAAGCACAAACAGGCAGCCCTAGGTGCCAAAACAGCCAACAACATTAGCCTAACATTTTATAAAACACATGCTAAATAAGTTAGGAAAACATTGACAAATCTGAAATCGATTCATGATTTCTTGTTTTTAAAAAGGGGAATCGATTCATGGCTTTTATTTTCAAAGAGGGAATCGATTCATAGCTTTCATTTTTAAAGAAGGGAATCGATTCTTGTTTTCATTTCTAAAGGAGGGAATCGATTCATTGCTTCATTTCTAAAGGAGGGAATCGATTCATTGCTTCATTTCTAAAGGAGGGAATCGATTCTTACTCATGTTTAAAGGAGGAAATCGATTTACAAACTTCAGATAGAGCCCAGAATCGATTTCTAAGCTTCATTTTGGAGGAAAAACCATCGATTCTCCTATTTGTTTAAAAATCACAATTACATACGTTTTCAGAATCGTCCAGACACAATCAAATCAACCACATACACCTAACCACTCATACATTTTTCAATCAACCACATAGAAAGCATCAATTCATCATACATTTCAATCATACATCAAAAACAACAACAAAATCACAATGAGATCAATATAAATCCTACAACCCACATACATCCCATTATAAACCCTATTATAAGGTAAGACCCACCCTTACCTTAAGTTTTTCAAGACGAGGTGATCTCTCTGAAGCACCAAAGTAACCACACAAAGAACAAGGACTCCTTCTTTCTCCTTCTTCCTTCCTTGCTCACGATCTCTCTTTCTCTCTCTAGTGCGCCCGATTTCCTCTTCTCTCTTCTCCTCCATAGCTAGTGTAGTCCTCTCCTCTCTCCTTCGCTAGTTCCCCCTTTTTTTTTTCTTCCTTTGCTCCCAAAATGAGCCAACCACTAGGTAAACCCCATCACCTCATGCGCCTAATGGGCCTTTGGGTCGTGGGCCCCCTTTTCTATCACTTAATTAATTGTTAACACCACCTCCCCATTTAATAAAATACCATATTTTTATTTCTAATATTTTTCCACAATCTAATCCCCAATAATTTATTAAATAAATAGCCAATAATTTTTGGGGCGTTACAACTCTCCCCCACTTAGAATATTTCGTCCTCGAAATTTACCGGCCAAAACTAAACACCCTCCCACTAACAAACTACACCATCTAGACAACTAATGCTATCTATCCTGCTGATTATCATTTCATTGATTACTGACGGTGAGTGATTGGGCGGCCGTCCCTCCTACTTCTTCAGCAAGGTAACTCAAGAAATAATAACCAGACTCATCCTCCAACGGTTATGTAAGGATCCTTGATAGAGTTTTTCGAGCGTAACCACGTCGGTACCACGTGATTACCCCATGCTCTATTAAAGTTCCTCCCTATTATAGCATGCGCAACCAACGAACACACAACTCGGCGGTTAAAGGGAGCGAGCAAGCACATCAAACTCTACTATCACAGACAAATTGGTCAAATCGATACAAACATGAGGAAACCAAATTCATTCATACAAACCTAACTCAAGAGATGACTACGCCATCCCCATCGGACTCAACAGGCTATAAACAACAACAACAGAAAGGACCGGGATACCTGCCCGATCGGGATACCTTATTGACAACATCAACGGCGGCCCACGAGTGCGGCAAAAAACCGAAAGGACACTGAGAGGAATGAACCTAATCGAACGCAGTGCCTATCGACAACAACAACATCAACAACCACAACAACTTTAGTATCTTTTGAACAAGGTTTTAATGACCACAGCAACGAGGACGGCGACAACAACATTCACATCAGAGTTCACAAGCTCAACTAATCATTCACAACCACATACTGTTAGGTATAAAATCAATCCATCAACCTGTGCCATTAGACTATTCTCACGATCATACACAACACGTTTATGAGCAAATCGCTCTCATTCGTCACAGCACACTAAACAAATCATCAATCGATCACAATTATATTTAACCACGTCGTCATCAAAACATGCACCTGATCAACTTACCATAAGGGACTCGTCATTTACATTTATTTCATTGCTCCTACAATGAATACAGATTGGGACATCAAACCACAATTTACAACCTCACCATTGCCCCTACAATGGTTCTCACCTAACACATAACACAAATCGGGGTCACCGGGTACCTCAACGAGGGATCACTCTTAGTAGTCAAGACAATGAAGCATCTTAAAACCAGTAGCAAGATTAGTCTACACGGCACTTAGCATACAACGTTAATACGTAATCAAGAACATGTTACTGTAAAAATTCATATTATACTTTATACTACGCTTTCACTAATTCATAAAGTCAAAGTAATAGTGTTAAATTAACCACATAACAAGTTCATGCGAGCCTCCAACTGCAAAACCAATCCAGCAAAACTCACAAAACAAGCAAAAATATCATTCACAAAAGTTAATGTCTTAGAAAAAGTTAACATGTAGGCATCATGGTCACTTTTATTAAATTAGCATGTACTTCTAAATAATTACAATGTTATTTCACTAAGCTTTTCTGAAAAGAATTAGAACATATAGTTTTATCAAGGCAAATTATTTGCAGGATATCAATTATAATCAAATCATAACACGTGTGAAAACATTCCTAAAGTCTAACTTTAGTAGTTTTATACATAAATTTGAGCCCCAGGTATAACTAGGACAACATATCTTGAGTCTAACTACAAAGATAGGAAGTAAGTAATTCCTTGCACAGATTAAGAAAGTAATTCATCTAGGCGCAGAGGCATAATTACATTATCAAGACAACATGGGAAATACTATAGTACCAAATCCAAGGAGTACATTAACACATACGCCATTATCATAAGAATGGGTTGCACAGATACCTAGACTATATAAGTGTACATTATCCTCAAACCTACTAATTATTTATTCCTACAAATGTACACCTCATAGCTTTGACAATTGTAAACGGTAGCAATCCAAGTGCCTTAACAGTGAGTCAACTACCGAACAACCATTGGGTTCCATTTGCAAAATTATAATCTAGACTATTAATCTTAGTTCTTAAGACATTGTCTCCTAATATAACTTCCAATATCATATCATATGCAATAAAAAGTAGAGTGTAATACAAGGATAAATGATAACACTTACACAACATAATTTTTTTTTTCAAAGCCTTTCAATTTTAAAGAGTAACTAACACGCATTACTAATTCAGTTACTAACATATTATTCTACTAAGTTCCGCGGAAAACAAAATGGATCATATAATACTAATAAGACCAACCCACAAAACACTTACTCAACTTGGAATATCAATACACGGATAAAACAGGTTCACAAAAATATTAAAAATAAAAAATAAAAACTTATTCAAGACTTAGTATTTATCCATCAAAATAAACTTAATACATAAGCATCCAACATTAAAGCTAGTTAAATAGAAGTTTATAAGCAGTTTGAGTACATATTTATTTTTAAACCACAAAACCACGTAACATCATTCTTTAGAAAATATTAGTATCATAATTAAATCATAAAAACTCAAAGATTCTACACATTTAGAATTCACATTCAGTGGCTGTATAGCATGATAGTCACGAAACAGTTCTCAAAGATTCAGAGTTCCCAACATTGCGCTGTGAGAACAATTAGAAAAATAGAATAAAATAAAATAAAACAACTGAATGTAGTGATAACATGATAGTGATTGTGAACACTAAGATTAGTATATCCAATGGCATTTATAAAAGTAGTAAAACAATAGTTCTCGTACCATTTTAAATATGAGACTAATCACAACATTGCAGCAAGTTGTAGTGGTAACACAACTTAAAGTAATCAACAGAACATCAAATCTAAAGCATTAATTCACAAGTAAAATACACTAACACAAAACACTTGATGCTTAATTAAAGTAAATTAAATACATTTGTGAGCGTAAACAAATTACAACTAGTTTAATAGAATCTCAAAAGCAGTCTCAATACAAATTTTATTCGTAAACTATAAAACCATATATCACAAATATTGTATAGGTAACAACTAAAATTTCAATCATAGAAGTTCAACTTATATAAATTTAGAGTTTCAAAAACACGAAAGCAACAAGCATATGACAAAGATATAAAGTTCACACAGAGAAAACATAATGAGACACAACACATGGCGTAAGTAATAGACTAGGCTCTTTGAAAAACTCTCTCCAAAGGAATGGAGTTGTTTGTGTTCTTACTTGAATTCTAACTTCTTTCTATCTGCTATAAACTTTAATGACTCTTCTAAGGAATAACTATTGCTTATCTCATTCCATAGATTACTTAACCAACTAATTTGGTCAAATTTCCGACAATAAAGAATTAAAATAAGTAATACAAGCAACTCTACTCAGAGTTCACACATCGGAAAGCACAATAGACAATACAACAGTCTGGTTAGGACCGACCTGACTACAACATAAACAACAGTTAGGACTAAAAGACTCTACGACCGGTCAACTTGGTCGGACAGGACCGAATCGCTCACGATACCACTAATGTAACACCGTTTCTACCCTAATTTATAATAAAAATCGAGTTCCAAAATTATTTCTTTTAATTCATCCAAACGGGATGCTACACTTACTTCATTTAAAACAACGATCAAATAGAACAAAACATCTATTAAATCAAAACAATACGTAACACCAATCACGTGGAATGGGATCCTCAAAAATATATCAACTCAATCCATACACTGGAAAATTACACATCACGCAGCGGAAATAATCTAATCTCAGAAAACAACTACAGTCTCAACAATACATAATAATATCAAATAGATTGTTCAACAACCAAATACAAGACTAAACAATAGAAATCTAAACCCATCCCCTAGGTGCTACGTATCAGAGCAGACCGACTCGGGATGTGAAGGAAATAAGTCTTCACTCACGGTAACCTGTGGTAATAAACAACATAAGGGGTGAGTCTCAAACCACATAATAAGGCTTATAATAAGCAGTATATCAGATCATAGAATTTAATCAATCACAATATCGCACATACATTTATACAACAGACAGCAGTCACCTCAGATATCAATTAGCAGAGCATTTATCACTAATCAACTTCGTTATTAGAAAAGGTGTCACAAGGACTAAAACCTCACTAGAGGATCAAAACAGCACTCAAGACCAAAACAACACATAAAGGACCGAAACGGCACTCAAGGACCAAACAACACATAAAGGACCAAAACGGCACTCAAGGACCAACGAAGACTAAAGCACAAGCAGGGCAGCCCTAGGTGCCAAAGCGATGAACAACATTAGCCTAACATTTTATAAAACACATGCTAAATAAGTTAGGAAAACATTGACAAGTACGAAATCGATTCATGATTTCTTGTTTTTAAAAAGGGGAATCGATTCATGGCTTTTATTTTCAAAGAGGGAATCGATTCATAGCTTTCATTTTTAAAGAAGGGAATCGATTCTTGTTTTCATTTCTAAAGGAGGGAATCGATTCATTGCTTCATTTCTAAAGGAGGGAATCGATTCATTGCTTCATTTCTAAAGGAGGGAATCGATTCATTGCTTCATTTCTAAAGGAGGGAATCGATTCTTACTCATGTTTAAAGGAGGAAATCGATTTACGGCTTCACGTATAGAGCCCGAATCGATTTCTAAGCTTCATTTTGGAGGAAAAACCATCGATTCTCCTATTTGTTTAAAAATCACAATTACATACGTTTTCAGAATCGTCCAGACACAATCAAATCAACCACATACACCTAACCACTCATACATTTTTCAATCAACCACATAGAAAGCATCAATTCATCATACATTTCAATCATACATCAAAAACAACAACAAAATCACAATGAGATCAATATAAATCCTACAACCCACATACATCCCATTATAAACCCTATTATAAGGTAAGACCCACCCTTACCTTAAGTTTTTCGAAGACGAGGTGATCTCTACGAAGCACCAAAGTAACCACAGCAACAAGGACTCCTTCTTTCTCCTTCTTCCTTCTTCCTTGCTCACGATCTCTCTTTCTCTCCACTAGGGCGCCGATTTCCTCTTCTCTCTCTTCTCCTCCATCCATATGCGCGTCCTCTCCTCTCTCCTTCGCTAGTTTCCCCCCCCCCCTTTTTTTTTCTTTTCTTCCTTTGCTCCCAAAATGAGCCAACCCTAGGTAAACCCCATCACCTCATGCGCCTAATGGGCCTTTGGGTCGTGGGCCCCCTTTTCTATCACTTAATTAATTGTTAACACCACCTCCCTTGATTTAATAAAATACCATATTTTTATTTCTAATATTTTTCCACAATCTAATCCCCAATAATTTATTAAATAAATAGCCAATAATTTTTGGGGCGTTACAACTCTCCCCCACTTAGAATATTTCGTCCTCGAAATTTACCGGCCAAAACTAAACACCCTCCCACTAACAAACTACAGCCATCTAGACAACTAATGCTATCTATCCTGCTGATTATCATTTCATTGATTACTGACGGTGAGTGATTGGGCGGCCGTCCCTCCTACTTCTTCAGCAAGGTAACTCAAGAAATAATAACCAGACTCATCCTCCAACGGTTATGTAAGGATCCTTGATAGAGTTTTTCGAGCGTAACCACGTCGGTACCACGTGATTACCCCCATGCTCTATTAAAGTTCCTCCCTATTATAGCATGCGCAACCAACGAACACACAACTCGGCAGTTAAAAGGGAACGAGCAAGCACATCAAACTCTACTATCACAGACAAATTGGTCAAATCGATACAAACATGAGGAAACCAAATTCATTCATACAAACCTAACTCAAGAGATGACTACGCCATCCCCATCAGGACTCAACAGGCTATAAACAACAACAACAGAAAGGACCGGATACCCTGCCCGATCAGGATACCTTATTGACAACATCAACGGCAAAAGAACCACGGGTGCAAAGAAAAACCGAAAGGACACTGGGAGGAATGAACCTAATCGAACGCAGTGCCTATCGACAACAACAACATCAACAACCACAACAACTTTAGTATCTTTTGAACAAGGTTTTAATGACCACAACAACGAGGACGGCGACAACAACATTCACATCAGAGTTCACAAGCTCAACTAATCATTCACAACCACATACTGTTAGGTATAAAATCAATCCATCAACCTGTGCCATTAGACTATTCTCACGATCATACACAACACGTTTATGAGCAAATCGCTCTCATTCGTCACAGCACACTAAACAAATCATCAATCGATCACAATTATATTTAACCACGTCGTCATCAAAACATGCACCTGATCAACTTACCATAAGGGACTCGTCATTTACATTTATTTCAATGCTCCTACAATGAATACAGATTGGGACATCAAACCACAATTTACAACCTCACCATTGCCCCTACAATGGTTCTCACCTAACACATAACACAAATCGGGTCACCGGGTACCTCAACGAGGATCACTCTTAGTAGTCAAGACAATGAAGCATCTTAAAACCAATGAGCAAGATTAGTCTACACTGCGGCACTTAGCATACAACGTTAATACGTAATCAAGAACATATTCTTGTAAAAATTCATATTATACTTTATACTACGCTTTCACTAATTCATAAAGTCAAAGTAATAGTGTTAAATTAACCACATAACAAGTTCATGCGAGCCTCCAACTGCAAAACCAATCCAGCAAAACTCACAAAACAAGCAAAAATATCATTCACAAAAGTTAATGTCTTAGAAAAAGTTAACATGTAGGCATCATGGTCACTTTTATTAAATTAGCATGTACTTCTAAATAATTACAATGTTATTTCACTAAGCTTTTCTGAAAAGAATTAGAACATATAGTTTTATCAAGGCAAATTATTTGCAGGATATCAATTATAATCAAATCATAACACGTGTGAAAACATTCCTAAAGTCTAACTTTAGTAGTTTTATACATAAATTTGAGCCCCGGTATAACTAGGACAACATATCTTGAGTCTAACTACAAAGATAGGAAGTAAGTAATTCCTTGCACAGTTAAGAAAGTAATTCATCTAGACGCAGAGGCATAATTACATTATCAAGACAACATGGGAAATACTATAGTACCAAATCCAAGGAGTACATTAACACATACGCCATTATCATAAGAATGGGTTGCACAGATACCTAGACTATATAAGTGTACATTATCCTCAAACCTACTAATTATTTATTCCTACAAATGTACACCTCATAGCTTTGACAATTGTAAACGGTAGCAATCCAAGTGCCTTAACAGTGAGTCAACTACCGAACAACCATTGGGTTCCATTTGCAAAATTATAATCTAGACTATTAATCTTAGTTCTTAAGACATTGTCTCCTAATATAACTTCCAATATCATATCATATGCAATAAAAAGTAGAGTGTAATACAAGGATAAAGGATAACACTTACACAACATAATTTTTTTTTTCAAAGCCTTTCAATTTTAAAGAGTAACTAACACGCATTACTAATTCAGTTACTAACATATTATTCTACTAAGTTCCGCGGAAAACAAAATGGATCATATAATACTAATAAGACCAACCCACAAAACACTTACTCAACTTGGAATATCAATACACGGATAAAACAGGTTCACAAAAATATTAAAAATAAAAAATAAAAACTTATTCAAGACTTAGTATTTATCCATCAAAATAAACTTAATACATAAGCATCCAACATTAAAGCTAGTTAAATAGAAGTTTATAAGCAGTTTGAGTACATATTTATTTTTAAACCACAAAACCACGTAACATCATTCTTTAGAAAATATTAGTATCATAATTAAATCATAAAAACTCAAAGATTCTACACATTTAGAATTCACATTCAGTGGCTGTATAGCATGATAGTCACGAAACAGTTCTCAAAGATTCAGAGTTCCCAACATTGCGCTGTGAGAACAATTAGAAAAATAGAATAAAATAAAATAAAACAACTGAATGTAGTGATAACATGATAGTGATTGTGAACACTAAGATTAGTATATCCAATGGCATTTATAAAAGTAGTAAAACAATAGTTCTCGTACCATTTTAAATATGAGACTAATCACAACATTGCAGCAAGTTGTAGTGGTAACACAACTTAAAGTAATCAACAGAACATCAAATCTAAAGCATTAATTCACAAGTAAAATACACTAACACAAAACACTTGATGCTTAATTAAAGTAAATTAAATACATTTGTGAGCGTAAACAAATTACAACTAGTTTAATAGAATCTCAAAAGCAGTCTCAATACAAATTTTATTCGTAAACTATAAAACCATATATCACAAATATTGTATAGGTAACAACTAAAATTTCAATCATAGAAGTTCAACTTATATAAATTTAGAGTTTCAAAAACACGAAAGCAACAAGCATATGACAAAGATATAAAGTTCACACAGAGAAAACATAACAGACACAACACATGGCGTAAGTAATAGACTAGGCTCTTTGAAAAACTCTCTCCAAAGGAATGGAGTTGTTTGTGTTCTTACTTGAATTCTAACTTCTTTCTATCTGCTATAAACTTTAATGACTCTTCTAAGGAATAACTATTGCTTATCTCATTCCATAGATTACTTAACCAACTAATTTGGTCAAATTTCCGACAATAAAGAATTAAAATAAGTAATACAAGCAACTCTACTCAGAGTTCACACATCAGAAAGCACAATAGACAATACAACAGTCTGGTTAGGACCGACCTGACTACAACATAAACAACAGTTAGGACTAAAAGACTATACGACCGGTCAACTTGGTCGGACAGACCGAACTGCTCTGATACCACTAATGTAACACCCCGTTTCTACCCGGCAATTTATAATAAAAATCAGAGTTCCAAAATTATTTCTTTTAATTCATCCAAACGGGATGCTACACTTACTTCATTTAAAACAACGATCAAATAGAACAAAACATCTATTAAATCAAAACAATACGTAACACCAATCACGTGGAATGGGATCCTCAAAAATATATCAACTCAATCCATACACTGGAAAATTACACATCACGCAGCGGAAATAATCTAATCTCAGAAAACAACTCCAGTCTCAACAATACATAATAATATCAAATAGATTGTTCAACAACCAAATACAAGACTAAACAATAGAAATCTAAACCCATCCCTAGGTGCTACGTATCAGAGCAGACCGACTCGGGATGTGAAGGAAATAAGTCTTCACTCACGGTAACCTGTGGTAATAAACAACATAAGGGGTGAGTCTCAAACCACATAATAAGGCTTATAATAAGCAGTATATCAGATCATAGAATTTAATCAATCACAATATCGCACATACATTTATACAGCAGACAGCAGTCACCTCAGATATCAATTAGCAGAGCATTTATCACTAATCAACTTCGTTATTAGAAAAGGTGTCACAAGGACTAAAACCTCACTAGAGGATCAAAACAGCACTCAAGACCAAAACAACACATAAAGGACCGAAACGGCACTCAAGGACCAAACAACACATAAAGGACCAAAACGGCACTCAAGGACCAACGACACCAAAGCACAAACAGGCAGCCCTAGGTGCCAAAACAGCCAACAACATTAGCCTAACATTTTATAAAACACATGCTAAATAAGTTAGGAAAACATTGACAAGTACGAAATCGATTCATGATTTCTTGTTTTTAAAAAGGGGAATCGATTCATGGCTTTTATTTTCAAAGAGGGAATCGATTCATAGCTTTCATTTTTAAAGAAGGGAATCGATTCTTGTTTTCATTTCTAAAGGAG
The DNA here is from genome assembly GCA_020916435.1 of Oxytropis ochrocephala. NCBI lineage: Eukaryota > Viridiplantae > Streptophyta > Magnoliopsida > Fabales > Fabaceae > Oxytropis > Oxytropis ochrocephala. The sequence goes on along the minus strand of CM037092.1, from coordinate 92,065,369 downwards.
GGAATCGATTCATTGCTTCATTTCTAAAGGAGGGAATCGATTCATTGCTTCATTTCTAAAGGAGGGAATCGATTCATTGCTTCATTTCTAAAGGAGGGAATCGATTCTTACTCATGTTTAAAGGAGGAAATCGATTTCTGGCTTCTGTATAGAGCCCAGAATCGATTTCTAAGCTTCATTTTGGAGGAAAAACCATCGATTCTCCTATTTGTTTAAAAATCACAATTACATACGTTTTCAGAATCATCCAGACACAATCAAATCAACCATATACACCTAACCACTCATACACTTTTCAATCAACCACATAGAAAGCATCAATTCATCATACATTTCAATCATACATCAAAAACAACAACAAAATCACAATGAGATCAATATAAATCCTACAACCCACATACATTCCATTATAAACCCTATTATAAGGTAAGACCCACCCTTACCTTAAGTTTTTCGAAGACGAGGTGATCTCTACGAAGCACCAAAGTAACCACAGCAACAAGGACTCATTCTTTCTCCTTCTTCCTTCCTTGCTCACGATCGCTCTCTCTTTCTCTCCCTAGGGCGCCAATTTCCTCTTCTCTCTTCTTCCTCCATAGCGTCGTCCCTCTCCTCTCTCCTTCGCTAGTTTCCCCCTTTTTATTTCTTTTCTTCCTTTGCTCCCAAAATGAGCCAACCCTAGGTAAACCCCATCACCTCATGCGCCTAATGGTCCTTTGGGTCGTGGACCCCCTTTTCTATCACTTAATTAATTGTTAACACCACCCCCCTTGATTTAATAAAATACCATATTTTTATTTCTAATATTTTTCCACAATCTAATCCCCAATAATTTATTAAATAAATAGCCAATAATTTTTGGGGCGTTACAGAAGCCCTTTGTATGAATTCTCCTAGCAATGCACTAGCATTACTCCTTAGCACTATACAAACACTATGAAATCGAAGTAAGGAGGATTTGTTAATTCCTTCCTTTCTGTAACAGCCCAGGTCCACCGCAGCGGCCACCCCAGCGCTATTACCTCACGATCTTTTCTACCCCCCTTGTAGAATTTTTGCCTTCCGTGGGAATCGAACCTTGTACATGGGGCTCAAATACAAGTTGAATCTACTTCTCACTACCAATTGATTAAATTAAGTAAAGTGTTGCACTATTTTAATTATATTAAATATAATATAGTGTTTTATATTTAGTATTTTATTTTTAATAGAAGGGAGTGGTATTAGAAATACCAGAGCTGCTGTTTTGGGCCCAGGAGCCCAAGCCCAATGACTTAGGCTCCTAGGGAGTGTGCAATTCGCACCAAAGAAAGAAAGGAAGAAAGAAACGAAAAGAGAGAAGAGAGAAAGGAGAAGCACGGCGCGCAAGAACCCTAGAGGGAGAGAGTGAGCTTCGCACCAAGCTAGGAAGGGAGAAGAAGGCTCTAGTTGCTGTGGTTTTTGCACGTGACTCGAGGAGAAGGAACTTCTACGGTTAATTCGAGGTAAGGGGAGTCTCACTCTATAATAGAGGAGATAATATGTTATATGTAGATCATAGGCCTTGAATTGTGTTAATTGATGATTGTTTGGTGAATTGAGTCATTGAATTGAATAAATTGCATGTGAAATCGATTTGGGGCTTAACTTAGGGTTTATAACATGTTGATTTCGTGATTGGTGATGTGTTTGATGATTGAGCATGAAATTGATTGTCATAATATGAAATTAGGAGTATTAGAGTGATTATGGAGTGGTTTGATTTAGGAGAAATTGGAAAATTTGGGGGTTTTGAGTTTAGGGCGCCATATGGCTAGGATTCTCGCCACATGCCTTTATGTGATGAGGCTATGGTCTTTGTGTTGCTCTTATTATGGCGCCACTTTCTTTGAGGATTGGCGCTGGAGTTCTTGCTTCACGTCTTTGGAGTTGTGTCTCGAGTGCGGTGTGTCGATGTTGGCGCCAGAATGTGGGTGTTTTGGTGCCTGGGGAGTGAAACTTAGCGTTCTAGGCACAATTTCCCGTGCCATCTTTTGCATTCACCTGCCCAAATCCAATTTTAAGTGTTTTGGCTCGAATGGTTTTCTCGTTCTGGTGTTATTTTACAAATGTCCCGGTGGGGGTGGTTTTGTGTGTGTAAATGGGGTGGGTTGAGTGAAACTCACATTTCTGAACATATTTTACTGTGCCATCTTTTGCATTCACCTGCCTAAAAACATTTTAAAACAATTTGGCTCGAGTGGTTTTCTGTTTTCATGTGTTATTTGAGAGATGTGCTAGAAACACTTCTTTGTGGCGCCAAAAGTGTGCGCTGAGGGGTGGTTTGAGCGAAACTTAGAGTTCTAGGCATATTTCACCGTGCCATCTTTTGCAGTTGCCTGCCCAAAAACAATTTTAAGCATTTTGGCTCGAGTGGTTTTCTGTCTAAACGTGTGGTGTGTGCTGTGTCAGGTGTAGGGCGCCAAATGCAGTCTTGCCCGGGGGCACAGGGAGCGCCAGTGTGCGAGTTTATGTCCGAGTTGGTGTGCAGGTTTGTGTCTAGGGTCGTGGTGCCTGCGGGGCGCCAGTTGCTAGAAAAGTGGCGCCAGATGTTTTGTGTTGCCACGGCGCCAAATTGCTTGAGTTCTGGCGCCCAAAGTGCGGTGTTGCACGGCGGCGCGAATGTGGGGAAAATGGCGCCTAGTCTTTGCCAAGTGCCTAAGCGTGTCTTTGTTTTGGTCCCTAGGTGACAGTTTGGTCCCTAGATGATTGTTTTGGTCCTAAATGGTGGTTTGGGTCCTTGAGTGAGGTTGAGTCCTCTAGATGAGATTAGTCCTTGGGACTTAATTGTGTTGAGCGTGTATCTTGAGATGACCGAGGATGCCATGGGGGCATGGCCGAGGGCCAAGCCAAGCCATGAGGACTATAAATGAGATTAATAATGAGGTAGGAGTTAGTGCGTGAATTGAGGTGTTTGAGAATGTGTTTGTGTTGTTACATGGAGTCTCATGCATACATTCTAATGCTTGATCGTCGAGCTTATAAACCGATTGTGAAGCTTTGAGGGCGGGCCGGAGGGCGAGTCATGAGGACTCCATTTGATGATGAGATCTAGCCGGAGGCAAATATTGAGAATGCCGAGGGCAAATGGTACCACATGCATAACTACATTGCATACATTCACATGAATGCATGAACATTATTAGTGATGATTGGTATGATTGATTGTCTTTGTGAATGTGATTGTATATATTGCCTATTATCACTTTTATTATATAGTTCGAGACTCACCCTTTTCATTGTTGTTTACCACGGTAGTCACGAGTGAGGGCTTACTACCTTCACTAGTCCCTGAGTCGATGCCGCTCGATCGTAGCACCTAGGGTATGGGTTATGAGCGTAGTTTGTTCTGTTTTGCTCCTTGTTGAGCCTCATATGTATTGTTTTGAGACTACCGACTTATCCTGTTGAGATAGTGTTTTATTCCATTGCGTGGCACTTATTTTCATAGTGCGTGGTTTTATTTGTTAAAGTTTGTGAGTTCTATCTTTGAGATGGTGTTACGTATTTTTGAGTAAAGAGGCGTTTAAGTTATTTGTTGTTGAGTTTGATGGAGTAGTTGTGTAACATTCCATTGGATGATTTTCAAGCGAAAAATGATTTTTATACTCGATTTTTACTATAAAGTCAGGGTAGAAATGGGGTGTTACATTAGTGGTATCGAGCAAAAGTTCGGTCTGTCCGACCAAGTGTGTCTGTTTGTCATGTTGTGTATGACGATTAGGAGTCTTGAATTAGTTACAATGGTTGTTTATCTTTGCAGTGTTAGGTTGATATGGCGGAAAGAGTTGATCTTTGCACTTCTTTGAGGCGTTGCAAGCCATAGCACAAGTTATGGGGCCTTGCAGAATCTGAGACCGTAGTCCGCAACATTCCGGAGAGAACCCCTACCTTCAAGGGAGGTACAACCGGATGGTGCATTGACTTGGTGAAGGAGATTGAGAGGATCTTGGGGTGATTAGTCGCGCTTGATGAGCGAGAAAGTCAGTGCAGTACTCATACTTTATCTGAAGAGGCGATGGTAGGTGGTGGAGACCGGTGAGAGGTTGGAGTCTTGCCGCAGGAGGAGATCACTTGAGGTTTGTGTTCGAAGGGAATTCTTGAGGAAGTATTTCCGAGGTCGTTAGAGGTAAGAAAGAGTGGAATTCCTTGAACCGAGGCGGGGAAGTATGTACATTCTTGAGTATCTTTGCCAAGTTCACGGAGTTGGCCAAGTTCTATCCCCATTATCTTGAAATCGGGCTGAATTCTCAAAGTGCATTAAATTTGAGAATGGGTGAGAGCGATATCAAGCGGTGTGGGATATCGGAAGATTAGAGTATTCTTGATTTAGTAGATCGCTGCAGGATTTATGAGGAAGACAATGATGCCCGCTCTAGGGTCATGAGAGACCGGAGGGGAAATTTCATAACGAGGGTAAGCCATATGAGGCGTCTGGCGACAAGGGAAAGCAGAGGTATGCGGGTAGTAACAAGTATCTTTGGTGGAAGCAGTGCTTGAGGGTAGGAGGTATCACAGGGGGCAAGAAGCCAAGTGGGAGACGCCCGTCGATGTTGTGTGTTTCAAGTGTGACAAGCCGTGTCACAAGAGCTTTGATTGTAAGATGGGGGTGAAGAGGTGCTTTAAGTGTGGGAAGAATGGTCACATGGCATCCGAGTGTGATCGCAAGGAAGGCTGTGTGTTTCAAGCGTGGTGAAGCTGGTCACCTTAGCTTCAAGTGCACCAAGCCTAAGAAGGAAAGATCCACCGGGAGAGTGTTTGCATTGGCGAGTTCGAGAGGACCTAATGATATCGAGAGGTACATGTTTCATCTATGGTACACCTTTAGTTGCTATTATTGACACGGGTGCTACATGCACTCTTTTATTGCTTCATTTGTCTTTGAAAAGTTGAATTTAGTGTTGTCTACTATGGAGAGAGGATGGTTATCGACACTCCCGGCTAAGGTCCGGTAACTACTTCTCTAATGTGTGCTAGGTGTCCTCTGTCGGTCTTGTGAGATTTTCTGGTTGATCTGATTTGTTTGCCTTTGGGTGGGTTGGATGTGATTACGGGCATGGGTGGTTAGTAGATAACCATGTGCACATCAAGCTGCTTTTAACAAGTCTGTTAGTTTTCTTCTTCCCGAAGAGGAAGAGTCTGCATTTCTTTGTCACGAGCAATTGCGCGGGAGTAATGAAAGGGTGGTGGTCACCGTTTGCTTTGATGGCGTCTATGTCTGCGAGAGAACCAAGTGTGGTTGATGGGTTGCGGTGGTGTGTGAGTTCCACTGAAGTGTTCCCGGATGAGATTCCTAGTGTGCCCCAGCAGAGGGAAGTTGAGTTCGGGATTGAGCTTGTGCACAGTACTAGGCACGTGTCTATGTGCCGCACTCTGGGATGTCGGCCTCGAGTTATGCAGATTGAAGAAGGCATTAGAGGAGCTTCTTGAGAAGAAATTTGTGAGGCCTAGTGTGTCACCATGGGGAGCTCGGTTTTGTTGGTAAAGAAGAAGGATGGGAGTGTGCGTGCGTGCGTGGACTACGGACAAGCGAACAAAGTAACTATCAAGAATAAGTATCCTCTTCCGAGGATAGATGATCCGATGGATCACCGGTGGGTGCTAAAGTGTTTAGCAAGATTGACTTGAGTCGGGGTATCATCAGTTAAGGTGAAGGATGAAGACATCCGAAAACAGCGTTCGAGCGAGGTATGGGCATTATGAGTACTCTGTAATGCCGTTTGGTGTCACAAATGCACCGGGGTGTTTATGGAGTACATGAACCGATCTTCCATAGCTATCTGGATCGGTTTGTGGTCGTTTTTATTGATGATATTCGGTGTACTCAAAATCGAGGAAGAGCATGCGAGCACTTGAGGTTGGTGCTAGAGGTCTTGAAAGAGAGGAAGTTGTATGCCAAGTTGTCAAAGTGTGAGTTCTGGTTGCATGAGGTGAGCTTCTTAGGTTACATTATTTCTGGTGATGGTATAGCTGTGGATCCAGCCAAGGTTGATGCAGTGTTGCAGTGGGAGAGCCCAAAGTCTGTGACTGAGATCATGAGTTTCTTGGGGTTGGCTGGTTACTACAGGAGGTTTATTGAAGGGTTCTCTAAGCTAGCCCTTCCATTGACTCAATTAACCTGTAAGGGAAGAGCCTTTGTGTGGGATGCAAAGTGTGAAGAGAGCTTCCAAGAGCTGAAGAGGAGGTTGACCACGTCTCCAGTGTTGGTGTTGCCTGTGCCAGAGCAACCTTTTGTTGTGTACTGTGACGCCTCCAAGATGGGTTTGGGAGGTGTGTTAATGCAAGATGGGAAGGTAGTTGCTTATGCGTCTCGCGATTGAGGACGCATGAGAAAGAACTATCCTACTCATGATTTAGAGTTGGCTTTCTATTGTGTTTGTCTTTGAAGATTTGGAGACACTATCTCTATGGTACCAGTTCGAAGTGTTCGGTGATCACAAGAGTCCAAGTACTTGTTTGACCGAAGGAGCCGAATATGAGGCGAGGCGTTGGTTAGAGAGCTTTGAAGGATTATGATTTCGGCTTGAACTATCACCCCGCAAAGCTAATGTCGTGGTGATGCTTTAAGTCGGAAAACTTTGCATATGTCGGCTATGATGGTGAGGAATTGGAGTTGATTGAGCAATTCCGTGACTTGAGTCCAGTTTGTGAGGTGACACCCAGTGTCGATTGGGTATCTTGAGGATTGGGAATGACTTCTTGGTTAGTATCAGAGACGCCCAGAAGTTAGATGTGAAGCTGGTAGACTTGCTAGTTGCTGGTGAGCAAGCTGTAGATGGGGATTACAGGTTGGATGCCCAGGGTGTGTTGAGATTCAGGGACAGAGTTTGTGTTCGGATGATCTTTGAGTTGAAGAAGATGATACTTGAGGAGAGCCATAGGAGTAAGTTGAGCATTCATCCAGGTGCTACTAAGATGTATCATGATCTGAAGAAATTGTTTTGGTGGCCTCGTATGAAGAGGGATGTAGCACAATTTGTTTATGCATGTTTGACTTGCCAGAAGTCAAAGATTGAGCACCAGAAACCTGCGGGGTTGATGCAACTGTTAGAGGTTCCGGAATGGAAGTGGGACAGCATTTCCATGGACTTTGTGGATGGGTTGCCAAATCGTGAGAGAAGTGCGACACTATTTGGGTGATTGTGGATAGGTTGACCAAGTCTGCCCATTTCATTCCTATCAACATCACCTATCCTGTGCCAAAGTTGGCTAGAATATATATTCAGGTGATTGTGAAGCTTCATGGGGTTCCGAAGAGTATTGTGTCGGACAGAGACCCGAGGTTTACATCGGAGTTTTGGGGAAGCTTGCAGGAGGATTTGGGGTCCAAGCTGAGGTTGAGTTCAGCTTATCATCCTCAGACGATGGTCAGGCAGAGAGAACCATCCAGTCTTTGGAGGATCTTTTGAGAGCTTGTGTGCTAGAGCAGGGAGGTGCGTGGGATACACATCTTCCAACTGATTGAGTTCACTTATAATAATGACTATCATTCGAGCATAGGGATGGCTCCTTTTGAGGCCTTTGTATGGGCGGAGGTGCGGGACTCCTTTGTGTTGGCATGAGTCCGGTGAGAGTGTTGTTCTTGGACCGAGTTGGTTAGGAGACTACGGAGAAAGTGAAAATGATCGGAGAGAAAATGAAAGAGTCCCGGGCCAGAGCGAGAAAAGTTATCATGATAAGAGGAGGAAGGACTTGGAGTTTCAGTTGGTGAGCATGTGTTCTTGAGGTCACGCCTATGGTAGGTGTTGGGTGTGCCACGAAGGCAAAGAAGTTAACTCCAAGGTTTATTGGGCGTGCGGATCAACGAGAGGGTTGGAAAGGTTGCTTATAGGGTGGCTTTGCCGCCTAATCTTTCGAACTTGCACGACGATGTCTTCCACGTGTCACGCCTTGGAGTATATTCGGACTGGTCTCATGTGATTCACATGGATGATGTGGAGAGTGCGTGAGAACCTCACTTTGTGGAGACTATGCCAATGAGGATTGATGATAGAGAAGTAAAAAGGTGTTGAGAGGAAAAGACATTGCCTTAGTTAAGGTAGTGTGGTTGGGAGCCGCCGGTGAGAGTATGACTTGTGAAATTGGAGAGCAAGATGCGGGAGTCTTATCCAGAGTTATTTGACTTCAGTCACGAATTTCGAGGACGAAATTTCCTAAGTGGGGAGAGTTGTAACACCTAAATGATTTAATTAAGTAATTGATTAAATTATTTAAAGTGTTGCACTATTTTAATTATATTAAATATAATATAGTGTTTTATATTTAGTATTTTATTTTTAATAGAAGGGAGTGGTATTAGAAATACCAGAGCTGCTATTTTGGGCCCAGGAGCCCAAGCCCAATGACTTAGGCTCCTAGGGAGTGTGCAATTGCACCAAAGAAAGAAAGGAAGAAAGAAACGAAAGAGAAGAGAGAGAAAGGAGAAGCACGTGCGCAGAACCCTAGAGGAGAGAGAGTGAGCTTCGCACCAAGCTAGGAAGGGAGAAGAAGGCTCTAGTTCTTGTGGTTTTTGCACGTGACTCGAGGAGAAGGAACTTCTACGGTTAATTCGAGAGTAAGGGAGTCTCACTCTATAATAGAGGAGATAATATGTTATATGTAGATCATAGGCCTTGAATTGTGTTAATTGATGATTGTTTGGTGAATTGAGTCATTGAATTGAATAAATTGCATGTGAAATCGATTTGGGGCTTAACTTAGGTTTATAACATGTTGATTTCGTGATTGGTGATGTGTTTGATGATTGAGCATGAAATTGATTGTCATAATATGAAATTAGGAGTATTAGAGTGATTATGGAGTGGTTTGATTTAGGAGAAATTGGAAAATTTGGGGTTTTGAGTTTAGGCGCCATATGGCTAGGATTCAGCGCCACATGCCTTTGTGTGATGAGGCTATGGTGTTGTGTTCTTTATTATGGGCGCCACTTTCTTTGAGGATTGGCGCTGGGTTCTGTTCACGTCTTTGGAGTTGTGTCTCGAGTGCGGTGTGTCGCGGGTGGGGCGCCAGAATGTGGGTGTTTTGGTGCTTGGGGAGTGAAACTTAGCGTTCTAGGCACAATTTCCCGTGCCATCTTTTGCATTCACCTGCCCAAATCCAATTTTAAGTGTTTTGGCTCGAATGGTTTTCTCAGTTCTGGTGTTATTTTACAAATGTCCGGTGGGGTGGTTTTGTGTGTGTAAATGGGGTGGGTTGAGTGAAACTCACATTTCTGAACATATTTTACTGTGCCATCTTTTGCATTCACCTGCCTAAAAACATTTTAAAACAATTTGGCTCGAGTGGTTTTCTGTTTTCATGTGTTATTTGAGAGATGTGCTAGAGAAACCTTCTTTGTGGCGCCAAAAGTGTGCGCTAGGGGTGGTTTGAGCGAAACTTAGAGTTCTAGGCATATTTCACCGTGCCATCTTTTGCGCTTGCTCGCCAAAAAACAATTTTAAGCATTTTGGCTCAGTGGTTTTCTGTCTAAACGTGTGGTGTGTCTTTGTGTCGTGTGTAGGGTAGGCCAAAGCAGTCTTTGCCTGTGGCCACTGGGAGGCGCTGTGTCCGAGTTTGTGTCTCGAGTTGGTGTATGCAGGTTTGTGTCTGCAGGATTGTGGTGCCCGGCGCGCGCCAGCTAGAAAGAAAAGTGGCGCCATGGGTGTGTGTTGCCACGGGCGCCAAATTGCTGAGTTCGGCGCCCAGTGCGGTGTTGCACCGGGGGCGCGAGATCGTGGGGAAAATGGCGCCTAGTCTTTGCCAAGTGCCTAAGCGTGTCTTTGTTTGGTCCCTAGGTGACAGTTTGGTCCCTAGATGATTGTTTTGGTCCTAAATGGTGGTTTGGGTCCTTGAGTGAGGTTGAGTCCTCTAGATGAGATTAGTCCTTGGGACTTAATTGTGTTGAGCGTGTATCTTGAGATGGCCGAGGATGCCATGGGGGCATGGTAGGAGGCCAAGCCATGAGGCTATACATGAGATTAATAATGAGGTAGGAGTTAGTGCGTGAATTGAGGTGTTTGAGAATGTGTTTGTGTTGTTACATGGAGTCTCATGCATACATTCTATGCGGTCGTGAGAGCTTATAAAGCCGATTGTGAAGCTCGAGGGCGGTAGGAGGGCAGTCATGAGGACTCCATTTGATGATGAGGCTACCGGGAGGCAAATATTGAGAATGTCGGAGGCAAATGGTACCACATGCATAACTACATTGCATACATTCACATGAATGCATGAACATTATTGAGTGATGATTGGTATGATTGATTGTGCTGTGAACTGTGATTGTATATATTTCCTATTATCACTTTTATTATATAGTTCGAGACTCACTCTTTTCTGTTGTTGTTTACCACGGTAGTCACGAGTGAGGGCTTACTACCTTCACTAGTCCCCGAGTCGGTGCGCTCGATCGTAGCACCTAGGGGATGGGTTATGAACTGTAGTTTGTTCTGTTTTGCTCCTTGTTGAGCCTCATATGTATTGTTTTGAGACTACTGACTTATCCTGTTGAGATAGTGTTTTATTCCGCTGCGTGGCACTTATTTTCATAGTGCGTGGTTTTATTTGTTAAAGTTTGTGAGTTCTATCTTTGAGATGGTGTTACGTATTTTTGAGTAAAGAGACGTTTAAGTTATTTGTTGTTGAGTTTGATGGAGTAGTTGTGTAACATTCCATTGGATGATTTTCAAACGAAAAATGATTTTTATACTCTGATTTTTACTATAAAGTACCGGGTAGAAATGGGGTGTTAACACTTCCCTCTTATAAAATAGAAACTAACTATGTATATTGAAATTTTGATCTAACTTATGGATTGTGATATATTTCCAAATGAAGATGTGAGGTCTTTTTATAGTCTTCAAGAGAGGTGCTTCCTTCCTTCATGTTGAAGTAATCTTGAGAGGATTGAGCTGTAGTTGCTTTTCAGAGGTTGATCCCAAGTTGAAATCTTTGACCAAGTGTATAGGGAGGTCCAATGATGTATGAACATGTGTCCCTATGTTGACGACTCTTCAAAGCTATCCCTATGGCTATGTGTGAATGGTAGGCGCCTACTATATAAAGTGGTTCTGCTTTAGGGGACTAAGCATGAGGTCAGCAATGCAAGTGGATGCACAAGTAGCTAGCTGCTCATTCACCAAGTAGTGCATATTCAGTGCAGGATCAATGCAGGAGCATTGATGCAGGAGCATTGATGCAGATTTGTAGACTGCACTGAGCAAAAACATCAAACATACCACAATATATCCAAAATGGCCTATTAACAACTATAGCCATGTCAATCACTCAAGTTATCATATATCACACAAAATACTATATAAACTCTTTATTATTACTTAAAAGAGAGCAATTTACTAAGTTTAAACATATGAAATACTCTATATAAAATAGAGTTATCAATATGCATAATTCAGAATATAACACACAAGAAAACATAACCAAGAACATTCATTTCAATTCATCAAAAAATCATTAACATGATTACATTTCAGGTATGTTCTTGTGGCCTAGAAATTGAACAAACAATCATTGAGAAGATCACTTCTCACAAAAGGTGCCTAATTGCACAGATATTAGCTAATACAAAGCATAACAAAATATCCTAAGACCATAAACTTAATCTAGACTCTTCTCCCCCTTTTGTCACACATTAGAAAGGTCGAGGAAGAAAGAGGAAAAGATTAAGGATGCTACTTAGATGGGGAAGACCCATCTGAGGAGGAGGAAGTAGCGGATCCAGGAACATCAGGGAATTGCTCTAAGGGACCTAGGTTTGGAGATTGATTGGTAACCCCTTGCTGCAAAACCCAATTCTATAGCTCTCATCCCTAGCAGCTTGAGCCCTTTGGCCTTGTTGAATGATTGCCTGTCCTTGAAGCACATTCTTCAGTAACTTCTTCATTCTCTTCATCATTTTCTCCATCTTAGACATCCTCTTTTCCAAGAGGGCAGAAGAGTTGGGTGTTTCAGTAGATGCTTTGACAAAGTCGATGTGCATACCACTTCTCGGAGATGTTTTCTCCTTGGCAGATCCAGAAGGGTCCCCTAAAGCAGCAAAAGTTGAATCAAGGGATCCAAATTGTGATGGCATGGTGTGAGGGATGGAAGGAGGATACATTGGTTGAGGTGAGTCAGTTAGAGGAGTTTGGTTGAGGTTGAGAAACTGGTTTAGGTTTGAGGAGGTGATAGTGTTTGTGGTTTTGAGTGGAGAAAGATTGGTTCCAATGTCAATGGCAGCTAGGAGGGATTCAAGATTGTGTGAGGTGATTCTGGAGGTGGTAGTAATGGGAGAAGGTTCAATTGGTGGGGAAATTTGTGTAGGGTGAAGAATGGATTGGGTTTTTGGTAGATGAAGTGAGGGTGAGAAGGGTGGTAAGGTAGGCATTTGTTCTGGAAACATGGAGGGTAATGGTGATTGGTTTGAAGAAGGAGAATTTTATAATAAACTCCCCCTGAGGTGATGAAGGGTTTGGTTGTGTAAGGGAGATGCCATCATGTTGCTCTTGGGGGGACACTGTATGTCCACTCTTCTCATCATCAACATTACTTCCTAGCTCAATTCCTTCTTGAGCAACACTCTTCTCAGACTCTTCTGAATTACCACTCTTCTTAGATTTTTCTAGAGTATCACTCTTCTCAGACACTTCTTCAGCAAGTTCAGCACAAATTGCTATCACTTGAGCTAGCTCATCTTGTGGAGTTTCTTCATTTTCCTCTAACACCACTGTTTTCTCCCCAGAAGACTCTACATTCAAAATCTATGTTTCTTCAGCAACCTTCTCAGCACCAATATCCTTCATTGGTGTGTTTAGTTCCTTATCAGTAGCAACTTTGTTGAACTGTTCAAACAAAGTGCTTGTTGCTTCTTGTTCTGCAATTTTGAAGACACCTCTAGTCTTGCTTCTAGTGTACACCTTAGACAGAGGAGCTTTGCTGCCTTTGGAGATAGAGTGTGTATAGACACTCTTCTCATTTGTAATTGTCCTTTCAGAGTCATTTGTGCCTTGTGCACTCTTCTCAAGCCTATTTGAGGAATCTTCCTCAACTGGTTGAACTTCCATTACTTTTTCCTTCACTATTTCCTTACCCTTCTTAGGTTCTGCAACCTTCTCAGAGACCTTATCATTATCATTTCTCTTATTTGATCTCTTTTCTCTTTTAAGAGCTTCTGCTATAGTCTCATCAGCATCATCTTCAATAATCTTCTGTTTCTTAGACTTTCCTTCATTCTGCTCATCCCTTGGAGCATCACCTAACTTCATGAGCTTGAGGTTTTTGGAGGTAAATGGCTTAGGCTCACGAATTCCTTCTTTCTCAAGAAAGGTAAAGAGATGATGGTTGAATACAGTGGTTAGGATTTTGCCATAAGGAAGGGAGTTTTGGAGTTTATCATCCCTAATAGCATTGATCATGTGGTGAATCATGAGGTAAGGGAGGCTTACAGGTTTCTTTTCCATGAGGTGATATAGGATGATACAATCACCTGTAGTAACCTTCTCAAAAGATCCTGCTCTAGGTAAGAGTGTATGGCTACTAATGCGATGAAGCAGCCTTACTATATGTTTAAGATTTGGAGCAGAAATGTCAAGAGAAGGGTCCTTAAGAAGGATGGTTCTAAGTTCCTGAGCAGAAATGCCTAGTGCATTGTACCAATTCTCTTCAAAGATTTGAATGCCCTCACTTGGAATACCTAAGGTACGACCAAGGGTGTAAGGAGATATGGTAAATTCTCTGCCATCAATCCAAGAGGTGATTTGGAGAGGCTCTAGAGAATATTGTGCATTTGCATAGAAATCTCTTACCTTTTCTCTGAAAACAGGGAGGTTTTGGTTGATGAAATATTCCCATTTCTGGAAGTTCAGATAAGGAGTGATGATCCATCCATTTTTCTCAATTTCCTCGATTGAGTAATCAGTGCCAGAGACTGTTGCCTTTTTGTTCCACAAATTCATGCCAGGCTTCTTCAATTCCTTTTAGTTCTTTGAGAAGCCCTTTCCTTTGTAGTATCTTCCTTATCAGCCTTTGATTCCTTCTTTGCAGTCTTCTGACTTGCTAATTTAGCCTTTCCCTTAACAGATTCCTTCTTGGATAAGGATTGAGGTTGTTCTTCAACTTTCTCAGAAGCAACAGTTTGCTCTATTGCTTGAGAGGAAACCTTCTCCTCCTTCTCCAGATCTATTGGAGCATTAGGATCAGTTCCAGAAGAGTTTTTCGCAGCAGTTTGTAGAATGATTCGTGAAGACCTCTTTGATTTTGTAGGTGCATGCTTCATTTTTGCAGGACGCGAGTTCAGAGGCTTTGCGTTGCAAATGGGTTGAGGAGGACCAAGAAGAACGAAGTTTGGTATTCTATGGATAGATTCGCCTGAGGAATCAGAGTAGGTTGAAGTGGGTTGTGGGTTCTTTGAGCGTGTCATTCGAAGAAGAAGAGAGAGGAAATGTGTTTACATGCAGCGGTTTAGTGCGTGAATGAGGAGAGAAGGGAAGTGTTTTTATTAACTTTCAAACGGTTATTGCCCAACGGTTACAAACATCATTTGACTGATGTGAAACCTTAACTTGATGAAATGACAAGTTACTACTAAGGGAGGAACCGTTAAACGGCTAGTAACCTATTTTTGGTTTTTCTCAAATAAACTATTTTAAGACAAAAAGCATAAAAGAGAATATACTACTTAAAGACATTAATCTACCTACATTTATGTAATAAACAAATATGTCAAACAACCAAAAAAAAAAAGAAACAAAAATCTTTTTGGGATTTTTTTTATTTTTACTGTCATTTTGAAACGAATGACCCTTCTCAGAAGTGAGAAGGTTGGGAAATGACCCTTCTCAGGCTTGAGAAGGTTGATGGTCATAACCCTTCTCATTTGAGAGGTTTTCAATGATATGCAACATGCTTTTAATATAACTAAAATTCTCTTCTAGAAGAGCTTTAGTGAAAATGTCAGCTAGTTGATGTTTAGTGTCAACAAAAACAAGTTCTATATCTTTTTTTTGCACATGATCTCTAATGAAGTGATGTTTAATGTCAATGTGCTTAGACCTTGAGTGTTGGATAGGATTTTTAGACAAGTTTATAGCACTAGTATTATCACAGAAGATAAGAATACCTGGATAGCTTAGAGAGTAGTCTTCAAGTTGATTTTTTTATCCAAAGTATTTGAGAGCAACATCCTGCTGCAGAGACATATTTTGCTTCTGTGGTTGACAAGGCAATTGTGTTTTGCTTTCTGCATGAGATGAGTGATTCTCCAAGAAGTTAGCATGAACCACTGGTACTTTTTCTTTCCACTTTGTCTCCAGCATAGTCAGCATCACAGTACCCAATTAAGTCAAAATGGGTTCTTTTCTTGTACCACAAGCCTGTGTTTGGTGTTCCAACAAGGTATCTAAAGATTCTCTTTACAGCACATAGATGAGATTCCTTGGGAGAAGATTGAAATCTTGCACACAACCTGTAACACCCCCTTTCTAATTACTACTAATTAGCCAATTTAAAAATCAGAGTTTTCAAAACAATTTTCCACGCACCACAAAGAGAGTGCTACATTTCCATCAAAACGTAAAACAACACATTGAAATTTCATAAAACAACTAGTGTGTGATATATAGCGCATCAAAATGGGGCGAACCCTCAAAAATACTTGTTTAGTTTTTACAACAACCGGAATATAATTCACCAGCACAGCGGAATACCAACAAGTCTAGAAGTATTTAATACATCACCAAATATCAGACTAATAACATCAAAACAAAATATTAATAACTAAGACACCCCGCCCCGGTGCTACATATCAGAGCATGACCATAACCAGACTACTTCATTCGCTATCACCTGCAGGTTGCCGACATGAGAAGCAACACGAAAGCAGTAGGGTGAGTCTCTTTACATAAATAATAGCAAATAGGATAAGCATTATATTAGGGAAGGCAACTAGCAACAATCACATTCCAACACTTAGCATATGACATTAAGTTTGGCACATCAACTCACAACCATCATAAAGGCAACACCAATTACATGAATTTATGAATGTATGCAAATGCATGTGGTACCATCAACCTCCATAAATTTTGCCTTGAGGGCACAACCACCATAATAGATATCAACAACCACCATACGATATCAAGGCCGAAGCCTACAACCACCATTTTGATGCATATGAAGTATGAGACACCATGAACAAATGCATCAATCACATACAATCTCATTATGTGCAAAATACCACCACCATTGAACAACCACCTTAATCAACCACCTTAAACAACCACCTTAAGGTGTTAAACAACCACCATCAAGTATTAATCAACCACCATAAAATACTAATCAACCACCATAAAATATTATTCAACCACCATAAAATATTATTCAACCACCATAAAATATTAAACAACCACCTTGAATTTATTAAGACATCATCAACCACTAACTCTAGGACTAACACCAAAGTCAAGGACCAACTCACATCTAAGGATTAAACCGACACCCCCAAGGACTAAACGGTCACCTAAGGGACTAACAGTCACATAGGGACCAAAACAACACCATAGAAGGACCAATAGTGCATAGGGACCAAAATAGTATTTTTAAGGACTAAAAGGTTCAAAGGACCAAAATAGTATTTTTAAGGACTAAAAGGTTCAAAGGACCAAAATAGTATTTTTGAGGACTAAAAAGTTCAGAGGGACCAAAACAGCATTTTCGAGAACTGAGACACAACACAGCACAGGCGCACCTGGGCAGCCAAAATGGCGCCCCTGCATGCGCCACACCTGCACACGCGCACCATCAGGCGCAACACAGGCGCACTGGGCACGCCAAAATGGCGCCCAGTCTTGCGCCACACACACCTGCACGCAACAAGGGCGCGCTGGGCACGCTGAAATGGCGCCCCTGCATGCGCCCTGCACCACCAGCAACCCGCCCAGCACACCACCCACACACCTGGCGCCACTAGGCGCACAATCCAGAACAAAATGGCGCCCCCCCCCCCCTTGTTCTCCAGCAAACCGATGGCATACACACACACACAACACCATCAAACCACTTCACTTAGGCAATTCACCAACACCCAATCATTAAAATACCTCCTCATATTGATTTTAATTAAACTCCATGCAATTATCACATCATCACCAACAATAATAGAATTACATTTCAATTTCTCATTTCACAACAACATCATTAGTTCCTCAAATTTAATCCAACACAACACCAAATTAATTCAAACCACCCATAACACCATTTAATTCAAACAACACATGAACAACAATTGATTCAAACAACACATAAACAACAATTAACTCAAACAACACATAAAAACAATTTATTACCCTAAACACCTAACCCACACATAATCACTCATTGTAGCGACCGAAAAATCCGGGAAAGGATTCTTCGAAAGGTTCTTAAGGAAGCCGCCACCAAATTTTAGTTTAAGGGCAAATTCGGAAAATCCCTTTAGGTTTTAGGACAAGGCATTGTTAGGGTTCGGGAGTCGTTATGTGTGGGGAAGGTATTAGCACCCCACGACATCCATTGTCTAATTATTTAAGATTTATTTAATAATTACCCTTTCATTTATGGAGAAAAAGACTTATTTAAGTTTTTGGTTTTTAGTGCTTGACAAGAGTTGAGTCTTGCTCCTACGTACCTCCGGATGCAATGGAGGAATCAAAGCTACGTAGTTCTTCCCGAAAAAGGTTTATTGGTTGGTGTTTTTTTAGTGTGTCGGGTCCTAGGATTCCTTGAATCTGCACAACTCAGCGATTCCTAGGACATCGACTAACCCGGTTGTACAACCGACTTAGTCCCCTACTTTTTGAAAGTGATTTTCGAGTTTTTGAAAGAAAGCTGGTTTGGTGTGAGGTGGGTCCGTTTTAGAATAGGTATTCTAGAACTCCTGAAGCTGCATGACTCATTAGTTCTAGAACGCTGACTAACTTTTCGGTTGTACAAGCGACTTAATCCCTATTTTTAGAAAAAAATGGTTTATTCGTATTTATTAAGTTTTCGGGTTCTTGAATATGCGACTCATTGGCCTAAAATAATGACTAACTCGGTTCTACAACCGACTTAGCCGTTTATTTAGGAAAAATAGTTTATTCGTATTTATTGAGTTTTCAGGGTTACTGAATTGTACAACTCATTGGCCCTAAAATAATGACTAACCCGGTTGTACAACCGACTTAGCCACCTGTTTTTTAGGAAAAATAGTTCATTTGTATTTACTGAGTTTTCAGGGTTCTTGAATCATCTGACTCATTGGCCTAAAATAATGACTAACCCGATTGTACAACCGACTTAGCCACTGTTTTTAGGAAAAATAGTTCATTTGTATTTACTTGAGTTTTGGGAGTTCTTGAATGCATAACTCATTGGCCCTAAAATAATGACTAACCCAGTTGTACAACCGACTTAGCCGTTTATTTAATTTCGAGAGAAAAAGCATTTATATTTGAACTGGAAAAGAATTAAAATGGAAAAAGGGGGGTGAAAATTGTAAAATGAGGTTTCATTAGTCGCAGGGGATTGTATAATTAATAGGAGGTGTGAAAAGGAAGCCCAGTTCGCATATGGGAGCCCGGTATGCGGCGGCTTAAGTGAGGAGAGCGCGCGCATGAGCAGGAGGGTGTGCGAATAGCGTTACGAATATAAAAAAACAAAACAAAAGGACACTACTTGAGGCCCAAACCTAAACTAAAAAAAACCTAAAAAATCCGATCCTTCCTCCCTCAATTCTCAGCTGCGCCACGCAGCTCCTCACTGGAAAGGGAAAGGCCAAATTTGGCCTAAAATCATGGCAATGATGGCGGGTTTGGGACGAAATGCGAGATGGAAAACGACACTTGGAGGAAGCTCGCGATTGGGAGGAGGTCACGTCGGCCATGGCGTCCACGCCGGCCGGAGGTGCGACGGTGGAGCTTCACCGACGACGAGAAGTGCGTGGGGTGGCTCAAAAACGCTTCGGTTCATCTCTGTGGCGGTCTTCTGCAGTGTTTCTAGGAGCTTTGGGCTCGGTTATGGGGGTCTCGCCAGAGCTCTCGCCGGAGAAGATGACCGGAGCTCCGGCGAGCTTGAGGTCAGTTTCTCTTCCTTTTTCTTGTGTTTGATTCTAATGGTTTCTCTAGTCTGATTTCTCTCCTACTACTTTTGATTCTGGTTATTTCGATCTTGGCTTGCTTTTTGTGTTGTGGAGTTCTAATTTCTATTATTTCTGGCCTTTCTAAAACGGACCTGGTTTTACCCCTACCCTGCTCTTTTAAAACATTGTTTTGTTTTTAGAAAACTAGCCTAATCTAAGAGCAAGCAAATATGGTTTTTGACAAAATTAAATTCTGATTCTAAGCAAAAATAGGACTCTAATCTGAAGCAAAACTTGTTTAAGTTGTATTATTTTGAGTATAAGCAGAATCTGAGTTTCGTTACATATGCATACACGTTTTTTATTTTTATTCGGATCTAGTAACAAACACTATTATACAGACCAACCTTTACTCCAAACCTCTGTTATTATCCTCTTTGCTTGTGGTCGACCATTTATCTTTGTATGCGCTTGGCTCACTCTTTGCTTCTCTCTTTAGATCTTAGAAACCTCCGAACCGTGTTTAGTGGATTAGGGTTTCGATGTGAAACCCTAATCTTATTTTTGGGTGATTTTAGCGATAGTTTTACGCCTTGGTTTTACGTGTGTCTTTTCTTGTGGGTATTGCTTATTTATATTAAAAACTTAGGGTTAGCATTTAATTGGTTTTGAGTGATTTGACTGGGCCTTTGCAGGTTCTAATAACGTGGGCTTGCTGAGCAGTCTTGGAGAGCAAGAACAGACCCCTAAAGATTGTTGATGCTGCTCCTATTTTCTATTTTTGCTTTTTTCGTATTTGTATTTTTTGTATTTTTTAATATTATCATTTTTTGTATTTTTGGACACTTTGGACAATTAGACACTTTTTAAAATGTAAATAAAATTAAATAGATTTTTTTGATATTTTTTGGACTATATATATATGTATGTGCTCAAAGTAAGGACAAAATAATAAAAATAGAAAAGAAGTCCTCATGATGAGCCAAATTGCGAGAAAATAACTCGAATAAACCCATTTGCAAGGAAACGACTCGGATAAACCCAATTAAGTTCGACTAGGCCCAAATACGAAAATTCAACTAAAGAATGAGCGAAAAGATCGATCATTCGCGCGCATTCTTAATTTAAACAACGGCATTTTGAAGAGGTTAGTTGAGATTGGCTTGGGTTGGTAAATGAGACACCTTTTTAATGATTCTCACAATTGCGCGACTTCAGAACAAATAATAAAATAAACGACTAAAACCGGAAAAAGAATACGGACAAAATTGGGGTATAACAGCTGCCCCTCTTTATTAGTATTTTACTAGAAAGTGATGAGTTCTCGAACTTTCGTAGTAGAAATAGGAATAAAGATAAGATAGACGCTAATTTTGTCCGTTTAAGGAGAGAAGCGGAGAGTTTAAGGAATAATAGAATGGCTGTTAACACTTGGCGCGTGTAGAGAGTGAATGAAAGGGTCAACAAGGACACGAAGGAGCACTAAGGCTCTGAAGGACCACTCGAGTGCGAAAGGAGCACTAAGGCTCTGAAGGACCACTCGAGGTCCGGAAGGTCGCCTAAGCCTTAATTGAAGGACCATCGTGGTCTGAAGGAGCGCAACTAGCTACGGTACTAGTTAAACGGTCTGAGGGGGCCTTTATATTCGAGCGGCCATGATGGGTCAAGATCAGGTCTAGAACTGATATGTTGACCATGAAGGACGTCCACTGTGTCTTAGGCTGACACAACTAGTCTGAAGGACCACTCGGGGTCTGCGAAGGTCCGGCGGGCTCGACTCCGACGTTGCGACCTGGGCCACTTAGGGCACTGCTCTGAAGGACCACTTGGGGTCTATAGGGATCAACCTGGTGATCCGTGACATGATGTGAGAGATCAACGCTTGAAGTGCTGACATTAGCGGAACAAAATATAGGGACTGACACTTGTCGTGTTTTTAAAATGAAGAAGCAACCTATGCTTGGTGTATTTAACAATGCAATGAAAAGTATTTGCTTGTATGTGATGTGTGCACATGTAATGATTGATATGTGGTGGGATGATGAATGAAATGTGGGATGACTCTTTTTTATTTTTTATTTTATTTTATTTTATTTTTTTTTTGACAATCTCTTTTTGACTGGTTTCATCAACTCGCGGGACTTCCAGTGTGAGATATGAAGCCATCTTGTGTATTTGTACTGCTGGATCGACATGCTGGTGATCACGAATTGTCATAAGAGCTATTCGTTTTCTGCAATGACTGCTTTTTGTAGGAGATTACATCATTTCTATGATTAGCAAAAATTTCGTAATGATCGTAATGCTTATGATTATGCCGCATGTTCCACAATTCAGTATCATTTATCATAAAACATCATTTCAAAAAGAGAGAGAATGAAAGAGGAGGGAAAGTGTTTGATGTTAAGATTGGAAGTCGGGTATGCAGAAAGCACACTGGCTGAAGAATACATCAGTAACCGAGTTGGAAGAAACAGAAAAGCCAAAAATACTAAGCAGATTTGTTGGTAGCTAATCTCCTTGAGATAACGCCATCGGCTACTCATGTTCACAACCTTGATCCCCTCATTGTCCGACTTTCAGAAGTGTTGTTTGCCTCAGTATTTTGGTCCAATCTTTTGACCCTAATTTTTGCCTGGATCGCCCTTTTGGGTTTTTGATCCATCGGGTCGCTCTAACTTTTGCCTAGGCCGCCCTTTTGGGTTTTCGACCTAGCGAGCTTATTTTTGCTTGGCTCATTTTTCTCTTTTTTCTATATCATTTCTTTTTTCCTTGACTGCATCTGAGCTGATTGGGAGGTTTTCACCGTTGTGAGAATTAAGGCTCTTCCAGAGAACGATTTCTTCGCCACGTAAAGTTCTGCGTAATTCGATGTTGAGAATCCTTTTGGATAGGTAAGATTTCCTTGGGCACCCGGTCTCTTTCTTGAAATTGTCGAAGACAGACTTTCTTAAGCTTTGTTTGTTCTTATCTGATACAGCCGGTCACGACATGGGGCGACCATTTTGTTCCTTGATGTTTAATGGGAGCACTTCTTTCGTTGCGTTGGGTTGCCCCTGTTGAGGTGTGAAATGAGGTCTAACCTCCATGTGCGTTCTGTGGCATCTCTTTGATATTCTTTGTTTGTTATTGCAACTGCCTCATTCACTTTTGGGTGGTATGGGGAGGGGCTATGAGCATGACCTGAGATCTACAAAACAGCTCTACCACCACTGTTTGTGATGATCTTTTTTGGAAGGCCGTAACGGCAGACTAAATTTTAACAATCACAGATCTTGTTACACCGGTGGGCGTTTAATAGCCTCTTATGACTTGATGTACCCATGCCATGACGTCGACCCAATCAGACAAGATTCGAGTGAATTTTCTTGGTTCGTTGACCTTAATTGTTGTATTCTTTTTGTTTTCTTTCGTGCCCAATTTAGTAGATTCAGTTGTTTCCAGCTAGATTCTCATGGGGCTTCCCAGTTATCTTCAACATTTTCCTCAGCTTGATTAATGAGCTGATCAAGGTTATGATATGAGTTACCGATATTGCTATTTTCAAGAGTTTTGATCTGCATTAGTTGGAAGTGAAAACGGATAGAGGAGAAGGCAAAGCAAACAAATGAGAGAAATATAAGGAGAATTTAGAGAATTCAAAATGCTATTTTATTAATAATGATACTGAAATGAAACATGTGTGCCCTTATTGAAATGTCCTAAGGCCTTGGGCAGAGCCATAGGATTTGCATTACAGAAAATTACTTTGAATTGAAAATCACAGAAAAATCAACAGTCTCTCAGTTCTTGCACTCTTTATTTGCAGGAGAAAAGCGCACATGATTGACGACACCGTCTTCGGTACTTTGATAACTCTCACCAACTTCTATTTAATCATCACCTTCTTTAAAGTTCATCTGCTTTGTGTCAATGAGGCCTTGAACGATGTGCTTTAAGGGATAACAATTTTCAGCTGAGTGACCAACTGCCCCAGCGTGGAACTCACAAACCGCTTTTAGGGTCGTGTCCTCTTGGGAATGGAGGTTGAACTGGTCTCATCTGACGAGGAGAAATCACATTGTGGCTGATAAGTTGGCTGCACAGGTCAGTGTATGATATGGGAATGGGGTCGTATTGGGATGACCCTTGATGGCTTGATGGTGATGGAGAACTATAGTGCGAATTTCCTTGATTCTTTACTATAGCGTTGACTTCCCCCTTCTTCTTATTGAACATTGTAGGAGTCCCGTCAGAATTATGAGTGATCTTCCCAGTCCTCATTGCATTTTCTATTCTTCCTCCTATGGTAACCATGTCTGAGAAGTTTGAAGATACTCCCCCTATCAATTTATCATAGTAGGGGGATGGAAGAGTTTCCATGAACATGGCAACCATTTATTTTTCTAATAGAGGTGGTGCTACCTGTGCGGCCAACCCTCTCCAGCGATGGGCGTATTCTTTGAAGGACTCGTTGTCTCTTTTGGTTATATTTTGAAGTTGTGTTCTATCAGGAGCCATATCGATGTTATATTTGTACTGCTTAAGAAAAGCATCGGCCAGATCTTTCCAACATTGGATATGAGCACGTTCCAATCAAGCGTATACCACTTCAGTCGCCCAGTTAGACTGTCTTGGAAGTAATGAATAAGCACCTGATCATTGTGCGCAAACTGAGCCATTTTCCTGCAGTACATAGTCAGGTGACTAAGAGAACATGTTGCCCCTCGATACTTATCAAAGTCTGGCACTTTGAACTTATAAGGAAGGACCACATTGGGTACGAGACATAGGTCATATGCGTCTCTTATTTCCACATTGGATCCTTCCACAGCTCTTAGACGCTCTTCTAGTATTTGCAGCTTATCTCTTGCTTGAGGATCTTCAGCCTGGTAGCCTTGTGAAGGACCAACCACATTGTGAGGAACAAGGCGAGTATGATTCTTGAAGTCAGGTTCGAGAACTTGAAAAAGCCCTTTGGTGGTGCCAGAAGTTTTGTGCTGAATTTGTTCTATCTCATCACCAACATTGTTTCCTGCTATTCCATCTTGATTTTGTGCAGCAACCCCAGAAATATTTTCTTCATTGACAACACCCATGGTCGGAGGCGTGTAATTTGGTGGTAGACCCCATTGAGACCATTGCACACCATGAGTGTTGGGACCAGAGTTATGATGACGGGATGCGTTT